>CM077835.1:7447730-8047730 GCA_039720395.1 Liquidambar formosana
GACCAAATGGGGTCGTCTTTGTCGTGAAAGGATCTGGACTCGGACTCCACGAGAATAATGAGGCTATGATGGTCTTTTCAGTTGAGAATATTAATCTTTTTAAGGTTAATTTAGATTGATCTGAGCCGTTGGATTAGAGTGTTAATGTCATTATCCAAGCCCCTTAAGTGAGTGGTAAATATAATATATTAAATTAAGCAACTTATTGGGTGGTTTTGTCTCAATCAACGTCCATTTTTTGTGGTGGGGGATGCTAGCGTCAATCATGGTTGATTCCGGTTCTCCTTGCAGTGGGGAAATTATTCGATCAGTACACCCTCATACTATCTCGATTCTTTGTACTTATTCTTTTGGTCCGATGGGCTGGTGAAGTGGTGATTCAATGAATCCAACCAACTAGCAATCCATAGTCCAAGGCACCAACATAAGCTTACGTAAAAGAAAGTGAATCAAAATATATATTAATAATATAAAACAAAATAAAATAAACTATAGACATGATCCAATTAATACTTATTCACACCATGTTATGCAATTATTATTACTCCATGCTATTCTTTGATTGGTCCTACAAAGAGCCTTGATGGAATTTTGGGTTACAAGGAAAGGTGAACTTCTCCTTTCCTAAGAGACCTGCTTTTATAGCCCTTTAATTTTATCTACACGTCTCACTAATTTTAATTTATTAAGATTTTAAAAGGATATAAAACAATTTTATAAAAACTAATTGCGTTTTTATTAAAAAATATCATTTTAAACAACGTTGTAAGAAAAAGTTTTTTCAAAATCTTTTGTTTAAGTGGATTTTTTTGAGTTTTTGGCAAAAAATAAAACAGAGATGGTAAATGATAAAAAAAATCTAATTAAACAGTAGATTTTAAAAAAGCTTTTTTTTATTCAAATTGTTCAACATGATGTTTTTTAATGAATTATGCGACCAGTTTTCATTAAAAGAAATTATATTTATATTTAAACCTTGATAAACTAAAATTAATTAATGAGGTGTGATAATAAAATAAAGGGGTAGGCAAAACCGCTCCCTTCTCCAAAAAAAACCTCATGGCCTCGTCCCAAGGTTCAAAGACTCAACCCCGGGAGCAACGACCAAACAAAGGCAAAATTCCTTTAGGCCTCACTCATAAGGCCAAAAAGAAGAGAAAAGAAAAGAAAATCTTGATTGTGAATGGAAAACAATTTCCTAGCCAGCATAAGTTCAGTATCTGGGAGACACTTAAGAGTCTATGACTAGGGTCTATGAAGCCCAACCCAAGTAGGTCAATGACCTATTGACCTAGGCCGATTGAGAAAGGAAATGGTTAGTTTGGATTCACACACTGGCTAACTAGCCCTGTCCACGTTTGACTTGTGTTGGTTTGGAGAGGCCTTGGGCAGCTTCACTAAATTTGCCAATGATAACTGGACAGATTTACATTTTAAGATTTTATGAAAAATATATAAAGTTTTCATAAACACTGATTATGCTGTTTATTATAAAACATTATTTTAAACAACTTTTTTAAAGAAAGTTTTTCCAAAATCTATTGTTTAAATAGATTTTTTAGTCATTTATGAAGTGAAGACTATAAATGGCATAAAAGTTTACTTAAACGATAGATTTTAGAAAAACTTTTTTCTAAAAAATTATTCAAAATGATGTTTTATAATAGAATGCATAATTAGTTTTTATGAAAACTTTATATATTTTCCATAAAATCTTAAAGTGTAAAATAAGGGGATGAAAAGTAAGTCTTTGGGTACCAATAGAGGCCCCTCTGGAAATATGGATAGACGGGCCGGTCCGGCCACATATTTTAGAAGCAGTTTGTAGTTCTTACCTTATTCTACGATGGTTTGATACAAGTTGAGGCGTAAAGCGAAAATTATAAATGAGGTCTTTTTAATATATATACTTAGTATAATAAAATAAATAATATTAATTAAGCATAGATATAGTAAAATTTTGTTACTTAAAATTCATTTTTCTTGCTACCCACCTAAACGTCACATAGAAGAAAAAGGAAAAATAGGCACTATGCTCACACACACACACACACACACTATATATACTCCTGGTCAACAAATGTTGATATAAGATATATAAGTATCATATATTGGGAGTTTTACCTCGTGCATTAGTCCAATGTACCCATAATCCACTAATGCATACATATATATATATATATATAGTCCTTGGTCAACAAATGTTGATATAAGATATACAAATATCACACATTGGGAGTTTTACCTCGTGCATTAGTCTAATGTACCCATAATCCACTAATGCATGCACATATATATATATAGTCCTGGTCAACAAATGTTAATATAAGATATACAAGTATCACACATTGGGAGTTTCACCTCATGCATTAGTCCGATATACCCATAATCCACTAATGCATGAAGTAAAACTCCTAACTCTCAATTTAGGTGTTGATATGAACACGCGCTCACCTGATATCATCCCATACATATATATACTTTCCATTATACTTAAGAGGGCTTTGATTTTCTTGCGGCCTTAGGCGCTGCCTAAGTTGGCTAGTGGTTGAGCTACCCCTGTTTAGATTAATTCAACATAGCATGGTTTGGCAATTGGCATTCAATACTTTAAAAACAGGCCATCACCATAGGTCTAAAATGAGCTGGGAATGTAGCCCGCCAACTTTTTGCTTTAAGAAAACATATTGCAGACCTGATTCTTTTATGAGCCGAAGCCCGTCTGGTGATGTAATCACTAATCACCATAAATAGGAATATTCACCCACAAAACATCCCCACAACATCACTCCAAAGGAGAGATTTATAATTTATAATGAAGTTAACATTAGGACATTTGCATTACTCTCTCTCTCTCTCTCTCTCTCTCTCTCTCTCTCTTGTATGCGTGTTCACTTGTCAAACACATGTTCGTCCTTTAAGCATAGAGAGGGTGAGTCTTATGGTATGTCTTTTAAAAAATTAATTTTTGACATCAGACAAGATTTCATTTTGGATGAATAATATGATTCAGAGTATTTTTCTTCACATAAATCTGACAAGGGGATGCATCTAAAGGATGAGTATGTCTCGTTGTAGTGACCGATGCTAACTTTCCTCACATTAGTTGATATGCAGCATAAATAATAACGCGGGAGAGACATATTAAGATAATATAGTCACAAATCCATATCAATCAATTTTATTTAAGACTCCTACAGTATTTGACTGACCATTTTTTCAAGGGGGGATTTTAGAATTGATCGGGTTATAGGAAGATAATTACAGTTGAGTACTATTTGTTAATAACTTCCTAATAAATGATTACTAACTTAAATCATGATGTAGTGGTAATGATGCTGATGTTTCGTAGGAGGTATGTGTCCATTGAGAATGAAATGGTTCCTGATTCCTTAGATATTACGAATTCATTCGATTATAAAAGCAAGAGTAAGTCACAATGGGAGTTTCCTTCACAGTCGATGTGACCTTCGTGTTTCAGTTTGGCAGCCGGCGACGCTCACTCGTTAAAAATAATCTCTCTCTCTCTCTCTCTCTCTCTCATACATACATATATATATATATATATATATATAAATGAAACATATTGATGTAAATTATCTCAGAACTATGCAGTGGGGATTGTACATTAAAACCTACCTATACAAAAGCTGCATTTGGTTTGAGAGAATAGAATGGAATGAGAATGAAAATGAAAATAGGAATAGAAATGAAATGAAAATGGACATTCCATCCCAATGTTTGGCAAGGAGTGGGAATGGAATGAAAAAGTATAGGTAAGACCCATTTTTAATAATTTTTACTTTTCAAAATGTGGGAATAGCCATTTCTTTTGGTTTTAGAAGGAATGGCTATTCTCTCATTAAAGGGAATAGACCTCCACAAGGAATAGCTGTTCCATTCCCTTGTACAATCAAACACTCACTTTTTTTTTGAAGAATGGAATCATTATTTCATTCCCTCCCTCATTCTCTCATAACAAACGTAACCAAAGAGTAAAATCCTCCACCGCACATATGGTGTTGATTTAACCATGTGTTGGGGGATTTTACTTTGTGCATACATGGGTTGTACCATATAACCTACATATGCATGAGATACAACCCCAATGCAAGGTACTGATCTAACTTACATTAACACGTCTTCATAGTTTAACATTTTTTAATGATTTATTTTTTTGGTACATTACAAAAAACACCCCAATGTCTGACCCTTTTTTCACGTAACCCCTTTAAATAAAAAATGATTATAATGTTTTTAATTTCATGAACAACGATTAACAATGATGCTAATTGCTAAATTTGTAAGCTGTTTGGATGGACATTGTAACATTTTTAACTTAGAGAGATTACATGAAAAAAGACCAAACATTAAAGGATTTTTTTTGTAATTTACCCTGTTTATTCTATAGTACGTTTTACGGTGCCAAAAATATAATAATAATAATAATTCTATCGTTTAATGGCTTTCAACATCTGGTCAGGCAGGCAAAGGTATCTCTCCGTGCTTTGTGAAGTTGATGGCTCAGAAAATGATCGGCCCTTCATTACAAACCAGATTAGGAGTCCATTGAAAATGTCACTACTCCTTTGGAATTTCCACCCATAAAAAATCATCACAACATTTTGCATGGACTGCCAATGTGACAAATACAACAGAGTAAATAAGTTTTTTGGCAAAAGTCATCCTCATTCGCATCACCTACTTAAGTTATGTTTGTCTTAATTCATTAAAATGCATCACTTAATCTCAGATTTTCCTTTTACTTAAATTATTCTCAATATTTCCCCGACTCACTTTCGAATTCCGAATTATTCCACTGCCGATTAACTCCCCTATCCTAAATTTGTCATCACATACAACTAATAATAATAATAAAACAACAACAATGGTGCGGCAATTTGGTTTTTAGAACCCAACTTGTAAATCTAAAATCTGAAGAAAAAAATTTCTCCCCTTTCATATCTAAACATTTCGAAAATTAAATAAATCATTATTAAGAAAAATAAATAATAGCACAGGGCGATGGGAAGGAAAAGAAAAGATACAAATGGAATAGAACAGAAAGGTCCATTCAAACACCCCCTTAGATTTGTATTTATAAGCTCGGGTGTAAGCAACCAAGTTTGTGAAAGAGAGAAAAATCCATGGCAACCCACCAGGCAAAGAAGGTATCTCTGGATGTTGCCGCTGATAATAGTTCCGATGATTCATTCTCCTTCGCCGGCCTCCTTTGTATTCAAGACCAGAATTCAAAGTTCCATTCAGGTCTTGTCAACCCATTGCCTACATTAACCGATGCCTCTCAAATTCAAAAACAAGACACAGAATTCGCATTTGGTCATGCTACACCAGGCTTGGCAACTAATGATCCAAACAAGAATTCCCCAGCTGATCAGTTATTCTTCAAAGGTGAGCTGCTACCACAAGTATTCCCCTTTCAATCAAAACAGTCTCAGGTGACCAGTCACAACAGCTGCAACAACACATTACCAGCGACTCGCAGCATTAGCAAGAGATCGGGTGACAACGACTCAGGTTGTCAAGACAGTGCCACTAGAAACCCAAATACTGAAGTGAGAAACCAAGCAAAGAAGAAGCACTCTGCAGAAAGGCCCTCGTTTGGCTGGAGGATTTTCTCTTCACTCGTCTCCCCCTGCAGGGAATGCCATGCAGTTGAGCCGTCCATGAAGGAACACACCGTGCCACGAAATACTATTAAGATACAGTAACTCCAGGCTCTCTTTTCCAATCTTTTAATATAAGGGTTCGTTCGTTATTCAGTTCACCTGGTTATAATAAAATTTCAAGGTCTGTTCTTGATAGGCAATGCACCGGCCACAATTAGCTTCAATCTGAGTTGCTAGAGTAGTACCAAAATTTTGTGAAAGTTCAGAAATGCTGTCTGTTTCCTCAATTTGAACAACTTAATTAAGTTCAAGGTCTTTCTATTTTCCTATCTTATAATACAATAGTTCGTCTATAATTCAGTTCATCTAGTTTAAATAAGGTGTTCAGGTTTGTTTGATATTGGCAAAGCATCAGCCACAGTTGGCTTCAACCTTAGTATTTACAGTCACAAAGATTGTATCAAAGTTCAGACATGGCTTTTGTTTCCCTAACTTCAGCCGAACTATATGATCAGTCTCACTCAACAGCATGGAGTTTCTGCATCTCGGTTTCCAATCACTTTTACATCAGTCAGCTAGCTAAAATTATGCATCCCCAACTATCAATACTACAAACTCAGGCATCACACCAAGGATCTATAAATTCAAACAAAAAGACCTCAACTCCCGTTTAAAAGGCATTTGATTCCATGAATCCTGTAACTCATTTACAAGGGCTCTTGTGAGTACAATTTGAATGTCTCAAGAATCAACTATATTATCAGAAGCCGGTATTACTTAATTGATCTCAAGAAGTCTCAAACTTTCTACCTTATGTTCTACAGTTCTATTTGAATAAAATATAGGACTCACATAATCATCAAAAGGTGAGGTCATCTAGAACTAGAGGTCACTCCCTAAGACAGGTAGATTGAAACTCAAGAATTCAAGGAGGGGAAAATGTTTCTTCTTCTTTTTTTTTTTTTTGGTTAATATAGAATTGAGTTACTCCGTGTTTATTTAGTCTGGATTGGGTTTGAGAATCCTAACAGGTCTAATAGAATGGCAAAGCCCTGTAAAACCTTGAGTATTAGTAAAATTGTGTAAATCCTAATTCCCCAATAACATAGTAACTGCAATGAATTTATGTAGATCCTTATTCTGCATGGTTTTAAGTCTGGTTATTTTTTCCAGCGTAGCTAAAATCACATTCATGTATAAAATAAATAATCTTATCATTCACCAATAAGAGCAATTCTAGCTTTTAAGTTTTATCTAGGGTTTCTAAGAGAGGAAATTGGTTTTTGAAACTCACCTCAAGGTCAGTAAGGAAGCAAAGCAGCAAAGCCACGTAGCTATCAAATTCCAAAACGGATGAGCAAGCATGGCATCTAAAAAGCTAAATCGTCCATATCTCTAGAATTTAGAGAGAATTGTTTATTTATTTTTTGTGTGGATTTTGGGTTTTTTTTTTTTTTTTTTTTTTCTTTCTTTGGAAGGAGGAATTGAAGTTTTATTTTATATGTCATATTTTTGTTTGAGAGGTTACACTCTACCCTTTTTATAGTTCACAAATTACACCCTGCCCATTTCAATTACATGTAGATAGGTTGTTCGCCATTCATTTCACTTCTCTTTCTTCTTCATCAAAAAAAATTTCACTCCTCTTTCTTTTACAAAAGGGGTATAGTGCCATCTCTTAAAAATATAAGGGGCACTTTGTAGCAAAAAGAACTCTAGGGAGTAAAGTGAAAATGGGCCAAACTTAAAAGGGGTAAAGTGAAAGCTTAAGCTGTCAGGGAATGGGCCAACAATGTATATCAATTTAATCCTCCCCCCTTACATGTGGTCCCATCCCGCACATGCCTCTGGCAGATAGGCAGAAAACCAACAAACAAACAGGTAATAAACAAATGGAGGTACCAAGACTTGAAACAAGGACTTCCTAGAAACCAAAGCTCTAGAACCATTTCGAACACCACTTAAACCCAAAAGCTTAAGCTGTTAAGAAATGGGCCAACAATGTATGTCAAGCTAACATCTTTAATTAAATCCGTATATCTAATTGACACTATAAACTTACCGACTCATCTAAAAGCTTGAAAGGTCCCTCCTGTGCGGGGCACGAGCAACTCGTGCATAGGAACAAACTGTCGTGGGTGAATATAGGGGTACCATGTGAGGTTCATTGTTCATAATGTGGCTCCAATATAAGAATAGCTCAGTTGGCAAGGGACCACATCTCAGAAAGCAGAGGTCCTGAGTTCGACAACTACTAAATTCCTTGGGGCCACCCACACAAGGTTTTATGGTTTCCATGGGCCTTGAACTACCTGATTTCCTCATTATCGAAATATATATATATATATATATATATATATATAGTAATTACTACTTATTACCCTTCTAAAACCCATCACATTTCTTTTCTTTAATTGACTACATTTTGTTAGTCCTACAAGTTCTTTGTGAATTGTAGAAACAATCATCAAAACTAGTGAAGACTCAATAATTACCATTATTTCCTACAGGTGACAACTTAAAAACCAAACTATGCATATTAAATGAGCCCAAATTGCACACGATTTGAGCAAGGAATTGCTGCAATATAGATAACATAAAATTTTGTGCAAGAAGTCTTAATTGATGTTTCAATTTCTTCATTGACAAGTATATGAGTATTTTTTACTATGAGGTTCTAAGACAGTTATGCGGTAATTCTGAAAAAATTTCAAGTCATTGTAACAAAGTTCTAGGATTCTCCATTTTGTATTGGAATTTTCTGTAAGCTATGGCATCTCGGGAAATCGAGAATATTGTAAGCCCTGATAAAATACTATATGGTTAAAAGATACGACAATGTTAGAAAATTCTACTAAAAAGCATGTGATTAACTTGTAAATCAAAGGCATGTCTCCAGTGTATCTGTACAAGTGTAACAATAAAAAAAAAGAATATAACATGCACATATCATCCTACACACAGGAATCTGAAAACCATGACAACTACCCATCATGATAACCAGTTTGACTAAACAATGCAACGAAAGTAACCTTCAACAATCATTGCAGGAAATATTATAACTAAGTTGATTTCTAAACCAGAAGTTTACTGGCTACAGGTTTCAAATATATAAACTCTTAGAACCACAAACCTTAATTTAATATCTTAGGATAACTGCCAAAAGAAACTTTTAAGATGGTCTTAACATTTTCTTCTGATGATCCAATTCCTAAGTATTTGTGACTTCCATTCTAGTTTAAAGAAAGTACCCAATAGTGCACGAGTTTAAACCTAGACTAACTCAAGACAAATTGTGTACTATTCTTTACTTCTTTTAACTCCTGGTGGCTTATGAATAAATGAAGAAAAAACCGATGAGAAATCAGTTTTGAAAATGAGGGTTCTTTCACTTCTTCAATCGAACTCATGGGATTATGAATAAATGAAGACAAAACCTATGAGGAATAATGAAGACAACATATGAGGAATCATTTTTGAAAATGAGGTTCTTTCACTTTTTCAACCGAACTCACCAAGGGATTAATTAATACAAAAAGGATAATGTCCTGAGAAGGCTGGGTTTAACCACAAGACCAATTGGGCATTTGAGAGAATTTTCAAATACTGTTAAGAGGGGTAATTAAAAACCAACTGAATCTTTTTTGATTAAAAAACAACTGTACTTAATAAAATAAATAAATAAACACAGAGAATGGGTGGACCAGAGGTTTGAAAGCAAAACTCAAAACCACTCAATAGAAGAAAATGCCCATGAATAGGGGGTGGATCCATATATGCAAATTTATCCAATAAGATATTAAAATCTACTCTTTTGTGCCACACAAGACAGTTCAATATCAAAACAAAAGCAGACATAATTCACAAAGTTTACTTCTAATGTAGAAAATGAGAGCACAAACTTTATCCAAGCAAAGACATCTCATGAGAAAGTTTAAAAGCAGACATAATTCACAAAGTTTACTTCTAATGTAGAAAATGAGAGCACAAACATTATCCAAGCAAAGACATCTCATGAGAAAGTTCACAAGATTCCTCATAAATCTCAGTTTCAGTTATTTCAAAGATAGGAGACATGATTCCTACAGTTCACTTCAAATATATAAAATGGGGGAAACCAAAAACTATCCATGAGACAAGACATCTCATAAGAAAATTAATAAGATTTTAAAATAAATCTCAGTTTTAGTCATGTCAAAGATAGCCTCAAGCAAACATTCATGACTTCCAGTTAATAGAAGGTGTAGGAAACTGTACAAAAGAAAAATGACTCAGCCTGGCAGCTCAAGATTTGCCGTACTTATCAGCATATCCCTGCAATTAAAATAAGAAAATGTCAAATTCCATGAAGGAATCACATTCATATTCCAAGATCTAGGCCTTTCATAGAATGTATCAACTCTGAAACGAAGCACTTACCTCAACAAGTTTTGAAATCTTAGGTCGGGATGAAGAAAGATATTGCTTAGTTGATTCCATGGTACTTGGGATCTGGTGGGGCTGTAATGTACTAAGGACCTTGTCAACTGCTCTTTAACTATCATGTTGTGTGCATCCTTGCTCAGATGACCATCACGCCAAGTTGGTTTCAACAATTCTTTCACAAACTCTACAAGAGCAGCACGAAAATGTCTCAACGCTTTTGGTTCCTTGTGCACATCCCCATCTGTCTTATGATCAACATCCATTTCATTGTTTTGTCTACCCCTATCTACTTTTGATTCCTTCTTGTGCTTCAACCCGTCACTCTGATGTCGACGATCACGACCAATATCGATTCTATTTGTTCTCGAAATATCTTTCACATGAGAGGGGCCCGAGAGCTTCCCTTCTTTGGGCACAGTATTTCTGTTCTGCCAGTCAGAAACAGAAACTCCAGCAGCTTCTGCTTCAGTCTTAAACGAATCTTTTCTGCGTGAGCGATTGTTCTTATCCAACACATTGTCATGGAATTTATCAGGAAAAGAACTATCGGCATTATATTCTGGGATAAGGGTCCCAGTTAAAGCATGATCACCAAATATCTGCTCATGTGATGTACTGGGGATGGATGCTCCTCTACTATAAGAGGAATTTTCAAAGGATCCGCCCAATATGTTGGGTTGCTCAATGCTATCACGAAGGGGGTCATACTGGCTTCCTGGAGATGATATGCTTGGAGGAGTAATAAAAAACGATGGTCGAAAAGGTACAGATGGCTCCCAATCATTCGAAGAAAATTTTGTTGTATGCCTGGCAGAGCTTGGTCGTACAGTTTCTGGTTCAGAACCAGAGAACGGTGAAGAGCTTCGTAGCAAGGAAGCGGATCTAGAAGCATGGAATTCTCTATCACTGCCTGAAAGCTTTTGGGCATCAAGAGGATCTGCATTCAAAGAGGAAGAACTATAACACTGAAGATCCTGTCCAGTAAGAGATATGGTTTGAAGGCAAGTTTAGGCAACATACCAGTTGTCTGATGAGAAGTATTTGAGCCTGAATTCAGATAACGGCTTAAAACTGGAGAAGTATGATCATTGAGGGAGAATTGACTTCGCTTACTAGCCAGTTCTTCCAGAGTCATTCCATAAGGTGTCCCACCGCTTCGGTAAGTGCTTATAACTGAGCCACTTGAGAAAGATCCATAATCAGGAAACAAGCTGTTCCTGAATACAGGAGAACTGCTTTTAATAATTGGTGAAACATGGTTGGTATAATCATCAGCAGACAATTTCTGTCTGAGACTCTCTCTTCCTCCATCCTTAAACGAGGAGACAAACCTAGAATCATCATTGAACGAAGTCCATCGCTGGGAATCAGAGGGACCGGCAAAGATAAATCCTCTCTTTGAAGAGATGAAAACTTAAGCTTTTCATCTAATTGATGCCATCTATGGCTTGCTCCAGGCTCCCCTGGCAGGATCCTTTCTGAAGAGAAAGGACGAGAAAAAGAAGTACTATTTCCCACTGAAGAAGCCAGTGAGTCATGAAAACCAGACAAGCTTGATCTTTCAATACTGTCTCTCAAACCTGATACAGGAGAAGGTGCTAATTAGAGACATCATGGTAAAGAGATTCTTGGACATCCATAATCCACGAGAAATATGAAATACCTTCATCAACTAGGAGTTCACTTTTCTGATTTGCAGCAGCTACATCTCCCTCGGGTTCTTGGCTAGTATTATCCAGATGCTCTTTTATATGAAGGAACTTACATGAAGTCCCCTTGATGCACCAACCTTTAGCAAAGAAGTCACATATTACTGCTGGTCGTTTATTTCCATCCTCAAGCTCAGCATCAGGGGACAAACTTCTAAGCCTTATCTGGGAAGTAGTCAATCTGGAAAACCTAAGAGTCATTAGGAACTGGTTTGTGTATTACTAAGGAAAAGGAGATAAAATTAGCACCACAAAAGATATTAACGGCATAGTAAGTCCACAATTTATTCATAAATTCAAGAATATACTGAACCAGTATCACCACACCTTGATGCCCTCAGTTTTGTATCCTCCTCTGACTGCATGTCCAAATGTTTAATTCCTTCCTCAGAGTACAGAACACCATTAGCCTCCTTACTAATTGCTATAGCCACCTCTTTCCCTGTGACATTAGAGGGCTTGGTGGTCTCAGCTTCCATATTCTCACTGTTCGATAGCTGAGCATTACTATCACAATATGCTTCAATGTGCCTTTCAAGGGTTTTCTTTTCCGGAAGGGTCCCGGCATCTTTCTCACCAACAGCAGATTCTAGAATTCCACTATCTTCAAAATTAATCAGAGGCTTCCCTAATTTTGGACACTTAGAAACCTCATCATTCATGGACAATTCCCCCTTTGGTGTCATCAGCTGCTCATTTGAAGGACCAGAAATTTTGAAATAGCAACTACTGTCTTCTACGGCAAGGGTATCTGATGGTAGACTTGCTTCAGATTTTCCTAGAGTAGAAGAACCTGATCTCAAGTGCTTGCCAAGCCCCTCAAACTCCATATCTTGTCTCACATCTACAGGGAAGAAAAAGAAAATCAAGAAATGAAGGCAAAGCAATCTTCTTCTCCAAAATAAATGCTTGCAGCCAAACATAATATGGATTACGTCCTAAAAGATGACGCTAAGGAGTCTTTTCAAACAACACTCAATAATGTGTAACCTAGCCAAGTGGTTTTCGAATATAAAACAAAATCATAAACCAGCATAATTGCTGCAATACACAACCAAGAAGAAGGTCGAAAAATTCACCTATTCGCAATGATATGCACTATGTGCCTCAAAACACAAGCTTTAAGAGAAAGAATAGGAGACAGAGGCCTGAAACAAGATCAAAGGGTATGTCAAAAGCTTGCCTCAAACAATAGGAGGATGTCAAAATTCTGTGACTTCTCAAACCTCATTGCAGGAAGCGGGAACACAACACGTCACAACATGGAGTAAAACTAATAATACTAAAGGTTGTGTCTAGAAAGGAAGGGAACTGCATTTTCTCAAAAAATCACACTTTCCACAGGTTTGGCATAATTTCTATAGAAGGTTAAGTTTCAAAAAGACTTCAAATTTCTGAGGAAAAAACCCACCAAATGAGTTTTTGGATATGCATGATTTTTTGGTAACAATCATTTAAAAAAGAAAAATTACTTGTGTAAAACATACTGTCAAGAAATACATTTTCTAACTAGTTGTTTGGTTGATGACAAGCATATTTTACCAGCTTGTCAATTACACGACTTTTGAAGGAAACATTCATGTTTCCCACAACTTTTAGCATTTCAACAAATGGTAGGTTTGTAAAGGATTTTTAAAAACTTTTTTTAATGAGTCCTGCCAAGGAGACAATTTACTAGATCGCAAAACAAAGTAACATTTTTCATAAGCTAGCTCTCTCCCTGACCTAATTTCATAGATTCCATCCACTCAAGTTCATTTTTGAAACTCATCTCTCCGTCACAATTTGCTTTTATTAGTGGTAGACAAATAGTAGATGCGGCTTTAGTGGCAACTGGCAAATGAATGTGTGGATTCTAGACTGAAAAATGGGAACCCGGGTATCTTGGCAAAGATTGATTTGGAGAAGGCATATGACCATGTTAATTGGCATTTTCTTATCTACCTTCCAGGGAGGATGGGTTTTGGGGTTAAGTGGCGTAAGTGGATTACTTGGTGTATATCTACCCCTTCTTACTCAGTTTTGGTGAATGGAACCCCCTATGGTTTTTTCCAAAGCTCTAGAGGGGTCCGACAAGGGGACCTCTTTCTCCGTTTTTATTTATTTTGGTAATGGAAGTATTGAGTAATTACATTGCCAAAGCCGTGGATGCAAATTTATTGGAGGGTTTTGTAGTTGGTGATGGTCGGTTTGGGATGGGCAAGATTTCCCACTTACTTTTTGCCGATGATGCCTTAATTTTTTGCGGTTTGGAGGAGGAACACACGTCAAATTTGAGGGTTATTCTTCTTTCTTTTGAAGCGGTGTCGGGTCTTAAAGTTAATCTTGGGAAATTCGATTTAATTCCTGTGGGTAATGTGGGAAATGTGGAAAATCTTGCTACTATCTTGAGTTGCAAAGTTGGGAAATTACCGGCGACATACCTTGGACTACCTTTGGGGGCCCGCTTCAAAGATCCTAAAGTTTGGGATCCCGTCATTGAGAAAATTGAAAGAAGGCTTGGTGGTTGGAAAAAAAGGTATCTCTCTAAAGGAGGTAAACTAACACTCATCCATAGTGTGTTATCTTTGATCCCTATTTATTTCATGTCCATTCATAAAATTCCCATATCCGTGGCTACTAGGATTGAAAAATTTCAAAGAGAATTTTTATGGAATGGTGTGGGAGGTGTTTGGAAATACCACCTTGTTGATTGGAGCACCATTTATCTCCCAAAACATATGGGAGGTTTAGGGGTTAGACCCATTGGTTGTACCAATCAAGCCCTCATGGGCAAATGGCTTTGGAGATTTGGTAGGGGAGACCAAGGATTATGGCGGGATGTTATTATTTGGAAGTATGGGATCTCTAGAGAAGGTTGGTGGTCTAATGTTGTAAGTGGATCCCATGGTGTGGGTCTTTGGAAGGCGATTATGCAAGGTTTTGGTGTTTTCATTAAAGAGATTGGGTTTAAAGTTGGTAATGGGAGTAGGGTGAAATTTTGGAAAGACTTGTGGTGTACCAATTCACCCCTTATGTTGGAATTTCCCTCTTTATATTCTATTGCTTCTAACAAGGAAGCTTTGATTATGGATTACTTGGAAGGGGAAGTGGGTACTCATCATTGGAATGTTCTTTTTGTCCATCGATTTAATGATTGGGAAATGGAGGAAGTATTGGCTTTTTTTCAAGTTCTTTATTAGAGTAAGATTTTGGAGGGCGAGAATGATTCCTTGGTTTGGTGTAAGGATTCTAAACGATTGTTCTCCGTAAAATCTTTCTACAAGTGCTTGAGACCTTTAGGGAATTTATTTCTTCCGGCTAAAGTCACATGGATTTCCTCGGTTCCTACTAAAGTTGCCTTTTTTTGTTGGTTGGTGGGAAGTAAAAAGTGTTTAACTTTGGATAATCTAGCTAGAAGAGGGTGGTATGTACCGAATAGATGTGTTCTTTGCAAACAAGACGTGCAAACTGTGGACCATCTTTTTATTCATTGTTTTGTGGCTAGGAGCCTTTGGATGCTTCTTTTTAATATGTTTGGAATCCATTGGGTGCTTCCTTCCTCTACCTACGACCTTTTGACGGGTTGGTGGTTTAAGGGGGGGCGCAAAAAGGCTAAAGTGATTTGGTATATGGCTCCGCATGCTATAATATGGTGCATTTGGAGGGAGAGAAATGCTAGAACTTTTGATGGGGTTGAGAAGTCTATTATTGACCTCAAGGCTTCCTTGGTTAAGTCTTTATTTTTGTGGTATTCTAGTCACACTAATACTTGTAATCTTTCTTTTGTTAACTTTGTGGATTACTTTAAGCTTTAGAGGGTAGTGTGGTTAGTCATTGTATATGGCTTATGTACATGGGCTAAGCCCTTTTTGTTCATCGATACATATTTACCTTATCAAAAAAAAAAATTTTGAACAATCTGAGCATAGCCACAGCATGCATGAAACCTCACCAACATCAGCATAACCATAATTGGCATTCGGCCTTCATTGTCTGGCTTATAATGGCCTTGGACTTCTCAGACGGGATGACCTAAGCGCATGACATAGGACCTTCAACCGGCAGAACCTAAAAGAAACAATCCCCATTTTTCCCACATTTCAGAAAGATCAGTATGTCACCTCATGTAGGCCTTGACAAAGCTCCTTGAATAGCATGCCCCACTCAACTAGTGAAGCAACTCATTCATGCCTCAGGGAAAGGGGGGTTGATCCCGGCCAGGCTTGGGTTACGTTATATAAAGCCTGGGTTGTGCATAAGCTGAAAAAGGAGGGTTGCTCACTTTCTTGTGCAAATCAAACTTGCACCAACTGAACCCGACCACAATGATGCCAACATTCACCATGTTGATACAAATTTTGGGCATGTTTCAAGTCATGAATCATGATTCATATCCTCAAATACCTTCATCTTCTAGTAATGACTATAATGAATCCTTATTGTTAGTTTCATCCCCCAATGGTGGCAAAGGCCACCTTCGATCAAAGAAAGAAGATGTTAGGGTTTATTTCACTAATCCTATGGAGAATTGCACCCTTTTACATGTTTGCCTTATCAAAAAAAGCAATGAGAATACAAGAAAACCTTAAGCCAAGTCTGCTTAACACTATCAATGCTTAGAGTAGAATAAGAACTATGGTCCTATTCTTTTTTCAACAAACTTTCAACCTTCTCCATGTAAGATAGGATAACTCATTTTATAATGTAATGGACTACTAAAAAAACGACAGTTCTCTTTAATAAGCTTCCCATTTCTTGGGTCAATCATAGCCCTTCACTCAGGGTCTTTTGATGAGTCGCATTCTTATAGAGATATCATTTTCTTCTATAGCCTTATGTCCTCACTACAGAGAAAGTTCTTCCACAAGGGTGAACATTCCCTCTTTTCCCATTGATGAGAGCATGTTTCCCTCGTCATAAGAGGGGAACTTCCCTTTTTCACGATAAGAGCATTAATGAGAGGAGAAGTATTGTACCCATTAGTGGGATCATTGTAGGCAACCCCTTATGATTAGTGGGGCCCACTCGAGCTTCTCTATGCATATATAGTGTTTGGACCCCTTTTTATAGGTACACTCAACCTAGACCCTCCCATAGTTTTGGACTAAACTTCAATTTTAGGTCACCAGAGCTTTATTTAGGATAACTAGTCCTAACTAGTTATAGCACACATGCACTATACATATTCACTTTTAGATGATATTAATATTAATTATATATAAAGAAAAGATATTATATACATGAAAATTTCACCTTTTTTTTCCGTCTTTTTCATAAAACAGAAAATTTAAATAAATAAATAAAGAATATATATTTTTATCAAAATTGAAAAAAAATTAAAAACCCATAGATATAGATTCGAAAAACACTCAGCAATAACATATTATAAATCCATGAATATCCATTGAAGATTTCATATTTTTATTCAATTCTTTTTATAAAAAGAAAATATTTAAAATTGAGTCCACGTCATGCCTTATAATTTTAATAAAGAAAATGGATGAATTTGAGTTCAAGTCTTCAAAAATGTCTTCAATTGGTTATGAACAAAGATGAGAGAGAGGAAGTGGAGAAAGATGAGAGAAATAGGAGGAAAGAAGAAAAATGGAAAAAAGAACGTGCTTTGGACATTTTATAATAGAAGGGAAATGTTGTCTTTTTTTAGGGATCTTCTCAAACCTGTCATGTGATGAATCATTTTTAAGTGTAGGGGATATTCTTGTCTTTCTATGTATTTGACTTATTTTGATGCAAAAAAAAGTTTAGAGGGTAGGGTTCAGTTAACAAACCCTAACACCATCATTATCACACGGTATCAGACCCCGTTTCATCTATGAGCCCGTCTTAGCTGTCCACGTAACAGCCCATTCTTGACTTGTTAGGCCTACACATGACGGGGGAATGTTGGAAAGTACCACATCGTCTAAATAGTAAATTTGATATGTCTTTAGATACCTATTTGGTCCACTCCACCTAATAGCTTAGGTTTTTAGGTTGGAAACTTAGCAAGAACGCATCACATCAACGAGTTGAAGAGGATTGATTCAAGTGGGACCATCAGAATCAGTCTCGTCATCCTTTGTATCTTTCGCAACTAAGGCACTACTGTCTCTTTAAACAATATTTCGCATGCTATAGTCCATTGCACAAAAAACAACCCAAGTACCTGCATCTGCCACTTTTACTTGTCTATCGTTTTGATTTGTCTACATCCTTATTCTTCATGTCTCCTTTCTAGCCATCATTTTGACTTGCATTTGCCCTTGCCCATAGACTTAAACTTGTCATTTTTAGAAGTAGAGGAAAAAGAGTTGGTTATCTTATGATCAACAAGATAATCCATTGCTATTATAGCCGAAGTTAAAATTTTGAACTTCTTGTTTATGAAATTAGGTTTGCGCCCACACCTGCAATCTAGATATGAACTAAAGAGTTTGTCCTCTTCGAACAGGTTCTTAATGTCCAACATCAACAAACTAAAATCCTTCACATATTCACAAGCAGTGAAAGTATGCTTCAAACTTTTCAAGGACTCCTTTAAACATATAAGTCGGTGAGGAGGAACTAATCCTTTAGTTTTTCTTCAATACCTCCCAAGTTGCAATGCAAGGATGCCTAACATTAGCATCATCCTCCATCCAAATCCTCCAGTAGAGTTTCACATCTCTAATAAGGTACATGCTTATAATAGTGACCATTTCTTCTTCTAGGATATGAGAAGACCTGAAGTAATGTTCCATGTCCAAGAAAAAATTATACAGGTCTTTGGCACTGCGAACACCACCAAAGCCTTTGCAGTCTAAGACCTTGACTTTTGTTGGGGCATCTCTCCTCTACTAGAATGCCCACGAACCTTTGCTCACTTAATGAATGCCAAGTCTTCTTCAAGGGTTTGCAAATTTGCCCAAAAGCATCCACCAAGGAATACATATTTACAGCAAATTCATGAACATTTTGCCTGCAATGCTAATAGGTTCCTCGAATGACTACCTAAGGGTCATTAACTCATCAACCGTCAAAACCATCTAAACTAAGATAAGAAGGTCCGGATCTAATCGAAGGTATCCAACATAAATCTCAATCCTAGTCACCCATTCCCACAATTGTTCAATCACAAAACCGCCAGCCATCACAGCCATGTTCTGATACCAACTGTGGGACCCCACTTGATGGGGTTAGTCTCTTAAACAATCTGCAATGATCTAAGGTCACCCTAGGCAAGGTCTCTGAATAACATTGGAAAGCATCTCCTCTCATCCTTGAGGAAGACAAAAATCTATCTAGTCTACTGCACACTATTCTCTCTCAAAGATTGGACCATGTAAATGAGGCATTATGACACAGCGGGCCCTTAGGTTAAAATCCCGATTAAAGAACCAAAATCTCTCATACTCCTAGAAATCATCAACCCTTTTTTTATTTGGGAAAATACTTGACCGAATTAACTTCTCTGAAGAATACCTTACGGCATTGAAGTTTAACACCCCCACCCCCGCCCCCCCTCCCAAAAAAAAGCACCAATTTGAAAGACATAAACCATAAAACCCACCAAGTTCTTCCCAAAACTCCTTTCTCAATCAAGGCTTAGTTGACCATACACCCCAGTCATCCACCACTTTTCACTATCAATAGCCCGAAATTTAACTAAAATCGAAAAAAAAACACCTATCAACACTTCTAGACCCCTAACCATTCTAAAGTCCCAAATTAAAATGATTTCCCTCTCCCCCCCCCCCCCCCCCGCCAAAAAAAAAAAAAAAAGAATAAAGAATAAACGCCCACTCTTTATTCCTCGCCTCCCAAGCACTTTTAACAATAGAACTATCTACACTTTCAAATGAGATATAACTGCTATCCAACTTTTCTAAGAAATCACCACCATCAAATCTGTAGTAACTAAATGAAACCCACCATAGCTATCAATGGGGTCAAATAAGCACTTACAAGTTACAAGCAAAACTATCAATTATTTTGAAAAGTGAAAGTACAAAAGATATAAGATAAAGAAGGTTATTACTACTCTCCAAGTCTTCATCAAAAAAATAAATAAAGAAGGTTATTACCTGATGTTGCTCCTAATAAGCAGAGTCTTGGGAGGGAGGGATGAACTAGATATGGTCCTAATACTTGTTTTAAATACAAAGTGACCACACTCAAGACTCGAACCTAATGTCGACAAAAATAAAGAACACGTCTAAAATCCTTCCACTTAGGGACAAGTGGTTCAATGTTTTCAAGCATTCTCCCAAGTCTTCCTTCTAAACTCACCATATAATGCAAGGCGAAGCTACTCTCCCAATCAATAAATGCTAACTAATCATATCTTCACACCATTGCCCACAACCCCGAGGATGCCACCCCAACCAATCTACCTAGAAAATCCATCACCAAAATAAACAAAAGAGGATATATGTCTCATGTACTTGGGCTAAGCCTTTATTATTAATACACTTTTACTTCATCAAAAAAAAAAGAAAAAAAAAAAAAAAAAAAGAAAACCTTCTCAAACTTTTAAAGCAACATGTAAGATAACTATTCAATCCAACTTAATATGGCCAATATTTTTTTTTTATCAACAAAGGGAAACAAGAAGGATAGGACAAAGCACATGTACACACGAGGTGTACACCCAAAAACTGAAAAACCAAAAGCCAAGAGCACAAACTAAGAGAATCAAAAAGATCCAAAATGAAGAAGCCAAGATTTAAACCCTCTAAAAGCTCCTAAAGCAAAAGCTTCCTTGACAAAAATAATTAAACTCTACAATTCGGAGCTCAACGTCAAAAAAATTCTCTTACCAAATGCACCCAAAGAGGGTATATAGAACACCTCTATAAAAAACTTTATTCTCCTTTTCTATGATATTGACCCACCACCCCAAAAGAAGATCATGACTCCATTCAAAGCATCACCCTTGCAACCCCAAAGAGAGAGAACATATAAGCCCACATATCCCAAGCCACTCAACAATGTATATATAAGTGATGCACTGCCTCCATGGCCACCTTACACATTATGGCCTATTTGTAATCGACAAATTTAACTAATCAAATTATCCTTTGTTAGATATTTGTGCCTCACCACCATTTGGGAATCCACACCCTTTAAACCAAAAAAAAAAAAAAAATCAACCTCCTCAAAATAAGCCACATCAAAATAAAAGATTTAACCAAAAACTGTTCATCTTAGTTCTTTCTCGACACAACCAAATCATCAAATACCTCTTGTATGCTTTAGTTAAAATTTTGTCTAAAAGAAACAATTAATTCCAATCTGAAGACTACCCACAATTTTTTATGCATCACAAACCCAATAACGTCTATATTAGGTGTGGGAAAAAGGGGACAACAGTTAGGTGTGGGAAAAAGGGGACAACAGTTACCACACTCAAATTTTAGTCAATTAGTCACATGAGTCGATATACCTCGATATATCGTCGATATTTCGACTATAAATTATGGAAAAATGTCGATATTCTCGATACATCTTGATATTGTCAATATTCTTCGATATATCGACGATACATCGATATATCCAACAATATATTGTCAAAATAATACCGAGGCATAATTTCGTTTCGCTGCTTGTCGATACGACGATTATATCGCCGATATCGACGATTTTTAAGACTACTACTAATGTCCATACCCATTTTTCCAAAATAGCTTAATCCGTTAGTGATAATTATCTAACAGCAAATGTTATCTAAAACATAGATCATCATGGTACATGGAATAAGAAAACCTATTGAGTACACTACTTAACTTGGAAAATAGTATGATGGGGTAGGCTTATTCTATTTACTTAATAGAAACGTGATAAGAAACATTCAAAACATGATCGTACTTCAATTTCAAATAGTAGAAGTGAATTAATGAAAGATTATATTAGAATGTGACTCTTTAATTTCTTAGGTCATATTGTCATACTTCTCCTTGGGAAAAAGTTTTGATAGAAGGTAAATAAATAAATAAATAAAATAAGAAGTGAACTTGAATGAAAGTGTACGAAGTAATGGATCGTGCAACCTAAATTACTCATCACTTGAATATGGGTATTCTTCAGTGACCCTAATATAGACAAAGAGCAAACCCAAATCAATCTTCTTGACTAAAAACCAATCCCATTCTTGAAGAAACAGAATTAAGAAAGTGGCAGTTAACAAAGTGCCGGCTAACATTTTTCTGACAAAAGAAAGGCCTACTTACTTGATAATAGGCCCAAGTCTAGCTTGCATAAGACTTGCAAAAAGCCACTTCTCTCATCAAGTCCACAAATTCTTCACTTGCAATAAGAGTTGGACCAAGAATCTTCCGACCTCTTACAAAAGCATTCTAGTTGAGAGAAACCACCTCCCCAACAACCTTCATCAATTAGTGAGCTAAAATTTTGAGGAAAAAAAAATAATAAACCCACTTCCTCCCAAATATATAGATATTAAATTCCTCATACTGGGTTTATCATTTTTAGTCGAAAAAGAGCATGTAGCACGTTGTGTACACTACACAATCCTCCAAACCTCAAAAATTGTCGAAAAAGGGCGATATACCAATTGCAAAAGAAGCAAACTTCATGTGTAAATAATATACCAATTGCTCGTTAAAAATTCCAAAAATCATTTGCACTCATTTTTTCAATGTCTAGTTTTCGGCTTGTCACGGGAAATTGTTGACCTCACTAGTAATTGTTTCCTGCACTTCAAATCCCACCCTACAACTTTTAGAGGACCATGCATCATGGGGAAGTAGAGGCTTCATTTTCTTGCACATTTTCTAGTCAACCATATAGTTGGACGAAAAGCAACTTACCGTTCCTTTAACTTATTTCCCTACATTCCACTTTTCTGTATAAGTTCACAGCTAGCCAAACCTAAATACCCCTAAATACTAACCAACTCATTGTCCAGGTTTGGCACAATCAATAAAGTAAAACTGTTCAGATCAGCCTATGAGCAGTTTAAAAGGGATTATAGACACTTCTTCAACTTTTACAAGCATTACTCTCCTATAGGTGACTTAGAAACATGTTATAGAATCTAGAGTTACAAGCTTCAATATCAAAAACAAGGATTAAAACTCAAATCTTAGATGACAGAGTTCGTGGACCTAAAAATCCAACTTTCACGTTCTAGGTAACAGACCCCATTTACTTGAGACTGCTAGCAGGCTCACATCTATACTACCCAACAGGATATAACCAGCTCGCCAAGGGGATTCTAGTAACAAACTATTAACCCAATCGTTACCATGATGGTTTATCCCATTTAATAATCTTACAATGCCAACCACCTACCAACCCCGCCCAATTAAAACTAAAAGGCTGAGACATGCAAGCAGCATATTCTTTCATACCCTTGTGTTGCCAGATTTTCGTACATTTCTCGCCAAAATACCTATTAAAACCACTGGACCAAAAACCTACCCCAACCACTCCAAACAGATTTCTTCACTAAGTAAATTTAAATGCCCCATTACCCAGTGTTGGTTCCGGGGTCCTGGGAGTGGGTGAACTAGATACAGTCCTAACCTCTCTTCACAAATTACTTGTAAATCAAATAAAAAAAACTGGACTTCCAATGAATCTGTAGCCAAAAGTTATTGAATATGGGTACTACGAGTCTGCATCATAGTGATTCGTAAAACTGTACGGATGCGCGGACATCCTATACCTCTCCTAAGCAAACCTATAAGTTCTAATCGAAAAACAACACAAAACACAAGAAATTTGATACAAATCAGAGCTCAGATATTGGGAACAAACAACAACAACAACGTTATGCACAATCGAACGGATGTTAAAGAATGAAAAAACAGAATCATTGATGAAAGTCGAAACGGAAATCAAAACTTCAAAACAATGGGCATTCATGAATTGTTTAAAACAAACCGTTCCGATCCTCAGCGGCTGCAATTGGTGAATCTGAAGAATCATCGCCTACTCCTTCATCATCTTTATCTTCTTCCACTTCTTCATCGTCGTCATATTCTGCTTCTTCTTCCTCTTGTTCTTGTTCTTCTTCTTCTTCTTCTTCTTCTTCTTCTTCTTCTTCCTCCTCCTCTTCTACTTCTTCTTCCTCCATTTCTTCAGGGTCTTCGTCTTCGTCGTTGTCGATGTCTTCCGAATTGGAACCCTCGCCGGAGGGACCTGCGGCGGCGGGGGAGTGGTCGTCGTCGTCGTCAGATTGAGAAGCGGTGGCTGAGGAAGGCATTGGATTGCGGTGAACCCTGAGAGAGGCCGGTTTCGTTTTCTTCCTCACTACAAACTTTGAGGTTTGAGGGAAACGAACGCTCAGCTCTGAGCTGCGTTTCGAGCGATATCGGGTGAGAGGCCTCTTTTGGGCCAACAGTTGGACCACTATGACCGTGGTACGGACCATCGGGCCCCTCTATTTCGGTCCGAGTAGTAATGGGCCTGGTTCTGCAACAACGAGCCTTTCCCCTGTTCATACCCACAAGGAGGGGTGATCCTTACAGGAACTTGTTGCCTGTGCTTTTAAACTTTGAGGGGAGCTAGAGGTGCGTTTGGTTGCTCATTTAAAATTAGTTTTGCTTTCAAATGACCTTCTTGTTTAGGTGTAGCCCATGGTCAACCGACAGTTGAGCCAATGGCATCGAGGATTTCCCGAGTAATCTTAGTAAGAGGAATCTTTAGCTAAAGTCACTTAATATTTATTAGGATTGTGAAAAATTAGATGTTGGGGAATGTACAAAGGTTCTCTTAAATACTGTAAAATAAATAAAAATTAGAAGACCAAAGCCTTAATACGTATGTGAGAGAGGGAGAGAGAGAGAGAGGTGACTTTTTACCAAGCATGAGAGCAAAATGTAATGTTTCGAAAACAAGGAGGTGGCAAAAATAATGTTGAGAATGGTGTTTTGCTGAGCGTGTGGAGAAAATGTAACATTTTCCAAATGAGAAACAACAGATGATGGTGTTGGTAAAGTGTATTAAGTAGCTAATAGAAAGGTTTCAGTACATTTTCTTTTGGTGATAATGGGCAAGAACAGACGGCATTCTAAAGATTTGAGGCCATGTTTGTTTGGTTGGAATGGAATGAATGGAATGGAATCACATTTCAATTTATTCCAAACAATATGTTTGGATGAGATAATTAAATGATAATGGCATGAAACAGTAGTAGTGAATTGTAATGATATTTATTTTGCAATGTTAATTTCAAACTCATTTTATTCCAAACTATTTTGAGCACAGAATCAGATTTCATTCTCATTCATTCCATTCCAACCAAATAAACATGGCCTGAGTACTTAATTCACATTTTTAGTTTAGAATGCAACATTATTGAGGCTGAGGTTGTAGAACTATCTGATCTGGATTGGGCACCAAATGACCAAAACCCCATATAATATATTCTGTGCCAGGCTTATGCTTGCCAAAATCCAGCACAAAGCCTTGGGCTGAAGCCTTCCCAACAATTAATGCTTGGGCAGTCGGCACTTCTCATTTGGGTTGCAACGTTGGGGCAATCTGGGTCAAACCGGGCCTAATTCACAGTCATTTATGACTCCTTGGCCAGTCTTCGGTCGTAACTCGGTAAGGCATATTGCATAGGACCCTGATATTGCAATCTCCTTCATGTGATCTTCTTATCCCATTAATTTTAATTTTTTTAAGGTCTAAGAAAAACTTAACCAAGTTTTTATGAAAAATGGTCCCGTAGTTCACTAAAAAAACATTATTTTGAATAATTTTAAAGAAAAAAGTTTTTCCAAAATATATCATTTAAGTAGACTCTTTGGTCGTTTATAGTTTCTATTTCATTTTTAGTCAAAAATTCCACTTAGCCTATAGATTTTGGAAAAAATTTCTCTTACAAAATTGTTCAAAATGATATATGTTTTATAGTGGACTACGAGGCCACTTTTCATAAAAACCTTCTATATTTTTCTAAAAATTTTAAAAATTAAAATTAATGGGGTGGGGAGATCATTTGAAGGAATTGCAATATCTGGATCCATTGGCATAACCATTACATAATTTTTACAACATTTAGGCATGCTTGGGCCAAAAGTATATTTGAGGAAAGGCACAGCATCTTGGCATTCAAATAGACTATAAGAAAAAAATACGGAGTATATTTGAGCAAAAAAGTACAAAAATCCAGGGCAGGTCCGAATCAGCTGCCAGAATGGTCCGTGACAGCTTAACCTTCCCCAAGTAAATCATAATGTTGTTTATTGTTTGACGCCATTTAATAAAACCGATTAAGCTCTATCTAATGTGTATATTTATATATATAATATATTTTCCTGATCAAGTATACTGACCTAGTTAGCTACCAAATTGTCATGGTTAGGCATCATAGGAAATATTTATAAAAACTCTATATGCACAACATGGCAGTCATGAAGAGAGAGAGAGAGAGGGAGAGAGAGAGAGAGTGAGAGATTGATTTAATAATAAGTTTTCTCATATTAAATTAGGAAAAAGGCCATCAGGCATCGGCCCTTCCTTTAGGAAAACGTTTGCATTTGGTTGTATACTCATTTTTCCATCTCTTCCAACAATTTGACACGTCTGATATTCTTATTTATTATTGGTTAGTAAATTTGACCTAGGTAGCCAAAATGTTAAGGGTTTTGGCATAATGGTTACACTCTAAAGATACGGTTATGTTCC
This sequence comes from Liquidambar formosana, assembly GCA_039720395.1. Lineage (NCBI taxonomy): Eukaryota > Viridiplantae > Streptophyta > Magnoliopsida > Saxifragales > Altingiaceae > Liquidambar > Liquidambar formosana. The sequence continues at coordinate 7,474,117 of CM077835.1, forward strand.
TATCAATACGTATTAATATAAATTACATCAACACCATCCTCTTGCATTAGTCCAATGTATCTCATATCTTACTAATGCATAAAGTACAACTTTCAATGCGGCTATTGATATAAGTTATATCAACACATGCTAATTACCTTATCATCATCCTAGAGATATACCAATGGTCCCCTCTTAATTACTTTCGCACATGCATGTATCAAATATTTTGTAAAATTATGTATTGGAGGGCGAACCCAATCATGCGAGTGCTTTTCTACATATGGATAGTACTATAAATAAGTTAATTGTCAAAATTCCACAAAATCCCCCCCCCCCCACGCACAAATAGAGAGAGAACATTGTGAGAATTAAGATTTTTTATTTTTTTCCCTTTTTCCTTGGTTATTGTTGAAGGATTCAAACTCCTAATTTATCATAATCCTACCCCTTATCTCATTTTCTTTTACCATGAGACTAGCCCCAATTAATGGCTTAATTATGATTCGTTATTACCGATCCTTTAAGAACCATTATGTGTGTGCATGTTTTTGTTTTGCACATGGGTTTGACTAACTTCAAGATTACTAAAAATGGAAGGATTGCATCTAAAGGCTTTTTAATATATATATATATATATTACTGGGTAATCTACCCTTAAGCTAAGGCGCATGTAGGGTGGATACCCCATCAAATCTATCGGGGTCGTATTGTCATTCCTCCCTAGGGATGGCAATTTTGCCCCGATCCATTGGGTCCCGACTCGATCCATACCCAAATGGGCGGGTATTTTTTATTTTTTTTCGGGTATCGGGTCGGGTATGGGTATAAATTTTTAAAAAATTTCGGGTACGGGTCGGGTATGGATCCCAACAAGAAAAAACCCGAAGACCCGACCCGACCCGCTATATTTACAAAATATATATATTTTTTACAATAAAATATAAATACCTACTTAAACCTATCTTGATATAACCTTATGGAGTCCATTCGAAGGCTCATTATGTATTTTTATTGTTTTTTAATCTTTATGTTTGTGTATAATATTTGTGTGATCATATTAGGTATGATTTTATTTGAACAAGATCATATTAATTAGGTGCTAAAAACATTTATAAGCTTGGTATATAATTATATGAATAACATGTAATAGGTGTAAGTAACAAAAAAAATGGAATTTGGGGGAAAAAAATCCTTACAACAGGGCGGTCGAGTATGGGCGGGTCGGGCATGGGTAGTCCAATAAAACAGTGGATCGGGGATAGGGGTTAATTGTTCATACCCATCGGGTATCGGGTCGGGCATGGGTATAAGAAATTAAAGGTCGGGTCAGGTATGGGGTAGTGCCGACCCGCATCCGACCCGACCCATTGCCATCCCTATTCCTCCCAGATGCTATTTGATTGTAATTATAAGTTTTTTTGACGGAAAAAACTATTTTCATTTTACATAAAATAATTAACAATATAGAGTACAAGAATAACCAGTGGGATTGAACCTTCAAAACTCCCAAGTGCAGAGGTGCATGGCTGATGGCTACATACATCTAAGCCGCTTAAATGCTTGGTTTAACAATTTATAAAAAAAATTATATTTATATTCTAAACATATTCAGTTTTGATTATAACTAATGATTGGATCATGGGCAATCTCACACACATCACAGGCATCGGTTCCTTTCGCCATAAATGATCTGGGCGATACCCCAAAATGCCTTCGCCATGCGTGCGTCACAGTGATAAGAGCAATCTCCACACAAGCTTTTTGGGAATTGGCACAAAGGCAATTAGCCTAGATGTCAAGGGATTTTTTGTGTCACAAATGGCTTAAGACTTCACCGATCCCTATTACATTTCTTGCCTCGTGTCCCTCATCCATGGGTCCAAGTGGCAAACTAAGTTCAGCTGATGTGCACCTTATGAGGAATTTAAATAGCTAACTACTCTACAATATGATACATTGCATTCATTTTAAATACCGTCCTTAAAAGTGGTTGGTGATGGACTATCCTTAGGTTGCATTGAATCCATTGAATATTTAGCCTTGGCATCAGTTTATAGACACTTATGTTTAATTAAGTCAGCAAATTGATATCTAGCAACGGGTTAGGTTTGGATTACCATGAAATTCCATTATATTACACCTAACACTGCCTCTATTTAAAGTAGGAGGGGCAACAACCTCCAAGATCAGTTGGGAGTTCTCCTTCAACCCTCTTCAACCCGTAACCCCAATCATCATTTGCCCATTTCATACGACAAATAGAGCATCATATTTTGTCTTTGTACTTGGACTAAATATTCTATCATATTAATCTGACTTGACCTTGCCCTAAGCCCAATCAACCAAATATTTTGCCTTTGTACTTGGACTTGAAGTTTCAGTCATGTTAGCGCATGCACAGGGCAAGGCCACTCCCGATGATTGCGCATCAATTCATGCCGTCGGTTTAACAAAGTTGACAATTTGACCTCCCATGGGGGTCAAAAGTCAAAAAGGACTCCAAAAGTCCAATAAAAACTTACCAGTTACCTCCCATCATCCGATTAAAAATAACGGCACAACATTACATCACTGACCCCAACCAGGCAATCACTCCTCAAGGGCATTTACGTAAATTTGTCACATTTACTTGATGCTTCCCCTCAACTTTTTTGGAGTCCACTATCGATTAAAGTTATCTCGAATGTTAATTGTATAGGGTAGGGGTGGTCTTTTTTGTGTTTAAGGAATTAAGAGGGGTTAGTCTAAAGACTTGAATATCCCTATTGAGAAAAAGAAGAAAATTAAATATAAAAAAATTTAAATACTTTATAATAAATTGCTCCATAAATTAACAAGTTCAAGCTAAATAAACTTATCGGGTTGAGAGAATTTTTATTTGAGTTTAACTCGATATATTAATAAATTTAAAAATAAGATTTGAATTTAACTAGCTTGTTTTGCGTATAAGCTTAAATTGAGTATATTCTCGGATTGAGCCACGTGCATTGGCGCATGGTAACATTGGAAGTCTATCAACATTCATGAAGCTCACTAGTATATTAACTCTGCCCACTCACGGGTCAACTTTAAATGAAAGAAATAAATATTGCGCTGTCTACTTGCATACACGTCCGAATACGCACTCGCTCTCAGTCTCTCTCTAAATATGATTTTTTTCTCTCCCTAAAGTGCCAGAGAAAAAGTTTGCAGCTAGAATGTGAAAATGAGGCTGTAGAGATAGAAAAGCAAGCAAGAAGAGCAAGGGAATTCGAGGCGACGATGTTCACACGCATTCTCTTACTGTTTCTCACCTTCTTCTTCGCTCTCTCTCCTTCTTCTGCTCGACCTCGTAAGCACTCACCACTCTCTGTATCTATCATTTCTTTAATTACTTGTTGTGAAACTGGTCTGTCGCTGCTGAAAGATTCGACAAATTAGGGTTTTGAAAGTGATTTTTAATGTCATTTTGATCAGTATAGTGTAGATTATCTCCTACGTAAATGATGAGCAAGTATTGAGTACATTTTGAATTTTTTTATTTTTTTTTGAATCGATGCTCGTAATTTGTAGTTTTGATGCGTTTGTTTATGGTTGGTAAAGTGATTTTGAGTTTGGTTTCAAGTAGGAATTCTTTAATTGTGCTGCTTGTGTAGCATTGATGCTGACGACTGTTTGAATTCATGTAGGAGAGAGCAGAACTGGGAATAAGAATGCGATTTATCGTTGAATTTTTTTGTTTGTTTTTGGGATGATATAAGAAAAATGATTAATTTGGATCCATTTGGTCGATGAGAAAATGTAGGAAAAGAAAAGAAAAGAAATCATAAGTTTAAATTATGATTTTTTTCCCATTATTTAGGATTCGAGAAGGGGCCATTTCTGGTACAATGGTAGAAGTTTCGGGTTACCAAGCGCGAAGGCCAGGGGCGGATCCAGAAATTCTTTTCACTGGTTGCACTTTTCTAATTTATTATTATTATTATTATTTTCCGCTAAGAGTTAGATAAGGAAAGGAAAAAGGTATGACCACATATTGGCATGATTGAATAGAAGTGGTGAAATGACAAAAAACTAACAAGCATGCTATACTTTAGAACACTATCATCCCCATCTGCCCTATGTGGGACAAGGTCTCAACAAGATGGGAAAATGGGGAAAATCACAAAACCACACATTGAAATGACTTAATAGAAGTGATGAAATAAGATATAAGATTGACAAGCATACCATTCTTCAAAAACCAGGCGACTTTTAAAGATGTGGAACCTCACTTATATACCACCTCTACCACCCCCTTGCCCGATTTAGAACAAGGTCTCTCTCAATGGTTACACATAACAACCTATTCACAAATTATACCTTAACTTTATATAATCTACCAAAGTGGTGTACATTGGTAAATTTAACCAAAATTAATCAAAACTTAACTAAATTTAATCAAAATTAAATGTTTTTTCTCAATGGGGGCTAAAGCACTTTAGTAAATTTAAATAAAATTACTTATCCAAATTTCAAAAAAAAAAATTTTTGAGTGGTTGCACGTGCGTGCATTCGCCCCTGGCGAAGGCGTAGGTTTGAATCTTGAGAGTGGTCACTTTGTAGGAAAAAGAAAGGTTAGGACTGTATCTAGCTCATCCCCTCCTAGGACCCACTTAGCGAAACCAACAATGGGTAAATATCCTTTTTATTTATTTAGGGTCCAAGAAAGCAAATAAGGGACAAAAGAGAGGAAAAGGAGGAAAAAGAAAAAGCTAAGTCCAATAAATCTATGTGGGTTACTGAACTTAAATTTTTCTACTCCACTTTGGAAATAAATACAATTGGAAACATTAGAGTCCAGTTTTCTTTTCTTTTCTTTTCTTTTATTTTCCTCCTTTTGCTTGGCAAGTAATGGCAACCAAAGAGAGGAATATTAACAAGAAATTTTTGAATTACTCTAAAACTAGAGCATTGCTATACTTATTGTGGCTTCAATTAGTAGCGTCTAAGGGTTTCAGGAAACTTTTAATGGCTTTTTGCAGTCCATGGACTAGGCCCGCTTTTTCTTTTTTTTTTTTTTCGTTGGGGGGAGGGGGGGGGGGGGCTTAAAGGAGGATTCAACACCACCTCAAACTAGATCTACTGACCAAATATTTCCGTGAAATACCCAATAAAACAAGCAGAAACATAAATCCCAAATGCAATTGATTTCCAAACTGTTAGCATCCCACATTGGATGTGGATGATGCCTAGGATGGGCTTATAAGATGGCTGGACACTCCTTTGAGGTGCCTTTTGGGCTCTAAGCCTAGAAGGACAAACCTGTGAGGCCAACTGTTGTGCTGGGCCAAAGCTGAATACTTCGAGGTGGGGACAAGGCCACACGTCTAACATTGGTATCAGAGCCAAGGTTATTCCTGGGCCAAGTTGGGGATGTTAGCATCTCACATCAGATGCAGATGACGCCTACGATGGGTTATAAGATGACACTGGACACTCCTTTGAGATGCCTTTTGGGCTATAAGCCTCGAGGGACAAACCCATGAGGCCGATTTTTGTGCTAGGCCAAAGCGGACAATACTTCGATGTGGGGACTGGGTAGTGCATCTAACTCAAACGATGGCCAAATTTGCTCAATAATAAGATGCTTTATTGGCTAATATATATATATATGTTACTTAGTCTAACATCCATACTTTTTTCTAATATTATCATATGATACAATATGTTATGATGCTATAAATGCAGGCAAGACCAATCTCTATTTTAGCTAGAGTATTAATAGCTAACTTAGCATCCCCTTCAATGCAAGCTTTATAAACATTCTCACCCGTAGCCATCAAAGGACCATTTCTTGAAGCAATAGTTTCCATTCTAGCATTTTCCTTGACCCAATTAATTTGCATTATATTTGGCCTACCACAACTATCTCAAGGAGCATCAGTCGTGCTCACTTTATTTTAACTAAACTGTCAAAGTTTAACTTAATGCAACCATCATTAGGAGGAATACATCTTACAAATTAGCAATCTTAGACAGGTGCTCTCATTCTTCAAAAGATAAGTATTGCTCATACTATCTTTCATTCTAAATTCTGATATCAAGAACATAGTCAACAAAAAGATGGGGAGCTAGTTCAACAGTTTAAATTTTATTAAAAGTCTCGTTCCCAAATTTGACACTGTTCGTAGCACACCAAATTTTCTATAGAAGATTTCCAAATTTATCTTTATGCCAGACTTTTCCTAAGACTATTGTTGCGAAGGCTTAAAAGCCAATTCTCAATATTAACACTATCAAAACTAGGCACGCAGTAAGTATTTTGGACTATGTTCCAAATATCTCTTACAAATTTACAGTTCACAGAGATATGATTAAGATCTTCCAACTTTATAGTTACACACTAGACAACTAATATCTACATCTAAACCCCTCTAATCTAGTATTCTTTCTAATATGCATTATCCCATGAATCAACTGCCATAAGAAGTTCTTAATCTGAGGAGCACAGCATAATTTCTAAACACAACATAAAGTACTTTTGGCAGCATTCTGTTTTGTAAATTTTCTCTTCCACCTTAAACCTTTGTGCATCCAAGTAGTTGTTTTCATAGAGAAATGGCAATTAGAAGCAACCCACTAAATTTGTTTACATGGGATAAAAATTCGACAAAGAGCTAACATGTGGCATCTCAAATTATGCCTATCTCCTTCAATAGAAGACTTGGGCCTAAAGCTTCTCCCATTCAAGGAATTATTTGGGTCTAAGGCCTCTCCTTTAATAAAAGCTTATTAATTACGAGGGAAACAAGGGACTGGGGTAATTCGACCCTGAGAAGCCTATCCCTTACACTTCCTCTTCACCTTGATGCTTACAACATGCCCGTGGCAGGAGTGGGGGTGTAATTGGGGCTTGATGGGGGCCAGAGCATTGAAACACACTACCCATGCCAATTCTATTGGGATAACTCGAGGGTCTTCGATTGGTGGCTAGAGTAAAGGCTAACCGAGCTAGTCAAGCGGCTTGCCCATAATCGGGACAACATGCCTTCTTTGGTCACCATGGGAAAGGAGGTCTATATTGTCCATTAGACATAGGCCATGCACGGTTTGGGCTCATTGAATGATCTAGTGGGTCTACAGTTATGATAGCCATAGGCACCATGGGTGGGAAGGTCTCCTATTAGTTAGAGAATTCAATCAATATAATTCCAACACGTGGGAGACTTGAATTCTTGTATAAAGACCATCCATAAATCATTTGAAAGGATCCACCACTTAAGAATTACAAGGACTGAGAATATTCCCACTCTTTGGGATCCTTTCATCCTGTCACATCTCAAGGTTCCCCCTAGTTGCCTTGCGCTCCCCTTTGTAGCATCCTCTTGCTATCTCATGAATGATCTAGTGGGTTTGCAGCTATGATAGCCATAGGCACCATGGGTGGGAAGGTCTCCCATTAGTTAGAGAATTCAACCAATAGAATTGTGCCACATGGGAGACCTGATATCTTATATAAAGACCATCCATAAATCATTTGAAAGGATCCACCACTTAAGAATTACAAGGACTGAGAATATTCCCACTCTTTGGGATCCTTTCATCCCGCCACACCTCAAGGTTCCCCCTGGTTGCCTTGTGCTCCCCTTTGTAGCATCCTCTTGCTATCTCATGAACTTGGATGTCACTAATTCGAATAGTTCACCTCTCGCTCCCTTACAAAAACCCATCTATCAACAAAATCTTACTAGGAACCTCAAAGCTGGAATAAATAATTTTATTAATATTTATACTATTATTAATGTTATTTGTTATTTTATCATCAACCAATTAAAATTTTTTATCGATCCCAAGTTTTATCTAGCTAATAACATCCACAACTTTCAAATCAATATCATTAGATTTAGTTTATCTCAACATACAATTTCAAATATAGCTTTATCAGTAAGCCGCTTATCCACCCAAAAAAGGATATCCCTCCTGTTTCCTAGGGACCATCTAATAATCTGGCTGATAAGGACCAGCCCTTTAATGAATTAGTTTTTTTTTTTTTTTTCTTTGTCCTTTTTTGTAAAATATATACATATATATATTATTTTTATATTAATGTTGAATGCAATAGCAAGTAACTTGAAGGCATGTATCGCACCCACAAATATTTGTTTAATTTAGAATTGGGGGAACTTATCTAATTAAAGATGATGCAGCATTTTTATGAAATCTGCATAACTAAGATGTGACCTGTACAACTCGTACTAATTAGAGTATCATTTATGCATAATAAAATCTTGCATAACTGAGATGCGATTGAAGTGTGTCATCTTCTCTTGGTGTTTGTTGCGTCACATGTCAGTTTGAGTATCTGTTAACCACTTATATGGTAGCGTTTTATTATGCATGCTAAAGCTCCTATGCTTAGGAAACAGAGAATTCTATTTAATTAGTGTGTTGATTTTTTTGCCCGCCCTTATTTGGTACTGTATTTTTTAATTCTATTTTCTTCACCGCAGCACCATTTGCTATGCGCATAAGCTGTGGAGCTCGTGAAAATGTCAATACTCCCCCGACCAATACACTCTGGTTTAAGGATTTTGCATATACAGGAGGAATACCTGCTAATGGGACACGTCCAAGTTTCATCACTCCTCCACTTAAAACACTTCGCTATTTCCCTTTATCTGAAGGTCCTGAAAACTGCTACAATATTAATAGAGTGCCTAGCGGGCACTATTCAGTGAGGATGTTCTTTGGATTGGTTGCAGAACCTAATTTTGATAGCGAACCTCTATTTGATGTTTCTGTTGAAGGAACTCAGATTTATTCTTTGAGATCTGGTTGGAGTAACCATGATGATGAGCAAGCATTTGCTGAAGCCGTTGTATTTCTAACAGATGGCTCTGCCTCTCTTTGCTTCCATAGCACTGGTCATGGAGATCCAGCGATCCTTTCAATAGAAATTCTTCAAGTTGATGAGAATGCATACAATTATGGTCCAGAGTGGGGTCAAGGGATAATCCTAAGAACAGCCAACAGATTGAGCTGTGGTGCTGGGAAGCCAAAGTTTGATGAAGATTATAGCGGGGATCATTGGGGTGGGGATAGATTCTGGAATCCTATTACAACTTTTGGTCAGAGTTCTGATCGGAGTTTATCTGTTGAAACCAGCATTAAACAGGCCTCAGTCGCTCCAAACTTCTATCCGGAAGCTCTTTATCAGACAGCACTTGTTAGTACAGATACTAAGCCAGAGTTAGAATATACATTAGATGTGGATCCCAATAGAAACTACTCAGTTTGGTTACACTTCGCAGAGATTGATCCTTCAGTCACTGGTGTAGGGCAGAGGGTATTTGACATCCTGATAAATGGTGATGTTGAGTTTAGAGGTGTGGACATTGTCCGCATGAGTGGGGATCGTTACACTGCTCTTGTATTAAACAAGACTGTTACTATTAATGGGAGGACTTTGACAATAACCTTGCACCCTACAAGCGGCAGTCATGCTTTAATCAGTGCCATTGAGGTCTTTGAGGTTATTATTACAGAGTCCAAAACTTTACCAGATGAAGGTACATATGCCACCTTCCTTATTTATTCTATATTTTATTTTGTTTCAAATTTCACAGGTATTTTGCATTGGATTAGATTTGCTAGCTTCATATCTACTCAAATAAGAATCTGGTTCTTTTGTTTCATTCATTAATGTAAAAAATATATATGATTGTGGATTGCATGACAATTGCAGTTGGATTGTTTTCATTTTAATCTTGAGATGTTTATATGCACAATATTTAGTCATTAGTATGCCAAAAAATACTGGTAAGGCCTATATTTACGGAGTCTTGAGATGTTTATACACAATAGTCTTGAGATCATGTTGAAATGTTGGAAGTCTGTATGTAATGTATCATATCTAGTAAGGCCTATATTTTTCCATGTTAGTGATCTGTAAATTTCTTAATGGAAATACTATGTCGTTGGTGTTGCAGCCTGATTTGTCCTTGTCCAACGCATGTCATAAAGAATTTAGTCCTTGCATGTCAGAACATGTATAAATTGTTACTAATTTGTTCACCCTTTTTCTTCTCTAGTTAGGGCTTTGCAGACATTAAAGAGTACATTGGGCCTTCCTCTTCGTTTTGGGTGGAATGGCGATCCTTGTGTTCCCCAACAACATCCATGGAGCGGAGCAGATTGCCAATTTGACAGCAATAGCAGTAAATGGGTCATTGATGGACTGTACTTTCTTAATCCTTTGTCTCATACCTCTTTTTTTTTTTTTTTTTTTTTTTTTTTTTGATATTCTAATGTCATTTATTGCCATCTCTACCATATCATATTGTATGTTTACTTGTGTTGTGATTCACATAATTTCTCCTCATGCGAAAAGTGAAGTTCTATAGCAAGAATGGTGATGATTCTGAATTTAAGCTTACGAAGTCTGCCATCTGTTACTAGAACTTTTTGAAGACTTGAGTGCTAGATTGTGTGTGATTGACCTCATTTTCTATCAGTTTGAATGTCTGAGTCCATTAGTAGAGAACTTTATATGAGCTTTATACATTTAATTATAACCTAAAAAATGTTGTACTAACAATGGAAGGTCTGTTATTCATTATAAGTGAGCTTATTCAACTTCACAGCTGGAAATTCCCCAGAAGCATGTACTTGTACTGTACTTGCTTTGCCCTCATTAATAAATATGTCATATTTGCTTCTATTGTGTCTAAAATGGTATCATATTGCATGGATACAGTCATTAGACAGTATACAGTGTATAAGCCAATATGAGAAGGCAGAGAAGCACATCTTATTACCTCAATTTACATCTGTTTTGGGCCTTCCCTCGTCTGTCTAATTAACTTGATCTGTATCAGTCTTAAGGATTGACACTCATTTCTCTGAGAGGTGAATATCTTCAGTAAATTTGGCCATTAAAAGATTCATTGGATGTTTTTCATATCAAGATGTCAAAACCAGAACACTAATGTACCCTTTTTGTGTTAAGTTGCCCAACTACTTTCTTCCTCTGACTCCTTTAGCCACTTCTGGATTCCTCACTTCCTCATGTGTTGTATTCAGGGGAGTCATTTCCATTAATTTTTTACTTGTGTTAGTATGTTTTCAGTAATTACTGTTTTGCTTCTGCCTGGTCAGTGGTCTTGACAACCAAGGTCTGGGGGGTTTCTTGCCAAATGACGTATCCCAACTGCGTCATCTACAGAGCATGTAAGTTCCTAATCAAGGTTCTTCACTTTAAATTATAAAACTTGAAGTTGCATGCTTTCCTTTTTCTCTTGATAAGTATCTGGAGTATTGATTTATGCTGCATTGATTTTGTTCGCTGCATCAACATTTGATCCAAGGACATAACATATCGTCCCTGTGCCAACTTCCCTAGACCTTAATGAAATAATAACATGTACAAGTAAAATGGTCGTTATAGCTCAAACTATTGCCGTTATGACTTCAGCCTTTGAACACACCTCCTTAGCTTCTTGTAATTTTCTCTCTAATATTGCAGCTTAAATATTTATATATATGTATATATATTTTGTAGGTCATTATCTCTAATATTTTCTTGTGCATTTACAGAAACTTGAGTGGAAACAGCATACATGGGGTCATTCCATCCTCACTTGGCACAATAGCTAGCTTGGAGATACTGTAAGTACGAAGTATTATTTATTTGTTGTTAGACACTATTGATTGTTTTCTTTCTGTACTGTAAATACAAACCTCCTCGAATGATATCTGGAGAGAGTGTAATTTTTGAAATAATGATGTTTTAGGAAATAATCATATTTTTGAAATAATGATATTTGGAGCAAGCCTTTTATATGTATTTCATCCCATGATTAATGGTTTTCTAGACCTTTAGCTACTCTCTTACAGTGTTATGTAATATCTAAATACATATAGTTTCTTGGCAGGGACCTCTCCTACAATTTTTTCAACGGATCGATTCCTGAAAGCCTCGGACAGTTGACATCATTGCGAAGACTGTAAGATCTTTGAAGCATCTGATTATCCCATGGAATAAGATTATGAGAGTAAACAAATAGGACTTCACAATCTAAGTGGTTGTGTTGCAGGGACCTGAATGGCAATTCTCTATCTGGAAGAGTCCCAGCTGCCCTCGCGGGAAGGCTTTTGCACAGAGCTAGCTTCAAGTATGTTCTGATTATTGTTGGTCTGCGGACAGTATTAGGCTTTGATGAAAGACTTTTATCACAAAATGTATTATCTACAAGTCATAGACTCCTACTATACATTGGATGCTTACTGTGGATGCGTCCAGTTTTACTGATAATGCAGGTCTTTGTGGTATCCCCGGACTACCTACATGTGGACCCCACCTTTCTGCTGGTGCAAAGATCGGCATCGGAATAGGTGTGTCTGTGGCATTCTTACTCATTGTTACATGCTTAGTTTGTTGGTGGAAAAGGCGGCAGAATATTCTTCGAGCTCAGAGGATTGCAGGTAAGGACATATCAATAATAACTCGGAGATCAACAGCATGATCTGGTGTTTTTTTAACAGTTTAGAATTTGAAAAATTCTAACCAAGAACATTGGGGTTGTTATAAAAGGAATAAGAATACCAGACCAGCAGCTGTATCCCACTAATGGTTTCGATTAATAATGTATTTTAACCAATAGACCATTAAAAGGGTAAGAATTTATGGTCTTCCCTCTTTTGTCTTTCTACAGCAAGAGATGCTCCCTATGCCAAAGCAAGGACCCATTTTTCACGTGATGTGCAAATGATTAGACATCATGGGCAGGACCATACTCGGACTGCTGCTGAGAGCGGACCAATCTTGCTTTCTTGATTAATCGTGGATCTACCCTCGCCGAACTTTGCCCCTGTTTTGGTGGCTGGATTCTAAGTCTGGTCCGAAGGACCCCACCAGTTCAGTTGGTTGGGCTCTTACAGGTCATCTTTATTTTGTGGCACTGCCTGTAAATGTGCTTCTCTCTCTGTCCAAGTTCTGAAAGGTCATATAGCCCTCCTTGTTGGTGCCATTTGTTGTAGATTGAAAATTTTGTACATTGCTCTCCCATTCTTCCTTCAATTTTGGTCAAAGGAGTGTTGTAATACTTATTAAAGGGCTGATTCACACAGAAACCATAAAGAAACCAAAACTTTTTTGCCATGTCTGTCTTAGATTTTAGAAAAACTAGGCATATTACATCCTGGGCCTAGCCCCATAAAGTCATACAAGAAGGCTTTTTAAACAGGATCCAGGGAAGAATTATAATCTTATCATTGGGATTTCATACTATGAGAATTCCTTTATGCCTCTCTTCCATAGACGACTTCTTTCTCTCTTTTTTTTTTGGGCTAGCTCTCATCTTTGCACAACATAAGCTTGAGCTATTCGTGTTTTTAGATAATTTTTGTCTATAGTGCAGATACTTAAAAAATGCAACTTTTATTTTAAAATTCTAATGCTAAGTCGTGCATGTTTGCACCATTTGAAGAGAACCTAGATTTTCCTCCCTCCTTTTTTCTTGAGGAAAAGTTGCTAATGAAAGGTGAAAATATGAAAAGCATTCCGGCTAAATCTACTGCTTTTTCAGTACCAAATACACAAGGAGTGAAACCCGTATGGATCCCAAGAGACCACAGCAGGAGGGAGCTGAGAGATTGGGATGGGGCCGAAGTGATTACAAAAGGCATCCCATTGGCCCATAGAGTGGGTTGCACTACTTGCAAAGCCTCGGCGTTGTTGTAAGAGCGAGCAGAAATAAAGGCCTACAAGAGGTGACAGCTTTCCTGAAGGTAGTATTTTAACCAGCCTGTGGTTACATTGCCGTCTAACCATTGTTCATTCTTGCCAGAATTTTTATTTTTTGTTCTTTTATTTTGGTTTACAATGAAGAATATCATATACAATCATCTTAAACCCTGCCTTGTACAGTATATCCCCAACCCAATTTTTCGGTAGGGCCCCCAACCTCCTCCAAAGGAAAATTTTGGTGTGGGGGCAGAGTGATGTATTATGATCAAATTGGACAAACATGGTTTAATGAAAAAGGAAAAACAAAGATAATGACAGTAATTATATCGGAAGCAGTAGCATCAACGACACAAGCATTACTCTATTTTGATGAAATGGGATTGAATTTCCAACGTTTTAATTTATAACTTAGAAGTTAAAAAAATAAATAAAGTTTTAGATGAGCACGACTATCTCGATTAGCATAAGTTTCTAACTAATGGCGAAATGACGCCTAAAATAAAATAAAATATTAAAAAAATTACAGAGATTTATTATTGAGTTTGAATTAGATTAGCATTATCTTTTAGGGAGATCATAGTAACAACAATGTAAGTTAAATATTCTTCCATTTAATAGTGAAAAAAAGGAAAAAAATTGAGATTAATGACCTAGGATACCCCGATAGAAAAGAAAAAAAAAAAAAAAAAAAGTTTGACTTCAACTATTCAAGGGTGCTCTAACAAAATATATCTATACTACCTATAAAAAGTTGAATCTCTAAAAAACTTTTGAACGACCAATATACCCTTATTTTTTAAAAAAAATACATATCTACTCTTCCTTTAATTGAAACACATAATAAACATTCTTATCATTTGGTAACAAATGAAAATTAAATTTTAATTCAAACTTTTAACAAATTAAAGTTAGATTTTTACTCAAATTCTTTTTTTAGAGCAACTATCAAGTTGCATGATAATATATATGTATATAAATTCTTTAAATATCCATTTTGTGAAGAAAAAAATTTCTGAATATATATCTAAAGAGTTTTTAATCTTTCTTTGTACTTTCGAATTTTAAACTTTATCTTTTATGAAGAAATATAAAATCTTTATGATTTTATTATTTTATATAACTAATATTATTTAAAAATATTCACGTGCAACGCACGTGTGCTATATCTAGTATAAGGAAATATCACAACCCACTTTTGGAGGTGTGATTTAGAAAGTTCACAAGGATTAGCCTACAAAGCACAAGACTTCCTAAGATGTGTTGCTATACTTTCTGGGCCTTGGCCCTACCCGTCCTCGTTCCTTCCGCACAGAGGGAAAGTGTACCATTTAAGCGAAGAGATGTCACCCAAATTATATCATGGTACTTTGTACGGAATTATTAATATAAGTTTTTTGTTTATAAAGAATTTTTAATTGAAAAAAAAAAAAAAAAGCCCCGAAACATGCACGCGTGTTGAAAACTAGCCATAGTCTAAAATTTCTTTCAATATCATTGATATTTTTCTTATTGAAGATCATTAACATAATTCCAATGACAATATCCTTTAACGGTGACTAGAGTAATTTAATACAAAAGACACATACACCAACGTGGAGTCTCCTAAGTTTTAATCTCTTAAGAGGTCAAATGACATGTCTATCCATGCAACTTGCGCGAGTTTGAATCCTTTACAAGAGAGTTGGCTACTTGGCCAACCAAATTTTGTCCTCTTAAAGCTTCCTCAAGGGCCTACTAACCATTATACATAATGGCTATACGACTAGTTAAAAGTAACTAGTGGATATCTATTGGCTAGGTGAACCAATTATCATATTTTTTTTCCCTCTTTCTTCTAAAAGGATTTAGAAAGCAAAAACGCATAAAGGAAAATTTTGATTAAATTATTGGAGTAGTGAAATATTGAAAAGCCCTGTCAAGCTAATCACTAAACTACTGATTAAAAAATAGTGGGAAAATCAACCATGAGTCCAATTCCTATGTTTTGTAAAGCGTTAAGTCTTTACCAAATCTTTTTTATAACCTCAAGTCCATTTATGGCCGGAAACGTTATCATTTAAGCAACTTATTGTGTTAGTTAGATTCATAAATTTCATCTTCACCCTTTTGCCCAGAATGGTATTTTAGTAAGTAGTTGACATTTAACAATTAGCAAGATTCTTTATGCGAATCTTTCCCATGCTTTTTGTGGAAATCATAAAGATACCCATGTTTATCCCTTTCAAGATCCAGTTGACAAATAGACTTATATTGTTTTTCCATTAATATTAACCCAATAATATATCAATCAAATTCCCAAATTTGTACATTGATCTAAATCCCCAAACATGAAACTTTGTGGTAATTTAGCATTCCTTCAAATAGTTACAATAAGGTTACGCATTCGTTGGAACCCCCAAATGCCATGTAACTAATTACGAAATTGTATTAAACAATTACAATTACGAAGTAACTATTTACCAATTTAACATGTAGCATTCCATAGACTTCTTGTACCTATTTTTGTGCCAAAAAAATTCCCATTTTTTTGCGTCGGAAAAGTTGAAGCACGATCAACTTGTAGAAAAATGTTAAATAGCCTTTAATTCAGTTACACGATTTTTGAAAACGAAGGAATAGGAATATCATTGATTTTGTGTTAAAAATATTTTTGATTATTATGGAAAATTTAATTATTTACAAAATTTGAATGGAAAATCTTTAGAGTGTTAGGAGTATTTTTGTCCAATCATCTAACAATAGATTTAAGGCTAAAATAGTTTTTTAAAAGAGACTTGATCTTGTATAAGTATTGAAAACGAGACTTGTGGCTAAATGCCCCACATTTATTTTCAACAGACATGATCCTTAAATTCTAATTAGCCCATGTATATGATCCATTAGGTTGTGATTCGAATCAAAATCCGATTTAATTACCAACACTAACAAAATTGGTTGAAGATTAAAATAGACTCTTTTAGATACTCTGATTATTAGTATCAAAGATTCCAAAAGTGGAGAAAAAAGTAATTTGCTTTCTCTTTGCCCTAAGAATAATCGATAAAAAAAAAACAAGCCACCACATGAACATGTGTTTGATAGTGGCAGCGAGTCTTCTTTTTTTTTCGGTACATACAGCGAGTCTTCAGTCCTTCACCTAAACCACCTGTACAATTTTACTTTTCCTTTTACCTCAGAGTCTCAGACTCAGAAAAATCCAAAAAGGTTTCCCCACAACCCCACCACTAATCTTAATCATAACTCACCGCCCAACCGAGTCCAAACCCAATCAACTCACCCCAACCCAACTCGGCTGTCTCCTGCAACTCGACACCACGTATGTACCTTCCACGTGGGGGGCTGCAGCCGTTTCTGACACCACACCCCCCCTCTCTGGCCAAACCAAAAGCTATCCTCCACTCACTACCCGACACGACACCACCTTACCCCCTCCCCTCCGCAAACTCATAGTAGAATATAATCAAACAAAATATATATATTTTTTATATAAAAATGCACTTTCAGAAAAAAAGAAGAATAATTATTACATATATATATATATATATTGGCAGGCGCCGCTCATCAGCGCCGTACAATAGGTAGGGCTTACGTCACGGTGAGAAGGGTGTAGTCACATGACAGCCCCTGCGACACGTCAAATCAGGCGGCGGCTCTGCTCTAAGTTGGCCCCCACCACAACCCCCACACCTTGTTCATCGATGCCTACCATGCAATGAGTACGTAATCTCTTCAATCCTAACCGTTGAACAGTAACAAGACCTTAGAATGATTATGATTACCATCACACGGTGGAGACACTACGGAGAATGTGACTGTTGCTTTACATGCAAGTATATTGATTTTGTTGGGCTAAGGGTATTCCATCTTTGGCAAAATGATGCCTCCATTCCCATTATAATGAAATCCATACCATGTGGTCTCATATATTTTAATGTATCTTGCGTAATATGGACCGTATAAATAAAGAAAATCTATTTCCTCCTTTCCATCGTTTTTTTCAATTATTTTTTCATAATTTTCATCACTCGATGCATTGTAGCATAATACTATAAGATATACATTTCATTTTTTGAGTAAGTAATTTTATATTTAAATTTATAAATGTCTATTTATTAAATATTAATGGAGTTAAAGGTGGCTAGCTCCAATCGATAGTATCTATAAATAAAAAATTAATAAAATATCCCTAAATTATGAGACATTTTTTTATGATAAATTTTTACATACGAGAAGCTTCAAGAATTTTCTATTCAACCTTAAGATTGTGACTCAGAAATCTATATAATATCTCTTCATGTAATTACAAGTGCTAATATCAATCACGACTAATGGCTCTCTTGTCATAAGAACTCAGTATACACAAACCCCACATGCTTAGGAAAGGAATATCATGTATAGGCAGTAGTAAAGCAGAGAAGGACATGTGTGATTGATGGGAACATTTTTTTTTTCTTTTTTTTGACATTGATCTCTTATAATACTCAAGATAAATCTTAGATAACTACAATCATCCATAAACTACAGTTATCAATTACAACCAATCAATAATATAAAGAGGAATCAAACCTAGGATGTCTAAATGATGGGAACACTTCCCATCTCTTAAAACAAGAAGGAAGTTCATGAATACATTCCTGAGGATCCCTCATAGTATCTCGCCCCTTCGTGTTTATATACTAAGAGGAAGGTCGTGCCGTCCAGCCGACGATTACGGGAGACTGGGTGGGACCCTCCACTTTTATACCACAGAGTCTCCTCTTTCTCTCTTTTGCTCTTTTAGGGCTTTTCCCTCTACATACACTCTCTCTGTCTCCCATCTCTTTTCTCTTCTCTCACTAAAACTCTCTATTATCTCTTTCTCTTCAATGGCGTCTTCCCGTGAAGGTCACTACAGGGGAGTGAGAAAGAGGCCATGGGGAAGATACGCGGCGGAGATACGTGACCCATGGAAGAAAACTCGGGTTTGGCTAGGAACATTCGACACGCCTGAAGAAGCTGCCCTAGCTTACGACGGAGCAGCTCGCTCACTGAGAGGAGCTAAGGCCAAAACCAACTTCCCCGCTCCGGCGAACGCGCTGCCACTCGACCTCAACATGCCGTCCGATCGGTGGAGCCACCACTCCGGCCGCCTCGTCATCGGGGAATTTCTTCAGACCGGCGTTCTGAAGGAGATGAGCTGCGAGGATGGCGTTGGTGGTTCGTCGGGTAACGGTGGTGGGTCAGTCTCCGCTGGTGTTCCGGCGCCGGAAAGTTTGACTCCGACGTCGTTTTTCGGGATTGTCCGACGTGGGTTGCCGATCGATTTGAACGAACCGCCTCCTTTGTGGCTGTGATCATTATCACACACACAAAGAGTATCATGTAGGGCATTTAACGGCGTCGTTTTTTTTATTCTCTCCAATTCTCATTTTCATTTTTCTTTTTCCTTTTCTTAGTTCTAATGGTTTTTGGTGTTGTCAGAGAGGGAGGAACGATCATATCAAAATCATTGGGAAAAAAAAAAAAAAGAAGAAGAAGAAGAAGAAAATATCTTCTGTATATATATCTTTCTTATCTTTCTTCTTTTTTGGACTCCATTATTATGAAAACCAAGCTTCTTTTCATTTTAAATTCATTCACGCACAAATAAAAAATAAAAAGAACCAACCGTTTTTTTTTTATATTTTTTGGTCTGATCAAAACGGTGGAAACCTTTCCACCGTTGATCCACACCGTTTTCCGACCGTTAAATTCCTAGGCCCACTTGATCCAAAATACTAACGGTGTCTCTATGTGTACATATTCATCGGCTTTCATGTAGGGGATGATGACCTCCTTCTATCCAAAAAAAATTTTTTTTGGAGGGGATGACTTACGCGGTTGTCCTCCACGCGCCAGTAAAATGAGTGTAGGATTTTCACAATCAGTTTCAGTTGACGAAAGGGTGGGAAAAATACAAAACATTTGTAATGGCTATTGCGGGATAAGAAGGGAGGCATGCGTGCGCGCGTAAGCCATTCCTCTTTTAGTTATATCCATTCTGAAGTAAGTTTCAGGTTCTCTGTTTTTTCTTTCAGGAGGGTGTATTTTCTGTGATGATAGACCCACGCGACATTAAGGCGCGTGTTCGACTTGTAGGTGTGACGTGGGAGATCACATGTCGGATTTGATGATTCGTAGATTATCCATTACTTGGGATAATACGTAAATTATAGTGCTAGCTTACGGCATTTTTTTTTTTTTTTTTTTTTTAAGGTGGTAATTTGGGATTTGAAAGTGATGAGCTGGCTATGAGTTACCATGTTAATGTTTTATGTTGTTAGATTGAGGACAAAGATTTTCATTTGTGGAGGTCACGTGTGTTTGAGATAGATCACGAGCGTTTTCGGATGAGTTGCCTTCTTTTGCCGATGCTGTAAAAGAGTGTACGATGGAGGAGGTGCTGGAGTGGAGTCACCATTTTCTCATTTATCTGTTGTCTGGAATTGTGGTAGACGTACTCTTCTATCACAGAAGATTTTCTTGGACCTAAATCTGAGTGAGAGATTAGACTAGAATACCCCTTGTTTGGCATGAAGAAAAAAAGGGGGCGGCCCAACGTTTAGGAACACTTATCTTCTTTCAATAGTATAAATTATTTAATTAATGAGATTACAATAATATTTTGTTAAACGCGCCGTTGAACTAAATACATTCCTCAGGCACGACATCTATATCAAATATCACATTAATAAGATATCGGGAGTCATCTGAGAATGATGACCAAGTAAACATGTGTTAATATAATTTATATTAATACTCATATTGAAAGTTGTGATTCATGTATTAGTGGGATATGGGATACATTAGACCAATGTAAAGGATATAATCCTTAATGCATAGTATTAATTTAATTTATATCAACACGTGCTGATAGAAATATAACTGGTCATCTGATTTATAAACTCGCATTTTGATCTAATTAATGATAAATCTTGTATTCTTGGATGCGGCATCTTTTATCCATTGCTTCAATTCTAGTTCTAACTTAAATGTATCAAGAGACATGTAATGTTCGCTTGAAGCTTTATGAGTTTAATCTAAACTTCAAAGCGTGATAATTTCTCTCATGTATTTCAAGTGTATGAATTAGGGAACTCATACTTTCGAATCAAACGAAAATTTCTGGGCCTCTAAATCTCTTGGTTCCCTTCTCAAACCATATACCCCACATGGCGAGAAGGGGGTCTCACTAATGCATTCGTTTTTCACTTCATATTTACTTTGTTTTTCATAGATCACAACATTTTGCCAAAATATTATAGAACTGAATTTCTGCTGTTTACTCTGCTGGTTTTGCGTTAATGTTTGAAATTATGACCCCATTTCTCAGGCCAAGATCCTTCGGCCTATGAATGGTTCCTTATCTACTCCTCGTTTTTGTTTTTTTAGGAGGGTTTATTTTTCCATCCTTTTGATAGGTCTCTTTTTTAAAAGAAATTAGTTCATGATGCTATTAAAATACGTGAACCAGTGAAAAATAGGGACAAATAAAGGGGCACCCCAAGGGGAGAGGGTCAGTATCTGTTAATATTTCTTCTCTTGTCTTTTAGTTTGCTTTTACAAAAAATAAATATAAATAAATAAATTTGAATCTTAGACCTACTTTAACCCTACTCTATCCCTTGCCACGCTTAAAAGGGGGGCTGCTAGCACGCAACTCCTTTAAAAATCATAGAGCTATTGGTATAAAAAAAGCTAGTCGCAGGTGTCACCTAATAATATAAAGAGTTGGTATAATAAAGCCTGTATCAGCATATCACCTTTGTATGTGTACTGTGTAGGCCAAATCAAATATAATATCTATATATATATATTTATATAAAATGCAGGTGGAATATAAAGTACAAGAAAAGACTAGAGTCTGGCAAAAGTTCGATAGTATGTGGGAGTGTCTTCCTCTTTCGCAACGTTTCTGGCAGCATACGGCACATAATAGGATACTCTAAAAAATTTTAAAATATTTTAATAGGGACATATAGATAAAGATTTTTTAAATAATTATATTAGGAGCTAGCGTAGATGGTCATTAACATTCTAGCAGCATATGACACATAGTTGGATACTCTCAAAAATTTAAAATATTTGTTAATAGGGACATGCATATTGTTTTAAATAAACATATCAGGAGGCATAGATGGTCATTATTTGTTGGTCAAAGTCTTCTCTCTTGGCTTTTGCAAAAGGAATATATTTTGTATTTGGAATGTATATACATAGCACATAAATATATATATATATATACACTTATCTCGATTATCTGTGACTAAAATTAATAATTATTGATCATGCTCGCATGACTAATAAGCTAGACGAGACAATAATACGTGCTTGAATGGCTATTGATGCATGTGCATGTGAATGGCTAATTTGATCAAGCCATTAAGGTTAATCTAATGGTGAAAGATGGAAGTGTTAAAGGATAAGTAAATGATTCAAACCCTTCTAATTATACAAAAGAAATGACTAATTTGATTTATACCATGCTCTGTTGGCCAAAGGCGAGTATTATTTTTATTTGTATATATATATTTTTTTTTTTGTCTTTGGGCGCCCATTTTGTGAGGTTACACGATCCCAGCACCTCAGTCAACTTATTGGTAAGTTATACCTCTTTGTTGGTAAGCATTATATATAAAGAATTACAAGTGTGTTGAAGATATTATTCTCTACAATTTGCCTTTTACTAATGCATATTGACTTGCAGGTGAGTTACAACTTACTATGGTTGGTTGTTTCCTTGGTTTGATAGTATAATATCATTTTTATAATTAACTCCTAAACATGCTTTTTATCTTTTATTTGTTAAACCATAAATCAAAATATTGGCCAACAGTGATTTAATTAATTTTGTTTTAAAATTACCAACCACTGTGGAATTGCACCTAGCCTGATCAATTAATATATATATATATATATATATATATATATAGATAACAATTTTGCCTTTTCACTTTAATTTCCCCGGCCGACTACAAATTAATGTTTTTCTGTAAATAAATTTAAAGTTGAACTCTAATTAGTGTAATAAGCTTACAATTATTGAAGTCCACAAAATTCTATCAAAAGTTTAATAAATTAATTCAGGTGAAAGTTGGTTTAAATATAATTTGCAAACCTTGCTTGAAGCTTCTTTCTCATAGTATTTCTGTATAGATATTTTTTGTATAACCGATTTACTTATTATTATAATAATTATCATTATCATTATTATTTTGTGTTAGGCAAATGTTTAGTTATTTTCTTTCTTTTTTCTCAATATGAAAACAATAGGAGTTTTGTTTACTTTTTGGATCATAGATTTTTTTTAAAAAATTTTTTTTATTTCAACTAATCTCTTGAAATATATAATCCGCTTCACATCAATTAACATCAAAGATAAATGTAACATGCATAAAGGTAGAAACTCAGGCTGATGAGACTTTACCATCTAATCTTCGTATAATTCCCTATTTAAACATAGAAATGCCCTCCACTATAATTGTTAAAACGTATTATAAACCGTAAACATACGAGATTGTAAATGAATTTAGTTCGATGATACTAATTTAAGTTTTAGATGAATGCGTACTTGTTTATATGATAGAGACTACATATAAAGAGAGAGAGAGAGAGAGAGAGAAAGAGAGAGAAATGGCAAATAGGGTAGGCAAAAATTCGTCCAGATTAAGCTCAGCCAATCTGAGCCCCATGAAGTAAAGTGACAAACCATCTAGTCTTCCATTAAATGTGCGAGTTAAGATGAAGAAAAATAAAGAAGTTGCCACTTTTTCAATTGCTCAAGAGACGAAGTATATACATTGTGGGATTTGTGCAATACAAATTTACGAAAACAGATAGTCCGTACAATTTTGTATGCATATGGGTTATTTTGATAAGATGCGAGCGTCACCTAATGTCAATTGTCAGAAACAGGGAAGAAGGAAGAGCATGAAAACACGCAAACTCCCAGCTTCACCTAATAATCCCCATCGTCGCCACTCACCCAGCACCTACTTTCACAGCCGGCCGTCATTTCATACACACACAACGACGGATTTGACGCTTTCTCTCTGTGGTCCCCACCATCGCCATTTCACTTTCCGTCATTTCAAATATGTAATGTCATGTGGGGCCAGCTTTGGTACGTGGCGCGATGACATCAAAAGTTGGAGTAGAGGAGCAGATAGCCCCTCCTCTCTCAGGACCGAATATGTCGGCAGCAGAGGCGTCACGGCGGTCTATTTTTTTTTTTTTAATAATATTTTTTTACGTCCGTACGCCACGGTGACTCTCCACCGTCACCCCTCCCCACCCGTTGTCGATGACTGACGGCTGCGGACGCCACGTTGACGGTCGTCCAAACAGGGTGCAGCTTTGCCCCCACTCTGGGTAATCATTACAGTGGGTGGGGCACTTTAAACGGCGCCGTGAACTCTCCTGTCTTCTTCTGTCTCAACATGAATGCCTTTTTACATTCAAAGGGTGATGACGCACCCCACAACGCGCATGCATGGTAGCATGTATGTGCATCCGTCTATATAATCATCATCATCATGATTGATCATGTGTGGTCATGTTGAATGGTGGGAGGATTGGGAGTTTGACTGGGCTCTTGGACGTGGCAGAAGGCCAGAACCAGTCCCATCATGCATCATTGTCTCTCATACTTTATCACTCCGACCAACAATATGGGCACACGTCCCCCTCTTCCCTCTCCCCTCTCCCCTCTCCCCTCCCCCTTTCATTTTATTTTTATTTTTATTATTATTACGGAGGTTTTTTTTTTTTTTTTGACAAGAGGCGGCAACAGTTTGAAGGGGCATAAAGGTCGTAAACAAAATGATTTAAGGTGCTAAAGTCATTTTCATTTCAGAATATGTAAAATAGCTGTTCGCAGTAAAAATAGTTTTAATATGGTAAAAACTATTTTTTAACTTACTTAGGTTTTTTTTTTTAAATTATTATTTTTCACATAACCAAATAACTCTCTTATTGGAGGAGACCAATTAAAAATTATTTATAATTTTAACTCACACTATAATTTTCCTATTGGAGGTGCGCTTACAATGTCTAATTTAGTAATTCCCTCTTTCCACAAAGATTGATAAAGTCCAATAAAACATATAATTCAAGAAAAAAAATTTATCATTACGACTAGTTACTTTTTATACTTCATTTAAAAAAAAAATACTTTTGTATTGAAAGTAATTATTGAAAGGATAAGAGGTAATATAAAAAAAATATAAAAAAAATTATAATTTGATTTTTTAAAGTGGACAAACATTTTGGAATAAAAAAAGTAATAAAAATTGTCTATCTTTATGGAACAAATGAAGTATATTAGTTTTTGGGGAAGATGATTTGAGTGCGGATTATCTAAATAGGTCGTGAGAGATCGCCCGGATGAGAGTCATGCATGATTTTTACACACGTGTGCACGATTACCACATTGATCATTCTAGTAGCTCCTTGTACCCATTTTGGATTCAACTTTTATCATTCTTTCTCATAATCACCTTATGAATTGATTTTATGTAATTGTCTAGTGCATGTAGTTGGGAAAGAGAAGCAGTATGTGTCGAATGGAATTAATCAAGTACGTAAACATCTTTGAACCTCTTGATATCAAAATAAAAATATTTATTGTAATTTCCAGTCCATGCAACTTACTTCACAAAATTGGAAGTAAAACTAGCATTTTTAGGGAATTATGTTACACCCACCAAAATTAAAATGGATAGATGAAACCTATGCGCTTGGTTTTTAGTTTTTATTTTAGGTCACTAAAGAGAAACAATACTACTTAAAAGCATGGAGATGCATGATTTTGATGCATATACTTCTTAAAGACACCCATAATTGCAAGGGGGAAAACGCTACTCTTGTGAAGAAAATTTGATGAAGAAAATGACAGACTTACTCGATGAAAAATGTTTTGCTCATCCAATTTGTTTTTCTCCAAAAATTTTCAATTATCTTACTAGAAGTGAGATGTACAGGAATTTAGTATGAGTCTTACTCAATGTAAGAGAGAGAAAATAAATAATTTTTTTAAAAAAAGAAGAAAAACATTTTATTTTAATCGATATATATCAATAAGTTTTGAAATGCTTATAAACCTGACTAATCCCCTGATGTGCATACAATCCTTCTAATGCTTAACAGAATAACATTGCTATCATATATAATAACTGTTATAGGGTATGAAGGTGGTAATATCAAACTCTACTACACTATGCCTATCCTCCTTTCAAATATTATTATAATTACTAATGACAATTACTTCTAAGTTAAAAATTGTATAATTAAAATAATAATCTTAAACATTTTAAACTTTGTCACATCATCTTTCACTATGTTTTATAATTTAAAAAACGCCGCCTCCTAAATGCCCTTTCACAACTGCCTTAAAACAACTAACAAATAATTTCATAAAACAAGAATATAAAATAAAATAAAATAAACCAAGAAAATGGAGTTTTGAATAAAGCTGTGGCCTGCTGAATTGAAAAACATGCGCATGATTCGTGGGTTGTGCACCACCTGTTGGACGGCTGCACAGCCGTGAGCTTCCCATCAAAACTTGACCCAAGCGGATGACGGCAGATTGGCAATCTCACCCACTTATTTTGTGGGCCCACAAGAGGTTCCAATCCGAATACTTAAAAAGATGTAAATCTCAATTGGCACTAGCCACGTAGTATCTTGTTTTATTTTATTATTATGTATTAATAAAGAAAAAAATGGACCACAAAAAGTGGTGCCCAATTTTCACAAATGGGCCCAAAATAGACTGTTTGTCTAGAGATATCTAAATCATGGCCAGCCTCATTTTAACCTTCAACTGTTGATGTAGGACATTGATTGAGAAATTTGTCTTGTTAGGTATGAGAAATGAGATGGTTCATGTCATCCCTTAAAATGGTTTTATTTATGATGTTAATTTCATTTAGTGGGGTCCATATTGTTGTGAAACATGACATAGTTTGTCTCATTAAATATGTTCCACATGTCCAAATGAAGATGCTTAGGAACATTTTTTTTAAAAAAAATTTATAAAACTTAGGAACCCTTATTTAGATAGAAGAACTCATACGCAATTGGGTTTAAATGTTTGGAAAAACGTTTGTCAAACGTTAGCCCACACTCCATTTAGTGCCGGCTTGCTTTGGGTCTTTTTTTTGGTAATAAAAAAAAATTAAAAAAAAAAGTGTTGTGAATATTAGGACAAAAATGAGGGAATGGAATAAAAT
Source organism: Liquidambar formosana (assembly GCA_039720395.1). Classification (NCBI taxonomy): domain Eukaryota; kingdom Viridiplantae; phylum Streptophyta; class Magnoliopsida; order Saxifragales; family Altingiaceae; genus Liquidambar; species Liquidambar formosana. The sequence continues at coordinate 7,501,060 of CM077835.1, forward strand.
GTGACTTTAGAAAGGCCTATTTCTGAATGCGTTATGAATATTAGGACTAATCATATTTATAGGAACGATAATAATTGAAGTAGCAGATTTCCTAGTTAATATAAAGATTCAGAAATGAAATTTTCCAACAAAAAGTAGATCAATTATTTGGGAAGACTCTATGGACAGATTTAACATGAGGTGATATTGATTCATTTCATTTTCCCCTTTCAAAATTTTTTTTTAAGGGAATGAAAAAATGTGTTGAATTGTATCTTCAATTGTCCTTTATTTTTCGAAATATATCTATGAGGAAGATCCCCTCACCACTCCTCCTATGGGCTCTTCCATATTTTTTATTTTTTTCCCCATTATTTTGGCTCAAAGTTTAAAATATGTAATGGATTAATATAAATTACACAAAAAATATATTAAAATGGATTTAAACACGCCGATCAAAATCAATAAAAAAATTTAATCAAACATTATAAATGAGAGATACATAATTGACAGAGGCAAGTGATACTTTATAAACCACTCTCCCGCAAAGTCACCTTATGGATTTTATTCTATAATTGTCCGGTATATGTGGAATATATGGAGGGATCATATGTGCCTAGGCAGGTTAATCACATAAAAAACATCTGAAATATCCTGATATGAAAAAAAAAAAATGATACTTTTTAATAAAATTTTGCTTGTAAATCTATTTTAGGTATAGGATACCCATGTTAAACTTAAATTTGTTGAAATTAAATTCATAGGAGATATCCTAAGCGAAAAAGTCAAAGATAACACATTTGTGAAAGCATATTAATAAAATGTTACACCTTTTTAAGGTGCGTATTTAGATTCTGACTTTGGTTAGGGAAAAAAAAAAAAGTAATGGTCAAAGATAAATCTCTCTCCTTCTCTCTCTGGTTTGCTACATTCATTTATAGGAGGAATTCAATGGACACAGGGCATGACACTGGTTTTCTTGGAAGAAAAGGAAGTAAAGGTCTATTTTGTTGATAAACAGTGTACGTCGGTTCATGTATGTAGTGTTAATGGTGATAGAAAAGGGAGGGATTCAATGTTGGGAGGCATGCAAAAACGAGCCCCTTTGGACTTTTACCATGTGCCCATTTGGAATTTTCTAGCACAACGATAGAATCAGTCTCAATGCAGACATTGATGTGATCTTCTGTGTCTGAAAACGTGAGGCCAAGAGAGTGGCCAAATGTCACTCTCTCGTATCTGTTCGTTTTACCGATATACCATCATCTCTCTACTACGTCTCCATCACGTTTTCTCAAAATAAATAGATGATAATTGACAGAATTTATAATAAAATATTTTGTTCGATGAGTGATGAAGCAGTCATCAGCGTGTATCAATCAAATGGTGAGGATTGAACCAAAAAAAAAAAAAAAAAAAAATCAAATGGTGAGGTAACCCAGTGGGTTGGTCGGGTGATGGGATGTTTGATTACAAAATGATTGTTTCGAGTAAAGATGAAAGATGTTAAGTTTGAGATGTAACACTTCGAAAAAATCCTTAAACTAATGATTTATTTGATATCCACGTGTCGTAATAGTGATTAGTCTCTTAATTATCGACTTTAGGGATACACTAGGTCAAAGACCAAAAGAAAAAAAAAAAAATTCAAATGATGACGTGAAATGGTCCGGCAAGAATTTTATTTATTATTATTATTATTATTATTATTATTATTCACTGAAGCACCTTGAGAAAACACATGCATGGCCACAACATCATGTTTGGCAAAATAGGGCCAACTAAGTATGTATGCGGCCAACCTTATAAAAGAAAAACAAAATCTTTTCATAAAAAACGTAGGAAAAAAAAAAAAACAAAATATTGGTAAATTATTTTACTTACTTATTACTCCATATTTCCCCTCAAAACGATTCAAATTGGAAAGAGAGAGAAAAATAGACACGACTCAGTAAACGTTTTCATCACGTGGTAAGAAAAATAGATGTGGTGGTGGTTTCTCTCTAACTTTATTCAATGTGTTTTGAAATTAATAATAAAGGAATCTTATGCGCGCAAGGTTACGCAAATCTGTCGTCTACTTATCTAAGGGGAGCGTTTAGAGAAAATTATTGTTTCAAACTTTTTCAATTCTTCCCTGATCTATACGTGCATAGGGGGAAGTGAGGAAGATATATTAAAAAGATAAATGTGCTATTTCCATTATATAGTCTAAAGATCCAATGAACCTTTCTTCTTCTTCTTCTTCTTCTTCTTCTTTTTATTTTTTATTTTTATTTTTATTTTTATTTTTATTTGGACAAATAATGAGGTGTTTGAATTATCAAAATCCGATTAATTCCAGCTCTTCATGTGGAACCACCATCTTATGAGATCATTTAACGTTTAAATTAATAATCCTGATTAGTGATCGGCGAAAAGAGATTCGTTGGTAATCCTTATTCAAATTTTATTTATTTATGACGTATGGGTACTTGGCTCTTTTTTTGTGTGGGGTTGGGAAGGGGGCCGGGTTCTTGAAAAGGGTACTTGGTTTGACAGGCCCAAAATGTATCAGATAACAATGCAGGGGCAGAAGCCATTTTGAGCACAAGAACCAAAGAAACACCCACGTGTCAGGTATCTTATCAGCACGTGTGACTCTGTCAGCCACTATTCCCTTGGGCGTGTCCGATGGCTTTAATCAATCTTTTTTTATCTTTCTAGACTTTCAAAAAGTCACATATAAAGCCCACAAAATCATCAAGTCATTAACCAATTAAATAATGATTAATTAAGCACTAATCGCAGTATCAAATGAGAAAAAAGTAGTATCCCACAGTATTTCTTGTTTCCTTTTTCCACCCCCCTAGAAAGCAATGCTCTACCCTCTATTTGTTTATCATTGTGACAAGTGTGCCCCCAGCAACAGCCCCCCCCCCCCCAAAAAAATTAAAAAACACAGGACGAGTACATAAAAGTGCAAACAACAAAAGCAATACTGTGAGGAAGATGTGTGATCAAATCATTTTTCTATTCTGCTGAATGAATGTGAAAATTTGACCGCCACTTTCGTGATGGCCCTTTTGCGGTCTAAACGCATCAGTGCTAAGCGGGGCCTCATCCCAACTCTCATTTCCACTTTCACATTATTCCCATGAGTATGTAATATTTATCTTTATTATTTATTTATTTTTAACTAGAGATTTTTAATGCTTTACACTTAATTAATCTTTCAGACACATAAAATCTAATTATATTGTTAAAAAGTAAATTTAAAAAAAAAAAATAGTGAGACCCACCCTTTGTTAGTGTATGCGTGAATAAGATCCGAAGATAGTATGGGTGGGAATGGAATTTGATTCTATATTCAAAATAGTTTGAAATGAAATGAGACTGAAATAAATATTGTGAAATGGATATCATTATAATTTATTATTACTATTTGATTCTATTTCCATTTAATTATCTCATCCAAAAATGTTGTTTGAAGTGAATTGGAATAGGATTTCATTCCATTCCAACCAAACGAACATAGTTTTATCGTTTAAGATTAGTAAAAAGAGTAATTTAAGATACTAATCATGTCATTAAATTGGTTATACTGAGATCATTTTATTAATAAAAATTTAGAGGGAAAAAAAATTTAAACATAATCCACCTGTAAATATGGGTATTTAAGATTAGTATGCGTGAATAAATCACGTAACAATTTTTATAAACTTTTGAATGTGAAACTCTGAAAGGTCACACAATGATACCCAGGAGGTGCCCTCACACGAGCCTTTCTCCTAGAGCCAACAAATATCCGAAACCAAATTGACCAAATAGACCATCACTTAAAGATTAAAGGCAATGGTGGAGATGTGTAGGGAATTAGGAAAGGCAAAGCATTATTCAAGTTCTAGAAAATCGAAGCTAAAATGCGCTGCTAAGTTACGCCCATAGAAACGGAGAGGAATGGGTGGGATTGAATAAAAAAAAGGAGGTGTCACCTCAACAGGCAACAAATGTCCACTTAAAAAGGCGGTGCGGCTGCTGCCGCCCCACACCTAACAATCCTTTTTTTTTTTTTTTTTTTCCTAAATGTTTTTAATTTTTCCGTTCTTTTGTATTTTTGGCGGTTGCTTTTATTGTCTCCTTTCTCCGTCCCTCTTCGCGCGAAACGTGGCGCATTACGAGGCATCGGTCCTTCCCTGCGGTGGTGGGGTCCCATCTTTCTTTTACTCAAACACGCCGACCCGCCGGCGAAACTGTCTGTCCTCATCCGACACGTCACCTCTCCTCACGGCTCTCAGCGCCGTACATTACAATTATTATATATATATATATATATATATATATAATTGTATGTACAGATTGATGACGTTTGCTTTTTGAGATAGCGGCCACCCATCTCACACGCATGTCCACATCTTTGTTCGCCAAGCATGCTCACCTCCATTCATGCATATCATATCATGCATGCCATGCACATATCTTCATCATTAAAATTCGAATCACCGTGACAAAAAAAAAAAAAAAAACCCTTGAAATCACATTATTAAAATTAATCAAGTATCTCTCGATCCTTCGTTCAAAAGTTTTCCAAAAAATAATAGTAATAATAATAATTAATTAATCATGTACGGGTCCCCACCTTGTAATAAGCAATAACGTGTGGCAAGAGATTCTAAATGGGCACTGTATAAAATAGGTACAAATAGTATGATAGTGAAAAGTCCCTTAAAAGACAAACAGCTATTAATAGAAAATAAAAAATAATATAAAAAAGGAAATCAAAATCTTCTGCATAGATATCGACGACCAAAGACCCGGACCCACCAAAAGCGGCAGCCGCGCTTCCCACTTCCAGAGTACCGCGTCCACGTGGCCCCCACCTCCTGTCTCCTTCCCCTCTTTTTTCGCGTTATTAAACTATTCTTTTTTTTATTTTAATTAAAAATAAACACAAGATCGGACGGCCGAATAACACGTGCAACCTCCATGCGAATCTCGAGAAGTCCCCCCAGTCAACATGGAATTACCCAGTCGGGTCCCATCCCTTCAAAACCCCCTCATGATTTTTTTTCTTTTTCCTTTGGTCTTCACTCGCGATTGGCCCTACGCGTTTCTTCTTTAAGCTTCCCTTCCTTCAATTTTACTCTATTTATACTTCATGCCCCTCAACTTTTTCTTATGCTATATAAGACTCTAATTAATTACTTTAGTACGAGGCAATTCATATACATGCGTAATCAATCGTGACCGTTTAAATGTTTTCGTGTGATTTATATAAACGATCTAAGTTGGCGGCGTTATAGATTGGTAATGTTGAGAACTTGAACATTGTTATATATATTTTATGTTTTCTAAGACTCTGAGTACCTTGGCATACAAACAAACATTTAACTGGAAAAACAAAAGAAAAAAGGGACCCCAAAATCATATAATTGGAAAAGAAGAAAGGGTGGATAACGGGATATAATAGAATTTCTAACTAATTTGGGACCCCAAAATCATGGAGCAATTAGGATTTTTCAATTGGTATTATTGATGTTGTTTTAATACCAATGACATGTTAGAGTATCTCCATAATTTTAGCCATTTTATCTCTATTTTGAAGAACTTGATAAGAACTCTTCTTTTTTTTCTTCCTTTTTTTTTAAAATTTTAACTAAGAGAGTTAAGAGGGATTTCCAATAAGGCAATAGAGTTAGTTAAAATAGAGAATTTTATATCCAATTGAAGGTTTCAACAGAGTTAGCTCTCTCTTTTATTTATAGAATTAGTTATTTTTTCTATACTTTGTATAAGGGAACCAAACGAACTACCTAAATCTAGAAAGCCTCAAAGGGCTCAACTATTTTAGAAAGTAAGATAATTAGCTTTTTAGAAATGCTATTACTCACTAACTAAAAAGTTAAAAGAGTTAGTGCTTAGCTCTATGAGGAAAAGAAAATATAACTAAATCTCTTAAAATCCTAACTTGTATAGTCCATGCCTTCTTGGAGAACTCTTATTAGACTTTCCAAAATAGAGAAAAATAACTCACCTTTTTGTCATTGTTCCTAAAGATTTAAAAAAGGTATGAAAGAAGGAAAAGAAAAAATTTTATGTGTTACGTATTTGTACTTGATTTTTTGACAACATGAATGTTTCATGTTTAGGACAAACTCACCATCCACACCACTCGAAGCAACATTTAGGACATGACCGACCAGAGGCATCATTTAGGACAAACTCAAATGATACTAGAGTGTGAAAAGTTGACCATAAAAACTTTCATTCTTCTTTAACAAAAATCCAAAAAATATTAAATACCACCGTCCACCACTACTTGGGTTCCCCTCCCCTCCACCTCCACCTCCTTTCCATGAAAGTCTTGTACGGTCTATTTTGCCTTGGAACTTCAATTGCCCAAATGGCCAAAATACCAAGTGGATGAATTGTAACGTTTGCTTCTAAGTGGCCAAACCAAAACCACACCCCACCTTGGCCTCAATATTTGAATTAGAGGTTCCATCACTATCAAATTTTCTTTTCATAACTATTGCCACAAATTATTGTCCCCCCCCCCCCCCCCCCCCAAAAAAAATAAATTAAGCTTAAAAAAAAAAAAACTATTCCACTGTTTCTTCTTGTGGTTTACTTGGTCAGAAAAGTTAGTTTTATGATATAAATGATACTCAACCATAACTTTCAATGTCTTACTACAAACCACAAAGGAGGTGTCCTTTTGATAAAAATAAAGATAATAAAAAAAAAAAATTTAGGAAGACAGGCATCAATGTCATTTGGCAATTAAAGCTTTAACTTTTTACCAAAATAACAATATTTTTTCCGAAAGTGGAATGTCTAAGTCACAAGCAAGAGGGACTATCTTGAAATTTAATTCCAAAATCCCAATATTATCTTACTATTGGTAAGGAAACTAAATGCTATAGCTAGAAAAATAACAATATTTCCCCTAAACCGGAAGGTCTAAGTCAAGACAAAGAGTCGAATATCTTAAAGGTTAATTCCTATATCCCAATATCCTATTTAGAGAGAGAGAGAGAGAGGGGATTTCACCAGCTGACAGTGAAACCCAAATCCCAATATCCTATTAATGATAGGAAATTGAAGGTTAAAGCTCTACTAAAATAACAATATTTTCCCTAAATTCCTAAGTAAAGAACAAGAACCATTATAAGAAAATTGAAGTCTTAAATTCTAATAATTTATTACAACAAAAGAAATTAAAGGTTTTTTTTTTTTTTTTTTTGGTCAAACGATACGAACTCACGTACACACGTACCTAGGGAAGTCGAAAAGAAATTAAACGTTGAAGTTGCAAAAATAACAGTCTTTTCCGTAATTTAGAATGCCTACCTAACAACGATGACCAAAACTTGAAATTTAATTCCATAATCTTGATATCTTAAGAAAATCATATATAGTATCCAATTTTTTTGCCCAACTGATCACTACGTATAATTATTTCTTTATTTAACACAACTTGCACCTCATTTGGATATGAGGATACGGTGAATATAGCATTACTCAATATTTTAACATAGAATAATATTATCATATGAACCTACTTGGTTAATCAAAGTCGAAATATTTAGCCGTTAGATAAACCGGACTCGTCCAATCCCAAGACTTCTTTTATTTAATTTTATTTTCAGATCAACTTGAGCTTGAATCAAGTAATCGCATCTCTAATTACTTGACGGTTCGGTTTATTCCCATCTAGGAGTTGTAACACAAATGAAAACACACCAAAACAAAGGGTTCCCAATGCTCAATAATTTTATATTTTAGCATTTAGGACCTAGTGTTAGAAATGAAAATACACCAAACCAAAAGGGCTCCCAATGCTAAAATAATACGAGTAATTTTATTATCCCAGAAGGATAGGGAATTACAAAAAGAGACACTATCCCCATGCCACATGGCAGCGAACGCCATCGGGTAACAATCTCGCAATCAGGTACCCTCTCGTGGTAAAACAGTATGGTAACAAAACTCGTGCGCTGGCCGTACTGACATGGATCCCACGTATCATCTTTCAGTTTCAGTACACACAGGACACATCCTCTCTCTCTCTGTGTTTCCCAGATTCCGGCATCTTTTCCGGTCAAAACGCCGGCCAATAGCCAAATGTATAGATATATATAGCTATATCTCTCTCTAAAAGAAGATATTTGAGAAATTATCAGTGTTCATTGAATGACAAATATCGCAGAGACTGCAAAAGATTACATCTGAAACAGTAGTGCTGCTAGTCATGGAAACAACAGTCAGGAAACTGTCGCAAAAAGGGGGGAGATCAGCTGCGTATTCACATCGGAGCGGTGATTCCGTGATCGAACTCCCACGGTATATCACATCAAAAGCTCCCATCGTATTTTTCTTTTCTTTCTTTTTTTTCCTTTTTTTTTTTTTTTGGCCTATTATCTTCGCCTATCATAAGAAGGGAAGAGAACAAAAAAGATAAAATTTGAGAAAGAAAACAAAAGTGGAAAATTAGGTTTCCGATATCTTCCGGCGATCGTGTTACGATCTGGAAATCGTCAAGCGATTTCCTGTGGAGGAGGATGGTTGAGATCGATGTTGAGGACTCTTCTCGGCTTGACATCGTCATGGTTCAAATCGATGATCGATGAGGAGTCGGAGTCGCTCTGGACCCCGCAGGAAACCCCGGTGTGGAAATCAGTCGCCGCGTGGTCGAACCCCACCCGCTGATAATGATGGCGGTGGGTCACCATCCCAGGCCGTGCGATCCGGTCGAAAAAGAACAGACGATTCGCCGCCGGGAAAAATCCGGCACCAACGGGTCCGGCAACCGGCGGCGATGCAACCTGAAACTGGTGAGGATGATTCTGGAACGGAAACCGAACCGCGGAGCCAAAGCTCACACCACCGCCGGCAGCGGGGGAAGCAACAGCGCCGTGGATGAGATTGAGATCCAACGGCGAGGAATCCACCATCAGAGCCGGCGAAAACCCCTCCCGGCTGGACGATTCCACCGTACTACTCTGGCTCGGACTCTGATTACTGTTATTATTGATATTCTTATTATTCAGATTCTCAGCCAACGCCATCGGAAAGTTCGTCTTGGCCTTGGCGCCGCGAAACTCTCTGGCGGCGGTGTCGTAAGCCCTGGCGGCTTCCTCCGCCGTATCAAACGTTCCCAACCAAACGCGGCTTTTCTTCCCCGGATCCCTAATCTCCGCCGCATACCTTCCCCACGGCCTCTTCCTCACTCCCCTAAAATGCACCTCCTTTCCGTTCCCATTAACCTTAGCTCCGGCGGCCGTTTTCTCCTTGACCGGCGCCATTTCTTTGTTTATCTCCCAGGTCACTTTCTCACGCGAGAATCTATTTTCTCGGAAAGGAAAACTTGGTGGGTAAAAGTCTGATAGAAAACAATAGGGGGAGGGTGATGTGGTTTTATAGCGAGGTAGGGGGGCCAGCGGCGAGGAGAGGGCACAGTCAACGAGGGATTTGACTGATCTGTGGCAGCCGCCCCTTTGAAGCGTGGGGGTGGTGGCATTTTATTATTGTAGTCCCCGTATTACGTGGCATGTGGGCTGTCGTCAGAGCAGATAGTATCAAATCAAACGGCTGTAAACGCACAGTCGATTGCGTGCTGAGGGCTAATTTAAAAAAATAAAATAAAAATGGGCACGCTCTTTTCGTGGGATTATGTGTCACGCGCGAATCAGAGAATTGGACGGGGCGCGTGGGGTCAAGGTGGGGATACCAGGTAAGTCGCCGCGTGAAATGGATCGGTTTTTTCACACACACCCATATGAAGCGCTCCGCTTTTGGACCAAACAGGTGGTGGTGAGATGTAGGCCAATGAGACGTTGACGCGAGTTGGTTTGTAAGTTTACGCGTGTTGAAAGGAAAAAGGAGGGGTGGGGGGGAAAAATTTAAGGCAGCCATGCCTAACGTCTGACAATAGAGTAGTAGTTTTATTCTGACAGCAGTATCAATATTATCCGACAGGTCGCTTATCCCCACTCCACTCAAAGATTCGTGGGTAGCACGTACTTTTATATTTAACTCTTTCTCCCCTTTTTATGTATATATTTTTTTTTAAGTAATTTTTTTTGGTAGGGTATGTATGCAGCATGCTTGTCATACAGAAAACACTCACTTGTAACCGATGGATTTCCTTTGATCTCATTCGCTATTGTAAATGCGGATCCTTTAGGAGGTTACTTTCTTTTCAATGAGGAGAGCATGGTTGGAAAAAAAAAAAGAAAAGACTTTTAGTTGTACAGTATCAAATCTGAGCTTTTCTTCTGCAGAGTAATAGATGTATAGATGAGTTTTTTCCTTTAAGATATTGCACCTATCTTAAAAATGTGCCATATCTTGAAATAGAGTACGTTTTAGTGGACCCATTAATGAAGGTTTATAAAAAATTCCTCATTGTTGGGGGGTGTATGCTTATTTGTGTGTGTTTGGAAAAAGAAAAGAAGGAAAATAAATTGTAGCATGGTTTCTTCCGTGTACGTCAATAAAAAGCTAGATACTCTTTTTTAGTGGGCATTGCTTAACTAAACTTTTCGTCAATTTTGACTATCACATATGAGCCCATTTCATTCATTTGCTAAGAATTTATTTGATGAAGTGGCGTGATTCCTTGATTATGTGCCCTAAATCGTTAAAAATAAAATAAAATGTTTATCAGATAATAATGAAGTTATTTACAAATGGATTGATGGCGATGAAGATAACATCCTCATTTGGTTAACACCAAATCGTACTATATATCTTATGAAATTACTCCACATTTTCTCTCCTTTTAAAACATATCATGTGAATATTTGGGAAATTGATGTTTGTTCCATCAATTTCATTTCATTTTATATTTTGTCATACCCTTGTGTCAAAGTTTCAAACCCAAAGTTGTTCAAGTAAATTAAAAGAAATGATATGACACTCGGAAGCACGTGCAATAATGCTTTTCATTTGGCGTTGCAATTTAGTGTTGAAACCTACATTTAATCTTCTCAATCAACCCAAAAAAAAAAAAAAAAACGAAACCTCCATTTAGTCCTTCATGGTCTCACTAATTAGGCATGCAAAAAGAACATGCCGTATCGTACCATATCATAGCAATAAATTAGAGTGCTAATAGTAAGGTGCTATAATTGTAGAGTTTTCTCCCCCACAAAGCAGACATGCATAAATGGAAGGCCAGAAATTAAAAGCGGAGGATAAAAGGCTTTATTAGTTAATTTTTCATTTATTATTTGAAATTTATGGATTAACTAAGTGAAATCTTGGGTTGGTCAATGCCATTACTACAAAATCAACCAAGGACCACGGGTTTAAATTATCAGCCGGATATCGCCATTCATTTAATAAGACCTACAATGGCTTACTCTTGAAATGTAATCGACAAAAAATCCCAATTAAGATAATTAACTAAAATAATAATAAAATCCAAAATGCCGAGAAGAAGAAAGAAAGATGACAAGGAGGAGGAAGGAAAAAACCTTCACGGATTCTCATATAGCCTACGTGTTTTTCATTTTTCATCTTACAATTATTGACTTTCCTCTTTTTACCCTAATTAGGTGGGTTGGGTTGTGAGTTGCCCATGTGTGATAGAAGTCTTCCGTTGAGATTAGGCAAGCTTGTGCAAAATGAGAAAAAAAATATTGGGCGGCAGCCATGACAAAGGATAAGATGCATCATGCCTAGAGCTACCTTATCTCTCAATTCTCAAATAACAAAATTATCCAATGGCTGCAGACTCTGAAAACAAATCATATTATAAAATTGCCTTTTTGTGCTTCCTAGAACGAGCCGGCCGTTTGAATAATACGCGTAAACTTGGTTGGGAAAAAATGTTTTCGCTGTCGGATGTTTAGCTAAAGTCGCGCCCGGCCGCCTAGTACCTACGTCTTCATTTCACTCATTAATAATTCTTTGCTCCTTAAAATATGCAAAATTTTCCAAGATAATACAAACGAAAAAATGAAATTAATTTTGATAACAACTCCCTTTCAATTCAATGCCATCTCTACCCTTCCTTGTGAGAAATAGAAAAATCATTTCATGATTTCATTTTAGGTTATGTTTGTTTGGTTAAAATGGAATGGATGGAATGAAATCTTATTCTAATTCATTTCAAATAACATGTTTGGATGAAGTAATAAAATAGGAATGGAATCAAACATTAGTAATCAATTATAATGATATTCATTCCATAATGTTTATTTTAATCTCATTTCATTTCAAACTATTTAGAGTATGGAATCAGATTCCATTCCCACTAATTTCATTCCAACCAAAGAAATATGGCCTCTGTGTATTATTAGGGATTGTTCAGATGCTCAAATAAGAATTAAACAATTGTAATGTATTATATGTAGCGTTGAATGAATAACTTCATCGTATTGAAAGAAAATATTTAAGAGAATAATGATCATTTTCATTGACAAGAGTTAAAATTTAAAATAATGACCTTTCATGAATTGAATTTTTAAAAGTTGATCCGTATAGAGGATGGTATCAATCACGTAGAAATTTTGAGAAGAAGGTGGTGGTGGCGGTAAATCATAAGTAAGTCATTAGGCATGATGTTGAAATTTCAAATAATGACATTTTATGCTTTTCTAAAAATTCTATTACACTGATTTTAATGATGACTACAATTTTTTAAAATAATAATATACTTCAATATGATAAATTTATATCTTTAATATTATAAAACATGAGAAATGATAAGTATAGTTGCAATGTGTACGACACATAATGAAAATCTCATATATGCGTACCATACACGCACAATCATAATATGATGATCTCATTTTTTTAATTATGTTTATTATCTTTTATGTAACATATATTATATTTTTAAAAAATATATTTATTATTTTAAGTAATCTATTTATTATTTAAAATGATAAGTATTATTATTATTATTATGGTCGTCGTCGAAGGATATGTTTTTATAGTTACAAAAAAAAAAAAGAAATGATAATTTTCATAATGTGAAGGGTGATCGAGTGCGGCCAAAGAAATACGTGTCAAGAAATGCGTGGAGGTACAGACATGGACACTGACAGTAGACAGTACGATTTCAACGTGAAACACATTGACTAGTACGTGTCAGCTTTGCGTGTCCGAGATGCAGCCACCATAGTAACACCAAACTGAGGGCACCTTTTCTATGCCACTTATTTTCCAGGCAACGAGAGTAGTGGGTGATGGGGATTTTCTTTGGACCTTCTACGCCCTACTCACAGTGTAAATGAAAACATTGAAATTAAGCCTTATCTTGTTGACCTTTTTTTGTCAATTGCTTTTAAATGTAAATTTTGTCAAAACTTAGGAAATTTCCGGGGAGTTACCTAAAATTTAGGGGGTGTGTTTGGAAAGCAAGAGTGGGCTGCTTCTAGTAGCCGCCTACCACAGACAAAATGAGAATTTGGGATTGTTTGAAACCAGTTTGTATCGTGGTGAGTCAAATGTGAAACTTGTGTGCTTTGGGGTCATTAGTCAAGCCCGATTTCTTGGCTTCATTCTACACGGTATGATTATGTTTAACTTTGTATTATAGCATGTGATTTAGATGTTATTTAACGGACCACGGTTATAAAAGATGATGGTCAGGTTAGCACGTGTTGATATAACTTATATTAACACTCATATTGAGAATTATATTTCATACATTAATGGGTTATGGGATATATTGGATCAATGTACATATACAATCCCCAATGTATGGTACTTATATAACTTATATCAATACGTATTGACCTGATTATGACTGAAAATTTTATACCACATTATGTAATGATAGTTTAATGGTATTTTCTTCATTTGTTAAGTAAGTAATTTCATATTTAAACTTATGAAAGAACGTACACTAACATATATTTATTGATATTTGGGGTTGAGGGATAAGATTATATTCTATTGATTGCCAGAAGAAATAAATTTTTTTTTAAAAAAAGACTCAAGTTCATCAAGGTGACAATTTCTTAGCATATTTAAAGTTTGCGCAAATTGCGGAGAAAATAAAAAATGTGAAAGGCAAGGGATATCCTTTTTTTTAATCCTATTTGGTTATTGCCTCCGAATGGTATATTTTCTTTTTACCGTGAACCTCAAATGTAAATTTTTTTTGGGTTTGTGGGGGAGAAAAGGAGGAAAAAAGTATTTTAAAAAAAAAAGAAAAAAAAAAAGGAAAGAAAGAAAAAAAAGAAGAGGGTATATACTAGGTTTGGATTCAGTGCTGAGTGCTGAGTTTTAAACTCAGTACCATTAGATGACTTGAATTGAAAGTTGAAAAGGTACTACTGAAATGATTAAAATGACTTCATTGGGCAACTTTTTCAACTTTTAATTTAACCTATCTAATCTCTCATCTAAGGGTCCGGATTATCTTGGCATGGTGTTGACTTTTATCAACTCAACACTGAATCCAAATCCAATATATACCACCAATGAGAAATAGCACTAGCAGCCTTGGGAACACAATGGCTATCCTCATGGCTTTTATTTTTGAAGTTTTCACCTCTCATCTAAAATTTTCTGAGCCGTTAAGTTCCAAGACGATAATGAGGATCTTGGACAATGAGGGTCTTTGGGCTACGTTGGTCTGAGGCCTTGGTCTGCTCATTCTGAAATTTTGTCATGAAGGGCTTGGTTTGGGCTAGGGTCGAGACTAGTTACAGGCGTGGCGATGAAAATTGAATTTCTTATAGAGTTTGAGCACCCAATAAGAGCTATCTAGCCCAAACTTCACTAGTTTGAATTAAAAGAGAGAAAAAATTGCTGCATCACTTTCTGTTCTTCTAGGTGTCAACCGTTGGTAATTGCTCCTACACACATAATTATGCGCAAGCTACCTTCTAGGTAGGGCTACAAACAAGTTGAGACAAGTCGAGCTTTGGGATCCTCGAATTTATTCAAAAGCCTAGTAATCCAAGACCGAGCCAAGTTTGTAATGAGCTCAAGCAAGCCCAACTTAAATTTTCTTGAGATTGCCTTATTTAATATTAAACAAGCTGAAATTCCAAGCTTGAGCTTTAATAACTCATTTAATAAAAATCATACTCGAATGAGTTGTTTACTAAACTTTTTTCACGAGTTGTTCACGAACAACTTGCTCTGCTTGCACCCTTACTTTGAAGTAGTCTAGTAGAGTCACAATATATTTGTCAAACATCATTTAATGGAATACCAAAAATTGGTTTGTGGCCCAAACTCAGCAACCCTAAGCTCAACCCACACACATAACTGATAATAAAACACAACAAAGTGACAAACTAAACTCTGGGTTTTAAAGATTACAACCAAATTTGAGAACAACTGGGCCATCCATCAAAAGGGGCTCGATATTGCAACCCCAAAATTTTTTTTGTACACCTCATTAATTTTGAATTTTTTTTAAAGGTTTAAGAAAAGTATAAAAGGTTTTTATGAAAATTGGCTACCTTGTCCACCCGACAATGTCATTTTGAGCAACTTTGTAGAGAAGAAAATTTTTCAAAAATCTATCGTTTAAGTGATTTCTTGGCTATGCTTCATTTTTGCCAAAAAGTCAACTTAAACTATAAATTTTGGAAAAATTTTCTTTCTCCAAAGTTGTTCAAAATGATGTTTTCTAATGGACTATGTGAACACCCGAGATCCTTTGCCTTCTATGATGGAATGGAAGAAAAGTTTCATAAAAACCTTTTATATATTTCTAAAATTTTAGAAAATTAAAATTAGTAGGACGTACGAACAAAGTTTTGGGTCGTAACAACCGGACCCTTATCAAAACATATGTTTTGGGCTTACCCTATTTCCATCCTAGCCCAACCCATCAACAACTCCTCACAGTATGTCGCCACGTTGCAGAATTTCAGACTGCCTCCAGCCGCCAATATCCTTTGTCCCTGTCTCCTTGTCCACTGTACAAAGTCTTCATTCTAAGTTTCTAACAGAACAGAAAAAAAAAACCAGTCCAACTTTTTAACAATCAAACGGGTGGAAAGACCGAAACCCGACGACCCCAATTCTCTCATGGTCTCATTCTCTTCCTAGTCCTTCCCGTTTGACTGTTAATAAGAAGGGGGGGAGGAGGGGAGGTCTTTTCATTGCCGCGTGATTGAGAATCAATGGCTTTCAACGCGACACGTTTGAACCCCCAGTCTGCCGCCGAGAAGGCCGTTTCGGTTATCGGGTTCGGGTACGACCTCTCCTCCGATATCCGCTTGACAGCCTGCAAGTCGGGTCCTTCCGGTTCGAGGCTGATCGAGCTGGACCAAACCCTAACCAGAGACGTCCTCTTGCCCGGTGGTATTGTCGTTCCCAATGTGTCCACGTCCATCAAGTGTGATAAAGGGGAGCGCATGAGGTTACAGTCCGATGTTCTTTCTTTTAATCAGGTGACTCCAACTATATGGTGTTTTTGTTTTAATGAAACAGTGTCTGTTTTTGAATTGCTTTGAGGAGTTGCATATGCTGTTTGAATTAATTGAAGTGATTCTAAAAAAATGGGATTTTTCTGTTTCTGATGTTTTCTTGTTTGTTTTGGGACTGGGTGGTTATATGTATAAACATAATTTCTTTTGGGTGTGTTAGATATGATTGATATGTGTTTATCACTATGAGAAACATTATAGAAAATATTGGTCATGGAAGCTGCAAAAGGGTATATCGGGTGTTAAAGAATGAAGTAGTCCATGGAATATGCAGTGTTTGCAATTGGGACCATTTTTTTTTTTTTTTTGGGTTCAATTTGCTGTGGGGATTCATGGTTGAGTTTATTTTGGCTTGTTTAATTGAATACTTTCATAGAAAGAAGCCAGGTATTTATTTGATTTGTTTCCTCCTCTTACCTTTTCCCTTTTGATTTGTTTCCATCTTAACCTTTTCTGGTTTGATTATTCCAGATGTCAGAGCAATTCAATCAGGATCTTTCTTTATCTGGTAAAATTCCTTCTGGCCTGTTCAATGCAATGTTTGATTTCAAGGCCTGCTGTCAAAAGGATGCAGCTTCCACAAAACGTCTTGCTTTTGATGGTTGGTTCATAACACTGTACAATGTTGAGTTATCTAGGTCCCAGATAACACTGTCAGAGCATGTGAAGCAAGAAGTGCCTTCTTCATGGGACCCTGCCGCCCTTTATGAGTAAGATCCTTAAACTCAACGGTTGAATGGCTTTCAGCCTCTCTGGCTCCACCAGGAGCTTGTTTATGTAGAAATATCAGCATGATAAAAACACTGACGTGATTCATTTTTCATTTTATATGAATTGCGAGTTGACAATCTCAACCACCCCCCCCCCCCCCCCCCCCCGCGGCTGTGCGGGAACCCAAAAAATAAAAATAAAAATAAAGGGCATGTGGGTTGAATCTTTTGCTGGAGCTGAGAGCTTCTTATGTTGATTTTAATTGCCAACACCTGAATGGATGGAAAATCCTTGACCCTTCATAATTATCTGGAATTTAGGACAATAAAGTGACTCATTAATCATAGACGCTAATATAATTATGCTCTGGAGAAGTAAATATGTGGAAGAGTGTCTTTATCCTCAAACCTGTTGAGCTTCCTGGATTTGTGATGTCAAATCCATATCTTAGGATAACTTGTTTCCAATAGTGGAATGGAAAGCACAACTTTTATCTTTTAAGGGAAAATTGAACATCACTTGTCTGCTACACCATTGGTTTCCTTATGAAAAGACCTTGTGATTCATAATTTTTCATTTAAGCCGATGTTAAGTGATTATTTGAACTTCTTGTCGGATTTTTAATTATTATTAGATTTTAATAACATGATTTTCCAGGTTCATTGAAAAATATGGTACTCATATTGTTGTTGGAGTAAAGATTGGAGGTAAAGATGTAATTCACATTAAGCAGCGACAGAATTCAAATCTTCAGCCAACAGAAGTGCAGAAATTATTAAAGCAATTAGCTGATGAGAGATTTGTTGAAGATGTAAATGGAAACTTCACATCGAAACGGAATGAATTATCAGGAATGCTGAAGGTGCACTGAATTTAGGATGATCATCAACATTATCATATACTAATGTTGTTGTTTACTTTTTTTTAATTTTTATATTGATGACCATTATATGCATCACAGCCTCACAGGGTGAGGTATGAGGACGAATTTAGAAAATAATACCAAAAGACTTGATTTTAGAAAGTTTTGTCAACCAAGGAAAGCCCATCAAGCATTTTCTGACATTCATTGCCCCCATACTTCCACCAATTGGGTCATCTTTTTTCACCTTCACCTCGATTTGACACATTTACCTCTTTTCCAAATCAGAAATCACATAACAGTGAAATTGGGGGAAAAAAAAGGCTGCCTCCAGTTGTCGAAGTCTAAATAATTGTATTAAGCATTCTGAAGTTTTTCACTCTTTTTGTTACCTGAATCCCACTGGTTTACATTTGTGCAAGTGTAGGATCCTCATCGACATCTTCTAACGTCTCACATTCTAGATTTGTTGCTATTTTTACAGCCAAAGTTTCTGATCTTTTATTTTGGAAGTTAATTACTGCTCACATTTTATAGTTTGTTCTTATCTTGAAATCAATAACAGATTCTGAATAGATTATAGCCAAAATTTTCTGGGTTATATGAATCCATACTTTCCTTACTTGACCATTGGATGTCCAAGTATCTTTACTTTCTAACATTTTAGTTGATTAGACTTCTTCAGTTGCCAAGACACCACCATATCCTGTCTTTCCCTTAATTTGCCTAGATAGAACATTAAAAGAAGATGCACATGAAAATCAATGGTCATTCGGTTGGCACAATATGGAAAATTTCTCCAACCTTAAAAGTTTTAATTAGATCTCTAAGACATCTAAAGTTTTTATAATATAAGCATGCTATTTCTGCAAATCAGATACCCTTCTGCGATACTGCTAAGTAGTGTAAGTTCTATAGCAAGGATTTAGTAGCCACAATTATGCTACCTAGAAAACTCAGAAGTCAATTTTATTTTGTTACGGGAATTGTTTCTGTGTTCTTCATTCTTTTATATTCTGGGTTACTATGCTGCTAGATTCAGAAATTTAGAATGGATCAGTCTTTGCTTGTTTACTGTTCAAACTTTAAATTCCTTCCTGACCCGGTTCACTTGACTCTTAAGCTGGAATGTCGATTATTGCTCACCTGCCTCTGAACCTTTGCTGTTTTCTCTTGACAACCGATGATGGTTCAAGAATTCATTCTGCTATTACTTGTCGAAGTAGGATGTTGAGTTGGCATGAAAATGCAAGAATATGCGAACCTAAAATCCTAATATATGCTGTTTGAACTGAAACACCCTTGTTTCTCATTTTCCCTTTCCTTATTTCTTTATTTTGATTTCACAAACTTGCAATTTATACTCATCAGAAAATTGTATAAATGAATCACTCTTGGATAGTGGATATGTTTAAAACTTTATTTATAAACAAGGTTATGATGGTAATTGAGGTTATTTTTTCTTTTTTTAATAAATAATTGCAAACATCCTTCGAAGAAATACTATGTTGCATAAACAATCTAAACTCTACTATGGATGGATTTTTTAAGATGGGGGAGAGACATGGATGGCATGGGAGTTAGAAGTATAATTAATGCAACCCAAATCTGTTATAGTTATTAATGGGTCTCTGATATTTATGAACTTGGAAAGAAAATGGAACAACAAAAACGGGGTTGTTACAGAAAATGATAAGGAATATCCTTATTCTACTTTAATTTACTTAATCATTATTTCAGGAGGAACATTCCTTGACCTGGGATATCCCTGCAGCACTTGTAAACTCGTATAGACCACCTGTCATTTCTCACTCAAAGAATGATGTAAGCTTTCAATCCAAGCAGTCATTTCTTTGAATTGAATTCATGGGGCTGCTACTTTAAACAGAGTGAAAATTCTATTTCATTTATGCTTGTGTGCAGGATATATTTAGCATTCATGTTCGACGGGGAGGTGTTGATATTGGTCAAAGTCATCATCAGTGGCTTTCAACTGTATCACAGTCACCTAATGTCATATCAATGTCCTTTGTGCCTATAACTACTCTGTTGAGTGGTGTCCGGGGGAGTGGATTTCTTAGTCATGCAATTAATATGTACCTTCAATGTTAGCATATCTATCTCCATACGGTTAATTTAGTTAAAAATCCAATAGTTGACTGCTGTTGTTTGCTTATGAATTCATTACAATTTACAACTGTTATCATTAGTTTGCCTACAGCCCTACAGCATATTGAAATGGGGGATGGCAGTTAGTCATGCCAGACACATCATAGGCCTAGTCCAAAAATCACTCTGCTAGACCTGAACTTGGTCTGAATCCACATCCAGTAAATTGTAAAATGTGGTTTTAATAGTAATAACTGGCTTTTATGTTTGAAACTGATGCTACTGGTCCATATTTACATATAATTTATCTTAAGCCTGCTTTAATATTGAGTGGGGGCCATTTTCCTAGAAGGGCAATCCATTTCCTAATTGAATCATTGTTTTAATCCATTTCCTAATTGTATTAATAACTTGATCTGAATCCACATCCAATGAATTTTACAATGTGGTTTTAATAT
The DNA here is from genome assembly GCA_039720395.1 of Liquidambar formosana. Lineage (NCBI taxonomy): Eukaryota > Viridiplantae > Streptophyta > Magnoliopsida > Saxifragales > Altingiaceae > Liquidambar > Liquidambar formosana. The sequence goes on from CM077835.1 coordinate 7,521,570, forward strand.
TAATAACTGGCTTTTATGTTTGAACCTGATGCTACTGGTCCAAATTTACATATAATTTATCTCAAGCCTGCTTTCATATTGAGTGGGGGCCATTTTCCTAGAAGGCCAATCCATTTCCTAATGGAATCATTGGCTTTCACTTGCCTTTCCATTTCTGTTTCTCTATCATGTCAGTTGGCCTAGATCCAGCTTGGTATGTAGTTAAAAAAATAGTGTCATGTTATAAGTTCTTCCAGATTTCTCATATTTCTTTTGTGTTAAGTGTCACCAATCATTTTTGAGGTCATTACTATGAACAAATTTTGGCTTTTTAGTACTGTTTCACCATCTTGGTATTTAGTTATAAAAATAGTGTCATGTTATAAGGTCTTCCAGATTTCTCATATTTCTTTTGTGTTAAATGTCACAAATCATTTTTTAGGTCATTACTATGAACAAATTTTGGCTTTTTATTAATGTTTCACCCATAATATATTGGGTTGAATGTTGGGAAGCATCATGGTCTGAGAAATATCAATTCCATCTTTGTTGCTGTGGTTGTATCCTTCTTGGTCAGGAAATAACTACCTCTGATAATTAATCAATCATGCAGATAAACCACCAATAGAGGAACTCCATCAATTTCTAGTATTCCAATTACCTCGGCAATGGGCTCCAATGTATGGCGATCTCCCACTTGGTCCTCGGCGCAAGAAAGTTGCTTCCCCATTTCTTCGGTTCACTTTTATGGACCCCAAGCTTTATGTTAACACTGCACAGGTAATTCCTTGTGTTGCACTGCATAAAAAATGGTCATACCCTTAAATTTAATGTTCTCTGAATGATTTGTAGGTGCATGCTTGGATCCCATGGTTGTAGATAGATCGGTTGCCCCAAAATGAATATTTAAAAAAAAAAAGGAAAAAAGTATTTACTGATTCCAATTTTCAAGTACTTGGAGACACTTGAAATTCTAGAAACCCTGGATTATCATGTTGATGAATCCACGGTCCAATTCTACATTTCTTGATAGTTGATTCATCTCAAAGTATTTACTACAACAACTTTCGTAATTTTTTAAAATTTTTAATTTTTTTTTTGGGTTGGGGGGGGGGAGGTGGTTATGTGTGTGTGTGTGCGCGCACTCATGTCACCCTTATATTAGTATTTGATGCTTATCTTGTTTAGCTGATATTTGGTGTTCCAAATTATATTTCTTTTTCAGTTTTTAGCATCTATTTCTCCTTTTAACATGTACTGAGTTCCTTTATGGTTTCTCAATCAACCATCCACAGGTTGACTCTGGAAATCGGCCTGTGACTGGAATCCGCTTGTACTTGGAAGGTAAGAAGAGTGACCACCTGGCAATCCTTCTCCAGCACCTCTCAACCCTTCCCATGACTCTCCAACTCTCAGATGATCATACTCATGAGTCCATTGATGAGCCGCCTGAACGAGGCTACTTCGAGCCTGTCAAGTGGAGCATATTCTCACATGTGTGCACTGCACCAGTCCAATACAATGGAGCATGCATTGGTCATTCTGCTTTTATTGTGACTAAGGCCTGGTTTGAGGTCAGGGTTGTTGGGATGAGGAAAGTTCTGTTCCTGAGGCTTGGATTCTCAACAGTAGCATCTGCAAAGATCCGTAGGTCAGAGTGGGAAGGACCCACCACCTCCTCACGGAAATCAGGTGTCATGTCAATGTTGATCAGCGCGGGGTTTAGTACAGGACTGACTCCAACTGAGAAGCCAACGAAAGTAGATTCGAATTCAGCAGTTCACCCTGGGGGTCCACCTATGCCAACAAGGGTGCCAAAGATGTCGAACTTTGTGGATATAAGGGAAATGGTGAGAGGGCCGGAAGATCCGCCTGGATATTGGGTGGTCACCGGAGCAAAGCTCTGTATAGAGGGTGGCAGAATCACAATCAAAGTGAAATACTCATTGTTGACAATAATGGCAGAGGACTCTATGTTGATGTGAGAAAATCATATAGAAACAAAGAGATTCATTTTTATTATGTTGTAAATGTTGTCATGTACATTATATTTAACATCAGAATCAACAGATTGTCAGTTGGCCTAAAATGGCTGAATTTGACAATCTCACACTCAGTTGTTCTGGGAAACCCCTCCCTTTGTATTGCCTCCGAATGGTGTATTTTTGTAAACCCCTGCCTTTCATTTGCGGAGAAAATAAAAAATGAAAAAGCCAAGGGGATAGCCTTTTTTTTTTTAATCCCATTTGGTTATTGCCTCGGGATGGTATATTTTCTTGGGGAAATATCCAAAACCTCTCTCAAATATAAAATCATATCTAAAAACCCCATTAAATATTTTTCCTATCCATCTAATTCAAATAAAAAAGAATTATATCCATTAACTCCAATCAGTTAAATTTTTGTTTCTTGTGGTTAAAAGAAAAGATTGATTTGACTAAAATGTCCTTCTTTTATAATAATATGTTTAATGACAAAAATGCATATTCAAGTGAATTTTCTCTTCTACTCCCTCTTTTCCCAAACTTGCATACTTGTTCTCCCATTCTCTCTTTTTTTTCTCCCTTCCCCCCATGTGTACATTAGAGAAGAATTAATTAATGATAGTTGATTTTTTTCTAATTAAATTAAAAAGGATAAAAGTAAAAATTCAGTTAAATATACAATTTTTTCATTAAACATATTAATGTCAAAGAATGGTATTTTAGTCGGATTACTCTTTTCTTTTAACAACAGTAACCAAAAAATTAACTATTTGGAGTTAATAGATATGATTCTTTTTTATTTGGATTAGATGGATAGAAAAAATATTTAATGGAGTTTTTGGATATGAATTTATTTTTTAGGGAGTTTTTAGATATTTCCCCTATTTTCTTTTTAGCGTGAACCTCAAATGTAAATTTTTTTTGGGCTTGTGGGGGGAGAAAAGGAGGAAAAAAGGGTTTAAAAAAAAAGAAAAGAAGAGGGTATATACCAGGTTTGGATTCGGTGCTAAGTTTTATAAACTCAGTGCCATTGAATGACTTTAATTGAAAGTTGAAAAGGTGTTATTGAAATGACTAAAATGACCTCATTAGGCAATCTTTTCAACTTTCAATCCAAGCCATCCAATTTCTCATTTAAGGGCGTTGATTATCTTAGCATGGTGTTGAGTTTTATCAACTCAATACCGAATCCAATTCCGGTATATACCACCAATAAGAAATAGCACTAGCAGCCTTGGGAACACAATGGCGATCCTCATTGCTTTTATTTTTGAAGTTTTCACCTCTCAAACTAAATGGTGTTCTCTAAAATTTTCTCGGCCACTAAGTTCCAAGACAATAATGAGGATCTTGGACAATGAGGGTCTTTGGGCTACGTTGGTCTGAGGCCTTGGTCTGCATATTCTGAAATTTTGTCATGATGGGCTTGGTTTGGGCTAGGCTCGAGACTAGTTACAGGCGTGGCGATGAAAATTGAATTTCTTATAGAGTTTGAGCACACCCAATAAGAGCTATCTAGCCCAAACGTCACTAATCTATACTACCTATAAAAAGATGAATGTGAGAAAAACTTTTGATTGACTAATATACTCTTATTTTAATTTTTAAATACACAACTATCCTTCTTCATATATAGGAAATATAGTAAAATAAAACACATACTTTAATAAGAATTCTAAAAAAACTATAAAACACATACCTTAATTTGTATATCTATACTACCTAGGACCCTATATAAAAGTCTTTTCTACCCAAAAAAAAAAAAAAAAGAAAAAAAAGAAAAAAAAGAAAGAAAGAAGGTATAAAGCCTTTACGTGTGTGAAAATTAGGTTAAACTCAAAGAGGTGTAACATCTGTTATCTGGCACCAAAAGATTTCGTGCCCGCCACCATTTAGCCCAACTCCAAGTAGAGATCTCACAAGGTTATTCTTCCTCTTTTTATTCTTTTAAGAATTGGGTCATCTCAAGGTACGTGGTGGAGCCGTTTAGTAGAAATAGCATAGTGATTCTTTTCACCACAGCTAGATTAAGATACCTCACAAGATTATCCCTCCTCTTTTTATTCTTCTCAAAATTGACTCTTCTTAATTCTTACCACAAGATATATGGAGCCATTCAGTAGCAAGCTAGAGCATAGTTATTGTTATTCTTTTTATTACAAGATTATTATCACAAGGTATTATCCTTAGCAATACCAGGTACGGGAACAAATAAAATTTCTTCTTCTTCTTTTTACTGTTTTTTTATTCCGGACATATTGTTCAGAGATATAATTATAAATATTCAATATATATATATATTAGTTTAAATATAGATTTTCATATTAATATTACTGTTATATTTAATATATTACAACAATGTGTATGTTGTGAATAGGATGAAATAGAATATGTCATATATAATCATCTGAAGACATTTTTTTTTTTTTTTTTTTTTTGCCTAACCACACACATTCAACCTACATTCGACCTCTTAACTCTTGAAAATAAGGTAGAATCTTATACACTTTTTAGGCTAACTTTGGTTAGCCTTATATATATATATATATATATATATATATATATATTTCCAGATACTTTATACCTGACTAATCCCCTATCATGTGCGGAAGGCAAAAAATAAAATATATTTTTTTACATTTGAATTAATGAGAGCCCCAAACAAAGTGTAAGGGCCATAGGCCTAAAACTAAGTTTACAACTCAAAAGCCGAAAGATCTACTCAAATCCCAAATGAGACTTTTTTTTTTTTTTTTTTTGTTTTTTTTTGTTGCTACAATTGATATGGGCAGATTCTCACGTGGCCTTTAATCATCTTATGGATGTAAATTGCTACCATTAGGAGGGTCTTCATTTTTTTTTTTTTTTTTTTGTAGACAAGCAACGAGGTGTCTGAATTGCCAGAACCCCTACCCACGCGGTGCCACCGTCTCATGAGGTCGTTTAAACGGACTTAAAATCTACTTCTAAATGGACATTATCAGGATTTACATTATTCTTTTGTTCATTTTTTTCATTAATTAACATAGAATTAGTAGAAATAAACTCAAACTTTAGTTCTCTATAAATAAATAATATTTAAAAAAAAAATACAAACTCAAACTAACAGACAGCCAAATCTTGATCACTTAAACTACAAAAGTGGATTTTAAAAAAAAAAAAACCTTTAATATCTTTTGTGTGGCCATTATTTGACTATTATGCTAGCAGGTCCTTTAAATTGGATATATCAAGCATAACATCCATATTTGGACTTTAACCCTTAATAAAATTTTCTTGTGAGCCAATCACTTAGCTGATTTATCAGGATATTAATGTAGTAGACAACGGCTTTACCCATTTTCTAGGGAATTAGTTGGATCAAAGGTTTGGATATTTATGTTGGCAAAAAAAAAAAAAAAAAAAAATCCTTCAAACACAAATGGAATTATCGTATCATATTTCAGAAAAAGCAAAACCATTAACATGTATGTTAATTTTTAAAACATGAAATTATTTTATTATTAGATAAAAATTCACATGCAACGCACGTGTGCAATATCTAGTTTGAATTAAAAGAGAGAAAAAATTGCTGCATCACTTTCTCTTCTTCTAAGTGTCAGCCATTGGTAATTGCTCCCACGCACATAATGCGCAAGCTACCTTCTAGGCAGGGCTGAAAACAAGTTGAGACACGTTGAGCTTTGGGATCGTTGAACTTATTCAAAAAGCCTAGTTCGAGCCAAGTTTGTAATGAGCTCAAGCGAGCCCAACTTAAATTTTCTTGAGATTGTCTTGTTTAATATTAAACGAGCTTAAATTCCAAGCTTGAGCTTAACTCATTTAGTAGAAAATCAAACTCGAATGAGTTGTTTACTGAATTTTTTTTCACGAGTTGTTCACGAACGACTTGCTCTGTTTGCACCCTTACTTTCAAGTAGTCTAGTAGAGTCACAATATATTTGTCAAACATCATCCATTTAATGGAATACCAAAAGTTGGTTTGTGGCCCAAACTCAGCAACCCTAAGCTCAACCCACACACATAACTGATAATAAAACACAACAAAGTGACAAACTAAACTCTAGGTTTTAAAGATTACAACCAAATTTGAGAACAACTGGGCCGTCCATCAAAAGGGGGTCGATATTGCAACCCCAAAACCTTGTTTGTACACCTCATTAATTTTGATTTTTTTTTTTTAAAGTTTAAGAAAAGTATAAAAGATTTTATGAAAATTGGCCACCTTGTCCACTAGACAAGGTCATTTTGAACAACTTTGCAGAAAAAAAAGTTTTTCCAAAATCTATCATTTAAGTGATTTCTTGGCTATGTTTCATTTTTTGCCAAAAAGTCAACTTAAATTATAAATTTTGGAAACTTTCTTTTTCCAAAGTTGTTCAAAATGATGATTTCTAGGGGATATGTGAACACCCGAGATCCTTTGCCTTGTACGATGGAATTGAAGAAAAGTTTCCTAAAAACTTTTTATATATTTCTAAAATTTTAGAAAATCAAAATTAGTAGAGTAGACAAACAAAGTTTTGAGTTGTAATAACTGGACTCTTATCAAAACATATGTTTTTGGCTTGGGAACGGCTATTGCAAACCCCCCAAACTGATAAGTTGCCCCTAATATTTTTTAATTAGAAAAATTATTATACCCTACAAAAGGGTAAATTACATTAAGACCCCCTCTAAAATCTGACAATTACAAATAGACCCCCTCACGTTTCTGAAATTACATTAAGACCCCCTCCCTTTAACTTCCGTCCGTAATCCGTTAAATCATTTTCAATTTTTTTCAAAATACCCTAATTACCCTTATTGGATGACAACTTCCATGTTAAATGCATATAACTCATCAGTCCAACATATTCATCCAGTACATTTGATTGATTTATTTATTTATTGATAAACAACTAAAAGATTATATATATATATATAAAAGAAAAATGCCAAAGAGCTTAAATTTTTGTCCAACTGATGTGGTAGCCATCAAATTTGCTCATTAGAAACAATTATCTATTTAATTGATGTGTAAAAATTAAAAAAAAAAAAATTGATTTGCCAAGTTGCCACCTCATTTGCCACCTCTATACGTGCATTTCCATTGTAATAATTCTTTTTATTTATTTCTACATATGAATAATGCTACATAACCCTTTTTTTTTTTTATTTTTTTTTTTATACTCAAATCTACTTACTCAAATGAGGCGGCAACTTAGCAAATCAATTTTTTTATTTTTTATTTTGCAAATCAATTAAAAATTTAATTAAATAAATAATTGTTTCTAAACAGCAAATTTGACAGCTGTTACATCAGTTGGACAGAAAATTTAAATTGTTTTTAGCATTTTTCTTATATATATATTATCTTTTAGTTGTTTATCAATAATAATTAAAAAATTCAAAAGTATTGGATAAACTATTGGACTGGTGAGTTATACGTATTTAACATGGAAGTTATCATCCATTAAGGGTAGTTAGGGTATTTTAAAAAAATTTGAATATGATTTAACGGATTAATGGACAGAAGTTAGAAGGAAGGGTCTCTTTGTAGTTTATTTTGTAAAGTAGGAGGTGTCAGTGTAATTTTAAAAACGTGAGGGGATGTATCTGTAATAGTCAGATTTTAGAGGGGTCTTATTGTAATTTACCCTATACAAAATTACCAAAAAAGGCACCCCCCACCCATCTCCTCTCCTGCAACCCTCTCCTACCGATGACTCTCTTCGGCACCCCACCCCACCGGCGACGTCGAGGCAAACGCACCCCTCTTTTTCTCCTTCGTTTTATTTTATTTTATATTTTTTTCCTCTTCCCTCCCGTAGGTAGCCCTCTTTTTTTTCTTTCCTTTTCTTTCTCTTCCCTCCTGTCGCCGAAAAAAATGGATGAGGATTCTCGCCCCATCCCCTCTCCTACACCCCTCTCCCACAGATCTAACCAGTAGAGGGAAAAAAAAAAATGAAGAAAGAAAAAAAGAAAGAAAGAAAGAAAGAAGAGGAGAAGAAGAAGAGAAGACAGGTCGCTGTTGCCGTTGGCGACCCCCTCTCCCACATATCTGACCAGTAGGAAAAAAAAAAAAAAAAAAAAAAAAAAAAAAGAAAGAAAGAAAGAAAAGGAGAAGAAGAGAGAAGGAGAAGAGAAGGTAGGTGATTGTCGTCGCCGTTGCCGACCCGCTCTCTCGCACCCCTCTCCCATAGATCTGACTTCCCTTGTCGGAAAAAATGGAGGTTTTGAAAAAAAAACCATCCCTTACCGGAAAACACACAGATCTAAACAGTAGATGAAAAAAAAAACACAAAGAAGAGAGAAGAGGTATGTCACCCTTGCCGTCCTCACCGTTGTCGTCGCTTGGTCTCCACCTTCCTTGCTGTCGTTGTCCTCGCCGTTCTATTGAGCTGTTGTGTGGGGGAGTAGGGTGAGTGAGAAAAGTTAGGGTTAGAAAGAGGTATATTTTAGTCTTTGATAGGGGTTGGTATGTAAATTGGGGGGAGGGGGGACTTATATCTTTGGGGTTGCAATAGCCGCTCCCTTTTGGCTTACCCTGGCTCCATCCCAGCCCAACCCATCAACAACTCCTCACAGTATGTCGCCACGTTGCAAAATTTCAGACTGCCTCCAGCCGCCATTTTCCTTTGTCCCTGTCTCCTTGTCCACTGTCCAAAGTCTTCATTCTAACAGAACAGAAAAAAAAAAACAGTCCAACTTTTTAACAGTCAAACGGGTTGAAAGACCGAAACCCGACGACCCCAATCCTCTCATGGTCTCATTCTCTTCCTAGTCCTAACCCAAAACCCTAATAAGAAGGGGGGAGGGGGGGAGGTCTTTTCATTGCCGCGTGATTGAGAATCAATGGCTTTCAACGCGACACGTTTGAACCCCCAGTCCACCGCTGAGAAGGCCGTTTCGGTTATCGGGTTCGGGTACGACCTCTCCTCCGATATCCGCTTGACGGCCTGCAAGTCGGGTCCTTCCGGTTCGAGGCTGATCGAGCTGGACCAAACCCTAACCAGAGACGTCCTCTTGCCCGGTGGTATTGTCGTTCCCGATGTGTCTACGTCCATCAAGTGTGATAAAGGGGAGCGCATGAGGTTTCGGTCCGATGTTCTTTCTTTTAATCAGGTGACTCCAACTATATGGTGTTTTTGTTTTAATGAAACAGTGTCTGTTTTTGAATTGCTTTGAGGAGTTGCACATGCTGTTTGAATTAATTGAAGTGATTTTAAAAAAAATGGGATTTTTCTGTTTCTAATGTTTTCTTGTTTGTTTTGGGACTGGGTGGTTATATGTATAAACATAATTTCTTTTGGGTGTGTTAGATATGATTGATATGTGTTTATTACTATCAGAAACATTATAGAAAATATTGTTCATGGAAGCTGCAAAAGGGTATATCGGGTGTTAAAGAATGAAGTAGTCCATGGAATATGCAGTGTTTGCAGTTGGGACCATTTTTTTTTTTGGTTCAATTTGCTGTGGGGATTCATGGGTTGTGTTTATTTTGGCTTGTTTAATTGAATACTTTCATAGAAAGAAGCCAGGTATTTATTTGATTACTTTCATAGAAAGAAGCCGGGTATTTATCTTGGTTATGCTATATGTTGTTAGGGAATTGGGACATTTCTTTTGCTGCATTGACTAAAATTCAGGGCAATCAAGAAGTTTTAATCAACAACAAAAAGTTCCCTTGCCAAAATTTTCATGCTTGTGCAATATATGTGGACTATATGTTGTTGCATAATCTAGTTTCCTCTACAGTTGACTTTCATTGGTGCGTCGAGTGGAATTTCTGTTTGCACAATGTTGGTGTCAATTTCCTTTAACATAAATGTCTCAATGCAGAATGTACAACATTAATAGTTGGAGTTGAACTTATAATACCTATTCTGTGCAATCCCTTGCTATTTTTGCCCATCCTTGACCCAAACGTGCTAACTCGAATGGAATACTCTCTTTTTTGGTTCTTCATCCATACAATAACAGCTCTAAATATAAGTTTAAATTGATTCCCTGTTTTGCTTTTCAGTATTGTAATAATAGATATTGACCTACTTGTGTGAGTCGTTTAATACATCTTAATCACTATCTCCATGCCAAATGCCCAAGTTCACTTCTTGCCTTTGCATATTTCTCCAATTTCCAATCAACAAAGGATTTTTTTCTCTTCCTACTTCTCCCATTCATGGGGGATTTCTTGCTTACTGTGCTATCAATGTAGCTGATAATTCACAATCCATGGTTGTCCTACTAACAGACTTAATATTATTTGATGCGATAGCTCCACATTCAGACAGTATTCATGCCTTTCACCTTTGTTCGTTGGTTTATGATGTTAGCTTTCCTGTGAAGCTAACCCCTAATAGTTGGGGTGAGGCTACGTTGAATTATTTTGAGAGTCTTAGTTTCATAAAGTTACAACTTCTCACAGAATTGCTTGGTTGTTGAATAACTCTGTCAACTTTCACCCAAGGTCCATGCCTGAAAAAGATGATTTGATTTGAATAATACCTAATACCGAACGCACTTGTTTCCTCCTCTAACCTTTTCCCTTTTGATTTGTTTCCATCTCTAACCTTTTCTGTTTTGATTATTCCAGATGTCAGAGCAATTCAATCAGGCTCTTTCTTTATCTGGTAAAATTCCTTCTGGCCTGTTCAATGCAATGTTTGATTTCAAGGCCTGCTGGCAGAAGGATGCAGCTTCCACAAAAAGTCTTGCTTTTGACGGTTGGTTCATAACACTGTACAATGTTGAGTTATCTAGGTCCCAGATAACACTGTCAGAGCATGTGAAGCAAGAAGTGCCTTCTTCATGGGACCCTGCTGCCCTTTATGAGTAAGATCCTTAAACGCAACGGTTGAATGGCTTTCAGCATCTCTGGCTCCACCAGGAGCTTGTTTATGTAGAAATATCAGCATGATATTTTTTCATTTTGTTAAATGATTCATTTTAGTTGGTTGGTTAGTTTTTTTTAATTTATTTTTTATATTATTATATAATAAAATTTGTACTTATACTTATGGTCTAATGATCCCTTTATGGGTTTCCCCATAGTGAATGGGTATTCACTGAGTTAGAGAGTGGTGGATAATCACTGAGTTAGAGAGTGGAATCAGGTCCCAGAAACATGGGACCCACAAAATACATATGAACGACATGAAATCTGCATATTGAACATCTTGATATACCATGTAAGATGTAGCTGAAGACTCAGATAAGTTAGAATATATCAAGTTAAATACATTAGTTTGTGTTCAATTCGCATGTCCAAAATGAAATTATATGAATTGCGAGTTGACCATCTCCCACCTCCCCCCCCAACCCAAAAAATAAAAATAAAAATAAAGGGCATGTGGGTTGAATCTTTTGCTGGAGCCAAGAGCTTCTTATGTTGATTTTAATTGCCAACACCTGAATGGATGGAAAATCCCTGACCCTTCATAATTATCTGGAATTTAGGACAATAAAGTGACTCATTAATCATAGATGCTAATATATTTATGCTCTGGAGAAGTAAATGCGTGGAAGAGTGTCTACATTTATCCTCAAACCTGTTGAGCTTCCTGGATTTGTGATGTCAAATCCATATCTTAGGATAACTTGTTTCCAATATTGGAATGGAAAGAAACAACTTTTATCTTGTAAGGGAAAATTGAACATCATTTGTCTGCTACACCATTGGTTTCCTTATAAAAAAGACTTAATGATTTTTCATTTAAGCCGATGTTATGTGATTATTTGAACTTCTTGTCGGATTTCTAATTATTATTAGATTTTAATAACATGATTTTCCAGGTTCATTGAAAAATATGGTACTCATATTGTTGTTGGGGTAAAGATTGGAGGTAAAGATGTAATTCACATTAAGCAGCAACAGAAATCAAATCTTCAGCCGACAGAAGTGCAGAAATTATTAAAGCAATTAGCTGATGAGAGATTTGTTGAAGATGTAAATGGAAACTTCTCATCGAAACCGAATGACTTATCAGGAAAGCTGAAGGTGCACTGAATTTAAGATGATCATCAACATTATCATATACTAATATTGTTGTCTACTTTATTTTATTTTTATATTGATGACCATTATATGCATTACAGCCTCACAGGGTGAGGTATGAGGACGAATTTAGAAACTAATACCAAAAGCCTTGATTTTAGAAAGTTTTGACAACCAAGGAAAGCCCATCAAGCATTTTCTGAGATTCATTGCCCCTATACTTCCACCAATTGGGTCATCTTTTTTCACCTTCACCTCGATTTGACACATTTACCTCTTTTCCAAATCAGAAATCACATAATTGTGAAATTGGGGGAAAAAAAAGGCTGCCTCCAGTTGTCGAAGTCTAAATAATTGTGTTAAGCATTCTGAAGTTTTTCACTCTTTTTGTTTCCTGAATCCCACTGGTTTCAACATGACATGACATTTGTGCAAGTATAGGATCCTCATCGACATCTTCTAACGTCTCACATTCTAGATTTGTTGCTATTTTTACAGCCAAAGTTTCTGATCTTTTATTTTGGAAGTTAATTACTGCTCACATTTTATAGTTTGTTCTTATCTTGAAATCAATAACAGATTCTGAATAGATTATAGCCAAAATTTTCTGGATTATATGAATCCATACTTTCCTTACTTGACCATTGGATGTCCAAGTATCTTTACTTTCTAACATTTTAGTTGATTAGACTTCTTCAGTTGCCAAGACACCACCATATCCTGTCTTTCCCTTAATTTGCCTAGATAGAACATTAAAAGAAGATGCACATGAAAATCAACGGTCATTCGGTTGGCACAATATGGAAAATTTCTCCAACCTTAAAAGTTTTAATTAGATCTGTAAGACATCTAAAGTTTTTATAATATAAGCATGCTATTTCTGCAAATCAGATACCCTTCTGCGATACTGCTAAGTAGTGTAAGTTCTATAACAAGGATTTAGTAGCCACAATTATGCTACCTAGAAAACTCAGGAGTCAATTTTAATTTGTTATGGGAATTGTTTCTGTGTTCTTTATTCTTTCATATTCTGGGTTACTATTCTGCTAGATTCAGAAATTTAGAATGGATCAGTCTTTGCTTGTATACAGTTCAAACTTTAAATTCCTTCCTGACCTGGCTCACTTGACTCTTAAGCTGGAATGTCGATTATTGCTCACCTGCCTCTGAACCTGTGCTGTTTTCTCTTGACAACCGATGATAGTTCAAGAATTCATTCTGCTATTACTTGTTGAAGTAGGATGTTGAGTTGGCATGAAAATGCAAGAATATGTGAACCTAAAATCCTAATATATGCTGTTTGAACTGAAACACCCTTGTTTCTCATTTTCCCTTTCCTTATTTCTTTATTTTGATTTCACAAACTTACAATTTATACTCATCAGAAAAGTGTATAAATGAATCACTCTTGGATAGTGGATATGCTTAAAACTTTATTTATAAACAAGGTCATGCATGGTAATTGAGGTTATTTTTTCTTTTTTAATAAATAATTGCAAATATCCTTTGAAGAAATACTATGTTGCATAAACAATCTACACTCTACTATGGATGGATTTTTTAAGATGGGGGAGAGACATGGATGGCATGGGAGTTAGAAGTATAATTAATGCAACCCAAATCTGTTATAGTTATTAATGGGTCTCTGATATTTATGAACTTGGAAAGAAAATGGAACAACAAAAACAGGGTTGTTACAGAAAATGATAAGGAATATCCTTATTCTACTTTAATTTACTTAATCATTATTTCAGGTGGAACATTCCGTGACCTGGGATATCCCTGCAGCACTTGTAAACTCATATAGACCACCTGCCATTTCTCACTCAAAGAATGATGTAAGCTTTCAATCCAAGCAGTCATTTCTTTGAATTGAATTTCATGGGGCTGCTTCTTTAAACAGACTTAAAATTCTATTTCATTTATGCTTGTGTGCAGGATATATTAAGCATTCATGTTCGACGGGGAGGTGTTGATATTGGTCAAAGTCATCATCAGTGGCTTTCAACTGTATCACAGTCACCTAATGTCATATCAATGTCCTTTGTGCCTATAACTACTCTGTTGAGTGGTGTCCGGGGGAGTGGATTTCTTAGTCATGCAATTAATCTGTACCTTCGATGTTAGTATATCTATCTCCATGCGGTTAATTTAGTCTAAAAATCCAATAGTTGACTGCTGTTGTTCGCTTATGAATTCATTACAATTTACAACTGTTATCATTAGTTTGCCTACAGCCCTACAGCATATTGAAATGGGGGATGACAGTTAGTCATGCCAGACACATCATAGGCCTAGTCCAAAAATCACTCTGCTAGACCTGAACTTGGTCTGAATCCACATCCAGTAAATTGTAAAATGTGGTTTTAATAGTAATAACTGGTTTTTATGTTTGAACCTGATGCTACTGGTCCATATTTACATATAATTTATCTTAAGCCTGCTTTCATATTGAGTGGGGGCCATTTTCCTAGAAGGGCAATCCATTTCCTAATTGAATCATTGTTTTAATCCATTTCCTAATTGTATTAATAACTTGATCTGAATCCACATCCAGTGAATTTTAAAATGTGCTTTTAATATTAATAACTGGCTTTTATGTTTGAACCTGATGCTACTGGTCCATATTTACATATAATTTATCTCAAGCCTGCTTTCATATTGAGTGGGGCCCATTTTCCTAGAAGGTCAATCCATTTCCTAATGGAATCATTGACTTTCACTTGCCTTTCCATTTCTGTTTCTCTATCATATCAGTTCGCCTAGATCCAGCTTGGTATTTAGTTAAAAATATAGTGTCGTGTTATAAGGTCTTCCAGATTTCTCATATTTCTTTTGTGTAAGTGTCACCAATCATTTTTTGGGTCATTACTATGAACAAATTTTGGCTTTTTAGTACTGTTTCACCAGCTTGGTATTTAGTTATAAAAATAGTGTCATGTTATAAGGTCTTCCAGATTTCTCATATTTCTTTTGTGTTAAATGTCACAAATCATTTTTTAGGTCATTACTATGAACAAATGTTGGTTTTTTTTTTTACTGTTTCACCCAGAATATATTGTGTTGAATGTTGGGAAGCATGGTCTGAGAAAAATCAATTCCATCTTTGTTGCTGTGGTTGTATCCTTCTTGGTCAGAAGGTAACCTCTGATAATTGATCAATCATGCAGATAAACCACCAATAGAGGAACTCCATCAATTTCTAGAATTCCAATTACCTCGGCAATGGGCTCCAATGTATGGTGATCTCCCACTTGGTCCTCGGCGCAAGAAAGTTGCTTCCCCATCGCTCCAGTTCACTTTTATGGGCCCCAAGCTTTATGTTAACACTGCAAAGGTAATTCCTTGTGTTGCACTGCATAAAAAATGGTCATACCATTAAATTGAATGTTTTGTGAATGATTTGTAGGTGCGTGCTTGGATCCCATGGTTGTAGATAGATCGGTTGCCCCAAAATGAATATTTGAAAAAAAAAAAAAAAAAAAGTATTTATTGATTCCAATTTCCAAGTACTTGGAGACACTCGAAATTCTAGAAACTCTGGATTATCATGTTCATGAATCCACGGTCCAGCATTCTACATTTCTTGACAGTTGACACATCTCAAAGTATTTACTACAACAACTTTTGTAATTTTTTAAAACTTTTTTTGTTTTTTTTTTTTTTTTTTGGGGGGGGGGGGGTGTTATATGTGTGTGTGTGTGTGTGTCGTGCGTATGTCACCCTCATATTAGTGTTTGATGCCTATCATGTTTAGCTGATATTTGGTGTTCCAAATTATATTTCTGTTTCAGTTTTTAGCATCTATTTCTCCTTTTAACATGTACTGAGTTCCTTTATGGTTTCTCAATCAACCATACACAGGTTGACTCTGGAAATCGGCCTGTGACTGGAATGCGCTTATACTTGGAAGGTAAGAAGAGTGACCACCTGGCAATCCATCTCCAGCACCTTTCAACCCTTCCCAAGATTCTCCAACTCTCAGATGATCATACTCATGAGTCCATTGATGAGCCGCCTGAACGAGGCTACTTCGAGCCTGTCAAGTGGAGCATATTCTCACATGTGTGCACTGCACCAGTCCAATACAATGGAGCATGCATTGGTGATTCTGCTTCTATTGTGACTAAGGCCTGGTTTGAGGTCAGGGTTGTTGGGATGAGGAAAGTTCTGTTCCTGAGGCTTGGATTCTCAACAGTAGCATCTGCAAAGATCCGTAGGTCAGAGTGGGATGGACCCACAACCTCCTCACGGAAATCAGGTGTCATGTCAATGTTGATCAGCACAAGGTTTAGTACAGGACTGACTCCAACTGAGAAGCCAACGAAAGTGGATTTGAATTCAGCAGTTTACCCTGGGGGTCCACCTATGCCAACAAAGGCGCCAAGGATGTCGAACTTTGTGGATATAAAGGAAATGGTGAGAGGCCCGGAAGATCCGCCTGGATATTGGGTGGTCACCGGAGCAAAGCTCTGTATAGAGGGTGGCAGAATCACAATCAAAATGAAATACTCATTGTTGACAATAATGGCAGAGGACTCTATGTTGATGTGAGAAAATCATATAGAAACAAAGAGATTCATTTTTGTTATGTTGTAAATGTTGTCATGTACATTATATTTAACATCAGAATCAATAGATTGTCATTTGGCATAAAATGGCCGAATTTGACAATCTCACACTCAGTTGTCCTGGAAAACCCCTCCCTTTCATTTGTGAGATTTATTGGCAATACAAAATTTTTCTTGATGAGCCTGTGTGTAATTGTATTGCTACTGGACATTCTTTACAAGTAGGTGGTTTCTAGCCTTCCCACTTTAACTGGTGGAGTGCTTGCTCTGTTCTCTGGAAATTCAGAAATCCTTGCACGATAAAAGAGTGGTTTCTTCGATAATGCCTCTGGTGGTGATGATAGCTGAAGGTTGTCTAATAACAATAAAAATGGGAATTTAATGCAAAATCTCTATATTGTAACAGATTCTGGGAAACTTAGCCAGGGAATTGATGACAGAGACAAATTTTAATAAAAATAATAATGATAATAAACATGGAATGAAATTGTTCCAAATGTGATGAACAACAAAATAGACTTGTATCAAATGCCACATAAAACATGTTGGGATGATTCCAAGGGACATCTAATCACCATATTCCTCATTGAAATTGAAAAAAATGATTATTTTTTCTCTTGTAATTGTACTTATTAAGTACTCCTAATAAATTTTCACTTCAAAAGAATAAACAATGGATACTTTATTACGAATTCCTCTTTAAATACACCGAACGAATACAAAATTCATCTGCTTTAGTTTAGGAGGAAAAATGAAAAAATGTTTATGATAGACCTTCAACATGCCTCTGACTCTGAAAATTGTGAAGAGGTAGTTAGTGTACACTTTTACTGCCAAGAAGATTAGAGTTGCTCCGCCATAAATGTCACCAATAATCCCCACAAGAACATGAGCCGTCTCTGAAATGGTGGAATCTGTTGACGTCTCTCACAATTATTTCCCTCGAGACAATTTTACAAATGAACTTTAACGCAGTGTGGCAGTCCACACAGACTCGAAGGTTCTTCTTCACCCTAATAGGAGCTCCAGGTGGAGTAGCAATCAGCCCAAAAGCCACCGCAAGTTTCTCACTATGGTGGTATAGTAGTAGCTCCTTTTCGCTCCGTTCCACATCATGGAGGTCAATCTCCACCATGGGAACGTACCCAGCTCTATTCATCAGCTCACTCAGCTCATCAAGCTTTGCATATATCTCCTCACTTCTAGAATGGCTTCTGTCCCCGACCAAAAAGGTGTATACCTTGTCTTTCACCTCAATCCAACTCATACCAGGCTCCTTCTTCACCTTGCTGTCTTTCATCAGTCTTCTCACCTTTGCGACATTTTCCCACTTGCCAGCTGATGCATAAATGTTGGCAAGAAGGACATGGGTACCAGATTTTTCCGGTTCAAGAATGAAAAGCATCTCCGCGGCATGTCGGCCTAGCTCGATATTCTTATGGATTCTTGCAGCACCAAGAAGTGCACCCCAAACTGATGCATTGGCTTCAAATGGCATGGTATTAACAAGGTCTGTTGCCTCATCTAACTTCCCTGCTCGGCCAAGGAGATCAATCATGCAAGCATAATGCTCTTGCATTGGTTCAATCCCATATAAGTCTTTCATTGATTCAAAATACTTCTTTGCTTCAGTTACCAAACCTGCATGATTGCATGCACAAAGGACACTAACCAAAGTTACATGATTGGGTGAAACACCATCTTTGAGCATCTGATTGAATAACTGGAGGGCCTCTTTCCCGTGGCCATGTTGAGCAAGTCCTCCAATCATTGCAGACCACGAGACTATTCCTTTCATGGGTATCTCAGAAAAAGCACGACTTGCATCATTGATACTGCCACATCTGGCATACATGTTGACAAGAGAATTCCCTGCAAAAATGTCTGACATGAATCCAAACTTCAAGACGTGAACATGTACTTGCTTCCCTTGTTCATATGCTGATAAATTTGCACAAGCATTCAGGAGAGAACTACAAACAAAGCTATCAGGCTTGAGCCCTGTATTTTGCATTTCAAAATAGAGCTTTAGAGCTTCTTCACCTTGTCCATATTGAGCATAAGCTGTGATCATAGATGTGAAAGACACCAAATCTCCTACGGGGCATTCTTTGAAAACTCTTTCTGCGTCGTTTATATGGCTACATTTTCCGTATGCATCAGTAAGGCTGTTTACAACATAAGTGTCAGATTGAAACCCTGATTTCACTGAAAGAGCATGAACTTGTTTGCAAACATTGACAACCTGCAAGCTAGCTGTGGATTTGAGGATTGTAGATAAAGTTGTCTGGTTGAATCCTATTCCTTCCTTGTACAATTCAACAAAAAGGGACAGAGCTTCTCTGTCTTCCCCATTCTGTGAATATCCAGAGATTACAGCATTCCATGCAATCAAGTCCTTCTCTGGCATCAAGTTATAAACCATCCTTGCATCTTCCATCAAATTACACTTGGAGTACATATCAATAAGTCCAACACCAACATAAAAATCCGGATCTATATCTATCTTTAACAAGCTAGAGTGTAACTGTTTACCCAATTCTTTCAGCCCCATTCCCGCACAAGCTTTCAGAGCGCTCGATAATGTAAACATATTGGGATATATTCCAGACCTTTTCATCTCCCCCAACAATTCCAAAGCCCAGTCATAGTACTCATGAAGAACACAACCAGCAATAACAGAATTCCAAGAAACAATGTCAGGCTGCACAATTTTCTTAAAAACTGCAATTGCATCTTCTAGATCTCCGACTTTTGCGTACATATCAACCAGTGCATTTGCTGAGAATGGGTCCAACTCATATCCAAGCTTTATCAAATACCCATGAATTTTCCTTCCTTGACTACCATTCCCCAAACCTGTACAAGCATTCAGTATACTCGATAGACTAAACTCATTGGGTTTTATTCCACTTGAAACCATTTCTTGAAACAAACTCACTGCTTCCCCACAATAATCACTCTGCACATAACAAGAAAACAATGCATTCCACGAAACAACATTCCTGTCTGGAATTTCATCGAACAGTCTCCTAGAGTCCGTAAACTTGCTACACTTGGCATACAAAACAACCAAAGTATTCGCGACAAATTCATCCGATTCAAACCCAGTAACCACTACAATCCCATGAACCTGCATCCCAACCCTCAAATCCTTTATAATTGAGCACGCCTTGAGAACACTAGGGAATGTAAATTCATTACACTTAACACCCAACAAGTGCATCTCAAGAAAAGCCAAAAGGGCTTCTTCACCAAGACCACTCTGAGCATACCCAGATATCAAGGAAGACCAAGAAACCAGATCTGGTTCCGGACTTTCTTCGAGCAGTTTCCGGGCATAGCCAAAAACTCGACACTTTGAGTACAGATTGATTATATGATTGCGGATTTTCGGGTCTTCTGATAAACCGGATTTGGTTATGTGGGCATGGACTTGCATGCCTGGGCTTAAGGATTTGGTTGTACAACATTGCGACAAGAGCTTGGAGAAGGAAATGGAGGTGGGTGTGAAGTTGCCCTTCTCGATTAAGCTTAGGATGGAGATGGTTTCTGGGTTTTCGCTAAATCTAGTGGAGGTTTGGATAAGTTTAGCGTAATGGAGAAAATGGGGGAAATAGGTGAAAGTTTTGAATGGCGGGTAAAGTTGTTGGTGGATAGATGTTTGGAGGGAACGGAGACGCGGAAGCTTCATGGTCCATTTGATCATACGACCGGCACTCGTATATAATCTTCGCTGTGATCTCAACCGTTCAACACACGTTTGTTCTTACTTCTTAGCTAGGATTGCGAAGGAGCTGGGCTGAGCCGAGTAGTAGGCTGCATGACTCATGCTTGATTTTGTTAAACCAATGAACTCAAATATAGGGCTTGAATTTTGGCTCATTTATTTTACAAGCGAAGTTGAACAAGTTTTTTTATCAAGTTGATCTGTAAGTGAGTACGAATAGTTTGGTTTTTTAAAGTATTAATAAAGTTATCGAGTCGAGTAGTATTCTATTCAAAATTTGGCTCAATTAGTTTACTAGCTAAAAAATGAGGTTTGAGCTTGCTTTATTTATCTCATCGGCGAGAATTTGAGTAAGGGTTTGAGTCTCCTTGATTTGAGTAAAGATTTTAGCTTCCCTTAATTTGATATGAATTTGAGTCGAAGACTAGAGTTGATTTTTGACAATTTTTAATTTGAGTAAGAGATTAGAGTTGATTTTCGACCATTTATATTCAAATTTATAGTTGAGCGAAGATTATTGTAAGGGTTGGAGGTGCTCTTAGTGCGAGAGGTGAAATATTCCAATTCTAAATAAGGTTTTTTAATCTAGTTCATAGGTAAATTCTTATAAGGGAGAACGTACGGAGAGATTAACTATTTGAGTTAGCGACATCTAATTTGATTATATAGTATCACTGTATTAGGATGCTGCACGGGGGAGAGCATGGCAACTAGGGGGAAGACTTTATGTGTCACAATAAAGATGATCTAATTAAAGAGTGAAAAAACTCTTGATCCTTATACTTCTACAGTTGTGAATCATTATAAATTAAATGAGTTTATATAGGAATATAAAGCCTTCTATGTAATGAATTTGTATTGGTAGAACTCTCTAACTAATGGAGGCCCTTATCACGCAGCCTATGAAATTTTATAACTAAAGGCTCATGAGCGGACACTATGCATGTCTTGTGTCTAATAAACAATATGGACCTCATTCACTTCCTGGTGATCAAGGCAGAAGGCATGCTGTTTTATTTGTCGAGCGAATCGCCCGATAAACATGGTTATCCTTACTCTTACACTCTCAAGATCATTGAGTTTTTTCAAAAGAATGGATTAGGGCAGAATGTTTAAGCAGCCTAACCCGCACAGAGTCCTTATTAGTATTCTTCAGATCCTACTACTAATTTGAACAAATTTGTAACCATCAGGGTGCCAAAAAAAAAGGAAGAAGTCTTTGAGGTGTCGAATTATCTCAGACCCAAATTACCTTTGTAATTAATAAGCTCCTATTAAGGTATATGGCTTAGTTCAAATAATCTTCTCTTGAAGGGAAGAGGTCTTAGGTCCAAATAAACTCATATTGAAGGAGATAGGTTAATTGAATTTAGATGTCATGTGTTAATTCTTTGATAATTGGATATTTATGCCATGTGAACAAGCACGAAGCCACCTTAGGCTTAGGTGGGGCAGCCGCCTCCCCTCATTTTCTTTCTAAAAATATTTTATAACTTAATTTTTCTTGAAATTTTATATTTACCTCCTGAATTTTTTTTCAATATCTTTTATTTTTCTTTCCCACCCTCTCATTTTTTATTTTTTCCTCTCTATAAAAGCTGTAATCCCTTTTCCAATCTCTCATTTTATACAATGTTTAGGGCCTCATTAAGGACAATTGCAAATGTATTGAATTGAAATATAATTTAGGGTAAATTGCGAAAAACCCCCCTCTATTGTTACCCTTGTTGCAGGATACCCTTCTCTAAAAAAAACTCAACAAAAAATCCCCCACATTGTGCTAGGGGGGTACTCTGTTAACGGCGATGCTAAATGTCTATTATACCCTTATTTTTTTATTGTTAAAAAGTGATTTTATTAAATTCATGAAACGATGCCGTTTTGATGTTGCTCCTCCATTTCTCCCCACTATTGCTATGAAAGTGCAGCGGCATCATCGCCGGCAGTTTGCCGACTCCCCATCGATGGCAACTCATGCCTCTCGTTCTCTCTCTCTGGTTTTCCAATGATAAATTCATTTAAATTTCCACTGTGGAATTAGGTTCGCTGGAGTATGGATTGGAGAAAGGGGACAGATTTGATGCTAAGCTCAGCGATGACGAGGACAACGTGATCTAAGATATACTCGCCGGCGATGATGGGGTGCTCTCACCAGTGATTGACCGATCAGTGATGATGGGATCTGAAATGAGAATCAGCAGTCATCTCTGACGAGGGTGGACGTCGGCATCCACCACCACTGCAAACCTCACACGTCGTCGTTGCAAACCCCACACATCGTTGCCGCTACAAACCTCACACGAATTGAGAGATTGATCGTGCATGGATCCGATGACGATGAGAATGGAGACGACGGTGGCGAGAATGGAGATTGAAGTTGGCGGTGAGGTGCTCAGGTTTACAATTTGGGTTTTGGTACCTATTTTGCCCGGTGTTGAAGGTTCCCTTTCTCCGATCTGTGCTTCGGACCTTCCACCTAACCCACTACAAATCGTCGGCCAAGGAGGTTTTCTCTTCCCACAGTCATTGACGAAAATGTGGAGAGAAGGGGGCTGTGATCGGCCATGGCTATTTGCTTGTGAGAAAGAGAAGGAGCGAGAGAGGGCTGGAGTGAAAAAGCAGATGGCTGCTTGGGGAGCGCCGTTGGCCATGTTTGCTTGCTTGTGAGAGAGAGAGGCAGCGAGAGAAGGCTGGAGTGAAAGAGTAGATCTGATATCCCCCCAAACCCGTGAAGAAGAAGGTGAGGGTATTTTCGTCTTTTCATTGAGCTTGGTGAGGGTATTTTCGTCTTTTCGAAGTGCTGAGGGTATTATAGTCATAAAATTAAATTTTCTTCGTCACGTGCTGTTTGGCTGTTAACTTTGCTAACGGATTGTGGACGGAAGGGGGTATTTTTCAACCCTACACAATATAGGGGGTTTTTTGTTGAGTTTTTTTTTAGAGGGGGGAATCCTACAACAAGGGTAACAATAGAGGGGGGTTTTTTGCAATTTACCCTATAATTTATCAATAGATTATAAAATTTTGTAATTTTTTCTACCTCAAAATTACAAGATAAAAGAAATTTTTTGAATTGTACAAAAGTTTGCCTCCCCTGAATCAAATTCCTAACTTCGCCCTTGCATGTGAACATCAATTCGTTGCTTAATTTGACTCAATTATAGGACTTTTAATCATGTAGGTTGGTCGTTGGTTAATATTCATCTGATATGGCTTCTAGCGCTGTTTCTGCATATAGGGTGCAAAGAAATTTATTTAATATTTTACATGCAAACCACGTTGCTCCCAAAATCAAGGGGCTTCATTCTCAAAATCCTGACTCACTGACGTTCTTATTTTGTTTTTAAATTTTTTTTTTTCCTTTTTTTGCCGTCGTTTGTTTCAAGAGAAAATTCCAAGTGGCTTGCATGTAATTCTAATTATAAAGTAAGTTGTGTCTGGTGCATCTTGCCTTTTATATCATTTCAAGTGTTTTAAAAATTAATATTAGAAGCATGGGTACCTTTTTGAATGTGCTATGATAGTGTCAGACACGCATCGAATATGATACTACTTCAATACTTCAATATGCTTCTAACAGTGTTTTAAAATTGGTAGTGACGCTGCATGATATAACATTATTATATGTATAAATATATATTCCGTATGTTTTATTAATGTCATATCCCTACATTCCTTATGTATCTTAAATCTTGAAGATTTATTGTCTTGGGGGTATCATTATCATATCATAACCGTATGATAAATGAGCTAAACTTGGAGAAAGGAAAAAAATAATTGGAAAGCAAATTTTTTATTATTTAATGATTGGCCAATTTTCTTTGAAATATGTACAACAATAATGTAGTTGTGCCAGGGGCGGAGCTACCTTAAGACAGAGGGGGCCATGGCCCCACAAAATTTTAGAAAATTTTGACATTTGGCCTTATAAAGTTCAAGATTTTTAAAAATTTATATATGTGGTTATCTCAAGTGGTGGAATGTGCCTTACCAAATCCAAACTCATATTATTATCTTACCATAATAACCCTAATTTATGATAATTTCGTTGAAGAGGTGGGCTATTACCACCACAAAAATTCTTTTGCACCCCTCACTTAATTTACATTTTTCAAGGTTTTATAAAAAAAATAAAAAATTTTCATGAAAATTAGCTATGAGGTTAACTAGAAAACATCATTCTGAACAACTTTGTAGAAGAAAATTTTTCTAAAATTTGTTGTTTAAGTGGACTTTTGGCCATTTATAATATCTGTTTTATTTTTACTTAATATTTCATGAAAAATGACCAAAAAATTCATTGAAATGACATATTTTGAAAAAAAATTATTCTACAATTAAAGTTGTTCAAAATGATGTTTTCTAATAGACAACGTAATTAGTTTTTATGAAAACCTTTAATATTTTTCATAAAACCTTAAAAAATTATAAATTAAGTGAGGTGTGAAGGAATTTTTGTGGTGACAATAGCTTCTCCCTTCATTAAATCATCCATAACACCTTGAGTGGTTTTATTTTCTTTACTTTTGTTTCCTTTCAACTCCCAAAAACATCATCTTAATCCCTATGCCTTCTCCACCAATGTCCCGTTAAAAAAATAAGAAACCCTCGTTAACTTGCTACCATAAAACTTTTCAAATATTCCTTTGCGATCCCGTCAGTGACCCCACTACCCACAAAATCCTGGCTCCGCCCGTGAGTCGTGCTATGAGTATAGAGCAAACAATTCTTTCACTTTTTTACTTTAAAAAAGTGCATAAAACAACAGAAGCCTCCCACCTAATTGTTGTGGCCACTCATCGCTCTTTTCTTTTTTCCCGGAAAATGGATGAAAAGGATCTCCACCGACCAATAATGCAAATTTTGCCACACAAATGGCATTTATCCACCATTTAACATCACCTCTTACATTTTCACCAAACATTCCAAAAGAACTCATGCCCATAGAACTATAGAAGAATGGCAGCGCTCTGGTCGAAAGTGGATAGTTTCCACCAAAGCCTCCGACAATGATATTTTCTAGATTGACTTAAATTATCCATCCCTATTATCCTTTTTATTTAGTCTAATCAGCAATAATTTTATCTATTTGGTTTCATAAATTATACGGCATGGAATTTCACCAGTTGATCATTGGTTGTGGTGTCATGAAAACATGATTAACAAATTCTCATTTTCCAATTATCCTTTTTATTTAGTCTAATCAACAATAATTTTATCTATTTGGTTTCATAAATTATACGGCATGGAATTTCACTAGTCGATCATTGGTTGTGGTGTCATGAAAACATGATTAAAAATTTCTCATTTTCCAATTATCCTTTGTATTTAGTCTAATCAACAATAATTTTATCCATTTGGTTTCATAAATTATACGGCATGGAATTTCGCCAGTTGATCATTGGTTGTGGTGTCATGAATACATGAGTAACAAATTCTCATTTTCCAATTAGGAAACAAAAAAATGATATTTTAAATTTTATATAGTACATTTGTTTAAAATAAAATCAAAACTTTCTACTTCTTTTGCACGGATATTTTATTTCACCTTAAAATACTCATATTAACATGATATGACATAGGTATGGGTATACTTGCTGGACACTACAAAAGGTGAATTTTTCTTTATAAAAAGTATTCCAATCCGATACTTGAACATAATACTTATGTGTTGATTTCTTGTAACATAGCTTTTTATAACTAAAAAAAGAGCAATGCTACATCTATTGAGTAGATTTACCATTTTGACTTGTAAGGTGATGTGGCATGCATTTTTTTACAATAAAATGAGTTTATTTTGGGAGGGCCTATTTCCACACTTTTTTTCTGCTAATCCACACTTCTTTATGGGCAAATTCGTCACTTCATTGTCTTCTCCTTTTCTTTCCTCTCTTCCTAACCCATGAGAAGCAGAAGCAGAAGCAGAACATGGAGGAAGAACATCCATCACCAACCCCTTCGATAATCTCAGTGAAGAAATTATATTCAACATCGTTGACTACCTTAACGAAGACCCTTTTATTCTCCCTCACCAGCAAATTTTTGTATCACATCGAATATCACCATAGCAAAACCCAAAAACCCCTTCGCTCCGAGCTCCTCCTATGAACCCTCCGTCGCTACCCTTCTGTCATCGACATCAATCATTTGTTGAGGCAAAAGGGCTGGAGAGGTTGTGGTGGGCGTGGTGTAAACGGGTTGAGAAAGCCTATTTGGTTTATCAAATTTTCTCATTTTCTTCGGGTTAACATCAATTTGGTTGCTGAAAAACTTGAGGAAAAGAATAGGAAAGAATCCCTTCCTGCATCCTCCTCTTCTTACTAAATTTTATTTTTAAACTTCTAAAAATTGGATACAAGTTTGTCAAAAAAATGAGCTTGCCTGTGAAAAGGGACTGTCAAAGGAGACAAATGAGGAAAGTCTGATGGGGAGAAGAAAGACAAGGAGAATGAAAAAGAGAAGGAAATGAAACGACAAATTTGCCCATAGAAGGGTGTGGATAAGCATAAAAAGGTGTGGAAATAGTCCTCACCCTTTTTTTTTCTTCTTATTTATCATTATGCTGCGAAAACATCACCCGATAAGTCAAACTAATGCATGTACCCAGTAGGTGTATCAATTTCTGTAGAAAATTGGGCAAATGTGAAATGGCCCATAAAAGAACCCAAAATTTAATACACCATGGATATCAGTGCTGGTCGCTTCCATACATTAGCATTTAGTCTTTTTTTCAGTGTCCACACACCATAGTCCACAGTGGATTACATGGATTTTTTTTATTTTTATTTTTATTTTTTATTGGATTAGAAGTAGATACATTACAACATTATTTGGCTCTAAACCTTAATAAGATCTTCTATTTATTTCAAAATCCATTTCCCCTTAAGGATAGGGAATGATACATTTGAATATGTACTATTATATGCTTGATACCATAGGAACATTATGTACAGAGTGTCACAGCTGCTGAAAGCTCCCTCCCGTCTCCATACGGACTTCCGTGGACAATCTTTTCTCTATTTTCTCTCCCTTTCTCTACCATCCAACAAATCCTAAGAAACTGAAACCAAACAAAAACCCCACATGTCAAAAATCATAATGGGTAAGGCTGTTAAGAAGATGCCCTCATCCTTTTTTAGGACGAGGTCTCCCATTTTTCGAGTCGTTTCGGACGTGAAATTCAAGAAACACGCCATGTTTAACACATTATGAACGCATTACAATCATCAATTATTGATAAAATTTAGTTAAAAACATTTTTAACTTGTTTTTTTTTTAAGAGGTCTCCCATTTTTCGAGCTGTTTCGGTAGTGAAAATCAAAAAACACGCCATGTGAACACATTACGAACCCATTAAGATCATCATATTGACAAAATTCAATTAAAAATATCTTAAAATAAACCCATACACGTTGGACAAACTTGATGGAGAAATTATAAAGTGTATCTCAATATGAATTATGCATGAAGGATTGAAGAATCAATGCAACATTTATTTTGTTTAGCAAAGTCCATACAATTTCCAGTAAAATACTCTGTACTTTGATTTTTCTCGAGAAAAAAGGAAAAAAAAAATTTTTCTCGAGAAAAATGAAATAAAGTTTCCAATTCTGCTTTTGACGGCATTCTCCTAAAGCTCCATTTGTAAACTTTATTTCATTTTCCTCGAGAAAAAAAAAATTTCCCTGAAAAAGTTATTCCATCAAACTCAAAGCTCAGTTGGTTTTCGACGGAAAATTATTATTATTCCCAAGGTTTGATTCTCAAAAACAATTCATTAAACTATTGAATCAGAACCCAAAAAAAAAAAAAAAAAACACCCAAATCTAATCAAATCAAACTGATTAAAAGGGAAAAAAAAATAAAATAGAAAATTGAGGGGAAAAAATACCTGAGAGATCGAACCATGTGTTGCGTGAGAACGTGGAAGAAGAAATTGGCTCCGTGTAGGAACACCACAACGCCCGTACACCCTAATACGAAGAACTCCACCATCATATCTTCGGTCCCAAAAAAAGACCCACAGAGAGGTTGAAATTGCAAAAGATAGAAACGGAGACGAAGAGTCGGACGGACCAATGGCGTCTTGGAGAGCCACCGCTCCACCACTCTCCAAGTCTCACATATATAGACTACAGAAAATAAAATTAAAAAAAGAAAAAAAATAGAGGATTGATAATGCGCTGACGTAGACATCCATATCATTCCACTTGGCCAACTGATTACTGTTAAGACGACTTTCTCCCCTGCTCTAATCCAATGAAAATGATTGGAGGAAATTGAGGAAATTTTTTTTTTGTACGTATAATTTTATTGGCTATGGTTACAATTAATGGGAGAATTACAGATTGGTCGAGCTGTAGATAAATAATTATAATTAGTAGGTTAAGTTAGTAATCATTTACTAAGAAATTAGTAGTAATTTATATTAAATTGTAATTATTTTCCCGTATCCCGACTAATCTAAAATTTCCCTTAGAATTAATTGGATTGGTGCTCAACATACAAACAAAAAAAAAAAAAAAAAAAAAAAGGGAATTGAAAAAGATTGGTGGACATTGAGATGGCTTGTCTAATTACTATATATATATATATATATATTATTTTTTTTTTTTTGGTGGAGGAAAATAGTAAAGAACTCAATTTTATATCGAAATTTGTTACTGAATTGATAAGACAAATAATTATTTTGTTTTTGTTTCAAGGCTATTTGACTAATTAATGTGACATAAATGACAAGTAATTGTTTTCGTTTTTGTCAAAATTTATTTATTCAATAGATATAACAACAATTGACATGATGAGTAGTTATTTTGTTTTGAACTTGTCTATCAATCAGTGTGATTGCCACTTCATTGTAACATATGTTAGCAAAATAGACAATTGACACTATTTTTGCATATACAAATAAGGTCTAGTTAACATTTAAAAATAAATTCTATTAATCAACCATCACAAGAAAAAGTGAGAAGTAGAATCAAGACCTTCAATTTCTTGAAAATATAAATACCGAGAATTACTTATACGGTCACCATTTTCACTCATTTTTCTTAAATTATATTAAAACGGTCAGAATTTGGACTAACCATTTTAGATGTTTTACAATGAGCACATAATCAATTTGACTGGAGAAAATATAACCTTGTGATTAATATTTTTGCAAAATTTCTTTAAAAGGCCTAATGGTCTTACAGCATCTCCAATGGGCTAGCTATCTAACCATTCTTTGTTATTTTAGCTAGTCAAAGCACTTTTTTCCTTTTTCAAGGGGCTAGCTGTTTTAATTATCTTCATTTCAGCTAGTTACAATTAACTAGCAAATGTTCGCTAGCTAAACCATTTTTAGTTAAAAAAGTGACACTTGTCATCTCTTTATGCATCATTTCCTTTTTATCTCTCCACCAAATGATTGAAAAAAGAAAGATTATTAATAAAAATTTTGAGATAGCTCAAAAATAACTAGCACCCTTGGAGTACTCCCTTGGATAGCAAGCTAGCTATTTTTAAAAATATCATTTTGCTAGCTAAGGTAGCAAAAAAATAACTAGTACCCTTAGAGATGCTCTTAAAGGTACTCTCTCTGTCGTACAAAAATAGGTCAAATTTGACAAAACACGTAGTTTTAAAAAAGCTATTGATGCATTAACTTTTCAATTATTAGATTTCATTTTTTTCAAAATACCGACTCCTACTAATTGTTATTGGGTTGTGCGAAAAGTAATCCTTAAAATAAGAAAGAGTAATATAAGAAAATCCAAAGAATATATAACTTGACTTTTCAAAATGACAAACATTTTGAGACAAAAAAATTACAAAAATAACCTATTATTGTGGGACGGAGAGAGTAAATGAAAACCAAATGTTATATATAGACTAATTCGTTCTAATTGTATTTTATTCAACAACCTAAATATAGTATTTTTATTTTTACAGGTATTAGGTAATATATATATATATATATATATACCGACCTAGTATTCTATAACCTAGAAGAATATAAGCAGTATTTTAATTTTTATTGGTTAATATACTGACCTTTTCGTCACCGACACTATGATGAAATCTTAAAATATAGGCTGTTCTCTTCATGTTTTTTCCCCCCCTTTTTTTTTCTTTTTACTACACCGACCACGGCCACTAGCCATTTGGTCTTTGTGGTGGTTGGTTTGAGTGGTCGGCGGAGAAAACCAAACACTTCTCCTATTCGGCGCGTTGGACGATACATAGTACAATCATACATTGCCCGGTCACCGAAGAGGATTAGGATTTGATAGGAATTTGGTGACTTTCAGACGTATAGTAATTAAAACATGCTGCATAATTGCATTATATTACAAAATAAGTAAATAATTAACTAAAGCTGCAACTACAGTAATCAATCCATCAAAATATAAGCCCCAATCAGCTACTTTGTGTTTGGTGTACGTGAAGTTGAATTTGTATTTTTAATTCATGAATAAATGTCGTTAAGGTATCATCCTGTAGTCAATGGTCATTACGCCTAATGGCATGTCTCATCCCATTATAAGAGTGTAAAATTTGTAAAAATCTTGGTTTTGATTTCATCTGAGTGTGCGTGTAGGTATGTGTTCTCCTATCATGACAAAAAAAAGGCATTCTCAAACTTCTTTCCATGATTTTTTTTTTAATTAAAAAAAAATTATTCCGAACATGCAATTCAAGATGCACCATGTCTTCTCATGGGAAAAAATTTGCATGAGACTGTTGTATAGTCAACTGGTGAGACTAGTCTATGGAAAGAGGAAAGTGCCTTTATCAATGCAAAGCTAATAATAAGAGAAGAAAATACATTTATCAGTGCACAATGACTGATCTCACTAATCGGCTGTGCAACTGTCCTATGCAACTTCTTCTCCTTCTTATGTATCTTAAAGTTAAGGTTGTCCTATTTTCTTACTCATAAACTTTAGTGAAAATGGTTAAAATGAGCCCACGTGCATTTGTCAATGCATTTGGAAGAACCTCATAATTCACTCTTCTATCATTGGACTTCGGACTTGCAACAAACTAAGGTTGTTAGAAATCTTATCGAATAGGTTACGCGTGGCAAGTTGAAATCAAATGTTAGGTAATCGGATGTGACCTTAGTGGAATATTTGGGGGTAAGTCTTTGCTCCACTTCGAGGCCATGTGATCATTCTTTAAAAAATAAATTAATCATGCTTACTCCTTTTTCGATCACTTGTTCGAATAATTCTACCCAATTATACAAAAAGCTTACCTCATTTAATCACTCTTTCTTCTTAGACCAATTTTTTTACTATATGGAGCCCGGCAAAGTATTTTC
This sequence comes from Liquidambar formosana, assembly GCA_039720395.1. NCBI lineage: Eukaryota > Viridiplantae > Streptophyta > Magnoliopsida > Saxifragales > Altingiaceae > Liquidambar > Liquidambar formosana. The sequence continues at coordinate 7,553,125 of CM077835.1, forward strand.
TACTATATAGGACCCATTAAAAGATGATTTAACCCTTTAGGTCTTTGAATGAGACATTTACCAAATAGTGTAGAAAAAAGTTACCAACTGTAACAGAGCCATTATCTAGTAAACAGTAGCGATAACAAGCATTAGATTCTGCCACATGTAAGGTTACCATTCCTTTTTATCTCTAACCACGACTCATAAAGCATTACAGGCCTTTATTCTTTAAAAGCTATGATTGGGATTGAAAGTTATCTTCAAAATTCTGCAGCAAGAGGGATTCTTATTTAAAGTTGGGCATTGCTAACAGCAGCGAGGCCGAGCTATGGGGTTGAGCTCACTTTAAAATGTAATATCAAGAAGTTACAAGTGAATATGGATGATAGTATAGCTGTTGCACTGGTCCCAAATTAGTCTTTAGATGCTCATCCTTTGAGTGCCTTCATAAGTGATTGCAAGTGCTTGGCTGTTGCACTGGTCCCAAATCAGTCCTTAGATGCTCATCCTTTGAGTGCCTTTATATGCGATTGCAAGTGCCCGTTGAACAAGTTCGAGGATGCCCACCTCCAACATGGACATCATGAGTCCAATAAGAATATGTTGGTATCATAGCAAGGAAAGAAGCACTTTTCTATTTCAACTGCACTGCTTTTTGAAGCTCCTCCTATTTGGATGTATGAACAGCTTGATGCTGATGCTAAAGGTGTTTCTTACCCTAGGGATGAATTAAACTCTATTTCTTAGTTTATATAACATCCAGTTTACCAAAAAGAGAGAGGGCCTTCTTATTTTTATTTTTTTTTGGTTAGGATTGAAAAGTTTGCCTCAAAATCTTGCAATTAGGCCAATGAGAGGGCCTTTTTATTTTTCTTGATTGGGATTGAAAAGTTAGCTTCAAAATCCTGCAATTACGCTAATGATAGGGCCTTTTTATTTTCCTTGGTTTAAAGGAGAGTCTAATTGGAAATTGGGCTACACAACCGATGTAACTCATACAATCATACTTGTTCCCGTAACCCCTTTTCCCTTGATACAAGTACTAGGAGGAATTGTAACCAAAACTCCCCCAGCCACTTTACCTTTAAAAGAAGAGACGTGTCATTTAAACCATAACCTAACTATTGTACACACATTTTTCACTTAATCTTTTGAATGTACATGTAGATCGCCGTGTGTTTGTATGGTTTATGTTAATGTACTGAGGAATGTTGGTGATAGAAAGCATTAAACGGAGAATGTTAGTATTGAAATTGGAAGGACAATGCTAAGACATGATAACTAAGTGCCAATCTTCTCACTTTTTGGACCAATGATCTCAATTTAAGCTTATGGAAAAAAAAAAAAATTGATAGGTCTAATCGATTGTTGAAATAGAAAGGGAAGGCCAATTATAAAACACTAGAGAAAGGATTGTGCCACAGGTATAATCAGTAGGTTATAACAAAGAAAACAGCCTATATTTATCATATGACAGTTTAATGAAAATTCAATATATACATAAATCTTCCTCAATACCCATTCTTTGTATCATATGAAGGTCTTCTTCATGGATCCGCCGTATGCATTGAACTAAGAGAGTAACCATCAGTTTCTTCAACCCAAACAGACCTACCATATGTATGCCCATTCCTTTTAAAAAAGGGCTAAGCACTAGATTGCCCTCTTTTATAGCAAGATTTGAAGCTAAAATACACATTGCAACTTAGGCGAATAAAAAGAAAGGCAAAAAAATGATAGGGCGCTAGATTGCCCTCTTTTACAGCAAGATTACAATTCCTAAATACCTAGTGAAGCTACAATGACATCCACTCCTCCATTCTTGATAGTAAAGTGAGGGTGGCCATCCAAACTTCTGAAGTTGAATTCATATGAGAATACAAAAAGCGTCTATAATAATTCCAATGAGAATATGAAAAGCTTCAACTATGTGCTATTCACCAATTCTCTCTACTTCCTTTTTATTCGGATAAATAGCGTTTTGATAACTTCTTGAAGGATTCAGAGTTGTGAAGTTGTGTCATTTTGAAGAGATCTTGACCTTGATCCAAATCCCATACATCATGACTTTCATATATCATGATTTTAATAAAGAGACGGTTTTTTGACATCAGCTCGATTTTCTTGATTTTTTGACACCAACTCTCTCTACCTTTTTTCATCTATACATATTTATACAACATTATATCGTTAGATTATACAAATTTTCTCGTATGTCTTGAATCATGCACCTGTTCAATTATTTTTTATTTTTTATAATGCAATTTGGATGGGATTTTAAAAATTTTCAAAATCAAACAATTTTCCAAAATATTATGTAATATAGCATACAATTATATTTCATAAACCTTCTGCCATCCACAACTGCAAGATGCAATTCATCACATACGAGAAAAAAAAATTCTTCTTACCTTCTCTTTATATTAAGATGAAAAATCTTCAAAATGCATTGCAGAACGACTCCCAGCTCTTTTCTGCAACATTGAGAAGTAAGAGAACATTTTCCTACGCCTTCCATCCCCAAGATCGACATAAAAGAGAAGATCACCTTCTCTTCCAAAACATGCCATCCCATCTTCACTCCTGCTTCACCCTCTAAATTGACATAATGATCGGCCCCATCCAAGCATGGCTCTAGCAGGCCCCCCATCTCCATGGTCTCTAGACGAGAGACAGAGAGAGAGAGAGGGAAGAGCCCCAAACCAATGTTTGAAAGATTGAAAATTCAGCCTGTGGAGATGAAGGCGAGAGGCAAAAACTTGACCGAATATAGTATACTACAATTTCTGAAAAGGCAGGCCTTCTACTACCTTCTGCACGACAAGATGCCAACTTTAAGTCTGCATCGGATTCCGTCATTTAGTAGGTGGGAGCACATGGGTGACTGATGGCTCATTCGCAACCACAATCAATTACTTAAGTTATCTTTAGACTTTCGATGCACACGTTTCCAGCCCCACTAGTCCATTTCACAATTTTTTTTTTTGGGTAAATTACATTAAGGCCCCTATAAATTCTGACAAATATAAATATACCTCTCATGTTTATGAAATTGTATTGACATTCTATACTTTACAAAGTAAATTATAAAGAAATCCCTCTCTTTAATTTTTGTTCATTAATCCGTTAAATTATACTTAATTTTTTTTTAAAATACCCTAATTATCCTTATTGGAAGACAACCTTTATGTTAAATGTATATAACTCATCAGTCCAACTCATTTATTTAGTACATTCAAAATTTATTTATTTTATATATATATATAAGAAAAATGCCAAAAGCTTAAATTTTCTATTCAATTGATGTGGTAGCCATCAGATTTGCTCATTAGAAACAATTATTTATTTAATTAAAATTTTAATTGATGTCCTGAAAAACTTAAATATATATATATATAAGAAAAATGTTAAAAAACACTTAAATTTTCTGTTTAATTGATGTAGCAGCTGTCAGATTTGTTCACTAGAAACAATTATTTATGTAATTAAATTTTTAATTGATTTGCCAAAAAAAAAAGAAAAAAAAATTGATATGCCAATTTGCCACCTCATTTGCATAAGTAGATTTGGGAAAAAAAAAGAAAAAGAAAAAAATGGAAGGGCTATGTAACATTATTCATCTATACTACCTATAAAAAGATGAATGTGAGAAAAACTTTTGATTGACTAATATACCCTTATTTTAATTTTTAAATACACAACTACCCTTCTACATATATATAGGAAATATAACAATATAAAACACATATCTTAATAAGAATTCTAAGGAAACTATAATTCATATAATAATTAAATAAAACCAAACCCAAATAGGAATTCTAAGGAAATGGAAACTATAATTCGTAAAACCCTAACAATGTGAACATATAAATACAAATAAAAACACATTATAAAAAACGCAAAATACCAAACTAAACAAAAAAAAAAAAACCAAAAGGAACAAAAAGAAAAGAAAATAACTTAGATCACAACCCCAAAATAAAAATAAAAAAAGTTCAAAATCATTTAAAAAAAAATGTATAGGCCCAAAAAAATAAAATCACAAGTAATGATCCATCACGCATCGATGAAGGAAAAAAAAAAAAAAAAAAAATATATATATATATATATATTGAAATCAAATCATGTCAAAGAACCTAAATATAATGAAGTTTTAAAGATAATTTTAAGCACTATGATTTAGGAAAGATAATGAAAGAAAAAATAGTAATCATATCAAAAGAAGTAAAGGATTGAGTGATCAAAGTACTTTCATCTTATCAAAGGCACAATAAAATTATCAAATTAAAAAAATTATTATCATTATCAAAAAAAATAATTTAATTCAAAAAAATTCACGTGCAACGCACGTGTGCATCGACTAGTATGTATAAATAAATTAAAAGAATTATTACAATGAGGATGCACGTATAAAGGTGGCAATTTCGCAAATCATTTTTTTTTTTTTTTTTTCACACATCAATTGAAATTTTAATTAAATAAATAATTGTTTCTAATAAGCAAATCTAATAGCTACCGTATTAGTTAGACAGAAAATTTAAGCTTTTGGCATTTTCTTATATATATAATCTTTTAATTGTTTATCAATAAAAACAAATTTTAAATGTACTAGATGAATGAGTTTGAGTGATGAATTATATGCATTTAACATGACAGTTGTCATCCAATAAGGATAGTTAATGTATTTTTTAAAAAAAATTAGCATGATTTAACAAATTAATAGACAGAGATTAGAGGAAGGGGTCTTTTTATATTTTATTTGGTAAAGGGGTGTCAGTGTAATTTCATAAATGTGAGGAGGTGTATCTGTATTTGTTAGATTCTACAGAGGGTCTTAATGTAATTTACCCTTTTTAAAACTGATTCGAGCTGTTAATTTTTGTTTTAGGGTTTTCTTAAAGTGTATACTAAGGCATATCTTAAGTTACAATTAATAATTCAATCATTTTATAAAAAAATGTGTTTTCACAGTTTTCCAAGCATTTTCACAAATTTCCAAACAACTTTCACTATTTACAATGCATTTTTATCATTTTCAATGCAATGATTAGATCATTAATTGCGGATTAAGATGTGCTCCTAAGGCACACATTAAGAAAACTCTTATTTTTATATTGTCTTTTGATTTTTGTTTTCCATTTCCTTGCCGAACGTGGAATCCCATGTTTATTGTTGTCAGGATTTAAATCCAAATTAGTTGGGATGAAAAGTTTATTGACAATTTTGGAAGTAGAGATTTAATTCCAAATTAGTTGTGATGCACAGTTTACCAACATGGCCCGGCCCCGGATTAGAGATTTGGAGACTGAAGAGAAATTTTTTCTGTTCTTTTTTAGTTACATATATTGTAGGTAGATTCAAAAAATCAAAAAGATTTTCTTTGATACCAGCATAGTGCTGATATGTTTGAAACCCTAGACCACCCGCATCCCATTCCCACCTAGGGATCAATGTATCATAGGACCAGTAAGATCAAAGCTTGATATTAAACCCAAGACTTTCTACAACACCAACAGACTTCACCACCAAGTTTGGTTACATTCGGCGCTATAACTATTGAAGCATGACCAAACCCTATTCTACCTTAATTGGTTAAAACCTCAAACTCTAGCCCTCTTGGGGACGCATTTAGTAAATTAAGTGAATCAATTTGAAAGCAACGTTCTAATATCCCTTTATAGCATTCCGAAATCCGAATACTGCAGGATAAAGCTTTTGATGTGTCTATTCTACTTAATTTTTCTTATTATTCTTCATTATTTATTTATTTATTTTTGTCACAATGGAAGGACTCGTACCCAAAACCAAAACCAAAACCAAACGAAATCCAATCCCACGTTCCTTCTTTGAAACTCCATTCTTATATCATTTTTTCCCAGTCATTTTCCATTTTTTTTTTTTGTTTTTCATTTTTTGCTATTATCCCATGAAACTCTCTCATATTCCAGCAATAAATTTGGTAAATCTAATTTTTTCAGCTGTTAAATGCAGACTTCACGATTGCCTAAGACCCTTGAACTGTTGTTATTTGTTTTGCAACCAATGCAACTACTATCTAAAACCTTGTTACAGATGTCGGGTTCTTGTGATACTCAATCATTCCATCTTCGCCGTTTCCAACTAATCAGTTGACAATATTTCCAGGTATTGAAATCAAAACCAAGCAAAATGCAGTCGTTTATTTTATTGAGCTAATATATGATCAAATCATGGTAAATCTCTAGTGAATCTGGAAACCAGAATTTGACGTTTTTTGCACATTTTAAACATTACATTGACCCTCGCAAAGCTACACAATGAAGTTCATCATCGGAATAGGAAGAGCCTTGCTATCGCCACTACACAATAAACTTAATTATTGTTTCAAATCATAAATTCATCTGATCAATTTCTTGGTAACCAACCAGAACATAGGGCTCCATTTGTTGCTGTGATGAAATTTTGATTTCAAAGGGTTTAGCTTGCAACATAATAACCATATTATAAAGTAAATTTTCTCACAAAGTAGAACACTATCATTTCTTCAGAAAGTAGTACATCACTTGTCGAAAGTGAGTTGAAAAGGATTAGATAATTATAATCAAGCACTCATTACTGCTGCTTGAATAGTGACATCCAAATGAAGCATGTATTGGGTTGCCCAACATTATATATCCACATAAATCCCACCCAAAGATACGCCAAGATCATAAAAGAACTCATTTTACCTTTATTTTTGTCGTAACTTACTGCTTCCACTAATCGCCTAACAAAGCGGTGAGAAGCAGGTCTTGCACAAAACCAGCTCTCCCAGCAGCCTGTCTCATCCTTTTTTCCCGCTCTTCGTAACTCAATGAAGGATCAAAACTGCACACCCAGAGAGAGGGAGAGAGTTAAAACTCAAATCCAAAGGACAGTGTTTAGAGGAGCTCAACCATGTATCAAGTAAGTCTATATTAGTGTTTCACTTCTAATCGGCTCTATTATCTTCTATTCTTGGTCCCTAGGTGCACACAAGAATGATGGTTCCATATAAGTTATCTAAATGTATATCTTTAGATACACCATTTTGTGCCCACTCGCATTGGTAGGAGCTGCTCGAGCAGCAGTTTCTCACAATATGGCAGTGCATATGCTTGAGAAGCAGGTCTCGCATGATTTTGATGTACTTAAAGACATCCAAATTTGAACAGAAAAGAGATAAATTTTAAAAATATCAATAATTTTCAGAGTAAATATTTGGAATGAGGCCAGAAAGGGTAACTATCAGTATATGACAAACAAAGCACCGTCTTTTATAATATATGTAAAGGGACCAAATATTGGTAAATGTGAAGGTTATGAATCCATTAATCAACTAAGCAAACTTCTCAATACAATTGGGTGAACCCAATGAACGAAAACCTCTGGAATGTCACTTACAATATCCATTATTCCCATATAATTCATCTCACATGTAATTTAAAAGAGCATTGCATTTTTTTAAATAGGATTCAAGGTGGTCAGAACCATTGGCTGAATCCCTCACGAGAGCTTCACCATGAGGGTAACACATAATGCTCTCCCTACAGAATGATAATGCAATGCATGTTTGCTTGTCGTAGTGCTAAGGGGAACCTAAATAAAGCATCTAAATTAAACAGGCAAAGTACTAAAGGGGGCTGAAAGCGATGAAAAGCAGAGATTATCTTATCAAAAACAAAATAAAATTTAGTACCTTGATTTCCATGAATGTGCTGATGGTGCAATTTTTATTGAAGTGTCATCAACACTGGATATTACAGATTTTGAGATTTCCTCTGCTTCAGATGCAGGGAAGTTCAAAACAAGTGATGAAAGGAATGGATCAGTAACAGCATTAGATGCACTAGCACTGCTTGACCGATAACTACCACCTCCTAGAAGCACCTGTAAATGAGCCTCACGAAGATCACGACCCAGGAGGGACAACGCCTGACTATTAGGGATTGCAACTCTACGTAATCGGCGACGTCTCTGTAAGTAATCTTCAGTTAAAGGAAACTTCAACAGGACATTCAATAATAGGTTTACAGACAAGCAACTATACATGCATAGTGTTCAAAGTTGTAAAAGGGAAAACACAAAAATGATGAAATTTCCATTTCAAAGGATATCTTGAATAAGTTTCCATGCTGCAGTGTGATATGGCTTAGCATATCCCGTGCAACTTTAACAGAGCAAATAGGACAAACCTGTGAGAAAAAAATGAATGCAGCATTAGACAATTTATCATAAAAGCATAAGTCAAAACTATAAGCTGGTTAGACATAACATCATCCCTCAATTAAAGGCTTAATGAATTACAGGAGACAGAAACTAGCAAAAACAATCATGATGGTCAACTGTTCATTTCTATCACCATATTTTGTTCATTCTTTCTAGGTCAAATCTCATTAGTGAAGCAAAAATAAGATATCCCAACAGAGCATCCTTTCAATTAGACTGATAGATGAACAAAGTGCCATATAACATGACTTAATGAATGTGAATATTTTAAAGGACAACAAGAAAGGTAATGTCCAAATATTATTAAAAAAAAAGGTAGGACTACAAATTTATTCATAGTATATGGAATGATTGCTTTAGTGGGGGTTATGAAGTCTGCGCTCTACATCTGGAAAATCTGGGAAGCTTTTGCGTAATCTTCTTTCAATTGAGCCCCACAGCCTCTTGAGGTTATCCTGCCTCCAGGAGGCAGAATGACCATGGTACATGAGTTTCTTTTCCCGGAGGTACTGTAGCACACTGACCTACTCATTTACATCCTTTCGTTTGCCAGTTTATTTGGGGAAGAGGCCAAAAGTGTCAACAATCCAAGAAGCCAAGAGAAATTAAGAACCAGCTCAACTAACAATGCACAAGTTCAAAGAACAGGTTGGAACCATACACCTAGTACATACTGCTATATTAAAAGGTATTGACAGTGGTCCGTCCCTTCAGAGGGAATGTGGTATGGGAAATTATTCAGAGAACTCAAGTCTCAGTATGATCCTGGCTGAGACAATGCACCAATGGCCAGACATGAAATAAAAAGTGGCCTGGATGGAACATGCTCGAGGTTCCTATGTCATGTCCCTGATTCATTAGCTTTTGCTTTCCCCAATCCTATATTGGAAGTTGGATAAATTATATTAGAGCCTAGTCAATGTTGTCAATAGCTTAAAGCTCTGGTGCTGCTCCATTATCAATGGCCATTGACATAATCTAAGCAGATTCAGTGTTAGACTACTATCCGCCACATAACCTCTTTTGACTCTTCCTCTATGATCTCTCCCTGTCATGATTTGCCCTATACAAAGCCACATATATATATTCAAACTAGATTCCCCTAGGCCAAGTCACTTCAAAATCTTATCCCCATGCCTAGCTCTAACAAAACAACCTCCCCTCCACCCCCCCCCCCCAAAAAAAAAAAAGAAATAAAGAAAAAAAGAAATGAAGAGAGAGAGAGAGAGAGAGAGAAAGAGAGAGAGAGAGAGAATAAAACTCTAAGAAGAAATTAAGAAAAATGCTCAAGACTCTGTCGTAATAGCCAACACAGAAGCTATCTAATTTAACCAGTTCCTTTTCACAAAAAGTTATCAGAATGGTTTTATCTGCTCTAATATATTCTTTCTTCCTTAATTGGCATAATGTCCACGTAGTAACTTAAAAATTTTATTTGCAGTTATTTGTGGTTGTATACAAAAATCCCATTTCTTTGCTATGCTCTATCTAGAGCCAAATTCTTTGTCAACTCATGGCCAATATGCCTGTTCTCACTACCCCAACCAATGTCCTTTAGTTTTCTTCTTGTCCTTAAAGGAGCTAATACTTGACCCTTGAATCTCACCTTGCAACAGTTCTATTCCTTCTAAATTCTCATAGAGTAGTTAGCTATCTCTTTGTACCTTTCTTTACAAAAAATTTTAGCCACACCCCAATTTTTTTTTTGGGTAAGTCACACCCCAATTTTACCTCAACATTTTCTCGCTTTTATAGTAATATCATTAGAATGCATGTTACAATGACAGAAGAATTAAGGATTGGGTAAAAAATAAAGCTGGAGAAAGTAGGGTCAGAATTAAAACTTCAATTTCCTCATATAAATATCCTATCTCAACATCTTCCGATATGAGGCTGGTGGCAAATCCCATATGATCAGTCCAATTAAGGGGTCCAGTATATCACACATTGGTGATCTAATATCTACCTCGATAGCTGAATCAAACATCACGCACACAGAATAGCCTTACTCAAAAGCCCCCTAATAGCCTTATTCAAAAGCCCCCTAAATCCTTGAGGGTGACATACTCCTGAAATGTCCAGTTAACCAGCAGCTAAATTAGTACTCAGTTCTCATTACTTGTGAAGTTGCGATCTAAAGGAACTGTCAATTTAATTCCAGTAAAGCTGAGCAACTAAAATGAATCCTACATGTGAAATCAGCTCAATGAGTTCTTTTTATATTTTAGAAAAACCAATTATTTTCCTTTATACCTCATTCATGCAACCACCTAAGAAAAGCAAACTGCAAAATCCAAACTGAATCACAATATGAGCTACACCAGCAAAAAACTTTATCAGGATGGTACTTTTACACACATACGATGCAACTTAGTAAGATCAACATGGTGCTTCCCCATGCCAAGAGATATAACTTTTCAATAATAATATGGATTATAGATTAATCACCAAACCAAAACTCAACAGACACTTAAAACTACGCAAACACACATTCACACCCACACACAAAACCTTCAGCAACTCTGCAAATATCCCCACCATGTGAGATTGTACCTTTCACGTCCGTCCTCCTTCCTAATCTGTTTTATCGTACATTTGAAACAGTTTCATTCAAACATAAAGCTTGATTTTATTCCTCTACCATGACATACTCCATAACCAAATCACATTTATGACAGGAAACAACACTAGAACTCTAGAATCTGGGCAATCTTGTAACATCTATGTTGGAAAAATAACACATCCCACATCAGTTAGTTATAGAATTTGACACGGCTTCATATACTTGTTTGTGCCCTCCACCTAACAGCTTCAGCTTTTATTGTTCCCCCTCCTTCCCCCCAAATGGAAAATCTAAAGATACCGGATAAGTTATCGGACTCATCTAGGATTATGGAACTATGTCAGGTGGGCGCTTTTGGCAAATTTTCCCCGTATATCTAGCAACACTCTTCCAAAATACTCCCAATAGAAGAAACATATACAAAAGCTTAAATGGAGCTTTGGTCCCCTACCCAGCTCTGAAAAGCATATTTTTACGGCAGAAACAGAGATGATGAACCATGTGATATAAACAAGTAGAGAGATGCTACGATCCTAATGTCCCACATCGGTTAAGTATGGGCTTGACCGTGTGTATATTAGGTCTTGGGCACCCTCCCCTTGCAAGCTAGTTTTCAGGGGTGAGTTTTCGGTTCACATGATTTCGTATTAGAGCTAGCCACCATGTCAAGTATGGGATCAGACGCAGTAAGGGTTGCAGTTCTCTGTGATCGATTGTTGTGGAAGGGGCGACTTATAGGCTAGATTAAAATGGCTTGGTATTATATATAGGCATGGTATTAAGTCATTGAATATTGATAGGTGAGTGCGGGTTAGTGTCGATAGAGTGGGCCGCCATGGTCATCGGCTAGGGCAGCGTGGTGGTATGTTACGATCCTAATGTCCCAATCGGTTAAGTATGGACTTGACCATGTGTATATTATGCTCTTGGGCACCCTCCCCTTGCAAGTGGGTTTTCAAGGGTGAGTTCTACCCAGGGTTCGTATCAGACGAGCTGCTATATGCATCAAAAAGAAAAAAAATTCCAAACTAACCAATACCCAACTTGTTAAACAGAAAAAGGACAACAAAAATTATAACTTTGCAACAGAAACCAAATCAAGAAACCATGTAATAAATACTCCAACAAACAATCAGAGATTTTGCTCATCTTAACCAAAAATGGAAACCCATAAATCAAAAGTCAGGACACACATAATACACGCATCTAGAATCTAAAGGACACTTACTGTGACTCTTGACTCGCAGGAATGCTCGTCTTCGAGATGAGAACACAGAGACACGACATCGAAATCCTCGTAACAGTACGGGCAGGGGAAATCGGGCCGAACCTCATCCTCCACCTCGAAATCATCGACGCTCAACCGATCTAAAAACAAAAGGACAAAAAAATATCAAATTGCTTAAGTCTACGTTTGTTTCCACAGAAAATAATAAATTTCCCAGGGAAAAAAAAAATTCACTTTCTCAGAAAATATCAAGCATAAATATATGGATCGGAAAAGGAAACGAACCTAATTGGGAGCTGTGATGATGGTGCTGCAACGTGTATTGACGTTTGGCAGCGGCGAGGCGAGAGGTCCAAAAGTCGGAGTCCATTGAAAGTGAAAAAAAAAGGTTTATATTTTCTCTTCTTCCTCCTATTTTATGTGTGTTTTCTGATTTGTGTTTGACCCTTTTCTTAGAATTGCATATTTGATCTGAGGAAGCGTCAGGGTATGAGTATTGAGCTGAGGAGAAAGAGAAAGAGAAAGAGAGAGAGAGAGAGAGAGAGAGAGAGAGAGAGAGGTTCTGAATGATACTGATTTTCTGAGTTATTTGACTTTTTCTTCTTGGAATTGCATGTTAATCTGTGGAAGCTGAAATGTAGAGTGAGAGAGAGAGACGGCGTATCGTATGGTATACGGGTTATGTGGCTATGACAGCAGCTGACGAAGATGAAATGCGAGAATTTGTCGGATTTTTCACTATTTACACAGTTTCCTTTGAACAAAGAAAAGAAATTTTTTTGGGTTGATAAAAGAAAATGTATTCTTTATGGCTAAGTGAACCAAGTCCATTCATATAATTTCTAACCAATCCTCGCACAAAACTAATCTATCTTTAGCTCAACTTATTCAAAAAAATGGTTTGTTAATGGTTTTCGGATCTAATGGCATGTTCTATCGTAATAAGGATGTAAGATTTCCAGAAATCTTGATTTTAATTTCATATGAATGTGTGTGGGTGTGTGTTTTCCTATTGTTTACTATTAAAAAAAAAATAAAAATAAAAAACTTATGAAAATGGCTTCATTGGTAATCATATCATCTTGATGTCAATGTTAAGCATTTGGTAGAGCATTTCATGATTCTATGACAAAACAGTTCACGTGAACTTGTTGATGGCGGAGAACAAAGACTAAGGGCGGAGATTAAAGAATCGGTTAGTGCGGAGGACGGTGTGTGTGAACCACAAAAGTAGGGAAGAAGGGGGGTGGGGATAAAAGAAAATGTTAGAAATCTCAATTTTATGAATTGAGGTTGAATGACAAAAATTTTGACAGCATTTTTTATAATAATTTGTTATATGATCAACATTTTGTTAAGCTCACATTAAATTGCAAAGTAGATAGTAGACACATTCCTCACGCATATCATAAATGTCAAAATTTATGTAATCAAACACCAGCAATCAATTAATCCATAAATTCACACATAATCAAACATCGACAATCATTTAATTCATAAATTCACATTGAAAATCTCATATTTATAGATGAAGTATATCTTAATTTTTAATAAAAACTTAATATTTAACAAGTACAAAATGTATATGAAAAATAAATAAACCAATTATGGATTTCGAGAAATATTCATAGAAAGTTGTTGAGAATATTGAAAAATGTTGTAAAAAAAAATTATCCCTCAATTTTGATCTCAATTTCATTCATGGAATGTCTTTATTGACTTACGTGCTTCTATCCAAATTACTTTCATATTATTTTCAAGAAGTGGCAAAGAATGTAACACTACTTTATAATACAAATTATTTGATTTGTCTAGGGTAGACAGTGGAAAGTCGTAATCATTAAAATGGCCAATCAAGTTCCTTATTGGAAATTAAAAAATGAAAAAGAAGACTTATGGGGGAAATGATATTGATTGGAAATTTCAACAGATTTTATCCACAAAAAAAAAAAAATAAAAAAAATGTAAAGTGAGGAATGGATTTTTTGCTTTGGTACAAGACTTTAATACAGGTCTGTTCGTATAAGTGGTTTCTTTTACGTTATCAATCCATGGGCCATGGCGGCAGCAGGATAAGGTAGTGTTGACCCTCCAATGACTCGCGTGAAGTTTCCTCAAATAGAAGACTAGAAAAGCTATGATGACTGATGAGGTGCCTCCCCATCCTTCTATTGATAAGATCTTTTCTATTTTTGGGACTACTATACAATTTTTTAAGACAGTAATCAAATTTTTTTAAAAAAATTTTTGTACAAGACAATTATCATATTGTTAGAAAGGGGATCCTACATTAGTTTTAGTTACAAAATCTCCTTATAATGTATCATGTAAATTCATTATATATGTTAATCAAAATTTAATGTTTTTTCTCGTTAAATAATGTTTTATCAAAATTCTAATCTTTTCTATTTTTGGGACTACTATAAAATTTTTGAAGACAGTAATCAAATTTTTTAAAAAAATTTTGTATAGGACAATTATCATATTGTTAGAAAGGGGATTCTATATTAGTTTTAGGTACAAAATCTCCTTATAATGTATCATGTAAATTCATTATATATGTTAACCAAAATTTAATGTTTTTTCTAGTTAAATAATGTTTTATCTAAATTCTCTTTCAATTTTGACTATAGTACAAGAGTCTAACTTCAAAATTTAATTTTTTAAAGGCTTAATTGTGCTTAATATCATTTTTTAAAGTTTGCTCTTTTTCTATACAAGTCTAGAAGGAGTTCGAATTCAGTGTTGAGGTGAGATTTTTTAGCACCATGACAAGGTGGTTTTAGATCGTGCCACATGGCGCAGTGTCTCATCGACGGCTAAAGCAAGTAAACTTGATAAAACGACCACAAGCCTTTGCGTTTTGAGTCCAAATGCAAACGTTAACGGTAGCTTAATGTTATATGGAAAAATGCTGCGTTTTGCCTATATTACCCAAAAGAGATCTGCGATTTCCCTTGCCATTCTCACCTAAGATTTGGTCATCCTCTCGTTGGCCGTGGCTACCATAAAAGATTGTAGAAAAAAAAAAGAAGAAGGGGAATTTAGACTCCACAATTATCGTCCAGCGACGAAGGCAATTAAGATCTAATGGGTTTGTTGATCGACAAATCGAACAGGTTTTGTTGCCATAAATCGACTGGAGTGGTGGATGAGATCCGTGATAGGAACGGTAACTTGTCCGATGGTTTTATTGCCACAAACACCCAAAGATTCAAATACAAAAGCCTCGTCGCCATCAAGGTCAAAGCAAAAAAAATAAAATAAAAATAAGGATTTTTACAAACCAAGTTCTGATTTCTTAGCAAGTCTTTTTTCTCTTGATACATGGCTATGGATTTGCATCACCAGCGACGATGACCATGGGAAGCATTCATCCTTTTGTTCTTGTCCAATCTAGGGTTTTTTCTGTTATATCTTTCGATTTGACGGGTAAAAAATTGAATTTCTTTGGAATTTTGTGGTTTAGGTGTAAATATGGGGTTTTTGTTGTGCCAAAATTTTGTTAACAATTGTAAATCTAGGACTTGTTGGGAGTCAATCTTAGGAGCCATGCCCATGGCAACAATTGCCATTCTCACTTCTTCTTCTTCTTTCCTTTTTTCTTATTTATTTATTTATTATTATTATTTTTTAAGGTTGTTGTATGTAATCACAAGGGCGGAACCACGAAAATTTTGGAGAAAAAAAAATTTGGACATTAATTTTTATGAAGAATCCAGCCATTTCTGAAGGATTAATAACCGATCAACTCTAGGTTTGGGAGAGATAAACTAAGCTTGGGCAAATCATCTCATGCTCGCCATCACCATGTAAAAGAAGATACTCAACAATCTTAGAGACATTTTCAAGACTAGTTTTTGAATTCTATTGTACACATCTTTTGTAGACTCAAAAAAATATATTTTCCAATCTCAACCCAAGTCTTACAGCTCTCTAAAGATGAAGCAAGTTAGAGAACAACCAATCCAGAGCCAAAAGCTCCTCCATAATTGAATAATTATTTCTTGCTCTGCTTGATCTATGGTGGATCAACTCATCTGTGACCAGATTTCCCAATTTAAGGGCCTTCATCTTGTTCGACAAGAATGAAGATGGTTGTTGGGGGTTGGGATTTTGATGAGTGTTCTAGCAGAACCCCTAAGTAGTTATCTACTACGTGTGGCAGAGGAGTAGTAACTTGAAGCAAAGAAGTACACTAATACTAATGTTGCAGACTTGCAATTTTTGCTAAGGCCGCGTGGGAGCATTGTTCAAGAGAGTAGGGAAAATATATGATGCACCTATTAGGCTATTATCACATTGAATTGCTTAACGCTTGTGATATGGGCTGTACATTTTTTAGGATTAGTTGTGAGTACCTTTGGACATGCCGATGACCATTAGGTTTAATGACATATCTTATCCTAATAGGAGTGTAGGATTTAAGGATCCCTTCGTTTCGATTACATGTGGGCGTATGTTCATTTATCATTTGAAAAAAAATAAACCTCTTGACACACTTGTTATAATATATAAATATAACTTTGTCTATATCATGTGGGTCTAATCTAAGCCTAAATTATATAATAAAATTTTTATTGTTAAGATAAAAATACTATTATTTATAATTTATCTATCCGGCCCCTACAATTGGCAATCCCTGGTTCCACTCCCGTGTAATCGTGTCTAAATCTTCAACGTTTTGTTTTGTATATTTTTATTTTTTGTTGTTGAATCAATGTTCGGAAAAATGGAGTTGCCCGGAGGAGATGGGGTGGTGTGTCCTGGCCACCTGGTCAAGAAAATGTAAGGTAAGTGAATCCAGCTTTCCTTGCCGCAGGAGAAGTGGAGATCAAAACACAGCAATTTTTCATATAATGTTGAGTTGCCATTAATGTTTGCATTTGGGACTCAACGCAAAGGTTTGAGGTTGTTTTATTAAGTGGACTTGCTTTAGCCGTCAAATGAGATGCTAAGCCACATGGCACGATTTGAAGCCACCTCGGCATGATGCAGAGAAATCTCACCTCATCACTGAATCCGGACTCGTCTATAAATAATTGCAATCAAGCAATTTTCAAAACTTTTAAAATATACTCCCTTCATTCCTAAATAAGCAGCAGATGTTTCAAAATTATTGTCACATTTCAAAAGTTATTGGTTCTTTTTATTTCATTTCCTAAATTATCCTTAAAAAGATACTTTTTTTTTCTAATGTTTTATACACTTGAAGGTAAATTTAGAATATTAAAATATATGTATTGATGTGAAAGCATTTAATAGGATTTTCTTAAAAAACGAATTTTTAAAAAGAGAATGATCAATTTAAAATGGAGAGAATAATTAATATAATATAAAAGTATTCACGTGCCATGTACTATTATAACTAGCTGATATTATTATTATTATTTTTTTTAAGGATATTAAAGGGGTTAAACATAAGAATAAGTTATTTTCGGTTGATTTTATTTATTTATTTTTAATTTCTTAAAAATTTTAACTTGAAAAATTTTTTTAGCTTATTTTTTTTGTTAAATTTTTTTAGGGTTAATTATGTGAGCGGTGTACAATGGTTCCCAATTTTTTAAAGGTCAATTTTTGACTTAATCTTTGAGTTTTTTTTTGGTTAAACGATATGAGAAGTTGATCTTTGAGTTTGAAAAATAAAAAGGAAGCATCGATCCTGGCATCTCATTCCTAAGAAAGTAGGAAGTACGGAGTATTCCTGGATGACCATGGGATTCTTAGGAATGGATTCCTGCCAAACGCGCCCTTACTACTGGTTTTCTGTTATATATATATACACGCATACATGTAGACCTGAAATCTGAAGCTAGGGTTTTGAATCAATGGCGACTACTACTACTGCGACGGCGCAGAAGCAGCAAGAGCAAGAGGAAGGGAGTTCGAAACCAGGGATGAGGAAGCCGGTGTTCACCAAGGTGGATCAGCTGAAACCAGGGACCAACGGTCACACCCTCATTGTTAAGGTCTTGACATCTCAGACCGTCTTGCAAAAGGGCCGAGCCGCCGCCGCGTCGTCTCACCACCTCCGCCACACCCGCATCGCCGAGTGTCTTATCGGCGACGAGACCGGCACCATCATCTTCACCGCTCGTAACGATCAAGGTCTTCCCTTTACTACCTTTCCACAACAAAACCAAACCCTAATCCCTCCTTTTATTCCTATATATATGCATTGTATCTGATGTTGAGGTTTTGAAAGTGCTTGGTGTGCCCTGAATTTTGGTGGGTTTCTGTTTTTGTCTGATTCTGCTTACTTAAAAACACAAAATCTGCGTTTGGTTGCCGAGAAAACATGGAAAAAAAAAAAGAAGGGGCGAGAATTTGGACTGGCTGTGGTTAGGTTCTTAGTTTTCTATTTTCCTTATTATTTTTCCTTGCTCCTGGTTTCTCGGCGATCAAACGGGGCACAATGTTATTGTTTTATCTTTCTATAACCTTACAATTTGCATACTTTTGCCATAAGATGTTAGCTGAATGTTTCGATGCCCATATGAATGTGAATTGGACTTGTTGATTAGAAGTTGGAATGATTGGAAAACGTTGGTGCTAAAAGAACAGTTACACCTGAAAGTTTTGCACAATATTTTCTTCAGTCTTCTTGAGTTGTGTGTACATCTGGAAGCCTAAAGAAAATTTGACTCTAATGAAACATCAACCCACATTTGTTGTTTATTCCACCGCGCAAAGGAGCTGCATTTCTGAATGCTTAGCTGCACTAGCCCTATTTTGACTCCAAAATTTAACTTGCCAGTTGCCAGTGTCTTACCATAACTATTTCGATGGTTTCTCGCTGTTGTTTTCCTTGTAGCTAGGATCTTAAGTTTTTCCTATCTTTCTGTCTAATCAATTTTTCACCAGTAATATTTCTATGTTTTTTCTTTCCTATGTAAAAATAACATAACTTTCTAGTACTTCCCTTCTCCCCTCTAACCTCTATAATTTATACATTTTAGTACTTCTCAAACCCTTGATAATCTGCCCTAGAAAATACAGATAGGTTTATTTGCAGTTTCACACAGATCGTGAACAATGCAAAATATAATGTCAAATTCCATATACATATTTGGTTTTCTTTATATGCTTTAGAATTATTGAAATAATAGATCAAGTATGCATGCCAAATATAACAATATCATTTGCTGATTTAAGAATTGTATTTGAAATGATGAAAAATTGTATTCCAAAAGTCATGCATATGAATTGTGCCTTTGTTGGTCTCATATGGCTTATAATGGTAATTCGACTCAATTTGTTGTGTTGGAAATTTTTAAATTTTGTTGGTTAGAGTTCTTCTGTTGGTTTCATTTGTTCTTTCCTCTATTGACTTGTGATCTTCATTACTTTGTTTGAAAAATAAATTAAAAATGGTAGACCAACTTTGTCTTTTGTGCAGTTGACTTGATGAAGCCTGGCACTACCGTCATTCTTCGTAATGCTAAGATTGACATGTTTAAGGGGTCTATGAGGCTGGCTGTCGACAAATGGGGCCGTGTTGAGGTCACTGAACCAGCTAATTTTGTAGTTAAAGAGAATAACAATCTGTCTCTGGTTGAATATGAATTAGTGAGCGTTGCTGAAGAATGATCTGTATCTCTTGGAAGCCAGCGCTTTGATACTCTGAAGTATTATGAATGTTTAAAGGCCTAATGATTTGGTTTACTCTCTTGCCCTTGCTCAAAGATGTCTATGTCGAGGATAATTTCTTTGTGACAGTTGGGTTTGGTATACAAATCTCACTGAAATCAGTTACTCTTTGCTTTAACATTATTAACATGTATTAGGATGATGAGCCAATGTCAGTTTGAGTGGTTGGTATGTAAAAAGGATCAGGTGCTTCTGCACTATGTTCTTACACTGCCCACTGAATGTGGAAAAGTATGATATTTAAATGTTGATATTTAAATGTTGATACTAAAATCTGTTCTCTCAATATTTTTCCTTTTTCCTTGTCAGCTTTGTGTTCGTGTTTCTGGCTTTGTATCTTTGCAGGTGATGATTTGTTTGAATTTCTTGGGCTTGTTTTGTTTTGCTGTAGTGAGCCTGAGGTCCTGATGCAATTGTGGATGTTGATGTTACATAATATGCCTTGTATTTAGAAAGATTTCACGTTAGGTTTTCTGACCATTTCTTCACGTGTAGATGTAGTTCTTCCGATAGATGAGCGCTCTTCGTTTTCTCTGAGAATTAGGCAAGTGTGATGGTGAAATTGTACATAGGTCTTGTCCCCTTGTAACAAAGGCAAGTGTTGTAGGGGCTCGGATTTGCAAAACTCAATGCAAATCTTAGAGCCATTGCCTCAACAATCATGGGTTGGGTGAACTGTTCATATTCAAATAATTTAAGCTAGTAAGTTGTTCAAAATGCAACAGCCCAACTATCTTGAAGCCCCTATAATTACAGTCTCCTACTAATTGTCCAAGGTATGCGTGTGCTCCAGAATGAGCCAATAACCCTGCCACGTATCACTGTAAGCAGTTGCAGGGAAAATTATATCCAACCCAATTTATTCGTCATTCTGGAAGAGATTCACAGTAATCGTTAATTATTTAAACCAGTTTGCCCCCGGGCTTCACTCTTGGCTCAGGCTTTAGTTCGGGTTTGAGTTGCTAGACTTTGGCCGTCTAATTCTCAATTATGGATAAGGTTACTGACTTAACCCTTGAGAAAATCTGGTTGGTAACTGGCCCTGTATCCCATAGAGGGGACCAAACTTGGGACCTTCAGCTTCCTGATGTGCAATCACCAAAGATCAATTATTCTATGCTAAAATTGTTATTTGCGCGGTAGTCTCATGCACCAATCAAACAAATCAAGAATCAATAGGCCGGCTTGATTTGTGGAAGGAAAATGACTTTTATGTGGGATGTCGGAACTCAACGTGCGTGAGAGGGCACTATTCTCATGTCAGAGAAATGGTATACGGACTAGCGGTGAGACTAGAAATGTCCATTTCGGAAATTTTCATTAAGTGATTCATTACCCCTTGGTTGGTGCAAACAATGCTGCAAACACCTAAAATAAAAAAAAAAAAAAAAAAAAAAAGGGGGCAGGGCAGGTCATACCGATACCAACACCAGCTCTCCCTAAAACGGTCGATAGATGTTTCACCAAGAGTAAAACTCGCCATCGCTAGAATGGCAAGTCACAAGAACGAGCACAACCGTAGTGGGGCAACTAGAGCCTCCTTGAGTTAACCCAACAACCATAAATGCTTCAAACTTTGATATAATACGATGGTTATCATGCTTTGCAAAAGTGATAATTTCCAATAAGCTTACAATAGTAGCCTGTAGAGCATTATAGAGGTAAACAGTTGAGGATGGCAATGTTCAATCTGAGTTCAACCCTCCTAATTTTTGATCGGTTTGCCTTCACATGATACGAGGCATTACTGCCCTTCGGCCAATTAAAGCCCCATTTGATGCCTGACCAAACAAGGCAACCCAATATAAACTCAACCTGCAATAGCTTAATGCTGATCGGGATTGGATTAGCTGCTCTAACCAATGTTCATATACCTCGTTTAACGCAACCTGACGTTGAAGTGTTGCAACCCTATAAACAACATCATGATAAACCACTCCATTTCAATCTACAATGCTTGCTGAGTAACACAAACAGCTCCAGGAAGAGAAAGGAGGGAAGAAAATCATTGATAATTCACAAAAAGAGTTTATGCAAAATAGTGACCATGATTCAACTTTTTGTTGGGGGAGGATATGATCTATTCCTTTGTAATAACTACTTCTGGATGCTAAGGGAATAACGTTAACCTTCGAATTTTCACAATCAATCAAGGAGAAAAATGCCTCAAGGAGTAACCTTACAAAGTCCATTGAAATCCATGAAAACTACGAGCAATGCACCGCATCCCAACAAACAACAATCATCCATCTACAATACAAGGAAAAAAAAAAGCACTTATAGAGAGAATTAGAAATGAGTAACTAATTTACCAATAAGCCACAACCATAAGTCAAAAACGATGACGAACAAAATAAGAATATATAATTTTATTCTCAGTTGCTAGTTAAGTATAATTAATTATTATTAAATATCTGCAAAATAAACTTCTACAGAGAACAGATGAGGAGGCAACACGGGAAGTCTGCAAGCTAAAATCAGCCAATATGTGATGATCACAGCCCTAAACAAAAGAAAACAGAAAGCCTATGTCAAAAAAAAAAAAAAAAAAAAAAAATGATAAAGCAATAATGGAAGCTGAAGTCTGCTGTATTGGAAAGAGTGGGTTTCATCATCAAGGTTCAAAATCCTAGATTCAAGACAAAGCCAAGGTGGAAGCAAGCTTATACCATCCAGACACAAAGTTTAGAAAGTAGCCTGTGTTTGATTCCAATACAATCTTTATCTAAGAGTCTGGTTCCAGAAGTATGTTTGAAGTCATTTTCTTAATCCCTAGCAGAGCCAATATATATATTTTTTTTCCCTTTCAGGAACAGGATTAGGAATTGTTAAATTGCTTTAATGTTCTGAACATCATCAGTCAAACTATGAGATGCAATAACATCTAATACTGCTTTAAATAATATAATTTTTTTGTGAGCCATACATAACACAATATAATTAGGATCAAACCTTGATCATTAAATTTAATGACTCATGGCATTCAGAATGAGCCATAAAACACAAAAATCCTTGAGCTTCAAACCTAACAACTTAAAAATGATATGAGCGCCCAATTGTCTGAGTAGACAGCTCCAAAAATAAAAATAAAAACATAAAAAAGCTTGCTTCTCGGGAGCTCATTCAATACTCTAACTAATCAGGCATTGTCTTAGAGTGCATGTACATAACACTTTGCTCGAACCCTCTGACATTCGTCATACATCATCGTTGCAATCTGATTGAATACAACAAATCAGTGTGATCCTTAGATATTAACATGAAAATCAATGAAAAAACTGAAATATCTTATGTATCGCAATCTGACTTCTTCCTATAATTGGAGTCCCAAAAACGAGACTGCTGGTAGTTTCATAGGGACCCTTGGTAAGACCTAGGACAAAGCTTTAGTGAAATAGGATGTATTCGACCAAGGGAAAAAAAAGAAGAAGATAATTCCCAAATAACAGCATTCCAGTGGGTTCATATGTTCTGTCCACCTTTGCCTTTGAGAAATAATTAAACGAATAAAAAAACCATTGCAAAACTGAAGGAAACCAAATAAAAATGGAAGGAACGTCCATCCAGAAAACGCAACGCATAAAAGCATATGCTTAATTGAATAATGCATAAACTAAACAAACTAACCCAACATCTGCATATTTCACATAAATCCCACTAATCATTTCAATATGCAGAGAAAAGCAATGGATAGCAAGACTGTTGTTGATTTTGATAGCCAAGAGTGAAGAAGCCACTATTGTTAATATAATGACTAAAGTATACAAACCAAAAATGAAATGATAGGGGGGAGCCCAATGAAAATACATGTAAATGGAAACTAAATCTAAAACACCAAACTAGAAAACAAGTCTTGTCCATAAAATAATGGAATACTGGTAAATGATGTAAAACCATACAAATAGATGTATCATGCTTGCAGTTAATACTGCATCTTACATTATAAGTTGCATACTTGTATAACATACAGTTGGAAATCCATTTTGCTAGGCATTCATATTTTAATTTTATTACTTTAGTATTCAGCTTTTTCCTGCACATCCACAGGTTTACAATCAATTTGGATAAATCCTCATGAATACGAGGGAAAATCAACCAAGATGAAAAATAAATGATATGCAGTGAGTACATAACATTGTTGTGGAATATGAAGAAGTACAACATTATATGAGTATATGACTTAAAATATCTCATTAAAAATTCCATAAAAATTCATTCATTCTCTCTAACTCCAAGAAATTGTAACACACAATGTTCAATTGTTATCTTTTACATTAATTTAATAAAGACAGTCTCCCACCTATTCTACTGAACATAACATTCACCACTACATTCAAAATTCGATAACAAAAACAAATCCAAGTCCCCATCTTTGTTTGCTTCATCTTCATCTAGTCTTGTCTTGCCCTACAAGAGGAAAGAATATACATTCCTTAATTGTTGTGAGACAGAAAGAGAGGGTTACCTAGTCAGGGCACTAAAATAGAGAAATTTATACAAAATAAAAATACATAGAAAAGGGCATATTGGTTGCAATGCTAAAGGACATCCTGCTCATAGGCAACAAAATCACATTTCTTGGCCTGTGAAGCTCCCTAATTTCTTCCTAGATACCAAATGCGAAGAGAGAACCCGATGACTAGAAGTTGTACGTATAAATTACACCAAAAAAAAAAGAAAAAAAAGAAAAAAAAAAAGGAAACTCAATGACTATTTAAAAAAAAGAAGAAAAAAAGGAACTGTCCATGGCAAGCGGATGCTGCTATGCAATAAAGAACAAAGAATCATGCTTCGCTTAAATGTGTAATTGGCTAAAAGTGCGACTCAGTAAAGTGATCAGCTTCAACCCCCTACTGAATAGACAATATAAAATAATACAATTTAGGCACTCCCCAACCAACATTTGGACCTTTAAGAGAGAGGGAGAAGGCAACAGTAATCAGATGCTTAAACCCAAAAAATAGATGCCAAAAGAGACCCTAAACGGAATTTTACAGACAATAATCCTTAACCAATTTTATTTTGGTCTAAATTAAATCACTCAGATCCGCCAATTGACAGTTGGCTGGACCCAATTGGCCAAAAGATCATTCCAGCCCTCATTTTTTATAGTTCATAGAGGCTCTATGCTTGAGATTTCAAATGCCATTTTGTGGGGAAAATAACAAAGATCTTCAAATTCATTGTTGCAATTAGAACTTTAGGACAATCTTCCATCTTTTGCATCTAAAAAGTGGACCCCCAGCTACCATGCAATTGATTGATGGGTACCAATAAGCAATATTTCACTTGCTAGACATAATTAAGTTTAATTATGTATCAATCTCCACACTCCATAAAACTAATTTTAAATTTTTAATCCAGGATCAAGGTAACACGACAAATATTCAGCAATATTTCATAGCTTGTATAAAAATTAATTTACTTTAATAAAAAAACTTCCAAATCAAACAACCAACCACAATCAAGTCTAACAAAACACTTCCAATACTTCCCAACATACAATCTACTATAACTTGTTATCCAATTATCCACAAATGCAATATCACAGATCCTCATATAAGTTACATGTGGACTTTTTCAGCCATTTATCTGTCCTCTAACAGCCCAAATTCTGGATACCCACCAACCCGCTTTCGAAGTACTCCTACATTTAGGCCTTTGGATGAAAAATAAAGGGATTGAAAGTCTGTACGTAAGTCATATGAGGGATGAATCTATATATGTAACTATAATTGGAGATGAATGGAGAGGAAATACCTTCAGGGGTCCAACCGTAGCTCCGAGGAGTGACGGAGAGCATCGAAGTGAGCAATGCGGAGGCGGTGGCAGTGTGATAGGGTAGCATCGATTCGACGCAGCAGCTCAGCTCAACAGGAGACCTTTCTCAACACACCCAAAAAAACAAAAAAAGGTAGATAAGATTATATATACAAATCAATGTAAATCGGTTTTATATGAAGGAATCATAAAGAGTTGAGGATTGATACCAACCTGAAAATACGATGAGAGAGGGGTTTTTGTTTGGGGAGGGAGAAGGGAGACCGCGCGGCGGGTTTGGCTCCGGCGGAGAGTCTCGCAGCCGCGTTCCGGACGGAGGCGGAGCGGACGACGGACCTTGCGGCGGCAAAAGACATGATTGGGTCAGAGATTCTGAAAGCGGGGAGGGGGCTGCGTTTTGGGGTTTTGGCACTGGGGTTTTGCGAACAGGTGTCTCCTGAATTAGAGGCCTAGCGTATGCAAACTCACACAGAATCATGGGTCCTTGATCACATGGTGATGACACGTGGCATGCTTGGGTCAGAAATGATTTTGTAGACTTGCAGCCTTCCTGGTGGTGAATTTTCCATACAGCTGATAAGGCAAAGTCTGGCTAGCACTCTCCAAGTTTTATTTTGGCGTCTCTTATAGCAAAAATTGCTTGATGCTTTTCCATTGAAAATGAAGAAAAGAATAGTGGTGGATTTTCTGATGTCCCCTTGGGGCTAATCACCAGCTAGATTTGTGTTTGCGTTAACTATTTAGTTGACATAGAGTGGGTAAATACTTGACCTGATTGAATATGGAGCACTAAATTTTCTTTATTCACTAGTGGTGAGATCTTCAATGGTTACTTTTCAGTTTTGTCAACCAGCTAGCACCTTTGTCCCAATTATTTTCATGGATGAGAGGTTTAAGGCCAAATGAAACTATACCCCAGGCAATGAAATTTTATAAATTGAATTTTTTTTTTTGGGGTTAAAAGAAAAGCTTTATTAATTAACTAAGACAGTTACAAAAATGAGGGGTTGCCATACCCCGCGCATCCCTTAATAACAAGGAAACTAGATCCAGTTTGATTTCAAAAACCTTAAGAGGAGATCCCCATAATTAATCCAAAATGCGGCCACTTAATAAATGTGTTACCCCTGTTTTTCATCAAATCAATAGAACCTCATGTCGAGAATGGAGAAATTTCAACTCTAACCAATACCCATTATACCAGTTGGGATTTTAAACCAACTTATCATGGATGCTACACTGCTGCAGATCAAGAAAAAAAACTTGCAATCCATAATGAAGCAAACCAAACTCAACTCTGCAAAATCTTCCCTAAAAATTGTCCAAGCCATCAAGTGAGGAACCAAGCATGAGCAGGAACAATGCTCTTTAATTCAAAAGTCATTGAAAATAAAAAGGACTAATTGGAGTTACAATGGATCACTCAACCTGAAAACTTAAACAAGGATTGATACAATGTCATGATTCATGACCATTTTATTCCCCTCACACGCGACAATAAAAATTGTGAATGGTGGCCTCATCATCATCATCATCATAGGAAAAAAAAAATCACCTTTTTGAGTTGCTTTTACTTCGGCTCATCTTATCTAGAAAATTAAGCAGTAGTGGAATGCAAATCCCCTGAGACATTTGCACTTGATGTCCTCTAGAGATATCTGAGTGTGCACTCCTGACAGATATCCTATCATGGTCTTCTAAGCGGATTGTGTTCGGGAAGTACAAGGCTCCACTATCCCCTGGTCTGATTCCAATTAGCCGCCCAAGTGACACGCTATGGTCTTGGAAGAAAGATGCTGTAGACTGTATGATCTCACAATAGAAGCAATACCAATACCAACAAATCACAAGTTGGTGGGAAGTATATTTGGAAGCAACTTTAAGGATGAGTACGTACTGAATGTAATGGCCACGATATAGACTTAAAATGGTTTATTTCAGTTGCTTTTCGGAGGGAAAAAGGAAAGGAATTCTGTGACATTTCCTTCAATCTTAAACAAATGTTGCCTTGAATACCATTTCCCAAAGACCAGTTGGGAAAGAGAATCATAGGAAACATCTTGAAGAAAAAAACTTGCTTTTTTTTTACTTTTGAAACATGCAGGTCTTATTTTTTTCTTGAAAAGTTGCTACACACTACACACTTCCAATTGGATCGATCTATGTAGCAACCATGAGTATGAAGGCAAGAATGCACGTGTGTATATGTAAAGGATTGGGTAAGGAGGAAATACCTCAGTGTCGAGATTGGAGGATGAGAATGTCGAAAAACTGGTTGAGGGCACATGCAAGGAGTATGGTTCTGCTGCAGCAGCTTGTAAGCTCTCCACCACTCCAAGTCTCATGTTCATAATCTCAAGCCCAAGTGGCCATCCGTTGGGCATCCCACGGTCCTGGGAAGAGTCATTAGTTAACATGTAGCGGTGTACTATTCATCATATATCAAGTTTAGATTGACTCCGAAAATTTGGACAACATGAATTAACCAGTCAAAACCTTCAACTTTTGTCACCATGCCAGCACCTAGTTCATGATAATGCTATCATTGAGAGTATTCTGTCATCTACTCATCTGGTATGCGAAACAGAAAAGAGAAAGACAGAGAAAAAAGGAAACAAAAAAAATAGTGGGGGTGGGGGATTCCTCTATGTCAACTTGGGACATGGAAATTGCAAGATGACTGCTACTTGGAACTAAGATGAGGATTTGCACTTCATGATCGATATCAGTGATATAACGTCAGATCTAATCTTGAAGGGGCGTTTTAAGGCCATATAATGCAACCCTCTCTCTTCCCCCCACCCACCCCCCCCCCCCCCCTCTTCCTTTTTTTTCTTTCTAAATCAAGCTAGCCAAAGTTTATAATTTATTGTAATAGCCGGAAAAAAAAAAAAAAAAAAACTTAACAGAAAATTAACAACACTGTCTCTATGTTACTGAAGCAAACACAATGTGGTGAACTTGAGAAATAGCAACAATGATTATGAATAGAAAGCATTAAAGGAATGGTCCAATCATGTTGGAAGCATCATTATTTTTGCAATGGTCTGGTAATTTCAAAGATGCTTTTGGATCTCAGAAAATTAGAAGGAAAGGAAAGAGAAATACTTGAAATTACTTATATAAACGGTTTCCTTTAGTAAGGAATTTTGATTAGTTTCCTTCCTCCCCTTACTCTTACCAACACTACAGACATAGCTTGAGTGAATAATTTTCTTCACGGTACATCTTGTACAATCCTGATTCTAAATGATTAAAAAATGTTCAAAAAAGAAAATCATTTAAGTAGTTTTATGCATTTTCCTTTCCTTTCTTTTCTTGCTGTTTTATGAGATCCAAAACAATTATAAAATCTTCTCCTATTGCTGTACTATATATCTACTTCCTATGATAATATCAAATCTGCACATAGATTCATATAACAATTATATGGTTTCCACGTGTTGGGTTGACATTCTGTGTTGACTGTTGACTTATGGGCTGCCGACACTCCCACACACACAGTCAATAGCTTTCCTCCACTGAATACTCCATTCTGATAAAAACTAAGTATCTGCATTTCAAGTTCTACCTTTCTCATTATACTAGTCAGTATTTTGGTAATAATTTTTTGTGTTTTTGAGAGCAAAAATCTGAGCAATTTTTTTCCTCTCAAAACACAATCAACTCCGGCAACCTATGATTTATAATTACTAGATCAATGGTCGAACTAATGCACATTTTACACACAAGACACACACACACACACACACATCCCGTAAAGCAAAATTTCCTCATTTTGTCTCTGTTTTGATACTAGTTTTCTACTACCCATTTCTGTAATTTTTAGAATGCTTAATGCATTGTGGACATGCCTTCATCTCCGGGCAAACTTACGATTCAAACAGCTGCATAAACATGTCACTGAATCTAAAACATAGATGGATCTTACATGATTCAAACCGGCAAAGGAAACAAGGATGAATTGGAAATTTGGACAGTTTGGCAGCTAAGGAAACATACTTTCACCACTAAATCAATAAGAAAATCATGAATTCAAAGAATACCCATCAGCCACCGCACAAGGAACTTTCAGCAAACTTGTCGATCAAATTAGAGAAAGAGAACCAAACAGCATCTCACAGAAGAACACAATCAAAGAATGATGAAAGAAAGCATAAGCAGAGGAACAGAGCTTGAATTTGTAGTTCAAAGAATCAATACAAAGAAAATGAAATTCTGAGGTGTTTTTTCAGTTGGGTTTTTGTTTTTGTTTTTTTTTTTTTTAATTAAATATGAAATTCAAAGAATTACACATCAGTCACCAAACAACGAACTTCTGTTCATTTGGGTTTTCCTCAAATATGAATTCAAAGAATACCAAACAGCCACCAAACGAGAAACTTTCAGAAAACTTGTCAAATTAGAGAAAGAGCACCAAACAGATTCTCACGGAGAGGCACCATCAAAGAGAAATGAAAGAGAGGATAAGCATTGAGACAAAGAAAATAAAATTCCGAGTGTTTGAATTCAAAGAATTACCCATCAGTCGATCACCAAACAACAAACATTTAGAAACTTACTAAATTGGAAAAAAGAGCCAAACAGCTTCTCACAAAGAATACGATCGATTAAGTAATGAAAGAGAGCATAAGCAAGAAGGCACAGAGCTTGAATTTGTAGTTCAAACAATCAATACAAACATTAAAAGAAAAAAAAAACATATATTATACCATAACGATGAATTCAAGAAACCCAGAAACTGGTCCTCCACAGTAACATAAAATCATGAACTTGCACTCACATGGTCACTTACAAATAGAGAGAG
The DNA here is from genome assembly GCA_039720395.1 of Liquidambar formosana. Lineage (NCBI taxonomy): Eukaryota > Viridiplantae > Streptophyta > Magnoliopsida > Saxifragales > Altingiaceae > Liquidambar > Liquidambar formosana. The sequence goes on from CM077835.1 coordinate 7,583,365, forward strand.
AGACAGAGAGAGAGGTACCTCTGTAACCATGGCGTCAAGGAAGGATCAGAGAAGACCCACACGCGGAGTTAAAAACATACGCTTCGAAATGACCAATGAGAAGTTGTGGGAACTTCCCATACGGCCATATTCTTTCTTAAACGTGTCTGTGGGTTCCACCTGGGAGTTCAACCCTTAAATCAACTTGTTGGGTTTCTTTTTTTGTACACATTTCTTTTAACAACCGATTGATACAAGTAATCACACACTTATAAAATAAAATAAAATAAAATACCGTTTAACCGTTAATTTACCGCCATGCTTTCAAAAGACTGTTCGGTTGGAGGGTGTATTAGAGGATCAACGGTCCTCATACGAAGATCAGTTAGATTTATGATCTCAAGCGTCCAATATGCTGACTTTTTAACCCGTAGAGTATAAAGTTGAACCTGCGAACAGTACTGTAGAGGGTAGATCGAGTTGTTAATTTTCTTAGGAGGAATTATAGATTGGTCCACTATGGGTAAATAATTACAGTTTAATACAAATGACTATTTATTTTCTAGTCAATGACGACTAATTTAACTAAGAATGACTACTAACTGCAATTATTTCTCCGAAGTTGGACCAATCTGTAATTCCCCATTTTCTTATTGGGTAAATGATTAAGTCCGTTACTTGTTAGGTCACTTGTGTACCATGGTAACATTATGTTATTGTGCTCACGTGGTACAAATTAATAAAATACAATTAGAGGACATGTGTTTGTAGAAAAATTTATGGGTCAAAATCCACTTAAATATTGATTTATACTTTGATCAATATCTTCCTTCTTTCACTCCAAACTTTTACATGTATCTTTTTATTGTATTTTTATTAGACAACATCATGGCATTGACATGTATCTTTATTACACACAAACTTAATGAAACATATATGTATCAAAATTCATTAAACTTCACTCATACTTTGACATTTATGCCATCTCTTTGACCCAAACTTTTACACATATGTTCATTCTAGTGCATCTACACTAGTGTTAAGGCGTGATATCTATATAACACAAACACGGTGGCCTATAATATCATGTTAGCATAACAATGTGGTATCATTGTCACATTCAAAATTTTGTCACGTTGTACTAAAAAGGCATTTAGATTAAAATGTAATAAAATTTAACCTATACTTTAATGTCTATTTTGTCTTTAACCCAAAATTTGACATAATGTAATTTCTATTAGTTTTTTATTCCACAACATATTCTGATAAGATTTTATTTGCTTATGATACCATGTAAAGCTCATCCTTAATTATTCATTAATTTTCTTAGAGGGCATAAAAGATATTTTAAATACACTACAAAAATTATTGTCTACACCTACTTTTCCTCTACATCTACCACCAAAAATTAAAAATCATCATTTTTCCTTTTACAACCCTCATAATACCAAACCAAAACCCTCCATCTCTTCTTCTCTTCAACCCATCTCTTTCTCTCTTCAACCCATCTCTTTCCTCATTCCTTTCATCCCCCTAGAGAGCCAGTTTTCCGATGGTCAAGTTCAAACCCTAGTGGCAAGCTTCCTGAGACTTATCTTGAAAAGCTCATTGGTGGATGTAGAGAGCAATTTTTGTGGTGTATTTTGAACCTCCTTTTCATGAAACAAAGAAAAACTTATGTATAATTATGACACAGTTGATGTGATAATACAAGTCAATAATAATAAAATGAGATTGTCAAAATATTTTTTAATCTCATTGTCTTACTTCACTTCACTCTCACTAGGTTGTAACACTACGTGATCGTGTTACAACTACACTAAAACTTTACTCCAAGAAATAAGATGTGGAGTGGGATTGGTGGGGTGTCTACCACCTCGTGACGATTGGTGAAGAGTTCACAAGACTAGAAGACGACATGTTGCATCATAAAGAGTTAATAAATAAGATTTAATGTAGCGTTGCAGAATCATCATCACCGTGCAACAGCATTGAAGGTAACATGACACCATTACTGATAGGGAATTGCTAACTCACACGCAAGAGAGAAAGTCAATTATTTCCCATCTGTAAATGAACTATACTCTCATCAATGTGAATATGTGATGGTGTGTACTGACCTGCCAAGGAAGGCAATACCCTATTAATTGGAAGCTGTACTTGACTAATATGTGGGTTGTTGTACTCGTTAAGTCTATAATGAAAGACCATTAAAAGTTGAGAGATGTAAGTTAGGTTGTTCAATTTTGGTAGAGGAGAGATAAAATCGATTAAATTAGGAGCTTTTATCTGCCCACGTATGAGGGCATTTAGAGTGATAATGTGGTGGTTAAGAACTTTATGTGTTTTTTGTGGCCAAAAAATAAAAAAAATAAAAAAAAAATAAAAAACCCCTTCATTTGTTGACCTAGCTCCTCCACAATTCTGTGATGAGATGGGGTCTTCTTCAATAATGATGCATGATGTAAGCTTTGACTAGTAAAAACAAATTGGGCAACAAAACTTAAGTACCCGTTTGGGTGTCCAAATGAAAATTAAATAATTTTTGGGTATTTAAAAACTTCCTCCATTCTAAATTGTTTGAGTCATTTTGACTAAGTATGCATAGTGTGGTGAGTTATTTAATGCATTTGTCATGTGATTCATTGATTTTAACTTTTTATTTTTACCTTCTTACTTTATTTTGTGGTGTGACTAGAGTAGTTGTAATTTTTAAATGCAAGAAGGGACACATTGGGAAAATAAAATAATTTTTTGTATTGACTAACAAATATTTTGAGACTTCTCAATTTGAAAGTTGGTATCAAACAAAGTGGGACTGAAAGAGTAACATTAAAGGTACAATAATGTTATAAAATATTTTCTTAGGAATTCATAAAATGACATTATTTTGAATTTTCACTTTCATTTGTAACGATGATAACTTTATTTTGTAATGGTGATATTCTTTTGAATTTTTTAATTTATGGTGATTGATTTATACCTTCAATGCTATGTAAAATATATTAAAAATTTTTAATTTTCATTTAGACACTCATAACCGACTCTAGAATTTTAATTACAGTATCAATATTAACCTCAACATAGTTGGTATGGTATTGAGTGAATGAGTGGCGTGGGGTGTTTGGGATTAGTTGATTAGAGCCCTCCATTGTAACCCAAAAAAAAAGAAAAAAAAAAAAACAGGGATATGTTTTGAGACGGATAGTACCAGGGGCAACAAAAAAGTCTTTGTACTAAGGGAGTTAGTCTAGTTAGTAGAAGGAGAGTTCTTCTATTCTATCAACTTGAGTTTGATTCCTTCAAGAAACATTTTAAGAATTAATTTTTGAATACACCAAACTAATATGGGAAAATATACCTTTAAGATTGTTTAGAAATAGATTTAATTGAAGTATGCCCAAACTTACCAGAGTCCAATCTTTCAAACAAAAAAACAAAATAAAAAAATAAAAAAAGTCTTGTTTTGGAAGCTAGCGGACTCCGTTTCCATGCCGACACCACAATTTCCAAGGCCCAAAGTAACGGACCTCACCCCACACGGCACTCCCACACGGCACTCCTGCATTTTGACTTGACTCTCCCATCTATGGAGTTAGTATCTCCATCATTGTGGCATGCTCGTAATAGGATTACCTCTCATTTTTTGTAATTTATTAAATAAAGCTTTTTATTTTTAACAGATAGGGAAAAGAAAGGCAAATATCAGGACTAAACATAATCAAAATAAAGTATTCATGACGTAACTTTCCTTTCTTTTATGCTGGAGAACATATATGCATTTATATGCGGGATTAAAATCAAGACTTTTATAAATTTTATATTCCTATTAGGATGAAACATGCTACTAGATCTAAGGGCTATTGATAGGTCTGGTTCTGAACCCAGGCAAGCAAGGCGTTTGGGACCCCATATTTTGGGCTAAAAAAAAAGGCCCTTATTTACCTATCCATTTTACTAATTATTACAGCCCAAAAATAACCCAAAGAAGAGGCTTCTCTTTATACAAATTGTTCTTTTTTTTTAAAATTTTTTTTTAAAAGGGCCCTATTCTACCAAGCCCAATTCTTGCCCAAAAGAAGTTAAAAAAAAATAATAATTTACACAGGAATCAAGGTTTAACCATTTAGATCTCAGATTTGAAACCTAGTCACAATCCCTTTCACAGTTCTTGAGTTCCACTATACCGCTCCACATCTCCACCCTCCGATCTCTTTTCTCTTAATTAGTTAATCTCTTTAAGTCTCTCACAGTCTCACTTTCTCTTAATCTCTTATATGACCCTTGGAGATTCTTTGAAACATGGCGAGCATTTTGATATTGATGGAAGAAATTTATTTTCAGAATTATAAGTCTAGAAAGAATTTTTACCTACAGATATAAAAAGATTCCAATTTAAGGATTGAATTATTTGAAAGAAATGGGTGGTTGTTTCCAAAATACTTCGATTGCTTATAAAATATTATTGACTATACCAGTTACAGTTGCTGGCAACAGCAGAAAGAAACTTTTTAAAGTTGAAGTTGGTCAAATCTTACATTCATTCAACCATGACACAAGAAAGATTAACCGGATTGACTATATTATCTATTGAAAAGAATATGGTAAAAAAGTTTGATTACATTCATATCATCTCTTGTCATTTAATCTATAAAAGCAAATTTTAGTAATTTTATATACAAACAAACTTTATGTTAGTATTTGGTATTAGAAATTTTTCTTTTGGATATTTATAACTTTTTTTTAAAAAATATGTATAGAAGGAAGAGGACCCCATTTTAGGGGTTTATCTAGGGTCTCAAATAACTCAGAGCTAACGCTGACCATTGGCATCCATAACCTGGTTAAGGATTTTAGTTTCTTGCAAAATAACAATCCTAATTTGGCTTATTACATCAAATAGTGTGAAACAAACAAACACACTTTTGTAAACACTTAAAAAAAATAATAATAAAAATTCAATATTTTCTTTTTCTTTTCCTCTTTGCTAGTCCGCCTCCTTTACGTGACTACATCCTTGTCGTCTTATTTTAGTATCATCGCAATTGGCCAATAAATTTAAAAACTTTAAAAATAAAGTAAAATAAAATTTTCTAGATCATATGCATGAACCAACACGTTGCCCAATTGAATTGGGTAACACATTGATCTAGAAAATTTTATTTTATTTTTTAAATTCTTTAATTTATTGGGTCAAACCTAGATAACCTACGCCTCAATTTTCTCAACGTGTCTTGGTTCTGTTAGCTAGATATTCATTAAAAAAAAGGTGTAAATATTCATTATAGATAAATAAATAAATAAATAAAAAAAACAAAACAAACAAACACGACAAACAACCCAAGACAAAAGGTCCATGTGTTTTTATTTATTTATTTCACCACAGCCCACCCATGTATCGTAAACCTTCCTTGTACATTCTTCCTTGTACATCTTGCAGTGTTGAATCTCTATAGTCTATACAAAGAATAAATCTTCAAGAACTCACCATATACAGGGAGTTTTACAAAATACTGAGCGTGTAGAAGGTCCAGCTCTAACTCCAAAGAGAAGGAGGTGGGGAAAAAAGAATGGAAAAGCATCTATCTGTTTTGCTTTCACTTTCATGTTTTATGTTTCTCACTATGATCTTGAGGCTGCTCTACTCCATTTGGTGGAAACCCAAGATGATAGAGAAGTGTCAGAAAGGGCAAGGGATCCATGGCCCTCCCTACAGGTTGTTTTATGGGAACTTCAAAGAGATGTCAAAGATGGCCAAGGAAGCAGCTTCAAAGCCGATGAAGTGCACGCATGACGTTATGCCTCGTCTCGATCCTTTCCTCCAAAAGAACATGCTCATTTATGGTAAGCTTTTATTAATTTGATCTGTTTAGTGATCTCTCTCACATGCACAGGAAAATATTTCACTTAATTTGAATTCTCAACAGAGAAGGATAGTTAGAAGTGCGCTGATTGCCCCTTATGTGGATCGTCTACGTAATTATCATCCGAGCATCGATCAAAATCCTCATTTGATTGGCTAGATAAACTTGGCCTAATTAGACAATCATTTCCCAGTGAATTTTAAAAAGGTCCTTGTAAATTTTTTTTTTTTTTTGTACAATAATATTTTTTTATTTTTTATTTTTAAGAAAAGAGTTTGACATGGGATTATCAAAATTCGTTTAATCACCTTGATTTTAGACGCAGTGGAGCTAACACCCTGAATAATTAGTTTAGATGTTTTGGATAATTTAAATTGATGATCATATACATGTGGTGTCTGAAATTCAATCTACATAACCCCTTGTTTGGCCGGAATCAAGAGAATCAGAGGTCATGTTTGTTTGGTTGGAATGGAATGGATGGAATGGAATCTCATTCCAATTAATTCCAAACAACATGTTTGGATAAAGTAATAAAATGAGAATGAAATCAAACATTAGTAGTCAATTATAATGATATTCATTCTATAATGTTTATTTCAATTTCATTCCATTTCAAACTATTTTGAGTATGGAATCAAATTCCATTCCCATCCATTCCATTCCAACCAAACAAACATGGCCAGAATGGAATGAAATAAGCACTTATCATTGAAATATCATTTCGTTTCATTCTATTCGGATTCTCCCCGATTCCGATAAAACAAACATGCTATTTCTTTGTCCCTAAAATTAGTAATATAATATGAATTTGAATATGATGCAGGTAAGCTATTTGTCATTTGGTTGGGAATAGCTCCTCGAGTTGTGGTTATGGAACCAAAGCTAATAAAGGAAATTTTAAATGACAAGTCTGGGGACTTTGAAAAACCACAAATACACCCGCTTAAAACGCTATTCGTGACTGGTCTTGCAAGTTATGATGGTGAAAAATGGGCCAAATACAGGAAGATTATCAACCCGGCCTTCCATATAGAGAAGTTGAAGGTTGTTCCATTGCTGAGTCTTGCTTTATTTTTCCTGAGTATAAATGCTAAGTTTAAAGAATTTCGAAGCTTGTGTCACTGCTAGATTTTCTTTTATTTGCACTCATTATTGGATTCATGGACTGTACATCGATTGTGTGGATTTTGTCTAGATCCAAACCTTAGTAGGAATAGGCTTGATTGAGATACCCATGTTTGGCCCGAAAAAAAAAAAAAAAAAAAAAAAAGGTTAAACACCTTTCATATCTAAAATCTTCATACATTTCTCTCTGAATTGTTGGGTGCAGGGGATGCTACCTGCATTTTCCATCTGTTGCGATGAAATGATTGAAAAATGGGAGAAATTAGTGGGCTTGGAGGGGTCCTGCGAATTGGATGTCTCTCTCGAGTTCCAAAAGTTAACGGCTGATGCTATCTCTCGAGCAGCATTTGGCAGCAGCTTTGAGCAAGGCAGGCAAATATTCCAACTTCAGAAGGAACAGTGTAAACTATATATGGATTCCTATTACATGACGGCTTATCCTTGGCTAAGGTATATGAGCAGTGCTACACACCATTACAAGAAAACACTACAAACAATCGTTACTAATGTGACATGCCACATCATTCTCAATTTGAAAAACTTAATCAAACAGCTTCCTTAATTAACTATATTTTGGAGGAGATTTTTTTTGGTTTTTTTTTTTTAATGTACTAACATGGTATGCTACATAGTCATCCACGTCAATAGCGATTTGTTGTAACGTTTTCTTATAACCGTGGATGATTTTTTTATATTTTATATCACTGCTAAATTTAACTCCATCGTCAATTTGATGCGCGCAGCTTTTTGCCCAATAGAACGAAGGCCAGGATGAGGGAAATTCACAAAGAAGTTCAAGTTCTGTTGAAAGGTATAATCCAAAAACGAGAGAACGCCATAAAGAGGGGAAACAGTATTAAAGATGATCTGCTTGGATTGTTACTAGAATCCAATCTTGCTGAACTTCGTGAGAACGAGGGGTTGAAAGGCAATGGAATGACGATTGAAGAAGTGATGGAAGAGTGCAAGCTATTCTACTTTGCTGGCCAAGAAACCACTGCAGATTTGCTTAGTTGGACCATAATTGCACTAAGCATGCACTCGGATTGGCAAGAGCAAGCGAGGGAAGAGGTTTTGAAGCTTGTTGGTAAAAGCAGCCCAAGCTTTGATGAATTGGCCCAACTCAAGATTGTAAGTTTTTTCTTGCTAAAAGTGAATTCTTTTTTAGTTTCTATGTATATATATGTATGATATACTTATCATCATATTGCATTTATTCATCCACCTGTTGCTCTGTTAAAACATGTTAGCATCCCAAATTAGTTGTAAATGTAAATGATATTTATGATGGGTTTATAAGATAACACCAGACATCCCTCTTTAGAGAAGCTCTTTTTGGATTTAAAGCCCAAAAGGACAAAACTCCGGATAATTTTATGAGATGTGATTTGGGCCACGGGTCTAATAACAAAACAAATATAGCAATCATGTTTGTGAATGAAAATTTTATTTTAAGGGGAACCTGATGTAAAGTTAGTTCAATGTTTCAGGTAACCATGATTTTGCAAGAGGTTCTAAGGTTATACCCACCAGCATTTCCCACTCGAAGCACACATAGAAGAACTAAACTAGGAGAATTTTTCCTTCCCGCTGGGGTTCAAATTTATCTTCCATCATACCTAATTCATCGCGATCCTGAACTATTTGGGGAAGATGTTTTGGAATTCAATCCAAGGAGATTTTCAGAAGGGGTTTGGAAGGCGTCAAAGGATCAAAACTCGTATTTTCCATTTGGAGGGGGCCCAAGAAATTGCATTGGGCAAAACTTTGCCATGCTAGAAGCTAAGATGGCGCTGGCTATGATACTACAACATTTCTCCTTTGAGATGTCACCTTCTTATGCTCACGCCCCTGCCTTGCCAATAACTCTAAAGCCATTGTATGGTGCTCAAGTCATCGTCCATAAGTTATGATGCCGGCCAGCACCAAGTCTCCTTTGATGTCATGATCTCATACCAAGTCATATATGAGGCCAGCCAGCTACCAAGCATCCCTGCAGATGGTCCAGACCGCCATATCCCTGCGTGGTTAAAAATTAGAAGAGACGATGTAAGGTCGTTCAATTTTAATGAAAAGTTTTGAGTTTGACTTTCCACTTCTTGTTAAGGCAAATTTGTCATAAACATTAATTGATGTAGAATGAGTGATGGTTTGACTGCGTACTAAGAGATTATTCAAGCACAAGGTCTAAATATCCGAAAAGAAAAAGAAAAACCCCTAATATTTTAGAAACTGTTACGGCCATTGCACAATGTTGAAGTTATCTTTGCATAAGCTGTGCGCAATAGTCATGGTCATGTGGTCTTGGTGGGCTTTGTCGTTTTGTCATGTGGAAGAGTCTAGTAGACATCCCAAGCCCATAAATATATTTCTCGGTACACTACAAACACGGATGCTCCCAATGGCCTAGAGGGTGACAGTCATGAATCCCCCAACTATATGCCAGGGATCAAGCATTCGGTACCAACGCCTCTAAAATGCTCTAAAAGAGGTATTCTAAAATACCTCGTTACTCTTTTTATATGTATATATATCTTCTTATTTTTTTAATATATATGTATGTATATATATATATATATATTGTTAATTTTTGCTAAATCCTGTTTGATGACACTATAGTAGTAATCTCATGAGTCATGATCAATGGTGCAACTTGTGCTGATTCAAATTGAGAATAAAATCAAATTGATTCATTTGGAGTGATTTGGTTTGGTTTGTATTAAATCCGTTCGCTCTTGATTAAAAAAAAAGAAAAAAGGTCAACAACATGGTTGATGTATCTCTTGGTTTGAGATTGGTGTAAGAAGCAAATTAGTCGGAGAACCGACCCTATAAATCTTGAATTTATATTGTATACAAATATTTAGGTGCCATGTGTTTAAATGTCATTGGACTGCTTTCAAGAACCATTTTTTAACTTTTTTTCTTGTGTAGCGAGCGAGAAAAACTTTCATGTAACTGTGATATGGCTAGGTGGTGTCACAAGCCAATAAGATCCAAGTAAAGTGGGATTATCAGTGTACTTTTTGACCCCATAATCCCACTTTACTTGGCCTCTATTAGCTTGTGACACCATCCGACTGTGTCACAGTTACATGGAAGACTCACTCGTGGCGAGCAGGCTTTTGTTCCAGCATTCTAGTAATGTCACAGTCACATAGCTTTTGCTTAGAAGTTTTTCCCCTGATGTTTTTTTCTCTTCTAGAACAAATACCTTATAATCCCAGTTGGTTGAGACATCGAGATCATTTCTTGAATTTATTGAACTTATATAAAAACCCTACTCTTGAGCCTGCCATGATCTCATCTGTTAAGATTACCCATTGATCCCATCTCCAATGACATTTATTTAAACTATAGCCCTTTCCATTAGGAAGTCTATTGGTTTGTTATATGAATAATTGCTTTTCAATTTATAAAAGAAGAGCAATTATTTTCAAAATGTAACATTAACACTCCCCTCAAAAAAATTAAAAAAGAAAAAAGAAAAAAAAAAGAAAAAAAAACCTTGCTTCGCCCCTAGGAGTGTTCCAACTTCCAAGTATCACATATGATAAGCATTACAATTTTAGTAGCACATTCACTAACAATTATATATTGTTAGAACATGATATCATTTGTGAGACAAATCTCTTCATATGACATCATTTCCTATAAAAATTTATGAGGAGGATTGGGCTATGAAGCAACACACCCATATGAGATAATAAGATTTTTCTATCCTAACCCTAAGGGGAAGCTCAGTTGGTAAGGGCAAGAAGCAGAAATCTTGGGTTTTACTCTTATTAAACCCCTTGGGATCACCAACGTAAGGTTTCATGATTTTCATAAGCCTTAAACTTATCTGGTCCATATACTTGTGAATCTTATATAGACCCAGGGTTTACTTGAAGGATTTCCTTGTTATCCAACAAATATATATATATATATATATATATATATATACACACTATATACAAGGGCGGAGCCAGGATTTTAAATTGACCTGGGCTATATTAAAAACTAAGAAACACAAATATATATATATATATATATATATATATATATATATATATATATATATCAAGGGGGCCTCTATTGGCACCCAAGGACTTGTTCTTTATCCCCCACTTTTTTTACATTTCAAGGTTTTATAAAAATTATAAAAAGTTTTTATAAAAACCAAACATGCTAACAATTAGAAAAACTCATTTTGAACAAATTTGTAGAAGAAACCTTTTTCAAAATCTATTGCTTAAATGAAAATTTCAGCCATTTATAGTATTTGTTTCATAAATGGCTAAAATGTCTATTTAAACAAAAGATTTTTGAAAAACTTTTTTTTACAAAATTGTTTAAAATGATGTTTTGTAGTAAATTAAGTGATTAGTTTTTATGAAAATCTTTTATATTTTTCATAAAACCTTAAAATGTAAAGTAAATGAAGGATGAAGAGCAAGTCCTGGGGTGCCAACAGAGGCCCCCATATATAAAAATTACTGTAAAAGGGGCAAAATAGCGAATGAAAAGCAGCGGGCTAGAAGCAGCTGTTATCCTTTATTGGCTTCTCCTTAGATTTTCCCTTCTTTCATCCTATGTTTTGATTTTGGGCTGGTTACTGGGCTGATATACATATTGGGCTGGTTTTCCTCTTATCTTACCTGGGCTGACATTACAATTTAGAAAAAGGAGGCTTCTATTGGCATCCAAAGACTTACTTTTTGTCCCCCATTTATTTTATATTCTAAGATTTTATGAAAAATCTATAAGATTTTCCTGAAAATTGATCGCGTTGTCTATTAGTGAACATCATTTTGAATAACTTTTTGAAAGAAAGTTTTTCCAAAATCTATTGTTTAAGTAAACTTTTCAATCATTTATGATGCGAAGACTATAAATGGTCAAAAAGTTTACTAAAACGATAGATTTTGGAAAAACTTTCTTCTAAAAAATTGTTCAAAACAATATTTTGTAATAGAATATGTGATCAGTTTTTATGAAAACCTTTTATATTTTTCATTAAACTTTAAAGTGTAAAATAAGTGGGGAATGAAAAACAAGTCTTGAGGTGCCAATAGAGGCCCCCCTAGCAAAATTACATTAAAAAAAAAGAAAAAAAGAAAAAAAAAAGAGAATGGTTGGGTGGGCTACCTGAGCTACAGCCTAGTGTAGCCCACAACATAGTTCCGCCCCTATAGGAAAAAACACTAGAACTAGAAGCTTTGATGGGCTGCATAGTTCTATCGCTCCACAAGAACTAGAAGCTTGCCATGCTAGGACTTTATCAGTAATCAGAACAATCTGGGACCACCTAGCTCAAGCGTTCCACTTGCATTTCTAAACTGTCTAGCCACTAGAAAAAAACCTCTCCAGCTGGGCAGTCTTGTTGAAACGAAAAACAGAGCTAATTTAATTCTTTTGCCATTTTGACAACACTAGTACTCGGTAACTTAATGGCATAAGTTTGTTTTCCTTAAAATATTTGCCAGGGTTCGAGCATTGGTACCTCTCTCCTTCAAATCTCTCTCTTTGACGAGGTATTCAAAAATACCTCAAAATACCTCTCTTTCTGCATCATCGCCTCACCCATCCTTTTTTTTTTGGGTGGCTAGAAAGATAAAAGGTGGAGGAAATTTGAACACGATGCAAGTAAGCTCCTGAATTAAAAAGTTTGGCGAAAAAGCTATTCGTGACTACTCTGAGTGTCTCTTTTATTACATACTTTTTTTGTTTTTTGTTTTTTTCTTTTTTGTATCACAAAACTATAACAATAGTAGTGTACAGAGAAAACGGGCCAAACTTGAAGAAAATAAAGTATAAGGATCCCTAAAATTTATTTTACTTATATAAAAACCCTACTCTTGAGCCTTCCATACCATCCCATCTATTAAGATCACCCAGTGATACCTTCTCCAATGACATTTATTTAAACTATAGCCCTTTCCATTAGGATGTCTTTTGGTTTGTTATATCAATAATTGCTTGTCAATTTATAAAAGAACAACAATTATTTTCAAAATGTGACATTAATACCCTCAAGAAGTTTTTTGTAGCTTCACCACCAGGAGTGTTCTTGGTATTACAGATGAAAATTAAGCATTACAAATGTAGCACATTCACTTACAATTATACGTTGTTAGATCGTGATATCATTTGTGAGGCAATAATCTCTAAACATGACATCACTTGTCAAATTTTTTGATGAGGGTTATGATTTGCAATGCATATATGAGATGACCGATAAGATTGCAAATCAATAGCATGTGGGCAGCCTGGTTGAAACCAAAAACAGAAATAATTTAATTCTTTACCATTATGATGCCACCAGTGACTTAGTGGCACAGGTTTGTTTTCACCAAATTATTTGCCAAGGTTCGAGCATTGGTGCCTCCCTCTCTCAAATCTCTCTTGGACGAGGTATTCTAAAATACCTCATTTTTTACATCATCATCATTTTTTGCTCAACACCCCCCTTCTTTTTGCTTGTAAAAATGGTTTCTGGAGAGAGTTTTTCATGTAATTATGACACAGTCATGTGATGTTATGGGTGAACAAGAGTTAAGTAAAATGGGATTGTGAGGCTAAAAATTACTCTAGTAATTCTACTTTGCTTAGCAAAATGGGATTGTATGTCATAGTTATTGTTCACACTAAAAGTGGTATTCTGAGGCCGATGGATTGTGCGGGCGTGCCAGGGTATGTCTCAACCCAAATGTATGTGTACGATCACAACCCCTCACGAATTGTGATTGAAATGTCAGGCGATTGTATGAGAGGAAGTGGTGATTCCCTCCAAGGTCCAGGCGTGAATGACAAAAAGAACCATAAGAACTTGTAAGCATTGAACTGAGTTGAAATTACATTACCAAACATAGTCTGAAAAATGCAAATTCCCAAGTGCTTGAACTCAAACTTGAACTGAAAGCAATTACAGTACGAAATTGAAAAGAAATTGTTTGTTGGAAAAAGTGTGACAGCTAGACTAAATTAATCTACTCCTAAAATAGAGAGATCCTGAGAAGGATTGTTGGTTGTGGAACCTTTGCTTTATATTCATTTCTGAAATTTATAGACAGTAGCCAATTCCAACTGACTGGAAGTTACTGGCGGTTTCCTCCGGCCTGTGAAAATAACTGCTTTCTCTCAACCGATTGGAAGTTATAAATGAGGCCATGACCTTCAACTGCTGTTGCAACTGCTCCACTTCTGCAGAAAACCAGCCCCTATCTCCCCACGATCAAGCCTGCTTCTTGTCATGTCCATCACTCCTCTTGAATTCAACCTCTGCCCCATGATTTTAGCAACAGCCCATAACTTCCTCATGACCCACTTTCCTTTGTTTTTCTCCACGTTAGCAACATCCCCTATTTTTCAGCCCCATGCTCTGTTTTTTCTTCATTTGTGCAGCAACAGTTGCAAACTAGCAAATTCAGCATGTGCAAATTTCTTGCCACTTGTCATCCGGTTATAGGCTAAAGTTTCCAGCCAATAAACTCCTCCTGCCGGCCACATGGATCAATCCCAAAGTCTCCTACCAAAATTTAAATTTAACGGAAACAGTTACATACAAGTTTTTCTCTGATTCCTGAGCCTCCTGGACAATTTTTTGGTCAAGATGAAGTGCCCGCCGATTGGTGCCCACTCAGAAGTTTCCATCAACTAATATATTGCCTTTGTGCATTGCATCCCACTAACATCAATAGATGATTCGCACATCCTCCACGTTTTTTGCCCTTCAATTTTTATTAATTTATTAAGGTCAAAAGCCACAGTTTCTTTTGCTGAGAAAATTACTTTAGACCCCTTCCAGAAAACAAGGAAGGATGGTTGAAACCTCAAACTTTTCCAAGCCTTATTTCTTCTGTTGAGACTTGCTTTGACACCATTTGGATATGTTTTTTGAAAGGTCTTTTTGAAAACAAAAAGTTACAAAGTAACGTTTGGTTACAATTTTTAATGAGTACTCTTTAATAAGTAAAAAATAATTAAAAGTAAAATTTTGTTTTTAATCAAAATTAAATAAAACTTGCTTTTAAAAATAAAATTTATAAGTTTTTTCACCCGATTCAATCTCTCGACCTCACAACTTTCTTTAACCATGTCTTGCAACAAACGACGAGAGAGGCAAGGAGCTGATGACATTCGCTATATTCCGGCAACTTCTGTCGTACTTACTTTTTCTTTTGTAATGAAAAATAAAAGTAAAAATCAATTTTATCAAACATGCTTATAGTTTTGTTGCTTTTACTTAATAGCAAAAAGCAAAAAAATTAGTGCCCACTTGGAAGCTTCTCTCAACACTTTTTTGTTGAGAGATTGCTTAATTTAATTTGCCTCCTTCCAGATAACAAGAAAGGATAATGTAAACTCTTAACATTAAAAAGATTTAAATGTCAACGAGATACCTAACCTTGGACGAAATTAAACTTTAATATTTTTAAACTCTTTTTTCTGAGTTTTGTACGTAACAAGGTGGGCTAGCCCAAAACTTTTTCAAACATTATATTTCAGTGTCATAACGTGACCTGAACTGATTGCCATCCAAAGCAATTGGATCAACTACCCTACCCATTTGAATTTTTGTTAAAAAAAAAAAAAATACAAAAAACAGTGAATTTGGGCATTCAAACTTTCAGTTTAAAATAATCTTTATAATTCTTCTCTTGGCTTAGCTAGGTCTTATGTCTATTTCTCTCTTGCAGGGATTTAAGATATTGTTTCTATTTATAATATCATATAATCATTTGAGAACTAATTTAGCTATTTATGATTAAATAAAAATTACTTATTATTTATAATTTTATCATAAGTCCACACACACACACACACACACACACACACATATCTATACTACTTATGAAAAGATGAATGTAAGAAAAAATTTTGATTGACTAATATACCCTTATTTTAATTTTTAAATACACATATCTTAATATATTCTAAAACACATACTTTAATATATAAACACAAATAGGAATTCAAAGGAAACCCTAAATCAAATACTTCATTTAATACTATATATATAATCCTAAAACACGTTGACTTCGTATCTCCATCTTCTTCTCATTCTCTAGCAAACAAGAATGGTCTGTTGGAGGCACACCTACTTCCCAGTGCGGTCACAAACCAAATATCCACATCATGGAGACGATACATGGAGACAATACCAGATCTCAAGGGGCTGTTGCGTGAGTGTTTTATACTTTTATTATGTATTTCTTGAAATTTGGTGAGAATTCATATGATGCTAAATTTGTTTGTGGTTGGGGGTGGTTGTTTTCGAGGATTTTGGGTAGATTAGGAAAACCCTTGAATATGTTTTGATTGTAACGTGGAAATTGTTGGAATGGGTCATATATGTATATGATAATTATTATTATTATTTTGCTTGAATCTGGTTGTTGATGGGAAGGGAGGGGGAAAAGAAAAAGGAAAAAAAAAAAAAAGAAATGAGGAAAAAAATAAAATGAAAATCTCGATCTCCACTCTCTTTTTAATATCTAAGTGAACAAAAAAAAAAATGTAGATGATGATACCATATAAAAATAAAATTGAGAATTTTTTTTTAGAAAAAGTAAGAAAAACTATATTATGAGGGATCAATTTCACTTATTAAAAAAATAAATTAAATAATATTTAAAAGCATCAAAAATATAAAATATAGAAAATAAAAATAAAATAATTATGTTTGCTACTTCCCTTTGGAATGCACATCTCAAATTGAAGTAGCTAATTGCCACAGCCCACACAAGGTAGCAAAAGACAGATTTGTTACTCTTTTTTTTTGCTACCTCCCTCAAAGATGCTCTTGTATCACATATTAAATTATATTATATCTATACTACCTATAAATGTTTATACTTTAAAAACACTTTTGATTGACCATTACATCCTTATTTTAAATTTTAAATATTTATTTGCCTCCCATATTTAACTAATTAAGAATGTTTTATGTTTAACCAATTAAGAATATTTATTTTCCAGCAAAAAAGAAGGAAAAAAGATGACACAATTTATGCTCACTTCATAAATTCTGTACCGTCTCCACTACTATACATGTGTTCTAACTAAATTTTTAGTCTTACCATAACTCCTAACAATTGAAGGAATTTTGACCTATTGTGTTGAGCGTTTATTCTAATAAGTTAAATTAACACAAAAGTAACAAATAATTAGATTTTCATGTTCAATATATATATATAATTTATAAATTTTTTTATTTAAATAATATTCATGTGCAACGCACGTGTACCCATATCTAGTATATATATATATATATCGGTTATGTTCCCATGTTGATATAAGTTATATTAGCAGGGGTTGTACTCCTTGCATTGGTCCAATGTATCTCATATTCCATTAATGCACAAGGTACAACTCCTGATGCAAGTTTTAATATAAGTCATATTAGCGCGTGCTTACCTGATCATTACCCTACACACACACACACACACACACACACACACAATATATATATACATAATCCAATCCTATCAAAACTTGTTGATATAAGTCAACACAATAAATTGGGAGTTGTACCCCTTACATTGGTGCATTATAAAGTACATTAGGCCAATGTAAGATATACAACTCTTAATGCATGGTACTGATATAGCTTAATTAATACAACAGACACGACTCCCAATGTATGGTGCTGATATAACTTATATTAACACATGCTGATGAGAACATAATCGTATTTATATACTTGATAAGCTACTAATTAATACAATGGACACGACACCCAATGTATGGTGTTGATATAACTTATATCAATACGTACTAATAAGACTTATTATATATATGAGTCCTTTTCTTAAAGGGTTAACTTAACGTAACTTTACGTTAGGTCACCCTTTAAAACTTTACCTGTGAATTGAATTTGGTAAAGTCAACTGTTGGATTAGATTTGCTTCATATAAAGGTAATGCATGCCAAAAATCAAGTTGATCTGAGATTAAGAGTTGTTTCATTCATATATATCTAAAAATGAGCGATTATCATTGATTAAAAAATGTAAGTTTTGATCGAATAGCAATTAATCTCAAATCAAGTTGCTTTTTTGACATACATTACCTACATGATAAGGCAATCTAATTTAATGGTTAGTTTTGTAAAATACGAATCACAGGTAGAGTTTTGAAGGGTGATGTAATACAAAATTTCGTTAGATTAATCTCATAAGAAGAGGACTTATATATATTGGTTTAGAGAGTTGGGATGAGAAAATTCAAGACAATGTCAATTTGAGACTTGGTCCAATTATTTCAACGAAAGTGCTATAGAAAATGATAATGCTCCTTGCTGAGGGATAGATGAAGACTACTATGTTGCAATTTCGGACCGTTGGGACCTTAAAAATTCCCCTATCAACTGTCCTACCTCAATAGTTATACAACCTAACGGCAAGTTGTATACTTGTACCCAAAAATAAGCTGTATCGATGACTATTTCAGAAGGCTAGAGATCCCCCTCCACCTCCTTCTATAGTACTAGAGATTTGTCAAAATGCCATGGGCCATTGTCCAAAACACGCCGCCGATCTAATGGATGAGAAAACTGAAAAAGAAAAAGATTTTTACCTAGATCTATAATCTTCAAACCCTTCGTTGGTTTCCAAACCATTCTTAGTATCGATTTCATCGCATCAACATTAAAAGGCCTCTCCGTAAGGAGCTTCCCCACGAGACAATACTTCACTTTCTCCATGCTAGCCCCCTGCATCTTGCCCAAAACAAACACATTCTCGCATTTTTCTTCTGTCAACACAAAGCCCTTCCACAACTCCTCCAAGGATTTCTCCATAACAATGGTGAATAGTGTCATGAGATCAAGCACAAGCCCTCATAGGGGCTGAACTAGAAATTTTTGTTTGGGGTCGCCACCTATACACTACCATACATACACAAACACATATAGTCATACATTTTGTGTTGGGTATGTGTGTGCTCGTTTATGTAAAACATAAGAAGAGAAGCCTTAAATTTAATTCCATAGTAATCATAAATCAATTATAAGTATTGTTATATACAAAATTTACATGTCTATAAAATAATCCAAGAAAAGAACTTTCCTTCCAAATACAAAAAGTTTCCAGTTTTCCAGACATGTACAAAAATATCCCCAAAAAAAGAACTTAGTTTGAGCAAATGCTACGGCTGGACACTTTTTGGATTCCATTTTAACTTTTACGTCTTAGTTGTCATGCAAATAAGGGTGGAGAAATCAAATTGGGGGTGCCATTTATCAAATTTGGAGGTGCCCCTCATCAAATAAGAGAGTATTCTAAAGATTTTAAAAAATTTTGGGGTGGCCACAGCCCCCCCAACACCCAAGGTAGTTCCACCCCTAGGCCCCAACAAAAGGTGTTGGAGAACACCCTTGAGAAGACAAAGGACTTGCACTCAGGCAAGACTAACACTCCTACGAAGAAAATCCTTGAGAAGACTCCTATAGTCCTATCTATGGAAAAATAGAGTCTAATTAATGACAAATTAATAAAATGATAGTTTTCTCCGTAGACTATGACTTTTGAGTACACGCAAAGGTCATTTTCATTTAAAAAGAAAAAATGAAAAAAAGAAAAAAAAGAATGAACATAGAAGAAAGGGAGAAAAGAAGCATACCTTATTCACACGATAAGAAAGAGATATTGGCCATAAGAGGCGTACGTGTCCTAAGCTGCAGGAAGAAATGCGTCATGTTTATTTCATTGTGTGTGTGAGAGAAAGAAAAGAGAGGGGTAAAACGAGGAAGCGATTAGGAGGGAGAAGTAGGAATGGCAATGTGGCGGGTCGGGAGCGGGTCGACCATATACTATCCCTGAACCGTTCAATGAAACCCTATGCCCAAACCACCCCTAAACTCGACGGGGCGAAGAACCTACAAACCATCCCCGACCCTATGGTTTCCTTAGAAAACCATCCCCGCCCCGCCCAAAAGGTTGTCATTCATCACTACAAAGCTTGCACTTTTTCTGGCGGCAGGCTACCGCTGCAACCAACCACCATGGCCACCCACGTCGTCAACCCTCTAATAACCAAATCAATGGACAAAGACCCAAAAAACTTAGGACAAAAAATATAAATAAAAGACCAATTATGTTGCCACTCTTCATCATTATCAGAGGCTTTTGAACTCCATACCCCCTACGACAAAGAAAATTTTCACCCTCAGATCCGTGGCTAGTATCATCTCCATTTTAACCATCCAAAGCAAATAAATTTTTTTGAAAATAAAAATCCATAGCCAAATTGGAATAGATCTCAGGAAACAATAACCAAAAACCCAAAAAAATGGCCAAAAAAAAAAAAAAAAAAAAACGAAAAGAAAGAGGAAAGGAGGAGTAGGAGTCCTCGCCGTCGAGTTCAGATCGGAAAAAATGGAAACAATTCATCCCCTATTCTCTTGTCATTTTGCCAAGCCAACAATAAACCAAAAAAAGCAAAAAAAAATTACATAACTTCCCTTTCTCCAGCCCCTGCCAAGGTTGCCATTCTATAAGCTGTCGAGGTCTGTGAGGGACTGCCGGACTATGAGGGTTGTCGGACTGTCGTCTACGTGAGAGAGGTCTCCTGTGCCGCCGTGAGGATAGCCGCTGGTAGTGGGGGAGGTCTCCTTTTTCGTGAGAATCGTGACTGAAGGTGAGGTAGAACAGGGAGGCGGTGGCATACGGCGACTGAGGGTGAGGTGGAGTGGGGAGGTAGAGACTAGTTGAGGGTTTGAGGGAGTGACTGAGGGAGGGAGGGAGAGGGATATGTACAGAGGTGTGGCGGCTAGGGTTTAATTTGGGGGAAAGTTAGGTTATATATATAGGCAAGGGTAAAATAGTAAAAGAACAACCGGGGCGGGGCGGGGCGGGTTTGCGGTTCGGGATTTGTAAATACCATAACCGAACCGAACCCGATGAATTTTTTTAAAAAATACCCATACCCGAACCGAGAATTGAAAAAATCCAAAAAAACCCGCCCCTATGAGGACGGGGCGGGGCGGGTCGAAATTGCCATCCCTAGGGAGAAGGGGAGCTTCTAGAAAGTGGGAAGAGGGGAGAATGATGAGAGTGAGAGAGAGACACGTGGGAGGGAGAATGGGCTATGCGGTTATTGTGGATTTGCTGGTGAGATAAAAACTTGGGAATAAAATTTTCAAAAGTTTTTTGGTCATTAAATCTAGTTGTGAAAATTATAATACTCTTCTTAAATTATTGTTTAATAAATAATAAAAATAGGGTTATGCTATACGTATGGATTTGTTGTGGGGATACCAAATAGTTTAGAGGGTATTTTTGTCAATTAACTCATGTCATGACATGTGCTATTTATATGATGTTGGAACTAGGTGTTGATTATAGCATTTGCCATAAAAATAGGTACGAAAAAGGTTATTGTGTAATTTTTACGTCCAACCAATAATAAAGAGAGTTAACTTAATATAATAGTATAACATAGATATTTTTCAAGATAAGAGCATCGGACTATTTGAATATATTAGATAATAAAACAATAGATCGAATTGGCTAATGGACTGTGTGGGATAATTACAAAGGAAAAAAAAAAATAATAAAACAATATTATTGTAAAAGCGAAGTAGTGGCCGCCTGGCCGGGTTGAGGTACGGATATCTCGCGCATTGTAAGACGATTCATACTTATGTGAAAATAAATCTGATGAAGCAGAGTTTAATTTTATTTTTACTTTTGGAATGAGTATGAAGCAAGGTCACTAGAACTATTTATCTTTACTCATTTTCTAAGCCAAGTTTTGATATATGATTATATTTTCTGAGGTTTTGTGGGCATATATTTTGTTGAGTTTAGACTTTTGCTTGCGAGTGCGTGCACGCACTACAAAGTCCCCATTGCATCTTGGAAAGTGATTGCCAAACAGCCACCCATTGCACAAAGAAATTAATCTGGGTGAGCCGAATTCACTTTTAAGGACAGTGGGTTGATTTAATTTCACACCTCGGCATCTTACGAAGTTGATAAGTTTAGTTTATAAATTTTAATTGTATTTGTTGTCTTATGATTACTTTTTAAATTGGTTAATGATTATTTTCTTATGATTATGTGAATTTAATTTTAAATATCGATTTGAGTTATGTTTTATGGATTTAATTTTTAGTTATATAAGAAATTTAATAAATTATTTCCTCAGTTGTGTGATGATATGATAAAATAATTATACTACTATATATGTTAACAGAAGAAAAATATGATTTCATATCCTGTGCATAGCACGGTTCTAAAACGAGTGTATATGTACATATATATATACACACACACACACAATATTCATTTTAATATAAGATATTAGGTGCACCTGATGCAACTTTACATTAGATGCACTTGATATTGAAAGGACTATATGTATGTATATATATCGATAATGCTATTG
This sequence comes from Liquidambar formosana, assembly GCA_039720395.1. Taxonomy (NCBI): domain Eukaryota; kingdom Viridiplantae; phylum Streptophyta; class Magnoliopsida; order Saxifragales; family Altingiaceae; genus Liquidambar; species Liquidambar formosana. The sequence continues at coordinate 7,605,710 of CM077835.1, forward strand.
GATCCCCTTAACAGCCCTTAAAAGAATCTCCATGATGTGGCATGGAAATAGAAGTAAACTAGTAGGGCCCAATAACATTATCAGAGGTGTCTATTACGCCATATCATGGGAGATTCTCTTAGGAAATTACTAAAGAAGGGAAGAGATTTTCTCTATTGAATGAATGGTCCAATTAAATTTGGATAGTTCATACCACAAAGGACCTACCAAAACATATGAAACTCACATGAGGATCTTTACCTGTTAGGAGAGATCCAAAAAATTTCCATGCACATAACTTACATGAATAGAGGAAGAAACTTGACAGGCGAAGCTAGTTGGACAGCCTAAATGGGTAAAACGGCTAACTAAAGCCTTCAAGGCTCAAAGAAAATGCTCCTAGTAACAGTTACACAATAACTCTAATATATATATATATATATATATATATATATATATATATATATATATGGTTAAAAGGGAAGCTTTATTTCATTAAAAGGTAGGAAAAATTACGAAGCCGAGGGGTTGCCATATAACAGGCAAGGGTGGAACCAGAAATTTCTTCTTGGGGGGGGCCAAAGTAAACTTTTTATACATATTTTTTAATTCACATGTTATGCTAAATTTTTTTACAATATTCATATTACCTGAAATTTCCAAAGATACAACAAATATCCATTTTTTGAGACTTTACCAACTTTTGTGTCCAAAATTTTGAAATAAAATATGAAAATACAGGCATGAGAATGAAAATTTCCTTATGATTGAAAGATTATATTTGAAATAAACAAAAATTTGGGGGGGTCATTGATATATTTTTTTAAAAAATTTAACTTAAATTTAAATAAATATATAAGGTATTTTCAATCTTTGGGGGTGCCAAAGCCCCCCCAAAGCTATGTGTAGTTCCACCCCTGATAACAGGCATATATCCCACAGCAAAAAACTTGTAAGTTCCACGGATGGAGAATCCAGTACAACAAAATTAGAACCAACAGTAGTTCTTATCTCAACTAGATAGTCAGCACATTTATTTGCTTCCCGATTCACTTGCTTAATCTTAACATGCACATGCCAATCACGCTGGAGAAGGGACTTCTAATCATGAATTAATGTTAAATGCCATAGGGAGGGGGCAAGTTAGCTGGAGAAGGGACCTATAATCATGAATTAATGTTAAATGCGCATAGGGAGGGGGCAACCTATAATCATGAATTAATGTTAAATGCCATAGGGATGGGGCAAGTTAGCTAGAGAAGGGACCTATAATCATGAATTAATGTTAAATGCCATAGGGAGGGGGCAAGTTAGATTGTATCACGCTAGTTGTGCATCAAGTTGTAAACACCACTTTACGAAAACCCTAGTCCCAAGCTAATGACTGCCCATCTCTAACTCCCCATATATAATAACTCTAATATTTATGTACATAATGTAACATCATCCTCTACAAATCTTTAAACCTAGCCACACCAACGCTCAAAGAGGCACAAAGGAAATGACCACTCGAAAGTTGAAACGCTTACGCAATAACTCTAATATTTTATGCACATAATAATATGACATCACCTCTACACATCTTAGAAGCTAGCCACACCAATACTCTGAAAATATCAAGATTTCATACAGGTACGTAGAAAATAATAAGGTTCTTTAAATTATACTACTTGGTGATATTATTTTTATTAATATACTACAACAGAGTGTCTTTGTTGAGAATTGTTTGTACTAACAACAGAGAATGATTGGTATTGTTAAGCTGACTGTCTCGTTCACAGTACACTTGTGTGGGCTTCACCCCATGTGAAAAAAAGGTGAGGCAGTCAGGGGCGGAACCAGAATTTTTGGTTTCGGGTTGCCACTAATGCATTAGTAGATATACAAACACATACATACATACAATATATGTGTGCAAATATAAAAATGAATTATTTGCAAGTAGGTAATTCAATTTAGGGTGCCACTTTATCAAATTAAACACATTTTAAAGGGGTGTCACATTGTGTCCAAACATAAAAATATATTATTTGGATGTAAATAATCAAATTTGGGGGTGCCACTTTATCAAATTTAAGAGTGCCACTTCATGGAATTGATCACATTTCAAAGGATTCAAAAAAATTTTGGGGGTGCCACAGCCCCCCCAAGCTTACATGTAGGTCCGCCCTTGGAGGCGGTGAGACAAAATTATTTTACTAACAATTGTTTTGTCACTTTGATCGTTACATTTATAATGCTTCTCTCATACGAAGAAGGTGAATTCACACAATTTTATTTTACTCAACATGACATTCAACATGATATTCTTGTTGAAATGGATAGGGATGGCAATTGGTTATTCCAATCGGGTTTCCCATCCCATCCCGCCCCTATTGGGATGGGTTTGGTATGATTTTAAATGAAACAGGGATGGATTTGGTATTTTTTTTAAAAATCCCGATTGGGTTTGGGGCGCACAGGTTAGGGTTCAGTGTATAGCCCCGCCCTGCCCTGCATAATTATATATACATATATATATGTTATGTTTACCAAATTAGTCTTCCACCATTTCATATGAGTGTTTTTTTTTTTTTTTTTACTCATTAGGTTCTTGTGCTATTAGTTCTTCTATCTTAGTTTTTTATTTTTATTTTGATTGAGGTCAAAAGATGTTAGTCTCTGTAAGAGGATGTAAACCTCTCAAGTGTTTATTGTTTAAACATACTTAAACGAGTGTATTTATTGAATTGTCATAGGTTGGTAGGTAAATGGGAAATTAATGCCTTATTCGTGTAAGGTTTGGACGCGGAATGGGTTTAGGGATTTTTTATAGGATCGGGGTTGGGATAGGAGAGTCTTGTCCCGTGTAGGTTTGGGCAGGGAATGGGTTTAGGAATCTTTTATAGCATTGGGGTTGGGATAGGAAGGTCTTGTCCCATGTAGGGCTTGGGTAAGGAATGGGTTTAGGGATCTTAGGGATCTTTTGTAGGATTAGGGTTGGGGTTGGGGTTGGGATAGGGGTCCCATCCCAAACCCACCCCGTTGCCATCCCTACAAATGGACATGATTTTTAATCCAAAAAGCTTTAATTCAAAAAGAAAAAATATAAATAACAAATAAAAATAATAAGTTGTCTTATTCTCAATTTTTTGGTTGCGGAAATGGCTTTTGTCATTAGACTTTTCCCACACGGACTAGAAAACGTGAAATTAAAGCAATATATGGACGGTCTAAGAATATTTATTAGAATAATTGGCAAATGACAGCATCATTTTTTCAATTTTTATTTTTTTAATTAACTGAAATGATTGAAGCAGTTGTTGGTGTTATTGGTTTCCTGACATGGTTTGATGTGATTATTCTTCCAGGTAAATAAAACATAGAGCAAATTGGAAAACAATCTTCCTCTTCTTCTTCTTCTTTCTTTCTTTCTCTTCCGTTTTTATTTTTTATTTTTATTTTTTTTAAAGTATATTTGGAGGGATATAAAACTAATTTCATTTGTGGTTGGATTGCACCTGAAAAATATTAAAATCTCCTTATAAGTCAATAAAATTAAGAGACAATTTGGTAATTTTACCAACTTTAAAAAACCAACCATGACCTGTTTTCTCTTAATTCTCTTACACACACATGTGGTTTAAAAATTTGAAAACTGACATAACAATTCCACACTGATAAAGTAGAAGCTTAAAAAAAATGTGTGTGTGTGCTCGATTACTAGTATATTTGGAGAGAGTTGAACTTGATGGATTAGAATTTACATACCCAGAAAAAAGAAAAGAAAAAAATTAGAGTTTTTTAGGATTAATTCCCCACGAGGGCCACGTTGTTACACCCCTACTGCCACCCCAAAAAGAAATAAATAAATAAATAAAATGTTAATGATTTATTTATTTATTTATTTGCCAAGCAACGAGGTGTCCGAACTGTCAGAGCCCAACTAATCCTGCTTCCTATGTGGGGCACTGTCCCATGAGGTCGATTAACATTTAGGCTAATAGCCTTAACTGGTGGCTGACCAAGAGAAATTAGTTGGTTTCGAATCTAAGATGTCTGAATTTACAGCTCACCTCTTTGCCGCCAAACCAACTCTTGTTGGTTCAACGATTGAGAGGGCTATAAAATGGGTACGGGGATTGGTGGCCTTTTAACACTGTCAACACTGGAAAAAGTTCTCTCAAACTCATAGTTAAGAAAAAAGAAAGAAAAAGAGGAAAAATGGATGGGTATGCATCCTTTTTGCTTTCAGTGTTACCCTTTACGTTTCTTGCGTTGATCTTGGGGGTGCTCTACTTCATCTGGTGGAAACCTAAGATGATAGAAAGGTATCTGAATAAGCAAGGGATCCAAGGCCTTCCCTACAGGTTGTTGTATGGGAACCTCAAGGAGATGTCAAAGGTGGCCAAGGAAGCAACTTCAAAGCCCAACAAGTTATCCCATGGCATTATACAGCGTGCTGACCCTCTCATTCAAAAGACCATGCTCAAACTTGGTAACCTATTTCCTTGAACTGTTTTGAGGAATGGGGACTTACCCCTCTTTCTTGATCCTTGATCGTTGATATGAATTTGATCCAATAACTATGATTTGGTAGGAATCAAATATGGATATTGACTAATCCAGTCTGGTAATAATCTGATATGGTAAAAGATTATATACTCGATCCGTATTCTATCTATTGTTAGTTTATTATAAACTATGCATTTTGTAAGATTATCAACTTGGATCGGATTGTTAGATTAGATAATCAAAATAAACATATTCGGACATGAATTTGCATGTTATTATTAATCCGTCCAATTAACAGATAAAATAAGAATATTTTTTTACGGATTCCAATATACCTTAATCCAATGCAATTGCATCCGTTGAGAGGTTTGTTTAATTTCTCTCTCACATACACACACACTAACATGCACACACACTATATGGCACATTCACACGTGCGCACACATTATACAGTGAGGACGCAATCCCATTCGATCCGCTAAACAAACTTTACCTCACAAGTCAAGCATAGGCACATATTATTGAGGGGGTCGGCTAGCCCTGACCATTTATTTATATATATATTTTACACCTATATTTTTTTTCATAATCATAGATTTGGCCTTCAATATTTTTTCAATCCCTTTCATTTCACAGTTTCCCCCATCTTATATCCTCACTTAGATGACCCAAACAAATTTTATTTTGGCCTAGAGCGGCTTCTTCTTTATATCTTCTAGTTGTTTATCCGAAATATGTATATATATATTCTCGATATTTGTTCAAATTTTTTCTTTTATCTTGGTGTTGAGAAGTACGAAAAGAAATTGCAAAACTTTAGTTAATTGATTTCTTTGATATGTTGATCAATGAGGATAAAATTCTAAAAATCAACAAAAGTTTGGTCTTCTTAGATCAAATTTCTGGTTCCGCCACTGTAGTATTAGCGGCGGTACAAAAATTTTTGAGGAAAAGATTAAGATAACTGGATGATAAAAACAAACTCCATCACCCTGATTTGTTATAGTAGAGGAAGGCCCGGTTGATAATCGATCTTCCTGTGTTTGGAGCATGTGTACTTCGATCTCTTACTTGCAAAAACCAAATATTGCCTAAACTTTCCCTCTCCCCAACCCCAAAAAAGAAGAAAAAAAAAGGTAGTTTAGATGTTTTAATTTGGATAGTTTAAATTGATGATGATACCAGCTGAAAGGGATGGAATATGTGGGGTCTGAAATTTCTAGTTACATGACCTCCCCTGTTTCTTTTTTCACTACAAACACTAATTTTTCATGAATTTGAACATGATGCAGGCAAGCTGTTTTTTGTTTGGTTCGGACCAGTTCCTCAACTTGTAGTTATGGAACCAGAGCTAATAAAGGAAATATTGAATAATAAGTCTGGTGACTTTGGAAAGATGCAAGTGAACTCCTTCACAAAGCTATTCACGAATGGTCTTGCAAATATTGATGGTGAAATATGGGCCAAACATAGGAAGATTATCAACCCTTCCTTCCATATGGAGAAGCTGAAGGTTGTCCCTTTGCTATGGGTTTGCTAGGATTTTCCAAATTTAAATGCTAAAAAAACTAATGCTAAGCTTTAGTTCTGGAAGTTATCAACAAACATTGCTGTGGTATCATCATGATTTGCTGGTATATGTCAATTTTTTTTGTTTTTTTTTTTGTTTTTTGCTACAGATAAGATTGGAAAGAAAAAAAAGTCAGGATCACACATCAGCATGACTGAATAGATCGAGTTAATGAAATATAAACTACATAAACAGAGAAGCACATTATATTCCAAAAGCTTAAGCGACTTTTCAAGAAACAAGACCCTGCTTATATACCACTGTTAATTAACCATCATATTTTTTATGTTCATTATGCTGTGGCATCTTAGTTTTTGGTAGGAAGATCAAATCTAGAAGAGGACAAGAAGAAGCAACAGATTCTTCTTGCTTCAATACTCTCTGAATAAATTGGTTATAATCATTGTATAACTTCTACAAGAATTTGGGAGGTCATTAGAGGAAAAATTTTAACACATACAATTATATATTGCTTAGTTTTCATTGTCTCTCTCTGGATTGTTGGGTACAGCGGATGCTACCAGCATTTTCTATTTGTTGTGACGAGATGATTGAAAAATGGGAGAAATTGGTGGGCTTGGAGGGGTCGTGCGAATTAGATGTACACAATGAGTTCCAAATTTTAACGGGAGATGTTATCTCTAGAGCAGCATTTGGCAGCAACTTTGAAGAAGGAAGGCGCATATTCCACCTTCAGAAGGAACAGGGAGATCTATTTGCAAAATCCTTTTACATGATGGTCTTTCCATGGCTAAGGTGCGTTTTATTTCATTCACAACAACTAGAATCTTTAAGTAATTGGGATAACTGCAATCACCCATAGACCACAGTTATTAGTTAAGCTTGGGTAACAACACCAGGAGGAGTTGAATCTAGGATGTCCAATTTCACGGCTCATCCTAAGCAAGCCCCATACCAACTGGGCCATTTTCTCTACACGCTAAATTGACGAGGAGAAAATAATTTCCTTCATTCATCCTTTTTAGACACATCATTGCTCATACTGCTCCATCATCAATTCAATGCATGCAGGCTTTTACCGAAAAAATCAAATGCCAGGATGAGGGAAATTTACAAAGAAGTCGGAGTTTTGTTGAAAGGTATAATTGAAAAACGACAGGAGGCCATGAAGACTGGAAACGATGTTAAAGATGATCTACTTTGATTTTTACTAGAATCCAATCTTGCTGAATTTCATGAGAACCAGAGGTCAAAGAACAGTGGAATGACAATTGAAGAAGTGATTGACGAGTGCAAGCTATTCTACTTTGCTGGCCAAGAAACAACTGCAAATTTGCTAACTTGGACAATAATTACTCTGAGTGTGCATTCGGATTGGCAAGAGCAAGCAAGGGAAGAGGTTCTGAAGCTTATTGGTAAACGTAAACCGAGCTTTGATGAATTGGCCCAACTCAAGACCGTATGTATTTTTTCTTGGTCGAATGTTTGATTATATGCCTAGGGGAGAAGCAGATTGATGTCTAATTGAAATCAATCTCTAGATTACATATATTCATTTTCCTGTTGAAACAAATGAGACCTGTATGTTTTTGAAAACCTGAAGTTTCCATGTTACAGGTAACCATGATTTTGCAAGAGGTTCTAAGGTTATACCCGCCAACATCTCTTGTTCGAAGGACTAATAGAAGAACTAAACTACAAGGATTTTCCCTTCCAGCTGGGGTTCGAATCTTTATTCCAGCTCACCTTGTTCATCGCGATCCTGAACTGTGGGGGGAAGATGTGATGGAGTTCAATCCAAGGAGATTTTCAGAAGGGGTTTTGAATGCATCAAAGGATCAATTCTCGTATTTCCCATTCGGTTGGGGTCCAAGAATTTGCGTAGGACAGAACTTTGCCATGGTAGAAGCTAAGATGACGCTAGCGCGGATACTACAAAATTTCTCCTTTGAGATCTCACCTTCTTATGTTCATGCTCCTGCCATTGTAGTAACTCTACAGCCATTATATGGTGCTCAAGTTATCTTTCATAAGCTGTAGGTGAATATAAATACAAGCAGGAGAATAATGTAATTGAGATACATCAAATTAGCTTTGGTGTATCTCATCTCAATCTTCAAGATTAGGTTGGCATGATTTTGTTATTAGTTTTCTTCTTTCCATATTTCGATTATCATTACGACTCTGTTTAATCCCTAGTACGCGATCTCCTGTAATCAGCTTCTCTTTGCTTATATAGCATGCTTCCAATAAAAGCCTCTTTGTCACTTCATCGATCTGGAGGCTCCCTCTTTTGAGTATCATATATCAAGTACTTGACCAGCTTAAATCACTCACCTTTAACCATCTATTATAGTTTGTAATTTTGCTTTTTCCATACCAGCCATATTGAGCCCCATGTGATCGTTTTCATGGCATCCACTTCTTTGGGCCGCCACATATGATAATGGGTGGCGAAAGATAAATGATTTAAGTGATTGAAGTAGGATTTTCTATTTTTCCATATTACATTTTTTTTTAATCATTCTTTCCTCTCATATTCCAGTTCGTCCAACAACCAAGAGAAGACTAGGATGCCTAGTCTAAAAGGCTAAACTTATCTATTCACTATTATTCTGTGAGTACCCTTCACTTGAAATGTTGTGATGTTTTGTCCTTGAGGGCAAAACAGAACTTTAACGAAGGGCATTTGGCACTCAGAGAAGGATCCCCAACTTCTGCACTAAAAAAAATGAAACAACAACAAACCAACAAACAACATTCTTTAAGTTAGATGGCCGGCCAGATAATAATGGGTTAGGCTATTCGCACTTCCCATATCTCTTCTCACACTCCTTTCAACTATTTCATCATACAAACTGACTTTATTACTCCTGCAGTGGGGACAAAGCATGGGAAGAGGGATAAGATGAGAATTGGGGCCTTGGGGTAATAACGTCAGTCTGTATGGTTAAAAAGTTGAGGAGAATGCGAAAAGGGATATGAAGAGTGCGAATAGCCTCACCCATAACAATAATAATAATAATTTTGGAAGGAATTTTGTGCCACGTTGATGGTATTCTATCCACGCATGCAGTGAGAAGGACAGGCGTTGAGAAAGGAAATCGAAGACGTGCCCAAACGGGCAAACGGAACATGTATGTCAAGTTCAGACTTTTTGCTTCAATGATTTCACCAAAAAGTGCAAATAATTGGGTTGAGATGTCAAAGTTGATTTGTTGGAGGATTTGGCACCAAGAATATTAGTACCGTCCAACCAGATTGAGACGTTGAAAGGAAGACGAATCATAACAGAAAAAAATCTATGTATCTGACTTTTGAATGCCATTAATGCCTAGCTAGAGATGCTACGTTGGAACTTACAGCCTCTTATGGGTGGTCCTTGTTAAGAGATTTTATAGATTATGGTTGCACCTTGGGGAGGTTAACCCAATACTCAATCCGAGGGATAGAATTCTCAATCCAAACTTAACCCAATTTGATCGAGTTACAAATCAAGTTTACCCAATTTGAGCTCAAATTTGTAAGCTCGGGCTAATTGGGTTGAACATGTAGGTCTATTTCAATTTCAATTTTCAGATTGCAAACGTAATAAATTGTAATGGAAAGGATTCTATGTGTGAATTGGGTCTAAAAATCTAATATGCATACACTACTTATTGAATGGCTGTCATATAGACATACGGTACATAAATATAAATGATTCGGGTTGGTTTTCTTGACTTCTCTGTTTAGGCTCAACCCAAATTGAATTTGATTTGGTTGGTGTTTTCCAACCAAATTCCAACTTAATGTATCAAGTTTGTTGTCAAAACTCAAATAACAGGTTGAATTAACCCAAGTTGTAGTAATTTTTTATTTATAAAATTTCAAAACAATTATGGGTATCTAACTCTTCCTAATCCCTGATTGACTATATGAGATACCTTATACGTTGCACAGATAGCGACAGTTTCGAAGAGTTAGAACAAAAATCTTTAGGAAAGACTACACCCAACGCTTAACCAAGTTCTAAGGGTGCTCAAAGACCCGTGAAACCCAAAACACCCGCTTGATTTGACCCTATCCACATGCATTCAGGTAGTTCTAAGCATCAGGGTGGGCGAGCAACAAATGTAATGTTAAGAAATTCACAGGTTCTTGGGTGGTCCGCGGTTCCAAAATTGTAAACCCGCTACATATTTTAAAAGGAAAATATATACTTGTGTGAGTACATTCCCGTTGGGCGAACTCCCGCAGTAAAGCACGAGGACTGGAACAAAGCCTGCACAGCATAGTTGCTGAACAGAAGTCACGAGCTGAGTTCTCTGTACAACGAGCTGAGTTCTCAGTTCCAGCACATGACTACACATTAGTCCTGACGATCCTATGCGGGGCATCAGCGTGGCTCCATCTTTTTGCCAGTCCGTGAGAACATTATCATCACCATAACACATCTTCGATTCAGATCACAATATGTGGTAATCCCAATTAAACTATGGTTCTGCCTTACTGTCATGGTTAATAAACCATAGTTTGGCAATTACACCTGACCTGAGGTTAGCTACACAACCATAGTCAGTAAACCACGGTCTAACGATTATTGGGCTAACCCTAGTTAGGCTTAATTCAACCCAAGAGGTTATCATAGCTGATTTAGGTCAGTCCGTACAAGTGGGTATAAAAAAAACATTCCGCAGCTAAATGAGGTAAGATGAACAGTACCCTAGTTTGACACCCATTGCTTTCCATATTTCCTCCTTTCCTAAGAGAAATATAGTCATTGACTTAAGCATTTGAGGGATTTTGGCCGAACCCACTTCAGCCTCTCTCTAATTCTGTTTTCCATCTTGTGCTTGCAGATCGAACAGTGAAATTAGCTCCAACTCCTCAACACAAAGTTCGCGGTCTAGTTTCAAACCCGTACAATACTATTTCACCCATCTTTTGCTACCCACATTTACCACCAACCTTATGTGTCAAAAGCTTATAGGTAAAAGCAATCATGTTGGGTCTAGTATGGAATAAGGAAAAGCTGCCACAAATAGATAGGTAGAAAAATAGATGAAATAGATGGATGAAATAGCATTATCCATCTTAAAAGCATGATAAGATATGCACGTGTCCACACCTAATTAGCTATTGATGATTTCGTGGGATACGTGTCATCCTGCATGCCATATATCCCTCAGATGATCACAAATTTAACCTTTAAAAATAAAAAATAAATAAATAAGGAAAAGAAAAGAAGAAAAGTAGCGTGTTTTGTGAAAACCCAGAGAAGCAATCCTCTCGTTTCTGTGTCTTTCTCTGCTTCTCACCTCTCAATCTCGCAGATTCTTCCTCTCGCACTCTCACTCTCACTCAAAACCTTAGCTCGGCACCATCATCGTCACCTCAACGGATGGCTGATCAAGACTTGATATTGATATCCTTTTTCTTTTGAGCTCTCTTTTCTTGCTGCATATGTTGTCAATTAAATTAAAATTTTAAAAATAATATTATTAGAAAATTAAAATTTTAATAGAATATTTATTGTCTAAAATAGTAAAATGCATTTGTTAATATAATATGTCAATAAAATTTTAAAGATATAGACAAAAATAAATTACTTTAATGGTTGAAGCTCGTGAAAAAATGTATTTGGTGTGACGTTAGCATAATATATCACACAAAATTTATGTATACTTCCAAAAAGGATAAATTATTTAGAAAAAAAAAATAATTTAATGGTGGAAGCTTGTAAAAAATTGAAGGAAGTGACATTTTATGGTATTTGGTGAAAAAGATTAAGACTCTCTAAAGCCTAGTCCATCCTATGATCATGGTTTTGATACGTTGGTACGTATTTCGGTATATCGCGTTTTCTTTTTTAATCATCATTGTCTCTATTTATGATTATAACTATTTTTAGTTTCATATATTTAATTTTTGGGAGAAAAGATGAATAGACATAAAGAAAATGAAAAAATATGGTATAATCTACTAAGTTTGGATTGAACATTGTATAGTATATATAGGTTTTCTGATTCTCTCACATGAAAACAAAGAGATATGTAGTGTACATCAAGTGTCAACCTACCTATACTGCATGAAAAAAAGAGCAGTGAAAACCCAAAAAAAAGAAGAAAAAAAAAGGAGAAATTACCTTTTGGTGATCACTTCCCAACTTAATATCAAACAAAGAAATTAGTAGTCCTTTTGAATCACATATACAGTCGATTTGTGGCAAGTTGGTAGATAATATTCTTTCTTTGGTATTAAGTTGGAAAGTGATCACTAAAAATGTAATTTCCTCATAAGTCACAAAGTAACTTACTTTTTGGGAAATTGCTTTTGAGTGAATATTTCCCAACTTAATACAAAACAAAGAAAATTGATAGTTATTTTGAGGTAAGTATACAGTTAATTTATAGCAAGTTGACAAACATTATCCCTTTTTTGGTATTAGGTTAGAAAGGGGACACTAAAATTTAATATTTGCCTTTTTTCTCCACCATGTTCTACTGTTCAGCATGTGATTTGAAAAAAAAAAAAATGAAAATTTTTAAATTTGACACGTGGCATCACCAGGGCTCATTTTCTCCGTTATATATATATATATATAGGGCTGATCATGTGTAGGATATCCTGGAGTATCTTGTTCGATCATGTCTTTCAATGAGTGATACGCGCGTATTCACGCATCCGCGCGTGTTACTCACGGATAGCCGTGATCGAATGGGATATCTGAGATATCCTACACATGATCAGTATATATATATATATATATATATATAGTCTTTATATTATCCTATTATTAGGGCACTTCAAAACTTTATCTAGCAATTTGTATGTTGTGATTGAATTCAACTGTTGGATTAGGTAGCATTCTCATGTAGGCATTTCATGTAAAAAATCTAGTTGATTGCTATTTGATTCAAAGCGTACATTTTTTAATCAATAACAGTTAATCATTTATAGACATTTCAAATGAAACAACTCTTAATCTTAGATCAACTTGATTTTTGGCATGTATGACTAACATATGTATCAAATTTAATCCAACGGTTGGTTTGACCAAATACGAGTGATATGTAAATGTTTTAAAGTGCAATTGATGCAAAATTACATTAGGTGCACCTAATAATAGGAGGAATATTCTTTTCCCTCTCCTTCTCCTTCTCCTTCTCTACCTATATATGAACTGCCAACCCACCTGCAATCCACCTGTTAATCTAATGCCTTGTGCGGATCAAAAATTTTGCAAAGGATTTAAATTTACATATGTTACATATTCTGCATTTTGTTAGCATATATTCATTGTGAATTTCTTCCTTTTCTTCAAATTTAATTCCACAGAATTCTCTTCTTAGAATTTGTGCGAATTCAGTTAATATTTTATCAAATATATTAAATTCATTAAGTAAGTTAGCTTTTTCTTACTTACTTTCATCAGAGGCTTCCCATATTCTTAAGAAGTTTAAGCAATCTCCTTGGAGAGTTGCACATATGCAGTCTAAAAATCTTTCTTTAGACCAACTACTTTTATATGTATTTATGAAAAGGGACATTGATTGTGCCCATTCTCTTAATGTTTGATTATAATTTTTAAATTCAACATTTTTTAAGTCGAGATATACTCCTCCTGACGTAATATTGATTTCATTTAAATAAGTTCTTATGGTAGTTGAAGGTGCAGTTTCTGATGTAGAACCTTCATCATTAATTAAAATGTTTTAAATCTTCAACTTGCATTGGGTCATCATAAAGATCAATATATTTGGGTGATTCCTAATCATTCATACGTCCTCTAGGAAGTGTTTTTTCTTCTTCATCCGTCTCAATTTCTTTTCTTTTAGATTCTTTTGAGTTATTATTATCATTTGAGTCATCATTGTTTTCTTTTTCAGAATCAATGATTATTTCTTCATCAACCGAAGTACTACTTGTACCTTTAGAATTGTTTTCACTTGATGATAAGCCAAATTTTATACCTTCTTGCTCATCATTTGATCTTTCATTTTTTACGTTGTTTGGCATAAAAGATATCTCAGATTCATTATCTGATTCACTTGATTCTTTTAATTGAAGAGCTAAGTCATAATTATATTCTGTTATTAATTCTTCATTAGCAAAATATAATTCTTGCATTTGCTTAAGAAGTTTATTATGTTCTTCGTAATCCTCTTCTTTTATATATCGGGTTTTCTAATATTCTAAAATTTCTTTGGTTGCTTCAAAGTCTTTTCAATGTTTATCTGTTTTAAACATCATAATCTTTGTTCCAAAATATAATATCGGAATTTCTTCACAAGTATCTTCTTTTAATACAAGTGTATTATCTGAATTATTTTTCAGAATACTTCTAAATTTTGGATTAACTTTTTGTTTCATCCTTTAAATTTATATTTTGGATTTCTCCCAACATATTAACTTTATCATATATTTTTTCTTGATTTTTTTTCTATATTTACTAATTTACCAAACATACTTGATAAATTATCAACAACATAATTTAAAGTTTTGCTAATATTGCCTATATTAACGTCTTTATTTTGCATATGAGCTAAGTGCTTATAATTACTTGGTTGGTTATTCAATTTACCTATACATCCTAATTCTTCCATGTCTAAGTTTCCTTACAAAGTTGCCCACTCAAACGAAAGGATAAAAGCTCTACTGGCTACCTTTCAACAAAGTCAGGGCCTCGATACCCCCTATTCTAGGTTGTTTCAAAGTTTGCAGATAAATGAAAATAACTTAACTAACAATTAAAACACTTAACAAATAAATAAGAATAAATTAGCTAAAAAACAGGCTCAAGCAAACTCTTAAAAGCTATTAATTCCTAATGCTCTGATACCGTTAATAATAAACACACACAACGGAATATGAACTTAAGCTTTTTTTTTTAATCAAAACACAAACATTAGCTATGGGAGAACAAACCTAACATACAACAAAAACATGTTAAATATTTTCATACTATAAACATGCATAACTTATTTTAATAATAAAACATTTAAAACATGCTATTCTATGTTTAATAACTTAATATTATATAAGTTTTGAAGACAATTAACCTGCTTGGTATTGACCATATTAAAGAGTTCAAAATGGTCCTTTTCATTTCAATTCGATACCAGTTCGGGATGTGTAGTATTGATTTACAAACCGATTTGCACGCTTACCGTATTTTGTTGAGCAGTTTGCCCTCCAATGCCTCCTTAGCTTAAACTCTAAAGTAAACACTTAAAAAAAATTAAAAATTCAATATTTTCTTTTTCTTTTCCCGTTTGCTCGTCCTCCTCCTTTACATGACTACATCTTTATACCCGTTATTGACGTGCTCTACCCTAAGGTAGTGTTTGGTATGGGGGTTTCATTCCCAGGAATGGGTTTACATTCCCGATTGCAGTGTTTGGGTGCGTCTCTTCCCCGGCAATAATGCATTCTCGCTACCCTCATTTTCCCATTGGCTTTGGGAATTTGAAAACCATGTGGGAGGTGGGTTTGATTTGTGTTGCCTGGGAATGATTTTTAGTATAAAAAATATGACCATCGTGCCCTCCCCTCTTCCAAACAATACTTTCTTATTCCACCAATGTCCCTTCTCCCAATCTCCTCCAAAACGTGATCATCGATCGCCCCCTCCCATGGCTTCCCCCATGGCACACTGTCTCGTGGTAGAATACCGAACCCACCGAACACCCACCTCCATGCCGTCGGTGCGAATTGCCGTCGCGCTGCAACCACGCGTATCAGATACAAAGCATAGAAACCGAAATCAAAAACCATATCCATCGAAACCGAAAACCACAACCATAACAGATTAGATACAAAGCTAAAACCACAACCATACCACAACCATAGTAGATCAAATTCAATGCCGGCTGAAACCTTAACCCCAAACTGTTGATTTGACTCGAAGAGAATCAAAGCAGCGGTTAAGGCCTAAAGGTGAAGTATGGCCGATCGTATGATCGTAGGTGATGATTGTGGACATGGGGTCGATTTTGAAGTGATCTAGGGCGGTGATTCCGAAGCAATCGACGGCGGCGATTCTGAAGTGATCTTCGCTGGTCCTTCTCCTTTTTTGCCTTCTCTTGCATTGGCCCCCTTTTTCTTTCTGAAGATTTTACAATTGCTGCTGAATTGCCGTTATCATTGGTGGTAGTGGCAGTGATGGCGTTGGAGGAGGTGAGAGAGAAGGAGAGTGAGGGAGAGAAAGAAACAGAGAAGAAAAAAGAAAAAAAGAGGAGAGTGATGGAGAAGAAGGTGCGAGAAGAAGGCGGCAGTGATGGTAGTAGTGGTAGCGATGGCGTCGGAGGAGTTGAGAGAGAAGGAGAGTGAGGGAGTGAAAGAAACAGAGAAGGAAAAAGGAAAAAAAAAGAGAACGAGAGTGAAAGGGTAGTGTGACTGTGTGAGAAAAATGAGAAGAAAAAAGAAAAAAAATTAAAGAAGGAAAGTGAGGGTATTATAGGAATTTCATCCAAATAGGAATCATATTCCTGACCCAACTAAACATAGGATTTGGGAATGTTTAAAGGATTCCCAATACCCATTCCCAACCAACCAAATATGGGATAAGTAATATTTATCATATTCCTATTCCCAAGTAATGTCTCATTGTTGTCCCAAGTAAATAACCCTAGAGGGGGGGTGAACAGGGTTATAGGGTTATAGGCCAAATTAAAAATTAATGGTAATTTCAAAATCAAATTATTGCAAACAAGAATAAATGTAAAAATATGCAATAATAAAGAGATTAAGGGAAAGAGAATGCAAACGATGTTAACGAGGTTCAGCCTCTCGCCTACATCCTCGCCTCAAGAGTTCGCTTAAGGTTTCACCAATCCACTGTCACTCTCCTTCAAGGTGGAGCAGCAAACCTTTACAAATCAAGTGTTTTTCACCAACACTTAGCCAAATACACTCTTCTCAAGTGCTTACAAATGAGGGTTCACACAACCCTTTAATACAAAGTGTTTGGAAATGATTTTGTGCTCAAAGAAAGCTCTCTCAAAGAGTAGATACACAGAAGTTGAAGGCATACTCAGCTATTGATTGATTTCAATAAATGCTCACAAAAGAAATTAGGGCTTGTAATTGATTTTCTTATTTGTAGCTCAATGAATGCTCATAAATGAGCTTAAGGCTTGTATTTATACTCAAGGAGTCCAAAATAGTCGTTCTGGAACAATAAATGCCCAGAAAAGGAGTTTGGTAGGCATTTAATGCTTCAAAAATCCGTTAGAAAACTAGCCGTTAGACCTCTGCTCGAGGATTTCAGCCGGCTGAAACATCTTTCAGCCGTCTGAAGAAGGCTGCTGAAAATTCTAGAGAGGGTGTAAAAATGGAACTAAAGGCCAAGACTTTCAGCCATCTCAAATCTTAATTTCAACCGGCTCAAATAACTTTCAGCTGGGTCAAAGAACCGTCTGAAATTTCCAGAGAGCTGAAATTTTAGAAGGATGCATTTTCAGCCTGTTGAACAATTTCAGTCTGCTAAAACAGTATTTTCAGTCGACTGAAACATAATTTCAGCCATCTGAAAACCTCTGTTTTCAGACTAGAAATTATCACAAACTCTAGGTTCAAAGTGAATTGCATAGGCTTTTTAATTAATCAATTTTTGCAAAGTTTTGAGCCCTTAAAACTTGTGTGAGCAAGGATTGAAACCAATCTTACAATAAAGTTCTAAATCTCTCACATATAGCTTGATACATCTTTTTGAATGGTGAAATGCTCTTGTTTAGTG
Organism: Liquidambar formosana; assembly: GCA_039720395.1. Classification (NCBI taxonomy): domain Eukaryota; kingdom Viridiplantae; phylum Streptophyta; class Magnoliopsida; order Saxifragales; family Altingiaceae; genus Liquidambar; species Liquidambar formosana. The sequence goes on from CM077835.1 coordinate 7,623,436, forward strand.
TTCTTGTGCTTTTTGCGTCTTGATTCATGATTCTTGAAACATTTGCGGCTTTGATACTTGTCTAGATTCATCACTTAAATGCTTATTAGTGCTTAAACATCTTATTGTTATCATAAAAACCATGGAGATAAAACTATTTAGGTCAACACTCATTCCCTGGCATCACATTTCCTTTCCCTGAACCAAACGCACCCTAAAGCAAGGACGTGTCTGTACGCAAAGTCTTATTTTCATTGCAATTGGCCAATAAATTTAAAAACTTAAAAAATAAAGTAAATAAAATTTTCCAAATCATTTGCATGAACCAACACATTGCCCAATTGAATTGGGTAACACATTGATCTAGAAAATTTTATTTTACTTTATTTTTTAAATTCTTTAATTTATTGGGTCAAACCTAGATAAACTACGTCTCAATTTTCTCAACTTGTCTTGGTTGTGTTAGCTAGGGCTTTGATATTCATTAAAAAAAAGGTGTCAATATTCATTATAGAAAAATAAATAAATAAATAAATAAAACAAAACAAACAAACACGACAAACAACCCAAGACAAAAGGTCCACGTGTTTTTATTTATTTATTTCACCACAGCCCACCCATGTATCGTAAACTTCCCTTATACATTCTTGTACATCTTGCAGTGTTGAATCTCTATAGTCTATACAAAGAATAAAATCTTCAAGAACTCACCACATACAGCGAGTTTTACAAAATACTGAGCGTGTAGAAGGTCGAGCTCTAACTCCAAAGAGGAGGAGGGGAAAAAAGAATGGAAAAGCATCTCTCTGTTTTGCTTTCAGTTTCATGTTTTATGTTTCTCACTATGATCTTGAGGCTGCTCTACTCCATTTGGTGGAAACCCAAGATGATAGAGAAGTGTCTGAAAGGGCAAGGGATCCATGGCCCTCCCTACAGGTTGTTTTATGGGAACTTCAAAGAGATGTCAAAGATGGCCAAGGAAGCAGCTTCAAAGCCGATGAAGTTCACGCATGATGTTATGCCTCGTCTTGATCCTTTCCTCCAAAAGAACATGCTCATTTATGGTAAGCTTTTATTAATTTGATCTGTTTAGTGATCTCTCTCACATGCACAGGAAAATATTTCACTTAATTTGAATTCTCAACAGAGAAGGATAGTTAGAAGTGCGCTGATTGCCCCTTATGTGGATCCTTGGAAGGGTCTACATAATTATCATCGGAGCATCTATCAAAATCCTCATTTGATTGGCTAGAAAAACTTGGCCTGATTAGACAATCATTTCCCAGTGAATTTTAAAAAGGTCATTGTAATTTTTTTTTTTGTACAATAACATTTTTTTATTTTTATTTTTTAAGAAAAGAGTTTGACATGGGATTATCAAAATTTGTTTAATCACCTTGATTTTAGTCGCAGTGGAGCTAACACCCTGAATAATTAGTTTAGATGTTTTGGATAATTTAAATTGATGATCATATATATGTGGTGTCTGAAATTCAATCTACATAACCCCTTGTTTGGCCGGAATCAAGAGAATCGGAATGGAATGAAATAAGCACTTATCATTGAAATATCATTTCGTTTCATTCTATTCGGATTTTCCCCGATTCCGATAAAACAAACATGCTATTTCTTTGTCCCTAAAATTAGTAATATAATATGAATTTCAACATGATGCAGGTAAGCTATTTGTCATTTGGTTGGGAACAGCTCCTCGAGTTGTAGTTATGGAACCAAAGCTAATAAAGGAAATTTTAAATGACAAGTCTGGGGACTTTGAAAAACCACAAATACACCCGCTTAAAACGCTATTCGTGACTGGTCTTGCAAGTTATGATGGTGAAAAATGGGCCAAACACAGGAAGATTATCAACCCGGCCTTCCATATAGAGAAGTTGAAGGTTGTTCCATTGCTGAGTATTGCTTTATTTTTCCTGCGTTTAAATGCCAAGTTTAAAGAATTTTGAAGCTTGTGTCACTGCTAGATTTTCTTTTATGTGCACTCATTATTGGATTCATGGACTGTACATTGATTGTGTGGAATTTGTCTGGATCCAAACCTTAGTAGGAATAGGCTTGATTGAGATACCCATATTTGGCCAAAAAAAGAAAAAAGAAAAATGCAAACACCTTTTATATCTAAAATTAATCTTCATACATTTCTCTCTGAATTGTTGGGTGCAGGGGATGCTACCTGCATTTTCTATCTGTTGCGATGAAATGATTGAAAAATGGGAGAAATTAGTGGGCTTGGAGGGGTCCAGCGAATTGGATGTCTCTCTCGAGTTCCAAAAGTTAACGGCTGATGCTATCTCTCGAGCAGCATTTGGCAGCAGCTTTGAGCAAGGCAGGCAAATATTCCAACTTCAGAAGGAACAGTGTAAACTATATATGGATTCCTATTACATGACGGCTTATCCGTGGCTAAGGTATATGAGCAGTGCTACACACCAGTACAAGAAAACACTACAAACAATCGTTACTAATGTGACATGCCACATCATTATCAATTTGAAAAACTTGATCAAGCAGCTTCCTTAATTAACTATATTTTGGAGGAGATTTTTTTTAATGTACTGACATGGGAAAACACTACATAGGCCTGCCACGTCAATAGCGATTTGTTGTAATGTTTTCTTATAACTGTGGATGATTTTTTTTTCATATTTTATATCATTGCTAGATTTAACTCCATAATCAATTTGATGCGCGCAGCTTTTTGCCCAATAGAACGAAGGCCAGGATGAGGGAAATTCACAAAGAAGTTCAAGTTCTGTTGAATGGTATAATCCAAAAACGAGAGAACGCCATAAAGAGGGGAAACAGTGTTAAAGATGATCTGCTTGGATTGTTACTAGAATCCAATCTTGCTGAACTTCGTGAGAACGAGGGGTTGAAAGGCAATGGAATGACGATTGAAGAGGTGATGGAAGAGTGCAAACTATTCTACTTTGCTGGCCAAGAAACCACTGCAGATTTGCTTAGTTGGACCATAATTGCACTAAGCATGCACTCGGATTGGCAAGAGCAAGCAAGGGAAGAGGTTTTGACGCTTGTTGGTAAAAGCAGGCCGAGCTTTGATGAATTGGCCCAACTCAAGATTGTAAGTTTTTTTTTGCTAAAAGTGAATTCTTTTCTAGTTTCTATGTATATATATGTATGATATACTTATAATCAGATTGCATTCATTCATCCGCCTGTTGCTCTGTTGAAACATGTTAGCATCCTACGTTGGTTGTAAATGAGGTCTATAATAGGCTTAGAAGATGATGCTAGACACCCCTCTTTAGAGAGGCTCTTTTTGGATTTAAAGCCCAAAAGGACAAAACTCCGGATAATTTTATGAGATGTGTTTTGGGGCACGGGTCAAATAACAAAACAAATATAGCAATCATGTTTGTGAATGAAAATTTTATTTTAAGGTGAACCTGATGTAAAGTTTGTTCAATGTTTCAGGTAACCATGATTTTGCAAGAGGTTCTAAGGTTATACCCACCAGCATTTCCCACTCGAAGCACACATAGAAGATCTAAATTAGGAGAATTTTTCCTTCCATCTGGGGTTCAAATTTATCTTCCATCATACCTAATTCATCGCGATCCTGAACTATTTGGGGAAGATGTTTTGGAATTCAATCCGAGGAGATTTTCAGAAGGGGTTTCAAAGGCGTCAAAGGATCAAAACTCGTATTTTCCATTTGGAGGGGGCCCAAGAAATTGCATTGGGCAGAACTTTGCCATGCTAGAAGCTAAGATAGCGCTGGCTATGATACTACAACATTTCTCCTTTGAGATGTCGCCTTCTTATGCTCACGCCCCTGCCTTGCCAATAACTCTAAAGCCATTGTATGGTGCTCAAGTCATCGTCCATAAGTTATGATGCCGGCCAGCACCAAGTCTCCTTCGATGTCATGATCTCATACCAAGTCATATATGAGGCCAGCCAGCTACCAAGCATCCCTGCAGATGGTCCAGACCCCCATATCCCTGCGTGGTTAAAAATTAGAAGAGACGATGTAAGGTCGTTCAATTTTAGTGAAAAGTTTTGAATTTGACTTTCCATTTCTTGTTAGGGCAACTTTATCATAAACATTGATTGATGTAGAGTGAGTGATGGTTTGACCGTGTACTAAAAGATTATTCAAGCAAAAGTTCTAAATATCCGAAGAGAAAAAGAAAAGCCCCTAATGTTTTAGGGACTGTTACAGCCATTGAACAATGTTGAAGTTATCTTTGCATAAGCTGTGCACAATAGTCATGGTCATGTGGTCTTGGTGGGCTTTGTGGTTTTGTCATGTGTAAGAGTCTAGTAGACATCCCAAGCCCATAAATAGATTTCTCGGTACACTACAAGCACCGATGCTCCCAATGGCTTAGATGGTGACAGTCATGAATCCCCCAACCATGTGCTAGGGATCAAGCATTTGGTACCAACGCCTCTGAAATGCGCTAAAAGAGGTATTCTAAAATACCTCGTTATTTTTTTTAATATATAACTTTGCATAAGCTGTGCACAATAGTCATGGTCATGTGGTCTTGGTGGGCTTTGTGGTTTTGTCATGTGGAAGAGTCTAGTAGACATCCCAAGCCCATAAATAGATTTCTCGGTACACAACAACACCGATGCTCCCAATGGCTTAGATGGTGACAGTCATGAATCCCCCAACCATATGCTAGGGATCAAGCATTCGGTACCAACGCCTCTGAAATGCTCTAAAAGAGGTATTCTAAAATACCTCGTTAATTTTTTAATATATATATATATATTGTTAATTTTTGCTATATTCTGTTTGATGACACTATAGTAGTAACCTCATGATCAATGGTGCAACTCGTGCTGATTCAAATTGAGAATAAAATCAAATTGAATCATTTGGAGTGATTTGGTTTGGTTTGTATTAAATTCGTTTGCTCTTGATTTCGGACCCAAGGTTTACTTGAACTTATCTGGTCCATATAGCTATGAATCTTATATAGACCTAGGGTTTATCTATATCTATATTTATTTACCTATAAAAAGATGAATGTAAGAAAAATTTTGATTGATTAATATACCCTTATTTTAATTTTTAAATACACAACTACCCACCCTTTTGCATATATAGGAAATATAGTAATATGAAAAATATAATTCTAAAACACATACCTTAATATATAAAATACAAATAGGAATTTAAAAGAAACGGAAACTATAATTTTTATATAATAAATAGAAATATATAGGAATATGGAAACTATAATTCTAAAACACATACCTTAATATATTTTAAAAAACCTAATGCTTTCTCCAAAAGTTTGCTCTAAACATTATGTTTCTCTGAACCATTGCTCTACTCATTCCTTCTTTCGTCTTCCCTTTCATACTCCATAATATGGAGTATAAACAATTACAAGATGTCCTTTCTTCTGTTCTCAATATATTGATATTTGTTACTCCTTTCATCCTTTTTTCTTTTCAGTCAGGTATAATCTCCTGAAGAAGTCTACAGAATAGACATAATCTGTCCCACCTTTTATTTTTTTAGGTTCCAGAGATGGCATAATCGATGTCGTTCGAGAGTCTCCAAAGCAAAGAATATCAAGGTCACCAGAAGAAGGTTCTCTATCTTACAAGTTAATTCAAATCCAACGTGAAACCCTAGCTTTTTTTTTTTTATTGTCTTCCATAGTTTTACATCGACTAATTACAGCATTCGGTGGCTTTGAATTGTATAGGTTCCATGGCTCAAACAACTCAAATTTGGTATATAGAGCCACACAGATGTGTAAGTTTCTTTGATTAATATGTCCTCAATTCCTATTTTTATTTGGATGCCTTTTTCATTCTTTGTAGACTTATTTTTTTCCTTGTTGGTTTACACCTATTAAATATGGAATTGCACACTTAATAATAATTAGAAGGTCAAATCGGGAAGAAGAAGCAAGACAAAAAAATTTGAATTTTAGATAATTTCCCATTATCCTTTGACTCTTTTCCACTGCCCATACATGATGATCATTGATTAAAACTGAGTTTTAGAATACATATTTTAATTCTTATTTGTTGTATGATGTGCATTATAATGTATAGTGAAATTAGACGATGAAAATATTATTCAAGCTATTGGCAATTTAGCAAATACAATGTTTGACAAAATGCCTGAATGGGCTCAATGTTGAAATACTTCCTTTGAAATTTTACTTTATCAAGGCTTTTGTGTAAATCAAGTCAGATTCTATTTTGAAATAAAAATCAAAGAAAAATAAATTTTGTTTAAGAGTCCTAGCCTCATTTAAAAAAGAAGAAATAAAATTCAAATAATGTTAACTCATGAAGTCACTCATATAAACATGTTGTCCATGAAATTTTTTAAAATTTTGGTGCTTATTCTACTTAGTTTCAAATCTGGAGTTTTCCTTGGATTCCTAACATTGTAGTTTGTGCTTGGAAAATGATATTACTTGGACAAAGTTTGGTTTTGTTGCATATGGAGTTAGCAAGAACTAAATAGAAGCAGCAACTATTTCTATTATAGTAACTTCAGCATTGCACGCAAAGGCTAAAGAGTTTTTGTGCTATCATTTATGCTAAGGAGTATCAATTTATAACACTTCACTTGTTATCTGGTAGTATGAGTATTGTACTGTATTTGACAGGGAAGCAATTTACCAACATTGATTGGTTGTAAATCTCTAATAATGGTGTTACAATGTTTATGAACTCAAGTACAATTTTTATAATTTTGCAGAATGATTGGGAGGATCCATAAGCTCAAAATTTTTCTGAATTATGTCGTATCAGTTCTTGTATTTTTAAAAAACCCTTAGATGATTGCGGTTATCAGTTGGATTAGAAAAGGTAATTGATTGTTTATCTTAATATTGTGAAGAAATTTTATGAGTAGTTGTACCATCTACACAATCTGGCAGTGGTAGTTATTGGAGATTTTTCGAACACACAGGTTTGAAATATTGATGTTCATCTTATTGGAATTACAATAATTTTTTCATGTTAGCAACCCAACGAAAATGCATTTATTCAAAAAAAAAAAATCTCAAAACCCTTTTATAGCTATGATACTCTTACCAAATAATGAAAGTGTCCATGAAAATCAAACGGGCTAGGATAATTGAGTCCAAATATGATTCCAAAAACTAAATTATAATTCTATACTAAAAATTTTAATTAAATTTCTAGATTTTTTAAAAATCAAAATCGCAGAAAATTAGCCACATGCAACGCACGTATGCACCAACTAGTATATATATATATATAAAGGGAGCCTCTATTGGCATCCAAAGACTTGTTCTTCATCTCCCACTTTTTTATATTTCAAGGTTTTATAAAAATTGGAAAAAGTTTTTATAAAAACCGAACACGCTAACAATTAGAAAAACTCATTTTGAACAAATTTGTAGAAGAAACCTTTTTTAAAATCTATCGCTTAAATGAAAATTTTGGCCATTTATAGTATTTGTTTCATAAATGGCTAAAAAGTCCATCTAAACGACAAATTTTTGAAAAACCCTTTTCTACAAAATTGTTTAAAATGATGTTTTATAGTAAATTAAGTGATTAGTTTTTATGAAAATCTTTTATATTTTTCATAAAACCTTAAAATGTAAAGTAAATGAGGGATGATAAGCAAGTCCGGTGTGCCAATAGAGGCCCCCATATATAAAAACTACTATAAAAAAAGGGCGGAATGGCGAATGAAAAGCAGTGGGCTAGAGGCAGCTGTTATCCTTTATCAGCTTCTCCCCATATTTCCCTTTCTTTCATCCTATGTTTTGATTTTGGGCTGGTTATTGGGCTGGTTTTCCTCTTATCTTACCTAAGCTGACATTACAATCTAGCAAAAGAAGGCTTCTATTGGCATCCAAAGATTTGCATTTTATCCCATACTTATTTTATATTTTAAGATTTTAAGAAAAATATATAAGATTTTCCTAAAAATTGATCACGTTGTTTATTAGAAAACATCATTTTAAACAACTTTTTGGAAGAAAGTTTTTTCAAAATCTATTGTTTAAGTGAACTTTTTAGTCATTTATGATGCGATAACTATAAATGGCAAAAAAAATATACTGAAATGATAGATTTTGGAAAAACTTTCTTCTAAAAAATTGTTCAAAATAATATTTTCTAATAAAATATGTGATAAGTTTTTATGAAAACTTTTATATTTTTCATAAAACCTTAAAGTGTAAAATAAGTGAGGGATGAAAAGCAATTCTTAGGGTGCCAATAGAGGCCAGCTAGCAAAAAAAAAAAAAGAAAAAAAAGGGAAAAAAAAAAAAAGAAGTTGGGTGGGCTACAGCCTAGTGTAGCCCACAACATAGCTCCGCCCCGAAATATATATATATATATATATATATTTTTTTTTTTTTTTCTATCGCTCCACAAGAACTAGAAGCTTGCCATGCTAGGACTTTATCAGCAATCAGAACAATCTGGGACACACCTAGCTCAAGCGTTCCACTCGCATTTTCTCAACTGTCTAGCCATTAAAAAAAAACCTCTCCAGCGGGGCGGTCTTGTTGAAACGAGAAACAGACCTAATCTAATTCTTTTGCCATTTTGACAACACTAGTGCTCAGTGGCTTAATGGCATAAGTTTGGTTTCCCCAAAACCTTTGCCAAGGTTCGAGCATTGGGACCTCTCTCCTTCAAATCTCTCTCTTCGACAAGGTATTTAAAATACCTTTTTTTATGGTATTTCAAAACTATAACAGTAGTAGTGTACAGAGAAAACGGGTCAAACTTGAAGAAAATAAAGTATAAGGATCCCTAAAATTTATTGTACTTGTATAAAAACCCTACTCTTGAGCCTTCCATATAATCCCATCTATTAAGATTACCCAGTAATACCTTCTCCAATGACATTTATTTAAACTATAGCCCTTTCTATTAGGATGTCTTTTGGTTTGTTATATCAATAATTGCTTGTCAATTTATAAAAGAAGAACAATTGTTTTCAATATGTGACATTAGCCCCCTCAAGAAGTTTTTTGTAGCTTCACCACTAGGAGTGCTCGTAGTATCACAGATGAAAAGCATTACAAATGTAGTAGCACATTCACCCACAATTATACATTGTTAGAGCGTGATATCATTTGTGAGGCAATAATCTCTACTCATGACATCACTTGTCAAAATTTTTGATGAGGATTAGGTTATGATTTGCAATGCACATATGAGATGATCGATAAGATTGCAAATCAATAGCATGTGGGCAGCCTAGTTGAAACCAAAAACAGAAATAATTTAATTCTTTATCATTATGACACCACCAGTGCTTAGTGACTTAGTGGCACAGGTTTGTTTTCACCAAATTATTTGCCAAGGTTCGAGCATTGGTACCTCCCTCTCTCAAATCTCTCTTGGACGAGGTATTCTAAAATACCTCATTTTTACAACATCATCATCATTTTTTGCCCAACACCCCCTTCTTTTGCTTGCAAAAATGGTTTCTGAAGAGAGTCTTTCATGTAATTATGATACGGTCATGTAATGTTATAGGTCAATAAAAGTCAAGTAAAATGGGATTATGAGACTAAAAATTACTCTAATAATCTTACTTTGCTTGGTAAAATGGGATTATATGTCATAATTACGTACAAGTTTTCTTGGTTTCTGAACCTCCTATACAATTTTTGGTCGAGATGAAGTGCCTGACGATTGGTGCCCACTCAGAAGCTTCCATCAACTAATATATTGCCTTTGCGCATTGCATCCCACTAACGTCAATAGATGATTCGCACATCCTCCATGTCTTTTTTCCCTTTAATTTTTATTAATTTATTAAGGTCAAAAGCTACAGTTTCTTTGCTGAGAAAATTACTTTGGACCCCTTCCACAAAACAAGGAAGGATAGTTGAAACCTCAAACTTTTTCAAACCTTATTTCTTCTGTTGAGACTTGCTTTGACACCGTTTGGATATGTTTTCTAAAAGGTCTTTTTGAAAACAAAAAGTTACAAAGTAATGTCTTGTTACAATTTTTAGTAAGTACATTTTAATAAGTAAAAAACAATTAGAAGTAAAATTTTGTTTTTAATCAAAAGTAAATAAAACTTGCTTTTAAAAGTAAAATTTATAAATTTTTTCACCCGATTCAATCTCTCAACCTCACAACAAACAATGAGAGGGGCGGCGAACTAACGACATTCGCTATATTCTAACGACTTCTGTCGTATTTACTTTTGCTTTTGTAATGAAAAGTAAAAGTAAAAATCAATTTTATCAAACATGCTTATAGTTTTGTTGCTTTTACTTAACAGCAAAAAACAAAAAAATAATAAAGTACTTTCCTTGTATATGAAAAGATCTTTTAAACAACGCAACCAAACAGTGTATTTGTTCATTTCACCAAAAGAACCATTGAAAATTCAAATGGTTAAAACTATTTATATCCATTTAGTGACCGAATATGTCATGGAGCTCATGTAAAGTGCGTGGTGATGACAATTAGTGCCCACTCGGAAGCTTCTCTCAACACCTTTTTGTTGAGAGATTGCTTGATTTAATTTGCCTCGTTCCAGATAACAAGCAAGGATAATGTAAACTTTTTGACATTTTTTTCCTTTTTTGGATTAAAAAGATTTAATTGTCAACGAGATACCTAACCTTGGACGAGATTAAACTTTAATATTTTTAAACTCTTTTTTCTGTGTTCTGTACGTAACAAGGTGGGCTAACCCAAAACTTTTTCAAACATTATATTTCAGAGTCATAACGTGACCTGAACTGATTGCCACCCAAAGCAATTGGATCAACTACCCTACCCATTTGAACTTTTGTTATAAAAAAATAAATAAATAAATAAATTTAAAAAAAAAAAAAACAGTGAATTTGAGCATTCAAACTTTCAGTTTAAAATAATCTTTATAATTCTTCTCTTGGCTTAGCTAGGTCTTATGTCTATTTCTCTCTTGCAGGGATTTAAGATATTGTTTCTATTTATAATATCATATAATCATTTGAGAACTAATTTAGCTGATCGATTAATTCAATTTTGGATTAATTCAATTTTGACCATTTTGGCTATTTATGATTAAATAAAAATTACTTATTATTTATAATTTTATCATAAGTCCACACACACACACACACACACATATATATATATATATATATATATCGGCTATGTTCCTATCAGTATGTGTTGATATAAGTTATATCAGCAGGGGTTGTACTTCTTGCATTGGTCCAATGTACCTCATATCCCATTAATGCATAAGGTACAACTCCTAATGCAGGTTTTAATATAAGTTATATTAGTGCGTGCTTACCTGATTATTATCATATATATATATATATATAGACAGAATCCGATCCTATCAAAACTTGTTGATATAAGTCAACAAAATAAATTGGGAGTTGTAACCCTTACATTGGTGTATTATAGAGGATATTAGGCCAATGTAAGATATACAACCCTTAATGCATGGTACTGATATAACTTAATTATTAGCAAGTTCTCATAGATTTGGATATATACATGCATATATTTATATACCCCATAGGTTACTAATTAATACAATAGACACGACTCCCAATGTATGGTGCTGATATAATTTATATCAACATGTGCTAATGAGAACATAATCGTATTTATATACCTGATAAGCTACTAATTAATACAATGGACATGACACCCAATGTATGGTGTTGATATAACTTATATCAATACGTACTAATAGAACTTATTATATATATGAGTCCCTTTCTTAAAATGTTAACTTAATGTAACTTTACGTTAGGTCACCCTTTAAAACTTTACCTGTGACTTAAACTTGGTAAAGTCAACCGTTGGATTAGATTTGCCTCATATAAATGTAATAATGCATGCCAAAAATCAAGTTGATCCGATATTAAGAGTTGTTTCCTTCATATGTATCCAAAAATGAGCGATTGTCATTGATTAAAAAATGTTAGTTTTGCTCGAATAGCAATCAATCTCAAATCAACTTGATTTTTAACATGCATCACCTACATGATAAGGCTATCTAATTTAATGGCTAGGTTTGTAAAATACGAATCACAGGTAAAGTTTTGAAGGGTAACCTAATGCAAAATTTTGTTCGATTAATCTCATAAGAAGATGACTCATATATATTCGTTTAGAGAGTTGGGATGAGAAAATTCAAGACAATGTCAATTTGAGACTTGGTCCAATTATTTCAACAAAAGTGCTATAGAAAATGATAATGCTCCTTGCTGAGGGATAGACGAAGTCTACTATGTTGCAATTTCGGACCGTTGAGACCTTAAAAATTCTTGAACTTTAAAATTCTTAGGGGAAATTATAGTTTTACAACCTAAATTTTAACCCAAAAACTCTTTGCATTTCTCTATTTTATTTTTAAATATTTTGATCCCCTTTAGTTTAGATTTATGACACATTATATATTGCAGTCAATTTACCATTTGTTTTTTTTGATGAAAAATGGTCACATGCATTCTGCTCAGAGGACGAAAATACTCTTGTTTGACTTGAAAACCTTAAGCCCTTACAAAAAAGGAAAAAAAAAAAGGAAGTTATTTTACCATTTTTCTCCTCTGTAAATTGTTAGGATTTACAATCATTAAAACTGTATTTTTGTCAAATAGGAGCATTTTCATCCTCTAAGTAGGCGCGTGAATTGCATGTAACAATTTTTGTTAAAAAACAAATTATAAATTAACTAAAATATATAAAGTGTCATAAATCTAAATTAGGGAGTTCAAAATGTTTGAAAATAAAATAGGGGGATGCAAAGCATTTTCGGGTAAAAGTTAAGGGGTAAAATTATAATATCTCCAAATTCTTAATTGGCAAGTGAGGGTGAGGAGGAAATCGAGATATTTTGCACATTTCGTCAAAGTCAAATACATAATTCCATCAAATTTACCCACATCCCACATCATAGATGTGGGTATGCATTTTCCAAACATATCACATTTTCAAAATTATGCACATCGATCTTTTGTTATAATAACGTGCATGTAAGGGTTATTTATTCATATTTATATTATATATATATATATATATTTTGTGTTGTGTGAGAGAAAAACAACCAACTTTGAGATCAAATCATGAAAGTTTTGTGTCTTTTTCGTGATTGTGTTTTATTTTCTTGTTTAGAGATTAATTGATTTGTTTGTTTCTCATTTCCATACAATAATAACGAAGTTATAAAAATGATATTATAATAATTTTTTTTCCTTTCTATTTTTGATAATAAAAACATCAAGTAGTGGAGAAGAATTTTTGTGCCAGGCCGATCATAAAGTGGTGGAGAAGATCCAATTTTGTGCTAAGCTGATGTTGTGGGGACTTGTGCTTTAATCGTTTCACCACAGTGATGATGAACTGATGAAAAGGGTGCTCAATTCGAGATAAAGAGATCACGCGGTGAATAAAGTTGGTGCGGTTCACTCCGAAGCTTCTATCAACTAATAGCCTTGACCCACGAAAGCCGCTAATATCTACCCCGATCCTTCCTCCTTCTTCTTCTTTCTTTCTTTTATTTATTTATTTATTTATTTTTATGTTTCAATGTTATTGTTTAATTTAAAATGTCAATTAATTTTTTTAATTGATTTCCTAAAATATTTTTTAATTAATATTTTATATTTTTTAAAGTAAAATTGATATGCCAAAACATTTATATTATATTTTGACGTGAAAACATTTTAAAAAGTTTTCTAAAAAAGTTGTCTTTTTTTTAACCTTTTTTTTAAAATTTATTTTTATTTTCTCAAAAGTAACAATCAAATAAGAACAGAGAAAATATTAAATGTAGGAGAGAGCATTTTTTTTTTTTAATATACTGTAACGGTACTCCTTTGTAAATGAAATGCTCCTTTCGCTCCTCATTGATCGTCGTCTCTAAAAAAAAACCTCTTTTTTGTCAAAAAATGCTATTAAATGTTTTCACATCAACATATATGTTTTAACATTCTAATTTTATCATCAAGTATACAAAACATTGAGAAAAATGATAAAATACTTATAAGATAGCATTGGTCTTCTAAGAAATCAAATAAAAATAACATATTATTGACATTTTGAATGACATAAAAAAAATAAAAAGAAACCAATAAAAGAAGAAGTAAATCATAACTATATCTGATGTCATAAAAAAAAAAATGTCAAAAATAGGCCTTTTTGTTAATTGTTACTTACTTATCCCAGAGCAAGCAATAATAATTTAAAATATGGAACGGTAATTATTTTTTGGTAGCTTGACGAATCTAAATTTCTCCTATATTTAAACTTTTCCTTTTGTTATGTAGGTAACAAGTCGGCCAACTGCTAGTCCCAAAACTAGTTTTATCTCAACAGTAGAATGTGGAGCAGGATGTTGGATTTGATGGGATTGCCAACCACGTGGGTGTGTTTGGTGCATTGGGGCCCTCCAAATTGAAACCTGTGGGACCCATACCCTGGTTTCTAGAAGAGGGCACAGGAGTCCTTAGCTTCTTATAAATATGGCGTAGCTGTAGGCTAGCAAATACATGTGAGAGAATTTGAAAAACCAAGTTCTCAAGCTTGCCCAAGAGAAGAGGGGGAAAAAAAAACAAGGAAAAAAACAAGATGGAAGTGTATATGGTTGTGATATTGTCAGTTTCATGTTTTATGTTTCCGGCATTGATCCTGAGGTTCTTCTACGCCATTTGGTGGAAACCAAAAACGATAGAGAAGTGTCTGCAAGAGCAAGGGATCCATGGCCCTCCCTACAGGTTGTTATGTGGGAACTTCAAGGAAATAGTAGAGATGGCCAAGGAAGCAGCTTCAAAGCCCACCAAGTTCTCGCACAATTTGCCACGCGTTGATCCTTTCCTTCAGAGGACCACGCTTAAGTATGGTATGATCCTACCTCTCTTTTCTTTTGAAAATTCATAAAATTTACTTATACCTCTAACCTCCTCCTTTAATATTGATGGACTATCATACCATGGGCGGTATGATTCTCTCTCTAGATCACTGGTTTTGTATTTTTCTCTCCCACGTGCTCAAGTATAAGTTGAACGTCTTTAGAATACCTTATTGGTTTATGAAACACATTAGAGCTATGCTATTGCCATTACATAAAATACTTTAAGTTTCTCATTTAGTTTATATTTTCTAAGGTTTTATGAAAATATAAAACATTTTTACGAAAACTAATCACATAACTTAATAGAAAACATCATTTTGGATAATTTTGTGGAGGAATTTTTTTTTTTTTTTTTTGAAATCTGTTATTTAAGTAGATTTTTTAACTATTTTTCATGAAAAATATAATAGAAATTATAAATGATAAAAAAATTCATTTAAATGACAGATTTTGAAAAAACTTTTTTTCTATAAATTATTCAGAATGATATTTTTTAGTGAATAATACGGTTAGTTTTTGTAAAATTTACTTTCATAAAATCATAGAAAAATATAAATTAATAAAAGATATATAATATTTTATACGATAGCAATAACCTCTTCCGTACATTAACATTCATGAGAGACACCATTGGCACCTCCCTCAGTCTCCCGCACCAGTAGCCGTGGGAGAGAGGGAGAAGGGTTAAAACCCACATTTGTTAGGTCTGGTTGCTTAATTATTGTGACAAAATTTTCAGCCAATTAAAAATTTTGTAGTATTAAAAAAAAAGAAAAAGAAAAAAAAAAAAAAAAGCTACTCCTAGTACACTGACGTGACATGTCACAACAATTCCCATGCCAATGGGAAAGGCCAAGCAAGCAAATTTTGACTCTCGAGTGTAGTCTCTTGAGTGTAGTCGAAATGGACAAAAACATTTTTCTTTTTGATGATTTCAAACTCGTACAATTTCCTGACGGCAAATTTATAGATGCATCCAACCCTCCAAATTATGATAAAACTTTTCATTATTTCGTTCGATTTCCTCTTACCCCATCAAATTCTTCGAAATTTTCTCCAAATTAATGAGAAACTTGAAATAGAACTTCCCTTGAGGTGGTATTATTAATGGCAGTGATAAATGTAGCTGTACGTGGTAGTTTTTCATTCAAGAGTACTAAGGAATTATTTCTTTTGGACAATCGTACTACTAAGTCACCTTTTAATGGGCTTTTAGATAGTACACTTTGATGTCTATGTAAAATTGGTTGTGTAGTTAGGTTTTGTGTATAATTCTTGAAGATTATTATTTCGATTTTTAATAGTCTATGTAAAAAAAGAAAAAAAAGAAAAAAAAAAGAGAAAAGAGAGGAGAGTGAGGAAGAGAGGTAGGCAAATGATTCTCTTTCTCTCCTTTAGCCATTTTTATTTCTTATTTTTTATTTTAACTTGAAAATAAGCCATTGCTTGGATTATTAATGGGATTTGGTAAGGAAAACGGGGTTTTCATTAAATAGTGGAAAGGAAAATGTTATTAGTTCTACAATCTATTGGCACTTTGCCAGTAGTAGCGGTAGTGGTGGTAACAAGGAGTTTTGCTTTGCCTAAAAAGGTAGATGTTTTTATTTATTTATTTATTTATTTTTATCCTAGCTGTGAAGACACTGCAAATGGTGTACCCCAACCCCCCATAAACTATTGTATCACTATTATTTTTATTTTTATTTTTTTCATTTTGCCAATGATGTGGCGTGCATTTTAAAAACACAAAAAAAAAAAAAAAATCATATATTGATGTGGCCACAGCCACATTATCAGGGGGAGAAACTAGGTAAAAATAAAATAAAAATGGGGATGAATAGCATTTTTTTAAAACAAAAAAAATTCATGATTTCTTTCCTAATGATG
Organism: Liquidambar formosana; assembly: GCA_039720395.1. Lineage (NCBI taxonomy): Eukaryota > Viridiplantae > Streptophyta > Magnoliopsida > Saxifragales > Altingiaceae > Liquidambar > Liquidambar formosana. The sequence continues at coordinate 7,640,144 of CM077835.1, forward strand.
TAGCATGCATTTATTAAAAAACAAAAAAATTAATATGTTGATGTGGCAAGATGGAAGAAGTTAGGGAAAAAAAACTAGGGAGGGCAAGCATTGCTCAAAACTCATAGGTTGCCAATGGCCTTGTGGTCTAATGGGCGCTTCTCCCTTAATATTAGGGGGAGGTTGTAGGTTAGAGTCTTATGATTTTTATAAATTGATGTAGTGAATTTTTTATCCCATATTACCAACAAAAAAAAAAAAAAAGAATAGAGTTCACAGGTTGATTGTATACTAGTTTTAAAATAGAATGATGCTAATTTTGATTTTAACCCACCCCCACGCTCTTTTTCTTTTTTTCCTTTTTTTTTCTGTCACCACAAAAAACTAATTTCACATGAATTTGAACACGATGCAGGTAAGCTGTTTGTCATTTGGTTCGGACCAGCTCCTCAAGTTGTAGTAATGGAACCAGAGCTAATAAAGCAAGTATTGAATAATAAGTCTGGTGACTTTGCAAAGCCCCCAATAAACTCCTTCACAAAGCTATTCACAAATGGTCTTGCAAATATTGATGGTCAGATATGGGCTAAGCACAGGAAGATTATCAACCCAGCCTTCCATATGGAGAAGTTGAAGGTTTGTCCCTTTGCTATGGGCTTTCTACACTTCTGCAAATTTAAATGCTAACCTTTGGCTCTAAAAGTTGCCAAACATGGAAATGGTCTGGTCAGGAATTACTGGTATCACACTCAAATAATAGTAAATGTCACAGAAAGATCACTTGAGCAAGTCCAGAGGAGGACCAGAGTTAGCTTTTTACTAGTTGAGGGGCTAAGGCAAAACTTAATATGGTGCCTCCTCTTCTTATGCGTTCTTAGGCAATCAATTGGGTGGGGGCCTTCTTTTCATTTGAAGCATGAGGCGATTGGGTCTCAAGGCACTGCTTTTCACCTGGGGCCTTAGGCGATCACCTTAATTTCCTTGACTCCTTACGGTTGGGTTGGCCTTGAGGACGACAACCACCTAATTCTTTGTTCATTATTCACTTGTTGCTTGTTATCGTCATACAATTATATCTATTGCTTATTTATCCTTGCCTCTTTGAATTGTTGGGTACAGCGTTTGATGCCTGCATTTTCTATTTGTTGCGACAACTTGATTGCAAAATGGGAGAAATTAGTGGCCTTGGAGGGTTCATACGAATTGGATGTATTTCCAGAGTTCGACAACCTATCAGGAGATGTTATCTCTCGAGCAGCATTTGGCAGCAGCTTTAAGGAAGGCAGGCTGATATTTGAACTTCAAAAGGAACAGGGCTTACTGTTTAGCGAATCATATCACATGGCAAGCTTTCCATCACTAAGGTACTTTTATTTCTTTCACAACAAGAAGAATGGCACAAATCACTTTTAAATGTGTCATGCTTAAGAAAACTCCATCATCAATTCGATGCACCCAGGTTTTTGCCCACAAAAACAAATGCTAGGATGAGGGAAATTTACAGAGAAGTTCAAGTTCTTTTGGAAGATATAATCGAACAACGAAAGAAGGACATAAAGATGGGAAGTGAAGTGAAAGATGATCTACTTGGATTGTTACTCGAATCCAATCAAGCTGAACTTCGAGCGAATGGGGGCTCAAAGAACAGTGGAATGACTACGAAAGATGTGATCGAAGAGTGCAAGCTATTCTACTTTGCCGGCCAAGAAACGGTTGCAAACATGCTAACTTGGACAACAGTTATACTAAGTGTGCACTCGGAATGGCAAGATCAAGCAAGGGCAGAGGTTTTGAAGCTTGTTGGTAAAAGTAAACCGAGCTTTGATGATCTGACCCAACTCAAGATTGTAAGTATTTTTCTAGGTAGAAAGTGGATTACAAATGTTTAGGGCAAAAGCTAGAAAATTGATGTCTTGTTGAAAATAAAACCTATAACTTTCAAAACAAACATCAACCTTGTAGTTTAGGTGGTATCTGTCTCATTCTTATAAAGAATGCTTCACTATAATATAAATATAAATTAAAAAAGGATGTGTGTGTTTTTTTTTTTTTGCGCCAAACGAGGGATATCTCAAGCCATTAATTAGGACTTAAACTAATCTCCCGTGATGTACAAACCACCCTGTAATTATGTGCATCTGATAGTGAGGGAGACTCGAACTTGGGACCTAGGGTTCCTAAGCCATAGTCTTTTACCATCTGAGTTATCCTCGCGGGTTGAACGAAATGCACTTCAATGACTAGTTTTTACTTTTTAGATGCCTATTGAAACAAGCAACTTCTGTTTTAGTTTCTATGTTAATTATACTTCAATTAGATTGCATTTATACATTTTCCTATTGAAACAAATGCAACCCTTATGCTGGTGAAAATCTAAAATTTCCATGTCACAGGTAACCATGATTCTAAAAGAGGCTCTGAGGTTATACCCACCAACATCTCTCATTCGAAACACATATAGAAGAACTAAACTAGGAGAATATTCCCTTCCGGCTGGGGTTCAAATTGTTGTTCCATTACACCTTGTTCATCGCGATCCTGAACTATGGGGGGAAGATGTGTTGGAGTTCAATCCAAGGAGATTTTCAGAAGGGGTTTCCAAGGCAACCAAGGATCAAATCTCGTATTACCCATTTGGAGGGGGCCCAAGAATTTGCATTGGACAAAACTTTGCCATGCTAGAAATCAAGATGGCATTAGTGAGGATGCTACAAAATTTCTCCTTTGAAATCTCTCCTTCTTATGCACATGCTCCTGGGGTTTCAATAACTCTACAGCCATTGTATGGTGCTCAAGTCATCTTGCGTAAGCTGTGAGTTGCTATCATCGTCTTTGTCAAGAATCACGCTTACAAAAACATCTGCTATGTATTGTTGTAAACGATATCTTTAGGAGAATATGTGGTAGGAAGCATTATATATAATGTAAGTGAGATGCAGAATCACTTTCCTTCATCTATCTCATCCCAATCTTGAAGGCTGGGTTTGTGCATGTGATTTTGGTTTGTGATTTGATTAAGATCCTTGACTATTTTATTGCTTTTTTAAATTTTAAATTGAAGGGGTATTATAGATTGGTTCAGCTACGGGCAAAATAATTACAATTAGTAGTCATTTTAGATAAGTTAGTAGTCATTTGTATTGAATAATAATTATTTGCTCATAGTTAGAGTACCAATCTGTAATTCCCTTTAATAAAACTCCTATTTAAGTTTCTCTATCATTTTAAGGAATTCATATAAGGGATATGAGGCATTTTCCAAGATGCATATAGAATTACAAGAGTTTAACATATGTAACAACTTACGAGTGGTGAATGAGTCCTTATCATGAGATTCCATCCCTAGGGAACAGGACGGGTTGCTTTTCAGTCCGGCATGAATTTATGCAAGGGAAATGCCAGTTAGCCTTATACTTTGCCTTACAAATTTTGTAAGGGGTAAAGTTGTGGAATTCACTGACATGATTAAATTTTAAAAATTAAAATAACATTAAATCCACATAATAAGACAAAATTTATAAGGTAAAGTGTAGAACTAACTAGCATTTCCCTTTTTTACGCAATATGGTAACACAAGTTATGCATCATCCTATGTTGTTCACTTGTTCTTACTTTTTTATTTGTTTATTTATTTATATTGGCCAAGAGGCATACATGAAGGGACACTACTTAGCTCTTCATAGTAGAGGAGCAACTTTTTCTCCCTTCCACTCATATTATGCCATATGTCATAATTAATTTTGAATAATATAGATATGTAGATACGAATATGTTGACACGTGAATATAAATATATTGACACATATTCATATTCATTTAGACATATAAACACACACACACACATATATATATATATATATATGGATATGTGAAAGCATGTCTATAATAATATAATATAGAAATATATGTATATAATCAATTTTTATTTATTTTATTAAACATGTGGCATAATATGAATGGAAGGAAAAAAGAGTTATCCCTGTACTATAAGGAGTCAAGTATTATCCTACATGAAGCATGCGTAACACGCTATAACGTAGAGTAGACTATGACTTTTGAGTACACGCAAAGGTCATTTTCATTCAAAAAGTAAAAAAGAGCAAAAAGAATGAATGACAGAAGAAAGAGAGAAAAGAAGCATACCTTATTCACACGGTAAGAAAGAGATATCGGCCATGATAGGCGTACGGGTCCTAAGCTGCAGGAAGAAATGCGTCATGTTTATTTCATTGTGTGTGTGAGAGAAAGAAAAGAGAGGGGTAAAACGAGGAAGCGATTAGGAGGGAGAAGGGGAGCTTCTTGAAATGGGAAGAGGAGAGAATGATGAGAGTGAGAGAGAGACGCGTGGGAGGGAGAAAGGGCTATGCGGCTATTGTGGATTTGTTGGTGAGAGAAAGACTTGGGAATAAAAATTTCAAAGTTTTCTGGTGATTAAATCTAGTTGTGAAAATTATAATACCATTCTTAAATTATTGTTTAATAAATAATAAAAATAGGGTTATGCTATACGTATGGATTTCTTGTGGTGATACCAAATAGTTTAAAGGGTATTTTTGTCAATTAACTCATGTCATGACATGTGCTATTTATATGATGCTGGAATTAAGTGTTGGTTATAGCATTTCCCATAAAAATAGGTAAGAAAAAGGTTGTTGTGTAATTTTTATGTCCAACCAATAATAAAGAGAGTTAACTTAATATAATAGTAAAATATAGATATTTTTCAAGATAAGAGCATCAGAATATTTGAATATACTAGATATAGCACACATGCATTGCACGTGAATATTCTTAAATACAAAATAATAAATACATAAATATTTTATATTTAAAGAGGTTTTATTATAATAATTTAAAAAAAAAAGGTATTATTATCTTTAAGATTTCTAATGATTATACGAATTATAGTTTTTTTATAATTCTTATTAAGGTATGTGTTTTATATTGTTATATTTCCTATATATGTAAAAAGGTAGTTATATAATTTCTTTAAAATTCTTATTAACGTATGTGTTTTATATTACTATATTTCCCATATATGCAGAAGGGTAGTTATGTATTTAAAAATTAAAATAAGGGTATATTAGTCAATCAAAAGTTTTTCTCACATTCATCTTTTTATAGGTAGTATAGATTAGATAATAAAACAATAGATCGAATTGGCTAATGGACTCTGTGGGAGAATTACAAAGGAAAAAAATAATAATAACAATAAAACAATATTATTGTAAAAGCAAAGTAATGGCCAGATTGAGGTACGGATATTTCGCGCGTTTTAAGACAATTCATGCTTACGTGAAAATAAATCTAATGAAATAGAGTTTTTATTTTTATTTTTATTTTTGGAATAAGTGATGAAGCAAGGTCACTAGAACTATTTATCTCTACTCATTTTCTATGCCAAGTTTTGCTATATGATTATTTTTTGAGTTTTGTGGGCATATATTTTGATGAGTTTAGACTTTTGCTAGCGAGTGCACGCACTACAAAGTCCCTATTGCATCTTGGAGAGTGACTGCCAACAGCCAGCTATTGCACAAAGAAATTAATCTGGATGGGGCGAATTCACTTTTAAGGACAGTGGGTTAATTTTAATATTAGATATTAGGTGCATCTGATGCAATTTTACATCAGGTGCACTTGATATTGAAGGATTATATATATGTATATATATTGACAATGCTATTGGATCCCCTTAACAACCCGTAAAAGAATCTCAATGATGTGGCATGAAAAAAGAAGTAAATTAGTAAGGCCCAATAATATTGTCAGAGGTATCTATTATGTCATATGGGGGATTCTTTTAGGAAATTATTAAAGAAGGGAAGAGATTCTCTCTATTAAAAGAACGGTTCAATTAAATTTAGATAGTTCATACCACAAAAGACTTACCAAAACATATGAAACCCATATGAGAATCCTTACTTGTTAGGAGAGATCCAAAACATTTCCATGCACATAATTTACATGAATAGGGGAAGAAACTTGACAGGCGAAGCTAGTTGGACAGCCAAAATAGGTAAAACGGCTAACTAAAGCCTTCAAGGCTCAAAGAAAATGCTCCTAGTAACAGTTCCACAATAACTCTAACATATATATATATATATATATGGTTAAAAGGGAAGCTTTATTTCATTAAAAGGTAAGACAAATTATGAACCCAAGGGGTTGCCATATAACGGGCATATATCCCACAGCAAAAAACTTGCAAGTTCCACGGATAGAGAATCTAGTACAACAAAATTAGACCTAATAGTAGTTCCCATCTTAACTAGATAATCAGCACATTTATTTGCTTCCTGGTTCACTTGCTTAATCTTAATATGCGCATGCCAATCATGCTGGAGAAGGGACGTATAATCATGAATTAATGTTAAATGCCATAGGGAGGGAGCAAGTTAGATTGTATTACGCTAGTTGTGCATCAAGTTGTAAACACCACTTTACTAAAACCCTAGTCCCAAGCTAATGACAGCCCATCTCTAACTCCCCATATATAATAACTCTAATATTTATGTACACATAATATAACATCACCCTCTACAAATCTTAAAAGCTAGCCCATCTCTAACTCCCCACATATAATAACTCTAATATTTATGTACATAGTATAGCATCACCCTCTACAAATCTTAAAAGCTAAGCCACACCAACGCTCAAAGAGGCACAAAGGAAATGACCACTCAAAAGTTGAAACGCTTACACAATAACTCTAATATTTATGCACATAATAGTATGACATCACCTCTTCACATCTTAGAAGCTAGCGACACCAACCCTCGAAAATATCAAGATATCATATGGGAACGTAGAAAATAATAAGGTTCTTTAAATTATACTACTTGGTGATATTATTTTTATTAAAATACTACAACAGAGTGTCCCGGTTGAGAATTGTTCGCACTAACAACCAAGAATGATTGGTATTGGGAAGTTGACTGTCTCGTTCATAGTACATTTGTGTGGGCTTCATCCCATGTGAAAAAAAAGTGAGACAGTGAGACAAAATTATTTTACTAACAATTGTTTTTTCATCCCATGTGAAAAAAAAGTGAGACAGTGAGACAAAATTATTTTACTAACAATTGTTTTTTCATTTCCATCGTTACATGCATTTATACTGTTTCTTTCACACGAAGGAGGTGAATTCACACAATTTTATCTTACTCAAATGATATTCTTGTTGTAATGGTCATGATGTTTAATCCAAAAAGCTTTAATTCAAAAAAATAAAATAATAAGAATAAATAAAGAAAATAAGTTGTCTTATTCTCAATGTTTTGGTTGCGCAAATGGCTTTTGTCATTAGACTTTTCCCACACGGATTAGAAACGGTGAAATTAAAGCAATATATGGACGGTCTAAGAATATTTATTAGAATAATTGGCAAATGATAGCTTCGTTTTTTATTTTTTTATTTAATAACTGAAATGATGGAAGCAGTTGTTGGTGTTGTCGTTTTCCTGACATGGTTTGATGTGATTGCTCTCCCAGGTAAATAAAACATAGAGCAAATTGGAAAACAATCTCCTCCTTCTTCTTCTTCTTCTTCTTCTTCTTCTTCTTCTGCCATTTTTTTTTTCCATAAATACTTGAAGGGATTCATCTTTTTGTTTTTGGACTGCACCTGAAAATATTAAAATATTCTTATAAGTAATAAAACTCAAAGACGATTTGATAATTTTACCAATTTTAAAAAACCAACTACAACCTGTTTTCCCTTAATTCTTTTTCATACACACACATACGGTTTAAAAGTTTAAAAACTGACATAGCAATTCCACATTGATAGAGTGAAAACTCAAAATGCTATGTGCGTGTGTTCAATTACTTATATATTTGGAGGGATTTGAACTTGTTGATGGATTAGAATTTACATACCCAGAAAAAAGAAAAAATTAGAGTTTTTTAGGATTAATTCCCCGCGAGGGCCCCGATGTTACACCCCCGCTACCACCCAAAAAATAAATAAATAAATAAAATGTCAACGATTGGGAGGGCTATAAAATGGGTGTGGGTATTGCTCGCCTTTTAACACAGTCAACACTGGAAAAAGTTCTCTCAACTCATAGTTAAGAAAAAAGAAAGAAAAAGAGGAAAAATGGATGGGTACGCATCCGTTTTGCTTTCAGTGTTACCCTTTACGTTTCTTGCACCTGATCTTTGGGGTGCTCTACTTCATCTGGTGGAAACCCAAGATGATAGAAAGGTATCTGAATAAGCAAGGGATCCATGGCCTTCCCTACAGGTTGTTGTATGGGGACCTCAAGGAGATGTCAAATGTGGCCAAGGAAGCAACCTCAAAGCCCAACAAGTTCTCCCATGGCATTATACAGCGTGCTGACCCTCTCATTCAAAAGACCATGCTCAAACTTGGTAACCAATTTCCTTGAACTGTTTTGAGGAATGGGGACTTACCCTTCCTTCTTGATCCTTGATCCTTGGTATACCTCTTAATAGATCAGACTTTGATATGAATTTGATCCAATAACTATGATTTGGTAGGAATCAAATATAGTTATTGACTAATCCATTCCGATAATAATCTGATATGGTAAAAGATTATATACTCGATCCATATATATTCTATCTATTCTTAGTTTATTATAAATTTAAGGTGCATATAAACTATGCATTTCGTAAGATTATCAACTCGGATCGGATTGTTAGATCAGACAATCTAAATAAACGAATTCGGACATGAATTTGTGTGTTATTATTAATCTGTCAAATTAACAGATTAAAATAAGAATATTTCTTTACGGATTCTAATATACCTTAATCCAATGCGATTATGATCCGTTGACAGGTTTGTTTAGTTTCTCTCTCACATACACACACTCATATGCGCACACTTTATGGCACATTCACACACGCGCACACTATACAGTGAGGGTGCAATCCCATTGATCCACTAAACAAACTTGACCTCACGAGACAAGCATATTATATATTGAGGGGGTCGGCTAGCCCTGACCATTTATATATATAATTATATATATTTTACACCCATATATATATTTTTTTTAATAATCATAGATTTGGCCTTCAATATTTTTTCAATCCCTTTCATTTCACAGTTTCCCTCATCCTATATCCTCACTTAGATGACCCAAACAAATTTTATTTTGGCCTAGAGCGGCTTCTTCTTTATATCTTCTAGTTGTTTATCCAAATTAAATATGTATATATATATTCTCGATATTTGTTCAAATTTTTTCTTTTATCTTGGTGTTGTGAAGCACGAAAAGAAATTGCAAAACTTGTAGTTAATTGATTTCTTTGATATATTGATCAATAATGAGGATAAAATTCTAAAAATCAACACAAGTTTGGTCTTCTTAGATCAAATTTCTGGTTCCGCCACTGTAGTAAATTATTTTTTGAGCGGCGGTACAAAAAATTTTGAGGAAAAGTTTAAGATAATTGGATGATAAAAACATACTCCATCACCCTGATTTGTTATAGTAGAGGAAGGGCAGGTTGATAATCGATCTTGCTGTGTTTGGAGCATGTTTACTTCGATCTCTTACTTGCAAAAACCAAATATTGCCTAAACTTTCCCTCTCCCCAACCCCAAAAAAGAAGAAAAAAAAGGTAGTTTAGATGTTTTAATTTGGATAGTTTAAATTGATGATGATACCAGCTGAAAGGGATGGAATATGTGGGGTCTGAAATTTCTAGTTACATGACCTCCCCTGTTTCTTTTTTCACTACAAACACTAATTTTTCATGAATTTGAACATGATGCAGGCAAGCTGTTTTTTGTTTGGTTCGGACCAGTTCCTCAACTTGTAGTTATGGAACCGGAGCTAATAAAGGAAATATTGAATAATAAGTCTGGTGACTTTGGAAAGATGCAAGTGAACTCCTTCACAAAGCTATTCACGAATGGTCTTGCAAATATTGATTGTGAAATATGGGCCAAACATAGGAAGATTATCAACCCTTCCTTCCATATGGAGAAGCTGAAGGTTATCCCTTTGCTACGGGTTTGCTAGGATTTTCCAAATTTAAATGCTAAAAAAACTAATGCTAAGCTTTAGTTCTGGAAGTTATCAACAAACATTGCTGTGGTATCATCATGATTTGCTGGTATATGTGAATTTTTTTTTTTTTTTTTGCTACGGATAAGATTGGGGAGAAAAAAAAGTCAGGATCACACATCAGCATGACTGAATAGATCGAGTTAATGAAATATATACTACATAAACTGAGAAGCACATTATATTCCAAAAGCTTAAGCGACTTTTCAAGAAACAAGACCCTGCTTATATACCACTGTTAATTAACCATCATATTTTTTATGTTCATTATGCTGTGGCATCTTAGTTTTTGGTAGGAAGATCAAATCTAGAGGAGGACAAGAAGAAGCAACAGATTCTTCTTGCTTCAATACTCTCTGAATAAATTGGTTATAATCATTGTATAACTTCTACAAGAATTTGGGAGGTCATTAGAGGAAAAATTTTAACACATACAATTATATATTGCTTAGTTTTCATTGTCTCTCTCTGGATTGTTGGGTACAGCGGATGCTACCAGCATTTTCTATTTGTTGTGACGAGATGATTGAAAAATGGGAGAAATTGGTGGGCTTGGAGGGGTCGTGCGAATTAGATGTACAGAATGAGTTCCAAATTTTAACGGGAGATGTTATCTCTAGAGCAGCATTTGGCAGCAACTTTGAAGAAGGAAGGCGCATATTCCACCTTCAGAAGGAACAGGGAGATCTATTTGTAAAATCCTTTTACATGATGGTCTTTCCATGGCTAAGGTGCGTTTTATTTCATTCACAACAACTAGAATCTTTAAGTAATTGGGATAACTGCAATCACCCATAGACCACAGTTATCAGTTTAGCTTGGGTAACAACACTAAGAGGAGTTGAACCTAGGATGTCCAAGTTTACGGCTCATCCTAAGCAAGCCCCATACCAACTGGGCCATTTTCTCTACATGCTAAATTGATGAGGAGAAAATAATTTCCTTCATTCATCGTTTTCAGACACATCATTGCTCATACTGCTCCATCATCAATTCAACGCATGCAGGTTTCTACCAAAAAAATCAAATGCCAGGATGAGGGAAATTTACAAAGAAGTTGGAGTTTTGTTGAAAGGTATAATTGAAAAACGACAGAAGGCCATGAAGACTGGAAACGATGTTAAAGATGATCTACTTGGATTTTTACTAGAATCCAATCTTGCTGAATTTCATGAGAACCAGAGGTCAAAGAACAGTGGAATGACAATTGAAGAAGTGATTGACGAGTGCAAGCTATTCTACTTCGCTGGCCAAGAAACAACAGCAAATTTGCTAACTTGGACAATAATTATTCTGAGTGTGCATTCGGATTGGCAAGAGCAGGCAAGGGAAGAGGTTCTGAAGCTTATTGGTAAACGTAAACCGAGCTTTGATGAATTGGCCCAACTCAAGACTGTAAGTATTTTTTCTTGGTGGAATGTTTGATTATATGTCTAGGGGAGAAGCAGATTGATGTCTAATTGAAATCAATCTCTGGATTGCATATATTCATTTTCCTGTTGAAACAAATGAAACCTGTATGTTTATGAAAACCTGTAAGTTTCCATGTTACAGGTAACCATGATTTTGCAAGAGGTTCTAAGGTTATACCCACCAACAACTCTTGTTCGAAGGACTAATAGAAGAACTAAACTACAAGGATTTTCCCTTCCAGCTGGGGTCCGAATCTTTATTCCAGCTCACCTTGTTCATCGCGATCCTGAAGTATGGGGGGAAGATGTGATGGAGTTCAATCCAAGGAGATTTTCAGAAGGGGTTTTGAATGCGTCAAAGGATCAATTCTCGTATTTCCCATTCGGTTGGGGTCCAAGAATTTGCATAGGACAGAACTTTGCCATGGTAGAAGCTAAGATGGTGCTAGCACGGATACTACAAAATTTCTCCTTTGAGATCTCACCTTCTTATGTTCATGCTCCTGCCATTGTAATAACTCTACAGCCATTATATGGTGCTCAAGTTATCTTCCATAAGCTGTAAATATTATTTTTCTTCGTCTGAAATTGTGCTTACCTTTGTAGGTGAATAACGTAATTGAGATACATCAAATTAGCTTTGGTGTATCTCACCTCAATCTTCAAGATTAGGTTGGCATGATTTTGTTATTTGATTAAAATTCTGTAGTATTTAATTCTGTAGTATTTAAAATTCTCTAGTAGGGGATCTCCTGTAATCAGCTTCTCTTTGCTTATAGCATGCTTCCAATGAAAGCCTCTTTGTCACTTCATCGATCGATCTGGATGCTCCCTGATCTTTTGAGTATCATATATCAAGTACTTGACATGATTTGTACAAGCATTTCTTTCAAACGTATTGAATGCGTGAATGCTCGAACACCTAGCACAAAGACTGTCGAGCAAAAATTCAGAAGAAACCTTATTATGGGAAAACTCTCTTTTGTGGATTGTATATCCTGTCTTTGCATCAAATTTAGGCAAATTCTTTCAAAATTCAAATAAACTCCTCTCAAATCTGGGGAAATTTTTTTGGGTAATATAGGAGTAGTGCATGATTCTAAAATAAATTACTTTCAAATTTCTTTCAAGTAGCGTCATGTCACCAACTTAAATCACTCATATTCCAGTTCGTCCAACAACCAAGAGAAGACTAGGATGTCCAGTCTAAAAGGCTAAACTTATCTATTCACCATTATTCTGTAAGTACCCTTCACTTGAAATGTTGTGATGTTTTGTCCTTGAGGGCAAAACAGAACTTTAACGAAGGGCATTTAGCATTCAGAGAAGGATCCCCAGTCTTCTGCACTAAAAAAAAAAAAAATGAAACAACAACAACAACAACAAACCAACAAACAACATTTTGTAAGTTAGATGGCCAGATAATAATGGGTGAGGCTATTCGCACTTCCTATAACCCTTCTCACACTCCTCTCAACTATTTTCTTACAAAGCATGAGAGGAGGGATAGGATGAGAATTGGGGCCTTGGGGGTAATAAAGTCAGTTTGTGTGATAAAAAAGTTGAGGGGAGTGCAAAAAGGGATATGAAAAGTGCGAATAGCCTCATCCAAAATAATAATAATGATTTTGGAAGGAATTTTGTGTCAAGTTGATGGTATTCTATCCACGCATGCAGTGAGAAGGACAGGCGTTGAGAAAGGAAATTGAAGACGTGCCCAAACGGAACATATATGTCAAGTTGAGACTTTTTGCTTCAATGATTTCACCAAAAAGTGCAAATAATTGGGTTGAGATGTCAAAGTTGATTTGTTGGAGGATTTGGCACCAAGAATGTTGGTTCCGTCCAAGCAGCTTGAGACATTGAAAGGAAGACGAATCATAACATAAAAAAATCTATAAATCTGACTTTTGAATGCCGTTAATGCCTAGCTAGAGATGCTACGTTGGAACTTACATCCTCTTATGGGTGGTCCTTGTTAAGAGATTTTATAGATTATGGTTGCACCTTGAGGAGGTTGGGACTTGGGAGGTTAACCCAATACTAAATCCGAGGGATAGAATTCTCAATCCAAACTTAACCCAATTTGAGTTTCAAATCAAGTTTACCCAATTTGAGCTCAATTCTATAAGCTCGGGTTAATTGGGTTGAACAAGTTGGTCTATTTCAGTTTCAATTTTCAGATTTCAAACTGTAATAAATTGTAATGGAGAGGATTCCATGTGTGAATCGTTTCCACAAATCTAAGATGCATACGCTACTTATTGAATGGCCATATATAGACATATGGTACATAAAAATAAATGATACGGGCCGGTCGGTTTTCTTGACGTCTTTGTCTAGGCCCAACCCAAATTGAATTTGATTTGGTTGGTGTTTTCCAACCAAATTCCACCTTAATGTATCAAGTTTGTCGTCAAAACTCAAATACCAGATTGAATTAACCCAAGTTGTAGTATTTTTAAATTAAAAAAAAATAAAAATTATGGGTATCCCGACTCTTACTAATCCCGTAGCAGTCTTTATGAGATACCCTATATGTTGCATAGATGACGATAGTTTTGAAGAGTTAGAACAATGGTCTTTAAGAAACAGTACACCCAACGCTCAACCAAGTTCTAGGGTGCTCAAAGACCCGTGAAACCTAAAACACCCGCTCCATTTGACCCTATCCACATGCATTCAGGCAGTTTTAAGCATTAGGGAGGGCGAGCAACAAATGTAATGTTAAGAAATTCAGGGTTCCAAAATTGTAAACCCACTACATATTTTAAAAGGAAAATATATACTATTTCACCCATCTTTTGTACTCACTTTTACCACCAACCTTATGTGTCAAAAGCATACATATGAAAGTAATCATGTTGGGTCTAGCATTGTAATTAGGAGAAGCTACTACATATGGATAAGTGGAAAAATGGGTGAAAGAGATAGATGAAATAACATCGTTCGATTTGAAAACATGATAAGATATACACGTGTCCACACCTAATTTGTTGTTGATGATTTCGTGGGAGTGTAATCCTGCACGCCTTATATCCCTTAAATTATCACAAATTCAAACTTTAGGGTACTAAACTAAAACGCACCCCAAACTTAGGGGTAGTTTTCTGCAATTTAGCCTTTTTATTTTTTATTTTTTAGTATAATGAGAGGAGTTTGAACCTTCAATCTATCCTAATCTTACCCTTAACCCTTATTTTCTGTCTCCGCTATGCTAGTCTTAGTCTATTTTTTTCAAATGAAGTTTAATTGCTTAATTTGAAGACTTCTTTAGGGCTTGTTTGGGCGTCCAATTCAAAATTAAACAATTTAATAAATTTTACATAGGATTGAAGTTATAAATCCATTACTTTGAATTAGAATATTTTAAAATGTTGAAGTTATCACTAGAGTAGAATCAATTCTAAGAAATTCATAAAATGCCACTAATTTGAATTTCCACTCTTATTTTTGTGATGATGACCATAATTTTTTTGAATTTGTTAATTCAGGATGGTGGATTATGCCTCAAACCTAACGTAAAATTTCTAAAATTGTTTAATTTCGAGTTGGACAGCCAAACAGACCCTTAGTTTACATAACAATCAAAATTCTAATCAAGTCATCACACTATCTTTATTGACCAAGTTTTTGAGTTTGCCAAACAATCCAAAATTATGATTTTAAGGCAGCATGGTGGTTTAGATAATTTATGTGGTGTCTGAATTTTCAAGCTACGTACATACTGTCTTTTTATTATCACTTCGATCAAAACGCTTGTATCACACGAATATGTACGTGATGCAGGTAAGCTGTTTCTCGTATGGTTCACAACAGTTCCTCAAGTTGTAGTTATGGAACCAGCGCTAATAAAGGAAATCTTGAATGATAAGTCTGGTGAATTTGGGAAAACAAAAATAAACCCTTTCACCAAGCTTTTCATGACTGGTCTTGCAAATATTGATGGTCACATATGGGCCAAACATAGGAAGATTATCAACCCAGCATTCCAAATAGAGAAATTGAAGGTTGTTACAAAATTTGCCATGGGTTTGTCACAAATTTTTAAAGGATTATGCTATTTTACTCATCTATTTCACTCACATTCTCCCATCTATTCATATGTAACAGTTTCTCCTTATTTCATTCTAAGCCCCACATGTTTGTTTTCACCTATACACTTTGACACATAAGGTGTATGGTAAAACATGGGTGAAGTAACATTTTCTATTTTTAAATTTAAATGTTTTAAGATTTAATTCTTAAAGTTATTGTCAAACATCAATATCGTCTGGTCAGGGTGGGTTCTAAGGGTATGCGAGGTATGTGGTAGCATAGGTCCCACAATTTGGATAAAAAATGATCATTGTAGTAGGCCTTAAAAATAAAAATAATAATCATAATAATTCTTTGATTATTTAGTGACACTTTATTGTAATTGATTCTATTTTTCTATTTTTTATTTATTTTATAGAAGCATCGTAAATAGTATTAGCATCCCAACTAGGTTAGCATCTAGGTTAGCATCGTAGGACCTTTAAATCCCAACTAGGTTGGTATTATAGCTTTAGATTTACGGTATAATTAATCCGGCTCCACACTACCAAATAGTTTAGGGCCCTAAAAAACTCAGAACCGGCCTTGAGTCTGGTCATGAATTGTTGATCACTTGAGCAACTGCAGAGGATGACAATTAATGTTGGGAAATCTCACATCCCACGTCATTTAAATTTTTTTTATTCATTGTCATCAGACAATTATATTTTTTGCCTAGCTAATTGTCATTGACTCTCTAAATTGGTGGGTACAGCGGATGCTTCCTGCAATTTCTACTTGTTGCGATGACATGATTGAAAGTTGGGAGAAATTAGTGGCCTTGGAGGGGTCGTGGGAATTGGATGTAGCTCATGAGTTCCAAAAGTTGACGGCAGATGTTATTTGTCGAACCGCATTCGGCAGCAACTTTAAGGAAGGCAGGCGCATATTTGAACTTAATAAGGAACAAGGATTACTATTGAGCAGATTCTATTACATGGCCTTCTTTCTATGGCTAAGGTGCATTCTATTTCTTTCACAACAACAACAATGAATTCGATAGATTTCATGATAATCCATGGGGGCGAAAAAAAAAAAAAAACTTTTGAAATGTGTTCATTGCTACCGGATGTTCAAATTTGGGATCTTGATTTGTGAAATATATGCGCATCGTGGTGTACCTTACTCATATGTATGACTTATTTTGAGATATGGATTAATCCTATTGTCCCACGTGCACCGGACAATTACAGAATTAAGTTCATATATGGGGGTAACTTTGAGGAGAAGTGGTAAGAGTTAAACCCAAGACCTCTTGCTTAAATTGGCAAAACGGCATAAGACCATTCAGTCCACCCTCAAGGATATGGATAGAGAATGTAGGTAAGGATTTCTTATTCTTGTACGGTAATAACTACAATCTAAACCATTACGTGAACTTCATGATGGGAAGGACACTAACCAATGAATAACTCTTCTAAATAGGGCGTTAGTTTTTATTCTGACATAGCTCAATTCGATCAGTCAGTCAAGATTGATTCATATATATATATATATATATATATATAGTTGTTGGTAAAATAGATTAAATTTAATAATTTTTAGATATATCAGGGCTAAGATGATTCCCTCATCAATTCTATGACTGCAGGTCTTTGCCCATAAAATCAAATGCTAGGATGAGGGAAATTTACAAAGAAGTTCAATTTTTGTTGGAAGGTATACTAGAAAAACGAAAGGCAGCCATAAAAATGGGAATTGATGTTTCACGATGATCTACTTGGATTGTTACTAAAATCCAATAACGAGAGATCAAAGAACAATGGAATGACGACTCAAGATGTGATCGAAGAGTGCAAGCTATTCCACTTTGCTGGCCAAGAAACAACTGCAAATTTGTTAAGTTGGACGATAATTATTCCAAGTGTGCATTCGGATTGGCAAGAGAAAGCAAGGGAAGAGGTTTTGAAGCTTGTCAATAAAAGTAAACCCAGCTTTGATGAATTGTCCCAACTCAAAATTTTAAGTTTTTGTCTAGCTGGATGTTGAACTATAAATGTGTTGAGAGCATAAGAAGATTGAATCTATTCATTTTTCGATCTTGTTGAAACAAATGTCATCCTCTTTTTCTTTTCTTTCTTTCCTTTCTATTTTTATTTTTATTGGTCTGCTTTGGTTACAGGTAACCATGATTCTCCAAGGAGTTCTAAGGTTATACCCGCCAACATCTCTCATTCGACACACTTACAAAAGAGCTAGACAAGGAGAGTATTTCCTTCCGGCTGGGGTTCAAATCGCTATTCCACCACATCTAGTTCATCGCGATCCTGAAATATGGGGTGAAGACGTGATGGAGTTCAATCCAATGAGATTTTCGGAAGGGGTTTCGAAGGCATCTTAGCATCCTTGCTAAGATGACATTAGCAAGGATGCTACAACGTTTCTCCTTTGAGATCTCACCTTCCCATGCTCCTGGCATTTCAATAACTCTAGCACCATTGTATGGTGCTCAAGTCATCTTGCATAAGCTTTGAATTTATCTATCGGATAACGTATGTGAGATACACTTGATCATCACGTTTAATTGTATCTCATTTCAATCTTCAAGCTTAATTGGGTTGGTGTGATTTTGTAATGAATAAAGCTTCATCAATAAAGCTCCTATTTTATTTTTTATATTTTTGGCTAAGCACAAAAAATTTTGCAAAGCAAAAGCAAAGATTAATCCCCACGGCAACTGTCTCCTATACAAGCTTTCATCACTGATTCAGGAAGAGAATTTGATTGTAGATGACCCGGGTAAGCCAATTATTTTTTGCTTGGGAGTAATGAAGAATAGGCAGTGCTATGTACAGGCCTGGTCCTGAATCTTTTGAAGCCTTAGGTGAACTTCTAAATCGGGGTTGTTTATGGACTTTGGTAAAAACTATATGGGCCCTTAGATTTGGATTTGGGCCTTTACTATCTACATATTAAAATAAAGGGGGCTCTATAGGCACCGAAGACTTGTTTTTCATCCTCACTTATTTTACACTTCAAGCATTTATAAAAAATATAAAAGATTTTTATAAAACTGAATGCGCTATCTATTAGAAAACATCATTTTGAACAACTTTGTAGAAGAAAGTGTTTCCAAAATCTATCGTTTAAATGAAATTTTTAGCCATTTGTAATCTTTGTTTGATCAATGGCTAAAAAGTTCATTTAAACGATAGATTTTTGAAAAATTTTCTTCTACAAAGTTGTTTAAAATGATGTTTTATAGTAGATTAAGTGATCATTTTTAATGAAACTCTTTTATATTTTTCATAAAATCTTAAAATGTAAAGTAAATGATAGATGAAAAGCAAGTCCTGGGTGCCAATAGAGGGCCCCTAAAATAAAGGGAAAATATCTAAAATATCCCTCATAAAAAGAATTATATCCAAAAACCCCATAAATAATTTTCCTATAAAAAAAAACCCAAAATAGGATTAAACTATATCCAGAAAACCTAATAACTTAATTTCCATCCAACTCCATTTAAATGATGAAATTTCTTGACTACAATACCATTATTACATTTTTTTTATTAAAATATATAAAAAATAATTATTCAAAATTTGTATTACAATCTTCTTTTGGGAGAGGCTATTTCCACAGCCTTTTTGGCTTCATCCACAGCCCTCTTAATGTTTTGGTTGATTTTTGAATTTTTTTTGTATAAAAAACTCAAATAATGCCACAATACCCAATTTACCCTTCTTACATCTTCCCTCCATCTACTTTCACATGATGCAAGCTTTTTTTTTTGCCTAAATTCCAAAATTACCCCTTTCTTTTAAACTTTGTATGTCCAATATTAATAATGCATAAAAGTAATCTAGATGTTGATGGGAGCAGGGCCGAAGAACCTGGATGGCCATTGGGCTACACAACTGGGCTAACCCTCTCGATTGCCCACGCCCCTCAACATTCCAACAATATTCTGAAAAATAAAAAAATAAAAAAAAAATTTAAAAAAAATAAAAAAAAAATGAAAGAAAGAAAGAAAGAAGGAAAGAAAAAAAGAAGGAAACATTAGGAGTCTCCGTCCTGTGTGAACATGAGGGGTGAAGACCATGGTTTAAGTGCAATAAAAAATCACGAGAACCATTGAAACTACAGGTTTTATACTGTCATCCATGATCGTAGAACCTAATATATGTCAATGCATAATAACTGACCTTATAGCTTATCCAATCATTTTAGTGCATCAAAAACAAAAAGCAAAAACAGGGGAGAAGACTAAAAAGGCACACCATTGCATGCACAAAACGGGCTAATAGATACTAATATTAGGATAAAATCTAGTTCCATTCAAATCAAATACAACCTCATGAGTGTTTTTGATTGTCCATAAAAATATACATATAACCTCATGTAGTTTGATGACTCAAGCATTTAAACTATTAGGTTCACAATGGAGCCAAAAAAAA
The DNA here is from genome assembly GCA_039720395.1 of Liquidambar formosana. Lineage (NCBI taxonomy): Eukaryota > Viridiplantae > Streptophyta > Magnoliopsida > Saxifragales > Altingiaceae > Liquidambar > Liquidambar formosana. Next base: position 7,660,054 of record CM077835.1, read on the forward strand.
ATCAAAACCATTTCAATATGTGCTGAGCACGCCCAAAACACAATCATCTACTTTGAAAGAAAGGAAAAAAAAATTGTTAAGCAAATACATTTAACAAAATGTGTGCATGGATGTATATGTTTGGAAATTTCAATGAACCATCCCAAACTCGTGATATTTATTTCATTATCTCCTCCTGTAAATTATCCAAAATGAAGCAAATCTGATAAACTTTTTGCAAAAGAAAAACAGTAAATTATAACCAATGCTTTATAAAATAACACTAAACAAATAAAAATTAAATACACATAAATCTGGACAATTGCAAAATGACTAATATTGGCCCATCTATATCCTTATTGCTCTCCATCCAAGGAAGTTGTGGCATTATTTTTTTCATTGCTTTTACACCTTAAGTGACACAATTAATTTAGCATCACCACTAACATAGTAGATCAAAAGGCTTGTCGGGACCAATTTTTTTCAACCTGTGACACGTGCAACACAAAGAGGATGGCATTGGTCCACAAACCCATGGATGTTGAGTACGTATATAATTATTAAATTGATGTTTGCAAAACAAATTACACTAGAGCTCAATTTGTTATAACCAAAACCTTAGAAATATAAGAGCCAACCTTACACAAAACCTCATGAAGGTTTCATGAAGCCTCAAATCAACAAATCATCAAATTTATTTTAAAACTCCCTTGTTGCAAATAGAGGCATAAAAAAAAAACATCTAGCTGGCTTTCTTAGATTTTTCTCATTAGAGCCTTTTCCACACCCCCAAACCAAAAAAAAAAAAAAAAAAGAAAAAAAAAAAGAGAGAGAGGGGAAAATCAAGGGCTTGAATAAAAAACCCCTAAGTTCTGACCAAAAAATAAAAACTATAAGCCCTAAATTGATAATCAAGACAAATTGATAATGTTAACATAAAGAATCCATAGAGAGGGAAAACAATTGCTTCAATAAAAAAGCAAATACCTAGGCAAAATCTTTTATTAGAAGAAAAGAAACAAAAATATAAAACAGATAAGAGAAAATCTAGAAAGAAAGAAAAGAAGAAAAAAAATTTGAAGATCTAGAAGAGAGTAGGAGTACCTTTGTCTTCCAACTGTAGGAATACCTCACGTCTTTCTTCAATAGCAAGTGTAGGAATACCTCACCTTCAATAGCTTCAAGTAGTTTCCTATAGAAATAGTACCCTTCTATGTTTCCTTTATGTTTTGTTGTAAAAAGAAAGGGGCAATCTTGGAATTTGTGCAAAAAAAAGCTTGCACCGTGTAAAAGTGGATGGAGAGAAGATGTAAGAAGGGTAAATTGGATATTGTGACATTATTTGAGTTTTTTATGCAAAAACAACTCAAAAGTCAATCAAAACATTAAGAGGGCTGTGGATGAAGCAAAAAAAGCTATGGAAATAGCCCCTCCCTCTTCTTTATTTAATAAATTGATTATTTGTCATTTATCACAAAAAAAGAAAAAAAAAAAAAAACGAAGACAAGAAAATGAATAAACAAATAATTACAAAAGAGTATGTTGGTCCAAAAGTTGTATAATTTCAATGGAGTTGAATGGAAGTTAGGATGTTGGGTTTTTTGGATATATTTTAACCCCATTGGGTTTTTCCGATAGAAAAATTATTTTATAGGGTTTTTGGATATAATTATTTTTATGTATTTTGGATATTTACCTTAAAACATATATATATATATATATTGGACCTATTACAATGGTCACAACTATTTTAGGCCCCTCATTTTTTTATTAAAAATTGGAAACCTTAGTTGTTTACCTGACGTGCCTCGATCATATCAAGGCTGGCCCTGACTGTGTATAGTAATACAAACATCACAACAAAAACGCAACTAACCCAACCTGGGTTGGTTTCAACTTTCAAAGGACATATTTGTCCTTTTTGTTATAACATGTAACAATAGTTACATTAATTGCTTTTCAAACTTTAAAATATCATAATCGTCATTTTACAAACAGGCCTACGATAAAATTTATATTTTTTAAATCTACTTGTCCAAATCTTCAAAACAAAACACCATGGGATTTTCCCTTCACCTCTTAGATTTAATGCCAATGAAGGAAATACTAAAGTAGAATTACATCTGAAGATAGAAAAAAGTAGAAGTCATCCATCCTCGGAAAGAATCCATTAAAGTAAAAACAGAAAATACATTGCTTTAAGCAACACCCTCCCAAAAAACAATTCCACTACAAAACGTAAAAAACGATCCAATGTCCCTAGAAGCCCCTTGGTCACATCACACTGTGGAATCTATTTCTCATTATAATCACAACTGATCAACTGTATATGCCTAATCGTTAGAGAACTGAATTCACTGAATTTATTAATTTACTTTTCTTGCTTAGTTGGACTCATTGAAGTCACTCTTGGTCTAGTGTTCATTGTGTGCACGTTTTGGTGAATATGGATAAGCCAAGCATGTGGACACATTGCGTCACATGCATGTCCAAATACATTTTTTTTTTTTAAAAAGAAAAAAAAAAGGTAATTTCTGCACAAATAATTTAGCACTATAAGTTAGAGAAATACAAAGAAAAATAAATTAAAACCTCAGCATCACAATTTTCAACTAGCATGAAACACAAAGAATTGTCTAGAAGAATATGGACAAAAGGCATTCTTTGTTGTGAAATAAAAGAGGATAAGAATTTAAGACAATAAATTGAATAGAGAAAAACTTCTCATCCGTGTCTTATTCATGTATCAAAAGTCTCCTTTTATAGGCTTACATCCATAAAGAACGAGAAGTAAACCGATGCATTCAATTAGAAACTTTAAGGAATGCCGATTTAAAGAGTGGTGGCATCCACCATTTACTCATTCATTTACAACATCTCCCCCTTGGATGTCAACCACGCTAAGATAATGTGCCTCGTTAAAACCTTACTAGAAAAACCTAGTGGAAAAAACTAGTGAATAAAAAAGAATACAACATTTTTGTAAATCTTAGAGTGGTGTTGGACGCACTTAAAGAAACTGTCTCATTAAAACCTTGCTAGGAAAACCCAGTGGGACAAAACCTAGGTGAAGGAAAAAGAGTATAGCGTGCACATGTCCAAAATGAATACTCCCCTGATAAGAAAATAAATATCAACTTAACTGATCGCAAACCCGACGCATTCCAATGCCATATACCAATTTCTTGAATGTTGACGATGGTAAGGCTTGGTGAATAAATCCGCAAGATTATCACTGGAACGTATTTGCTTCACATCAATTTCATGCCTCTGTTGGAGTTCATGAGTGTAGAAGAACTTTGGTGAAATGTGTTTGGTTCTATCACCTTTGATGTACCCTCTTTGAGTTTATGCAATACATGCAGCATTATCTTCATAAATTGTTTTGGCATACTTTTAATCAGAGGTAACCCACATGTATCTCGGATGTGATGGACTACAGATCTTAACCATACACATTCACGACTTGTTTCATAGAGTGCAAGTATCTCAGAGTGATTAGAAGATGTAGCAATTAAAGTCTATTTTGTAGATCGCCAAGAGATAGCTGTGTTGCCACATGTGAATACATACCCTGTTTGTGAGCGAGCCTTGTGAGGATCAGAAAGGTATCTAGAATCTGCATATCCTTTTAAACATAGACCATGGGCTGATTCCTTTAAGTAAAACAAACCCATATCTGTAGTTCCATAAATGTAGCGTAAAATATGTTTAATACTACTCCAGTGTCGTCAAGTTGGGGTAGAGCTAAATCTTGCTAACAAGTTGATTGAAAATGCTATATCAGGCCTAGTGCATTGTGCTAAGTATAACAAAGCACCTACTGCACTAAGATATGGTACTTCAGGACCAAGTAGCATTTCATTATCTTCTTTGGGACGAAATGGATCTTTCTTAATATCAAGAGATCGAACCACCATGGGAGAACTTAATAGATGTGCTTTATCTATATTAAAACGTTTCAATACCTTTTCGGTATAAGCTGATTGATGAATAAGAATTCCATTTGATTTATACTCGATCTGCAGGTCGAGACAATATTTTGTTCTCCCTAAATCTTTCATCTCAAATTCTTTTTTCAAATATTCAGCAGCTTTCATGAGCTCTTCAGGAGTCCCAATTAAATTTATATCATCGACATAAACTGCAACGATGGCGAATCCAGATTCGGATTTCTTTATAAATACACAAGGGCATATAGGATTATTAACATATCCTTCTTTAACTAAGTACTCACTGAGATGATTATACCATATTCTTCCAAATTGTTTTAATCCATACAAGGATCGTCTCATTTTAATGGAGTACATATTTCGTGGTTGTTGTCACACCCCATTTTTGTCACCTTAGCTAGGACATATCATTTCATGTAGGATTTTGAGTCCTTTTTTAGTCTAGTCTTTTGCATTAAGTTTCTATGGCATTGAATATCATGTGTATGAATTTTGAAGCGATTTGGAGTTCATTTCGATGGTCAATAAGAACTTTTGCGACTTAAAGGACATAATCGTCTTTTAAGCCGTGTATTTTCCATTTGACTTTGGAATGAATCCCGAGTCATCCCATCAAGTTCATATGGTTATATAGAGTCCATATATAGGTTCAATTTCATGAATTAATGGTTTAAGATCAATTCGGCTCGCAATGGTTCGGGTTGGCTAAAAGACCCTTTCTTGATTTGCTCAAATTGACTTATAAGACCCAATCAATTTTTTCTCATTTAACTTCAATTGGGCTTTATTTATGTCCTAAACATGTTTAGAAAGATCAATTTTCAATTGGGAAAGCATTCGATTCGACCTTGTGTACAAACCCAGCTTAGCGACGGTGAAGCACCATGGTTAACCACCTTTGTAAAACCTAACCATGCACCCATGGTTGAGGATTTTTGTCCTAGAATGCCTAAAAATGTGTTCCCCTTCGAAACATGGTCATTTTGGCTTTTATTTCGTCAAAATCGGACTTAATTTGAAGATTTTAAGACTTCTGAAGCAAGTGGAAGTCAAAACCGAAGCGGAAATAGGAGGGCCTCGGGTAACTGTCCGGGGCTGGACGGTCAGCCGTCCAAGCCCAGACGGCTAACCGTCCAGGCCTAGTTGGTCACCCGAGAGAGTCCGTCCTCAACTCGAACTCTGACTCTTCTTTCCCTCTTTTGACGGTTTCCTCCGCCAAAACAATTTGTCTGAGCTTAGGAGTGTGTAGGTTTGAGTTGTTTGAGCACCAAGAGAGTCTCTAATAGCCCTAGGATCATTATTTAATGAATTAATCCTAGCCATTGGTTTAGGGGGTCAGTTCTCTATATAAAGGACATGATATTCAGCACATAAGAGGAGGTTAATTGCACTTTACACTTAGAGAGAGAGGGAGCTACGAGTTTGGAGAGCTAGAAGGACTTCAAGAGGAGGCTCTTCAACCCCAAGCAAGCAAGGAAATAAGAGGTTTGAAGACAAGGAAGAGTCTACAAGAGGTAAGCCTATCCCTTTAATGCTGAACATGAATTTCTGCTTCTCCTTCTTCTCTTTCTTCTTCTTCTTTTAAGATAGTTGTGGTGCATGCAATTGCTCTTCTTATGGATTGAATTCAATGTTTACATGATATTATATGAATGATTTTACGATAGTTCATGGCTTTATATGCTTGATAATCCCTGGTTTACCAAGGGTTTGATAGTATTACTCTTGTTATCCTCTTAAATCATGCATAGTTCACATGTTTAGGTTGCTGTGATTATTATCATGTGTGGATGTTCTTGTTAGTCAATATATGTTATATGAATGATATTCATGATAATTTGAGCATGTCTTAGAGTCGTTTCATAGGTTTTAATGCATAGTTGTGAGATTAGGGTTTCGATAACCCTGAAATCGCGTAGGTCTTATACAGCATGCTTAGCTTAGTTTTTTGAGTAGTTTCTCATCATAATCATTCTATATATGCTGCATATAGTTGAATCATGCTAGGTTTGCATTCATATAGTATATTTTATAGGGTTTTTGGAGACATTATCCTTTTCTAAGGATAATTATCCTTTTCGTTGAGTGAGGTTTTGTATGAGAGTCTTCTGTGATGTGTTTAAGCATGAAATCTTTTCTGTTGTGTTTTAGGGTATATATTTTATGTAGGATATGCTGATTGCACCTCCCCATAACGACTTTTTTACGTGAAATTATCTTAGGATAGTTTCGCTTAAGAAAGCTCGCCGTAGGAAGGTCTATTTCCATATTTTACATGAAATATCATCTTTTTGGTTAGAATGAGCTTTGTTATCATGTTTATTGATATTATTGGAGTCTCTTATGCTTGTTAGTGTGTCTTTCATAGGTTTTTATGCATATTAGTTGAGTCATTGCATGTAGGATTGAGTTAGAGTTCCTAGTTATTCATTATTCTTGTTGTTTGCATGATTAATGGATGATTTTAGGCCTTGTCAAGGTTCTGTCCAGATTAGTATTTTGCTTTCTTTGCATGATTGTGTGCACTTGTAAGGGTGTAAACAGGTACAATGCTTGTCCTATTGCAAATAGGGCTGCTATGATCTGAAATGGCTAATGTTTGGAGCTTTTGCGCTCAGGTAAGTAGGGTTTGAAGGTGCCCCAATTCACCTTTCTTTTTCTATCTTTTCTCTTCTCCCTCCTAGGGTTACTTCTTAATACAAGCTTATGGTAATTATCAAAGGTTTCTTTCAATAATAAATTCTAGTTTTTATCAAAGTTTTCCTCTTGTGGAAGTTTTCAGTTTTGGATTAAATCAATGTATTTTCAAATAAGGAAACCTAGGGTTTTTACCATAGGTTTGTATTAGGTTGTAACCCTATTCTTTTCGAACTACGTGGACTTTGATCCATATATTTCGCTGCATAGTACGTAGGCGCTCTTCGTGAGGCTCAAGTCCGTTCTAGGATCCAAGTATCCTAGGTTTTTCTTTTCTTTTCTTCTTTTTTCTGTTTTGTTTTATTTGAATGATTATGCATGAGATGATTGGATGAAATATATGATATGCATGCTGCCTTGTGATGATATATGATGATATTTGAGTGGAAAAGATCTTAAGTTAGCCCAATTAAATTAAGAGACCAACTCGGGCGATGTGGGTGCCTATGGGCTTAGCCCAGAACCTTCCCACGTCGAAACTTAGCCCCCGGATCCAATTTTCTGGTTTCAAAGACTTTGCTTTTCCTTTAATGGAGTCATGTGGTTTTGAAAATAAAACATTTTTGTGGTTTTCCTCTTTTCCCTAAAAAATGAGGTGGCGACTCTTTTTTGTTTGTTGTCTTTCATACCTATTATCATTTTTTGCCAAACCCTTGTGGGCTCCGCGCTTTTTTTTTCGTGGGTTCACAGTTGTGATGTATTTGCTTCAGGCAATTTGAATCCTTTAGGGACCTTCATATATATATCTGCATCTAACATTCCATATAGATATGCAGTAACTACGTCCATAAGACGCATGTCAAGTCCTTCTGAGACTGACAGACCAATTAAATATCGAAATGTAATGGCATCTATTGCAGGTGAATATGTTTATTCATAATCAATCCCAGGTCTCTGCAGGAAACCTTGTGCTACTAAATGAGCTTTATATCCGACGATCTCATTTTTATCATTACGCTTTCTTACAAACACCCATTTGTAACCCACGGGTTTCACATCATTGGGTGTTAGGACTACAGGTCCAAATACTTTGCGTTTTTCTAGCGAATCCAATCTGCTTGGATTGCTTCTTTCCACTTTGACCAATCAGGTCTACTGTGACATTCATCTACAATGTGCGGCTTGAGATTATCATCATCTTTTAAGATTTCAATAGCTATTGTGAAAAAAAATACATCATTAATAACCACTTCTGTGCGATCCCACAATTCTCTTGTACATGTATAGTTTATGGAAATTTCTTTATTTCCATGTACATATGTTTTTTTATTGTTTTCTGTCTCTTCAGGGACATTTTCCTCTTCAAGAGTTATTATATCAGAATTTGTGGGAATATTTATTTCTTGTTCAATAGCCTCTTCCTGGAGTGCTATTTTCTATATTTTGTTGCCCTTTTATTTTTCTCTTCCGGGGAACTAAATCTTTTGAACTCAAGGGTCTACCACGCTTCAGGCATGTTGTAGATAATTCATTTGTTGCAATAATAGTAGACTTATCAATTTGTATATTGATCTTTGCTGGTGTGTTTGTAGCCGGTATATAAGACTTAGTTATTTTTGCTGCATCTGTAAATACATCAGGCATTTAATTAGCAATCTTCTGAAGATGAGTGACCCTTTGCACTTTAGTTTCACATTGAGCAATGTGCGGATCAAGATGGGACAAAGATGGTACATTTCAAGAAAGTTCACGCCGTTCCTTTATTGGTGGATTTCCTCCCCTTAATGGTGGGAACTGTATTTCATCAAAATGACAATCTGCAAATCTTACTGTAAAAACATCACTTGTCAATGGTTCAAGAAATTTGATGATGGAAAGTGAATCAAACCCAATATATATTCCCAATCAACGTTGAGGACCCATTTTAGTGCGTTATGGGGTTGGAATTGGAACTTGCACAGCACAACCAAAAGTTCGTAGATGGGAAATATTCGATGGTTGACCAAGTACAAGTTGTAAGGGTGATTATTCTTGATAAACAATAGGGTGAATGCGAACCAATACTACAGCACGTAAGATGGCATGTCCCCAGGCAGAAATAGGTAATTTGGTTTTCATAAATAAAGGTCGAGCAATCAGCTAAAGGCGTTTGATAAAGGCTTCTGCTAACCCATTTTGAGTATGGATATGAGCAACTGGATGTTCAATATTAATCCCAATTGACATGCAAAAGTCATAAAATATTTGAGATGTAAATTCACTAACATTATCTAGGCGAATCTTCTTGATCGGATGATCTGGAAATTGTGTTTATAACCTGATTATTTGGGCAAGGAGCCTAGCAAATGCAATATTGCGAGTAGATAGCAAATAAACATGTGACCATCGCGTTGAAGCATCTATCAAAACCATAAAATAGCGAAATGGTCCACATGGTGGAGAAATAGGTCCACATATATCCCCTTGAATTCATTCCAAAAATTTTGGAGATTCAGCAATAACTTTTGTAGGAGATGGTCTAATAACCAATTTTTCTTGGGAGCAAATAGTACATGGATAATCACTGGACAAGAGAATTTTCTGGCTCTTTAATGGATGTCCATGTGAATTGTTAAAGATTCAACACATCATTGTTGATCCTGGGTGACCAAGTCGGTCATGCCAAAGCATAAAAGTTTTTGGATCAGAGGACTTCAGACCTATCACCACATTTGATTCAATTGTTCTTATGGTTGTATAATACAACCCTGAAGAGAAAGTAGGAAGTTTCTTTAATACAAGCTTCCGGCATGAAATAATAGAAGTAATGTAGAGATATTCTACATTACGTTCACATGTAGTTTCAATATGATATTCATTACGACGTATATTTTTAAAACTTAGTAGACTTCTTCTGGATCTGACTGAATATAAAGCGTTGTTGATATGTAATTTTGTTCCACCAGGTAACATGATTGTGGCTCTTTTAGAGCCATCGATCAGGTTCGCAGGACTTGATATTGTATTGACATTAATTTTATCTAATATAATGTCTGAAAAATATCTTTTATCTCGAAGGATAGTGTGCGTTGTGACACTATCTGCTAGACATATATCTAGTCATCTCGAAATTAAATAATTCATTATCAAGATCCATACCTTTTCATGAAAATATATAAATTTAAGTCTAAAAATAAATAGACAAATAGATAAAATATGAAAACAAAATGCATGTGAAATAACATTGTTATTGATAATAAGAAAATAGAAAAAGGTAATAATGTTAATTGATGTGGACATTTCCATCACCAATTAAATGGTCAATTTTTCTATTAGACTCTTCAAAGAAATTTGAAACATCTAAATGAGTTATATCTACGGGGTCATTGTGATCAAAATTCATTTCTACTTTCTTGCATTTCTCCTTGATTGAGGCTTGGTAAAGTTTGACCAAATGGTCAGGTGTACGATAGGTACGCGACTAATGCCCTTTTATACCACAACTAAAGCAAATATCTTCATATTGCTTAGGCCTTTTATTTTTCTCTCTTTCTTGTTTGGCCTCATTGGTAGACCACTTCTGGTAGCATGATATGGTTTTATTGTTGCAACCACTTGAATAATTATAACTACCACGTTGTGAATAATTATTTCGCCCACGACCGCGACCACGCCCACGACTATGGCCACATCCGTGACCTCGTCCACGACCACGAAACGATATTGCATTCACTTCAGGGAATGTTGTAGAACCGGTTGGACGGGATTGGTGATTTTTTAGTAAAACCTCGTTGTTTTGTTCAGCAACAAGAAGACATTATATTAATTCATAATATTTTGAAAATCTACGCTCTCAATATTGCTGCTGCAGGAGCACATTCGAGGCGTGAAATATAGAATACGTTTTTTCTAACATGTCTTCTTCTGTTACTTTTTCTCCACACAATTTTAATTGGGAGCTAATTTTGAATAGTGCTGAATTATACTCAGTAATTGTTTTAAAATCTTACAACCTCAGGTGCATCCAATCATAACGAGCTTTTGGAAGAATGACAGTTTTCTGGTGGTCATATCTATCTTTCAAGTCATTTCATAGGGCAAGAGGGTCCTTTACCGTGAGATATTCTATTTTTACCTCCTCATCAAGGTGATGGCGAAGAAAAATTAATGCCTTGGCGCGATCCTGTAGGGACGCTTGATTTTCTTGCTAAATTATGTTACCCAAATTCATTGCAGTAAGATGGATTTCAGCATCAAGAATCCAAGACAAATAATTATTTCCTGAGATATCAAAGGCGGCAAACTCAAGTTTCGTAAGGTTTGACATTGTCGGAGTGCTATAATTATATGTCAAAATAAAATAATATTTTGTTAATATATGAATAAATCAAAACATATAAGGAAGCACGTAAATTTTATAAATACTAAATTCCTTATGATTTATCATGAGATCATTAGTAAAATATGAAATATGCATTTTCAATATAAAGGGGTACGAAACATATTTAATTGAAAGTCGTTTGGATCATAAATTAACATACTACATTGAATTGGCATATCAATATACACATAAAAGAACGACAAGAAAACAATTGGATTAAATTGAGACATTATTCAAAATTTGTCTAAAACTTCAGGTTTTCAAATTTGTCTCTTACTTCAGGAAGAGAACAAATGAATAATAACTTTTCGTATAGAAAACTTTAGGTTTTCAGATCTTTCTCTTACTTCAAGAAGAGAAGATGAATCATTACCCTTTTTCCTTTTTATTTATAAAACTTCAGGTTTTATTTTTTAAATCTTCTCTTGCTTTAAGAAAAGAAGATGGACATTCCTTCATTCGATATATAGAATTTAGATTGAAAAATTAACAATAAGCAAAACTTATAACATAACAATAAAGATTAATGCAAATATAATTTTTACGTTGGATTAGTAACATGGATGCAAAAACCAACCTTTTTAAATAAAATTTATCACTATGAAAATCAGCATGCTAATAGTGCATCAAAATAAATGATTTACCATAAAAACATGGTAAGTATGGAAGATGAATATATGTGTATGTAACTCACCACAACCAAATTGGTTAAGAAAGGAAATGGCAATAGTATGATATTGCTCACAAATCCTTGAGCAATTTGTGCTAATAACGTGTTGTGAAATAAAAGAGGATAAGAATTTAAGACAATAAATTGAATAGAGAAAAACTTCTCATCCGTGTCTTATTCATGTATCAAAAACCTCCTTTTATAGGCTTACATCTATAAAGAACGAGAAGTAAACCGATGCATTCAATTGAAAATTTAAGGAATGTCGGTTTAAAGAGTGGTGGCATCCACCATTTACTCATTCATTTACAACATTCTTTAATTATTTTTTTATAATAAGTTTTGAATGGTTCCACGAGAAGACACTGCTTCATAAATGTTTTTTCTATTAATGGTTAATGTGGTCAAGTTTACTATTTTTGTCTTTGAGTCAAGCTTGGAATTCCAAGCATGCATATTAAATAGCAGAGCCACGGGGGCCTCTAGGGGCACGTGCCCCCATTGGCCTCAAACTTTTTTTTTTTAATTATTATTTTTTTAGGTATAAGTTAGCATTTGTTGACTATTTATTAACATAATGCCAAAAAAAGAAAGATAGTAGTCAATTTTTAAGCATATATATGGTCTATTTGTAATACGTAGATACAAAAATCTTTTTTTTTTTTTGGTATTACATTGGAAATTGATTACCAAAAAGTAATTTATTTTTTTTAAAAAAAAGGATTTTTGGTCATAGCCCCTAAGTATAAGAGTACTTTTACAATAGGCCCTAAATGAAAAACGGTTTTGTAAAAACCCCTTTTGACCCCATAGCGACAAAAATATCCCTGCTTTACAATTTAAATTAAATTACAGACCGTGCCATTTTTTCCCCACTTCCCCACATTCTCTCCCTCTCTCCCATGGTTCCATCACCTCCCACTTTTAGCCACCGCCGACTACAAATGTAATTCCAACAACTATGAAGTGGCTGTCTGAATCACCACAATACTTGCTAGTTTCCAGATTTGCAACGAAGAGGCTAGGAGAAGAGAAGAAAGGATCTTAATCTACCTTTTATTATGCTATCATCAGATTTGCTTTCTAGATTTGCAACAAATGATCTTCTCCTTCCCCCTTCCGCTCAATCTACCTTCTCCATCCCGCCATTGACAACTATAGTAAAGGTGAACAGTTTACTAGTTTGTGCTTTGTAAATTTACACAAACAATAGTAACAGTTTACTATTGTGTGCTTTGAAAAATTTACATAGACAAATATTAACAGTTTACTATTGTATGCTTTAAAAAATTTACACAGACAATAGTAAGAGTTTACTATTGTGTGCTTTGAAAAATTTACACATACAATAGTAACAGTTTACTGTTGTGTGATTTGAAAAAATTACACAGACAACAGTAACAATTTACTATTGTGTGCTTTGAAAAAATTATTTACCACATAATAACATTACAACCCTTAATCCACCACCGTCCCTTTACCACACGAAACCAACCATTGTGAACCACTGCCATAAAACCCCAAACCTGTTGATAACCACCAAAACCACCATCATCAAACTCTACCAAACCCACACCATCCTCACCGTCATATCTCCATCATCATGCAACAAATTAAAAACACAAATCAAAACCACAACACTTTTCCCTTCAAACCCACTGTTAAACCAAAAAAAAAAAAACAGACCCAGATCTGGTTTTTCCAGTTGCCGCCGACAATGTCATCGGCGACTTACCACCAGCCCGACCACATCCCCGTTGCCTCCCCACATCAGCTACCGTTGATTCTCTCATTGCCGGATCACCGTTGAGCCTCGATCATCGAGTCTCATGCCATTGAAGCGCGCTCACCGTCAACCCTCGACCACCGAAGACGATTGCCATCAAACCAGTCCGATCTGGTGGTCGGAGCTTGATCCCGCTCCGCCGTTGATTCCTCACTTCCAGATCTGAGCCTCGACCATCAAGCCTCAACCGCCGAAGATGATCACCGTTGAGCCTCGACTACACGATCACTGTTGAGCCTCGACCACCGAAGACGATCACTGGCCCTTGACCACCAGAGCTTGACCGCCGCTCCTCTCTCTCTCTCTCTCTCTCTCTCTCTCTATCTCTCTCTCTCTCTCTCTCTCTCTCTCTCTCTCAAATTGGTTTGTGAATATAAAACCCACCCACAGTTTGGTTTGTAAATATAAAAGGTTAAAACGGGTATTTTTCAAAAAAATTTCCTTTTGCTTAAAGAATCTTTTAAAAAAGGGGTTTTAGAATTAAAAATTCTTATGATGAGTTTTTTGTTAACAGCAATCCCTTGTTAAGGATTATTGCTAATTTTTCCTAAAAAAAATTCTAAAACTTTCCGTCGCCACTTCACAAAATCATAACACGATATGCCCATTGGATAAAACTCCTTACTCCGCCCGTCCGCAGCCATGGCTTAATAACGTAGCATGTTAATGTGATATCCCTTCTCGAAGAAACCGGGAACAGGCCAGGTCGAGATCGACATACTCGGGTATCATAACGTCGCTTCGTGTGATTGGTCTCCTCGTAAAATAAAAGCAATTAGAGACTTTGTCGGTTTGTCCAACTTGCAATCTCAACTTGCAGATTGACAAGATTGCAAGTTGGGGCAAAGTCCATTGATTTCCATGTATATGAGGCTGATTGATGCAATAAGAATACATTTACTGCCTTTGAATCCCCACATAATCTGGAGTTGTTGACACAGCACTTCTTAAATTTATTTTTTTCTCTTTTTTAACGGACATCTATTATTTTACCCTTTGTGCCCCTTCCACTGCCGCTTCTTTAGTGACTTGGTTTTGCAATTTGGATTGGCATTCTAGACATGTGGGGCAGAATTTCTGCGTTTCAGAATTTCTACTCACACCAAATCATAATCTGATTTCTTGTGAGTATTATTATTGTTATTATTATTTTATTTTATTTTGGGCGCTAAGGGCCCTAGCTAAGCTTCTTATGATTGATCTCCTTAGAAAATAAAAGTAATAACACCACATTGATTTGGGTGAATAGAATAGGAATGAGACTGAAAGGTGAATGAGAATAGAATGAGAATTGTTATTTCATTCAAATGTTTAGTAAGATGTGGAAATGAAATCGCCGAGATCTACCTTTTGTGATTTCATTCTTTAAAAAGTGAGAATGGTTATTTTTCTTAGTTTGGAGTGGAGTGGTTATTCTTTCTTGGAGGGAATATACCCCAAAAGGGAAGGCTTATTTTTTTCCTTACAGCCAACCAAACATTTCAAAATATGTTAGGAATAGAATGACCATCTTCATTCCAACCTTCTTCCTTTTTTTTCTTTTCTTTTTTGTTTTTTTTTGAAAATAAATAAATAAAGAAGTAGAAGTAACAAAGAATTTAAAATCCCAACTAGGTTGGCACCCTTATTCCAACTTACCAAATGCGGCCATTAAGTTTAAAATTTTTAATATTTTTGACCTATGCTAAATACAATTTTATACAATTGGATTTCAAGCGTGCATGAAATTTCAAGTAAAAACTTTTTGAAAATATGATATTAAAACTTTTCCATTTTTATTTTTTAGGAGTTGAGGGGGTGGGTTTAACAAAAGTTATACGACCTTCTAGATCACATTAAGTCTACAATGTTACTATATCTGGATTATTTATACGACCTTCTAGATCACATTAACTAAATATCTTGACTTGTGATTCACGTGCAATTTTTTACTAGTGTAATTGAGTAAGTGTGAATCACGTTCCTTACACCAACTCACATCCTGACATCCACCATGAATTTACCTCGTAAGCTGTGAAGGTTTTGATGGGTTTAGCTGTTCACCGAATATTTTGGTGTCCATGAATCCTCCAATCCCCCCATTTTTTTTTTTTTTTTTTTTTTGGTGATTCCCTAATCCACTTGAACCAAACATGGCACCGTCCCAGGTTTCTGTTGCATGAGAGACCTGGAATCCACATCTTCAACTTTGGATCAAAACCTATATATACTTCACTTAGAATTCCTTGAGAACAAGGAGAGAAAATAGAATAACTTCTGGATTTAATTAATCAAAACCTAGTCTTCTGCATTGTGGCTTATATCCACATATACATGCGAAAACTTAACCCTAATTCTTGTAGAATAAGAAATAAAACTTAAAAAGGAAGATATTTTAAAAATGGTAAATATTCTTGAAGATTAGGCCATTTTGAGGTGTGTGCTTGGATTTTGCTTTGATTAGATATAGGTGTGTGTATAAGTACTGAAGGCACTGTCACTTCTTCAAAGGTTAAACTGTTTTGTGATGCATGCTTAGATACTGTTTTGATCTTGTTACTCTAAATGTGTATGTTTAGGTTATGTCAACTTGGAAATAGAAATACGATGGAATCTAATGAAAAGTGCCAATTTCGCGTAATTTTGATATCGGGCATTGTATTTCTGCTAATGCTTTTTGAGTTCTTGTTGCTTCAAACGTTCCAAGTACAGTTCTACTAGTGCTTTTTGAGTTTTTGTAATATATGCCTAAATACGAGAATAACCGCCATCCACTCCTCCATGGTTAACGTTTAAGATCAATTCGGTGAGTAATTTGGCCTTAGAAGGGAGTAAAAAGTCGTATTTGAAAGCTATCACTTTTCAAAGCTTAAATTTCATGAATCACTAACCTATAGATAATAAATAAATAAATAAATAAAATCAACTTAGAATGCCAAAGTTGGTGAAATATGATATTTAACTTGTTTACATTTTTTATTCCGGGGCTTAACCTCTGCAATAATCATATGATAAATAAAACCATCACCCAAGAAATGTGGTGGCCGGGTTGGATTAATTATCATGGATGACCTAATTAAAAAGCTTTAATTGTACTAAACATCTCGAGTTGTGATCTGCCGGTAATGTTTTATTAGTAATTAAAATTAGGAAAAAAAAAATGAAGAAGAAGAAGAAGAAGAAGAAGAGGAGGGTTTATCGCTATTGTCTTTTTCCGTTTTATTAGTATCTTTCATAGTTAATTTTATAGATTTTTTTGTTTATGGAAAGATGCGGATACAAACAAAAGGGTTACGAAATAGATCTTTCTAATTGAAAAGTGTGCATAGAGCTTTTGGGCCAAAGTGTGCTTCCTTGCTTCCTTATGGGCTTCGGTAGACAAATCCTTTGAGGGTATTCCTTTGTTTCTGATTGTTAGAAATTGGAAAGAGATTTGTGCTTCGAAACCTATTAAGCATAGAGCTTTTGGGGCTTCTTTTTGTCCTCCTAGAGGTGATGATGTTTTGGTTTTGGTTTGTCTTTTGTTTGAAGGCGTTCTTGTTTTGTTTTGATGCTTAGGACTGTTTGTTTTTGTGGCTCCTTTTTGGTCTCTTGTTGAACTTCTTGTCCAATATGTATTTATCCCTTTGATTAATACAATTGTTATTTATCAAAAAAAAAAAAAAAAAAAAGTGTGCATAAGTTGTCTTTCTTTTACCAAAATAAATAAATAAATAAGGTCTCAAGGACCACAACTCCCTTTCACCACCCGCGAACAAATTCTCTACTCCACCTGAACCAAGTACTAAAAATCAATTATAATGATTTGAATCTTTGATATCAATTCATTTTTGCTGTCAAGTCATTACTAACAACTAACCAGCAAAAAATAAACTATTTAAATTTAATATTCTAAACTAACAAAAAGAATAAATAAATAAATAATGCCCTGAAGACCATTCTTTCATGACGTTCGATGAATTTATCCATGTTGACTAATTGACACCGTACCGTATCAGGTTTCCACTTTTCACCCATTTTGCTTAATTTCTGTCCCACGTGAAAAACAAATAAAAAAAAATAACATGAGCTTCATTTATTATTGATTGAAGCATGTTTAACACGCTCTCCTATTGAGTGAGATTAGTCCCCTTTTTGTACAACGTTATCAACGTTCACCGTCCCAGGTTTCTTTTTTTTGTTTGTTTAACCAATAACAATAAGTCTAAGTAAATCAAATTAAAATAATAAAATAACAATTAGTTCAATATATCTTTCATATATGATTTAAATTTTTTTTTTTTCTAAAAAGAAATTTGCTCTGTCCCAATTTGTTTATCCATATTTTTAAATTTTAGATTGTCTTAAAATATTTGTCTACTATCAAAAGTCAAAACAAATGATTATTTTATTTTTTGAAAATACCATTAAATATATTTAAAATTACAGTCGCTACACCAAATGTAACATCAACCAACATTATGTTAAAATTATGAAGTTAAATTTAATAAAACCATATGACAATGAATTAAATGCATCACTTCAATGTGTGTTGAGTCAACATTAGACAAAGAAATTAATAAGGAAGGAAGGAGTATATTTACTATACAAGAAATGCAGGTACTGTGAATTTAATCTTAGTGTTAATAAAATCGCCCTAGTGAACATCTCCTGTTCCCATATGATAGAGCCATAGTGATGAGACAAATGACCTTGTCTGCCACTTGTTCCCCTCTTTAGCTTTACGTGGAATGATTCACTCATCCTCGCAAGTGAGTCAACGATCACCGAGGCTCTAGAAGGAATGGGCGTTGCCCACTTTAAACACAACCAATGACGTGGTCAGACGGTATGATGGAAGTTTTTCTCACGCGAAGTGAGTCAACCATCACCGAGGCTATAAAAGGAATGGGCGTTGCCCACTTTAAACACAACCCACTAAGAGCTCTCTTAACTCTCTCAACCTCCGATCGCAGGCGAGCACCAAAGGAAAAAACAAAATGGAAATGAAGGTATCTGTTTTGGTTTCAGTATCAACTCTGATATTGATATCAATGATGTTGAGGCTGCTCTACTACATATGGTGGAAACCCAAGATGATAGAGAGGTACTTGAAAAAGCAAGGGATCCGTGCCCTTCCCTACAGGTTGTTGATTGGGAACTTCAAGGAGATGGTAGAGATGGGCAAGGAAGCAGCTTCAAAGCCCAACCAGTTCAGGCACGATATCATTCCATGTGCTGACCCTCTCTTTCAAAAGACCATGCGCAGCAATGGTATGACCTCTTTTTTTTTTTTTTTTTTTTTCAATGCTTGTTGGTTTAGTAATTTCTAGCTCTTTGCACACACACACTGGCAGTCACTTTCACATCTATCACAACATAGTTAGGAGTCGGGATGACATATTTACGTTGAAAAATACGGTTGTCAGCCATATAACTACGGTTGTCAGCCATGTAACTAAGTTACTTTATTACATTTATTCAATCGATTTTATTTACATGGGGAAATTACCGATTGATTCCATGTTTCCATAGAATTGTCCCAAAAAGATTGCCTTAACAAACTGACTACTGACTTTATTATAAATTACTGGAAACAAAAACAAGTTGATAGTCAAAACATCCTTATGACTTACCAAAAAAAAATACATCCTTATGGGGCAATTCCATGGAAACGTGGAATCAATCGGTAATTCCCCCTTTATTCAATCATCGATGATGTGGTAGAGGAGGGGAGAGAGGGAAGAATCTAGATAAATAGAGAGAGAGAGAGAGAGAGAGAGAGATACTTTAGGGGCAAAGGAGAAACGTGTGGTAAGGAGGGAGAGAGGTGAAAGAATTTGGATAAATAGAGAGAGAGAAACAGAGGGGTCCTTGTCCCTAGATAAGGACAAATTATTACTATTTTTGTTTTTTATGGGGAGAGCAGTAAGTGAGATTGAGAGGTCCCTAGATTTGCATTTTGGGGAGAGATATTTGTATAGAGAGAGAGAGAGCATGTGAGATAAAGTGAGATATGTGTTTGATTGAGAAAAAAGAGAGTCAATCCCATGTGAAAGAGTAGAGATTTGAGATTGTGGCAAAAAATAGTACACTATATCATTTGTATCATTGGAGTAACTTGTGCTAAATTATGGCATTTGGTATGGTAGCATGTGCTAAAATAGCAATAGCACAGATTTAGTTCACATGATTGGAGATCTCTTATATAGTAAAAAAAAAAAAACCATCTTATATTCATATAGTATAAACAAAATAAGATAAAAATACAAACCCGCAGGCTACAGCTTGTTATAAATTTTCCCATCTTCTAATTGTATACAGGAATACAGATCTTAAGTTTATTATAAATTTGTGCTTTTTGAAATTTTTTTTTTTTTTTTTTTTTGCCTCTTTTCATTTCCTTTCTAGCATTTTTTTTGTCCACACCAATGTTTTTTACTTTTTGTTTGATCGCCACTTTCCCTTTTTTATATAGTCATTCCATCCTACAAAGATAGGTTATTATTACAATTTTTTTTTGTCTCAAAATGTTTGGCCATCTTGAAAAATCGAACAATATTTTTTTATTTATTTTCTTATACTATTATTTTTAATTTTAAGAATTACTTTTCACACAACCCAATAACAATTAGTGGGAAAAAAGTATTTTAGAATGACGAAGTTTAATAAATGAGAAGTCAATGCAATGATGTATTTTCTTAAACTGTTATTTTTGTTAAATTTGACTTATTTTTGTAGGTTGGAAGGAGTGTGTATATATATATATATATATATATAATTACTCCTATGACTTTATATAAGCGGGTTGTTGGTCGATCGCAAATCACATTTGGAGTTTGGAATATTGGATGTTTCACCTAAGTGCGTGTATTATTGGAGTTGCTGTTATCAGAAAATGGAGGACCACCCCCTAAAAACATGAGGGAATTTTATATTGATCAGGCTACAGAAAAATGATTACAATTAAGTACAAAATAATTACAATTTATTTATTTATTTATTTTTGTTTTGAAACTTACTATAATTATCATTAAGCATAAGTTCAAATCCAAAAAATACATACATCTATTGCTGAAATTCAACGACTCCCCACCCACTACATATATTTTATTGAATTTGTTATTATGTGTTCCTCATACCCTTCCTTTTTTCTTTTTTTTTTCTCCCTCGAATACATACATATTTATATACATAGAAAATATGTGATCTTGCCATTAGTAGCAGTGGTAATAGTAATAGTGGACCTTTGAGTTTTTGGATAATATAAATTGATGGTCATATGTGAAAAAGTAAACATTGTGGTATTTGAATTTTCAAGCTAATGTCACATGAATTTGAAAATGATGCAGGCAAGCTGTTTGCTGTTTGGTTCGGACCAGTTCCTCAACTTATAGTTATGGAACCAGAGCTAATAAAGGAAATCTTGACTAATAAGTCTGGTGACTTTGCAAAGCCAGAACTGAATGCTTTCACAATGCTCTTCACCAGTGGTCTTGCCAATCTTGATGGTCCCAAATGGGCCAAACACAGGAAGATTATCAACCCGGCCTTCCATATAGGACAAGTTGAAGGTATGTTGTCCCTTTGCTGCCATGTTTTTGTTACACTTTTGCCAGTACAAATTTAGTTATAAAATTCATCGACAAACATCAGCATGGTCTGGTCATGAATTGCGGGTCTAACTCTCCAATAAAAATAGTAAACCATATAGTAAAATCGTTTGAGCAGGCAAATCATTGGTATTGATATATAAAATATATCAGTCATATTCCTATAAGGTACAACTCCTAATGTATAGGACTGAAGCTACTTATATAGTTAGGAAGTTCTCAATCTGAAAATTTTTCTCGTACGTATTTTTTAGGCTATCTATGATATAGATTTTTTTTTTATATATTTTATATGTTGATGTGCAAAAATAATATTATTAAAATAAAATTAATATGACTACAACTTAATTCCCCAAAAACCCCAAATAAGAAAAACAGAGCAGTCCTGCAAGAAACTAAAGAACACTCATTCAAGACAACAGAGCACCCCTACCCCACAATAAACGCACCAACAGCAACCCCAGAACTACAAGAAAAAACCCACTCCCTTTCAAGGAGAACAAAAAATAAACAAAGAAAGATAAAAATACAAATCAATCCACTTCTCTTTGTCACCTATGAAAGAAACCCCCTAATCTCTCACCAATTTTCACCACATTATCTTAACCTAAAATGATTTTATTCCGATTATATAAACCCCTGTTCGAAATCAGGGATGATAATGACAACTCATCACATCTCCTGGTCTCCAATACTCCAAACAAATGAGTTGTGCGTTGTGCGTTGTGCGTTGTGCTTGACTGCATATATTTTCTACGAGTAGTATTAAAAACGTGTATATGGGTTTTCTGTATACTCACAAAGGTGTGACGCCCACACCTATGTTAGGGCCCAGGGGTGAAACCCACCCTAGGCTCAAAACCCAAAACCCATATGATCCCATGATGGAATCGAAAGTTGGGATACAGGACCGGCCACATCGATAAGCAAGGCCACCTTAAATGATCATCATCTCCCATGTCCATCTTAGGGAAGGGAATATCAATATAGTTACGAGAATCCAATATAAGCCTAGCTGTAGTAATCCTGCCCAAACTTGTCTTATATTCAACATCATCGTACAATTATATTTATTGTTTAGTTGTCACTAACTCTCTCTGAATTGTTGTTTGGTACAGAGGATGCTGCCTATATTTTCTGTTTGTTGTGAAGAAATGATCGGAAAATGGTTAAAATTAGTGCCCTCAGGACGGGTCACACGAACTGGATGTATTTCGAGAGTTCGACAGCTTAGCGGCAGATGTTGTCTCTCGAGCTGCATTTGGCAGCAACTATAAGGAATCAAGGAAAATATTTGAACTTCAAAAGGAACAGGGATTACTGTTTAGCCATTCGTATTACATGACAAGCTTTCCGGCGCTAAGGTACATTTTATTTCATTCACGACGACATGAATGCATTATAGAGATTTTATCAAAATGCAAGGAAAAAAAATTCTTTCAAGGTGTTTTTGTTGTATTAATCAATCCAATGCATGCAGGTTTTTGCCCTTGAAATCAAATGCCAGGATGAGGGAAGTTTATAGAGAAGTTCGAGCTCTAGCGGAAGGTATAATTGAAAAACGAAAGGAGGCCATAAAGACGGGAAATTATACTAAAGATGATCTACTTCAATGTTTACTGGATTCCCATCAGACTGAAATTGAGAACAAGGGCCGTGGACTGACAGTCGAAGATGTGATTGAAGAGGTCAAGATGTTCTACTTTGCTGGCCAAGAAACAGTTGCCAATTTGCTAACTTGGACAATAGTTACACTGAGTGTGCACTCAGATTGGCAAGATCTAGCAAGGGAAGAGGTTTTGAGGGTTGTTGGTAAACGTAAACCGACCTTTGATGAATTGACCCAACTCAAAATTGTAAGTGTTTTTTTTTTTTTTTTTTTTTTTTTTTTTTCCTGGGTTGAAGGCGGATTATAAATTTTTAGAGCACAAGAAAATTGATGCCTTGCTGAAAACAAAAACCCACAATTCTCTTTGACAAATAAAGCTAAATGAGTTTAGCTGTTCTTTTGGAAGACGGCCAATTCCCTGAAATTGGGTAGCAACACACTCGTTCATCTCATAGCTAGTATGCAATATATCGATGACAGCATGCAGCTTGCTGTCATGACAATTGCATGTTGGTATTACCGGCCAATTGAATGATATGCATCTCAATCAGTAGTTTTTGTGTACTTACTGAAACAAGTTTTTTTTTTCTTTGTTAATTAAGTTTCCCTGTATAATATACTTCCAATCATGTCTGAAGTTTAAGTTTCCTTGTTATAGGTAACCATGATTCTGCAAGAGGTTCTAAGGTTGTACCCGCCAACTTCTCTCATTCGAGGCACTTTTAGAGAAACTAAACTAGGGGAATATGTCCTTCCGGAGGGGGTTCAAATTGTTATTCCATTACACCTTCTTCATCGCGATCCTGAACTATTTGGGGAAGACGTGACGGAATTCAATCCAAGGAGATTCTCAGAAGGGTTTTCAAAGGCATCAAAGGATAACTCATATATACCATTTGGAGGGGGCCCAAGAGTTTGCGTTGGACAGGCTTTTTGCCATGTTAGAAATTAAGATGACAATGGCAAGATTGCTCCAACATTTCTCCTTTGAGATCTCGCCCACTTACTCTCATGCTCCTTGCAATTCAGTTACTCTACAGCCATTGTTTGGTGCTCAAGTCAACTTGCGTAAGCTGTGAATTGCTAATGTCATCTTTTTCAAGAATCGTTGATCCTTACCTATACTTAGGAGCATTATAATAATGTAATTGAAATAAACTACATCACTTTCATTTGTTCTCTCATCCAATCTTGAAGATTGGGCTTAATTATGTGATTAGGTCTTGATTATTTTCTTTCGCTGTTTAGCTTATCTTTGTCTCTATGTAAACCCTAGCATGGGTCTCTTATAATCTATTAAGCTTCATCAATAAAGCCTCCCATTTTAGTTTTTCTATAAGATCAATTTACGGAATTCATCTATGGGCTGAGGTATGCCTTCCCCCCCCCCCCCCCCCCCCCCCCCCCAAAAAAAAAAAAAAAAAAAAGCATCCCACCCAAGATTTTGATTGAAATATATGGAAAAGGCTAACAAATTAAATGTATGTACCAAAAGTGGATTGGTTTTGGATCAGAAAAGTTTACCGCAAATGAAAATTTACTCTACTATTGTTAGGTCCTTGTCTATATTGTACTCGAGTATGACAAGTACTTCTGAGATTTCATTTTGTGTGGTGAAATTTTTCGGCCATCTTTAGGCCAGCAACAACAATGTTCCTCAGAAATGCTAGCTGCTATTGTCTACATGTATGAGAAGCCTGAGATACCCAGCTTGGTAGTTATTGTACTGTAATTTTGATTCCTGAGTGGGGGTCCTGGACTTTGGGGATGGTTGGGGATAACTGTGTGGGGGTGTTGCTTGGACATTTGTTTTTTTTTTTTTTTTTTCTGTCTGAGGGCTAGTGGTTTTGTTTGGAATGAAAAGTCAATATGTTTTGTCTACTTCTGTAATCTTCTTGTCCAGCTTGTCATGCCTTGGGAGTCAGGGGCAGAACTACATATACACTGAGGGGGGCCATGGCCTCTCCAAAAATTTGAACATGGATTATATTTTTATTTACACATAAGGTAACATTCTAAAAATTAATTACTGAGATAGTGTTTCTTTAAAATATTGCCCCCCAATCGTAAGTGTATTTTCATTCTCATGCCCATTCTTTCGTACTCTGTTTCAAAAAACTAGACACAAATCTGTTACAATCCTAGAAAAGTGATCATTTATTGCAATTTTAGTTTTTCAGGATACTATGAATGGTGTAAAAATTCAAAACACAACTTTGCGACTTAAAAATTATATATGAGAAATTTACTGTTGCCCCTCCAAGGAGAAATTTTTGGTTGCACCCCTGTTTGAGCAGTCAGGCGCTTTTGTAGGTTTTTGTCTTGGTTATTTGTTGCGTGGAGTATATTTTTATTTTTGTTTTGGGGGGATGCTGCAATTGACTAATTGGACAAAGTCTTGGGTTCTGTCTCTGCTTTTGAATTTTATTTATTATTTTTTTTTTTGGGCAATCGATGGAATATACCCTTATCCCTAACCTCACAATATCTTGTTCTGCCTCTGTTTTGCTGGCAATATTCCTCTTTGCATTGTTTTGGTGTGCTTCTATGTGAGCTGTTGTGTGTAGAGAGGGGTGTGGCGGATTGTGTGATAGGTGGACTGCATGAGTATTTTCCGCGCTGTGGCTTTGCTTGGTTGGTTGTTTTGCTGTGCGCCTTGGGGTTATAGCTGAAGGCTTGCAGTTTACAGCAACAGCGATATGGCATGTTTTGGGTTTTGCAGTCTTTTGGTCTTGAGATAAGTCTTCTTTGATGTATTGTTGCATGTGTTATGTAGGACTGGCTTCTCCTGTAGCCCTTTTTGTGGTGTTTGCCATGCTGATCGACACAAAAATAAATAAAAATAAAAAAATACACCAGTTTTTTGTGGTGTTTGCATTCTGATAAAAAACAAACAAATAAACAAGAAAAATCAAAAAATCAAAAAAACAGAAAGCGCTTTTAGGAATAGCTCTTTCAATAAGAACAAATAAATTCGAAAGCGCTTTTCTCAATAGCGCTGTCTATATAAGAAGAAGACAAAAAGCGCTGTTCACAATAGCAATTTCAATGCTAGAAAAAAGACTGGAAGCACTATTATCCATAACGCTTTCTGTAGAAACAAAGATAGAAAGCACTGTTTCTAATAGCGCTTTCCGTATGAGGAAAAAGAAGGTAAAAAATCGTGGTTAGATAACTTATATCTTTTGGGGACTTGGGAAAAGAATCGTTTTACACCATCGACGCAGGCGTACACCCCCCGACCGCCGTACTCTCTGGCTGCCATGGCGTCATCCATTGTCGCTGATTCGCGGGTCCCCGCCACCCCCTCTCTCGCTCTCTCTCTCTCTCTCTCGATCTGCGAATTCCATCTCCAAACGCGAAAACTCCACCAACCTCGTCGATGAACTCCAAACGCGGCTCCATCTCCCTTCTCTGTCCTCTCGCCAGGCAGTGAGAAATAATGTAACTATGTAAGCATCTTCAATATATTGAGGATTAACAGCATCGATCTTCAGGTTTTACATGCAAATTCATTGCCCCAATTTGAGTATGTTGAACCATTGTGCGTTAAGGAATCGAGTGGAGCAGGTTCTTAGAACTTGAATGTATATGATCACAAAAACTTCATCTCAAAGGAGATTTCTTCTGGCAACCAATTTTCTCTACGGGTATTTATCGTTAACAGAAGATTTTTGAGATAGTAAACTTACCTCTAGTATTGTCTGAATCCAACATCCTCAATTCCAAATTAAAACTCTGGGCAATCTATGTGAATGAGCCGTCAATGGCATGATAGTCTAGTAGTATTTGTCTCACTTATTAAGTAAGTGATCTTCGATTCAAGCTTATGACAAATCATTAGTACCCATTTGCATATTTACATATTAAGTTCGCCATATGCATGCATGCATGCACACGTGTGTACGTTTTTTATAATTCTGTTTAAATAAAATACTAAAAATGATTCAAGATAAAAGACACTATGATGAGATGGGGATTTTGGTGTTGGAGAGGGAGCAGAAGGATGTGGGAGTGATTATTACTTGCTATTATACCTCCAGGATGCCCATCTGATCATTTTTACTACTCCATCCCAACATTTGCAGTACGCTTGAAATTATATGTTTCCTTTTTTCTTTGAGTTGATTGGACCTATTACAATGGTAACAACTATTTTAGGACCCTCATTTTTTATTAAAAATTGAGAACCTTAAGTGTTTGCCTGACCTACCTCATATCAAGGCTGGCCCTGACTGTGTACAGCAATACAAACATCACAACAAAAACGCAACTAACTGGCCTGGGTTGGTTTCAATGGACATATTTGTCCTTTTTGTTGTAACATGTAACAATAGTACGTTACATTAATTGCTTTTCAAACTTTAAAATATCATAATCGTTATTCTACAAACTAGCCTGCGATAATTTATATTTTTTAAATTTACTTGTCCAAATCTTCAAAACAAATTACCATAGGATTTTCCTTTCGACTTCTAAATTTAGTGCCAATGAAGGAAATGCTGAAGTAGTATTACATATGAAGGTAGAAAAAATAGAATCCATCCATCCTCTGCAAGAATCCATTAAAATAAAAACAGAAAATACATTGCTTTAAGCAACACACTCCCAAAAAAATTCCACTACAA
Organism: Liquidambar formosana; assembly: GCA_039720395.1. NCBI lineage: Eukaryota > Viridiplantae > Streptophyta > Magnoliopsida > Saxifragales > Altingiaceae > Liquidambar > Liquidambar formosana. The sequence goes on from CM077835.1 coordinate 7,687,247, forward strand.
AACGTAAAAAACGATCCAATGACCCTAGAAGCCCTTGGTCACATCACACTGTGGAACCTACTTTCTCATTATAATCACAACTGACCAACTGTATATGCCTAACCGTTAGAGAACTGAATTCACTGAATTTATTTATTTATTTACTTTTCTTGCTTAGTTGGACTCATATATTGAAGTCACTCTTGGTCTAGTGTTCGTTGTGTGCACGTTTTGGTGAATATGGGTAAGCCAAGCATGTGGACACATTGCGTGACATGCATGTCCAAATACATTAACCAAAAAAAAAAAAAAAAAAAGAAAGGTAGTTTCTGCACAAAGAATTTAGCACTATAAGTTAGAGAAATACAAAGAACAATAAATAAAAGCAACCACATTAGAGTGAGACATTCTTGCAAAAGGTTAATGAATTAATAAAAAAATATAAAAAAAAAAGTCTTCAAGCTTGACATTATGCCCAAATTAAAACTAATCGGTGGAAGGTCTAAACGATAGGCAGGATTTGTTTTTTGGTTCAAATGTTGCAGCCCCTCATTTGGACCAAGTTTGGACAACAATAAATTAAAACCATTTTTCAGTCAGCATGAAACACGAAGAATTGTCTAGAAGAACATGGACAAAAGGCATTCTTTAATTATTTTTTTATAAAAAGTTTTGAATGGTTCCACCAGAAGACACTGCTTCATTAATTTTTTTTTTTCTAGTAATGGTTAATGTGGTCAAGTTTACCATTTTTGTCTTTGAGTCAAGCTTGGAATTCCAAGCATGCATATATGCATGGTTCCAAAAAAGACCGCCACTAAAATAATATTCTAGATAGATGCTATAATTTTCTTCTTGTTTTAAATTTTAATCTCACTGTGGGGGCGGAATGGCGTGGCTTGAAGGATTTCCACCGATGGCACCGTCGTCTTCCTCCTCCTTGTTCCCTGTTATGTTGCAATGAAGAGGAAGAGACAAAGAAAGAGAGGAAGGTCTTTTGGTCCTTGAATTTGTGCCACGTTAGTTGCATTTTTTTATACTGACGTTGAAGTAGCTGTTTGTAGCATTTTCCATATATGTACAATATGAATGGGATCGAGGATTATATGGTTAAAACAATATAATAAAATATCAAAATATATTTCATCCATATTCAAAAATAAAAATTTGAGAGAATCAAGATCCAACAAATAGAGATCATTGAGATCGATTTGATAAGATTCGATTAAATTATGATGGTAGGGTTTGCTTCCTTTTTTTTTTTTTTTTTTTGGGTACAATAGGAGGGAGTCGATCTACTAACCAATCATACGACTCTTATCATTTTACTCCACTCTCCTTCACCACTAGACTAGCATCTGTAACTTGAAGGTTCGTTTTTCAATTTTAAGATGTTTCACTCTTCTATATAAGACCAAACTAGGTTAATTGTATAATCAGACAATCTCAAAACCAAATCCTTTTACAACAATAGAAGGGTGCTCTACCACGGGTTTTTGGTAATTATGTTTTAAACTAAAAATTTTCACACAATCATCCATAAAAATCTTAATTTATTACTTGGACCTAATGCAATTTAAAAATTAAAAAAAAAAATAGAAAAAAAAAAGATTAAATAAGTGGAACCATATACCAATGAGATTTGGAGTGCCCATGAAATTTGGACTAATGGATTGAAGTTGATCTACAGGCACTTTTTTTAAAAAATAAAAATAAAATTTATAGAATAGCTAGACACCCACTACCTCTTCCTCTGTGCCCCATCCATGGACCATGACCTTGCAATGGCGGAGCCAAGGGGGCCCTTTGGGGGCATATGCCCCCACTAGCCTCAAACAATTTATTTTTTTTTTTTTTTTTTTATTTGGATGAGTTATCATTTGATAACTATGTACCAATATAATGCTAAAAAAAAAAAAAGATAATAGTCAATTTTTAAGCATATATACAATTCATTTGGAATAAGTCAACACAAAAAATCTTTTTTCTGGTATTACATCGGAAACTAATTACTAAAAAGTAATTTCCTTTTTAAAAAAAAATTTAAAACTTCCAATTCCTACTTCTCATAATCATGACACGGTACCCTACTAGATAGGACTCAGGCTCCGTCCCTACGCAGCCATGCCTTAATAAAGTAGCATGTTTATGTAATATCCTTCTCGAAGAAACCGGGGACAGGGTCGAGATCGACATACTCGGGTATCATAACGTGGCTTCGTGTGATTGGTCTCCTCGTAAAATAAAAGCAATTAGAGACTTTGTCCAACTTGCAGACTAACAAGATTGCAAGTTGGGCAAGTCCATTGACTTCCATGTGTATAAGGCTGATTGATGCAATAAGAATACATTTACTGCCTTTGAATCTCCACATAATCCGGAGTAGTTGACACAGCACTTCTTAAATTTATTTATTTTTTTCTCTTTTTAAACAGACATCTATTATTTTACTCTTTGTGCCCCATCCATGCCCATTCTTTCGCGACTTAGTTTTGCAATTTGGATTGCCATTCTAGACATATGGGGCAGAATTTCTGCCGTTTTCAACTATCATAATCTGGTTTGGTGTGAAGTATTATAATTGTTATTGTTATTATTATTATTTTATTTTATTTTGGGCCTCAGCTAGGCTTGGTATGACTGATCTCCTTAGAAAATAAAAGTAATAGCACCACATTGATTTGGCTGAATAGAGTAGGAATGAGACTCAAAGGTGAATGAGAATAGAATGGGAATTGCCATTTCATTCAAATGTTTAATAAGATGTGGAAATGAAATCGCCGAGATTTACCTTTTGTGATTTTATTCCTTAAGGAGTAGGAATGGTTATTTCTCTTAGTTTGGAGTGGAGTGGTTGTTCTTTCCTTAGAGGGAATATACCTCAAAAGGGAAGGCTTATTTTTTTCCTTACAACCAATCAAACATTCCAAAATATGTTAGGAATAGATTGACCATCCTCATTCCAACCTTTTTCTTTTTCTTCTTTTCATTTAAATAAATAAAGGAGTAGAAGCATCAAAGAATTTAAAATCCCAACTAGGTTGGCACCCTCATTCCAATGTACCAAATGTGGCCATTAAGTTTAAAATTTTTAATATTCTTGGCCTAGGCAAAAACAATTTTATACAAATGGATTTCAAGTGTCCATGAAATTTCGAGTAAAAACTTTTTGAAAATATGATATTAAAAATTTTCCATTTTCATTTTTTTTTGGGTTGCGGGGATGTGTAGTTTTAACAAAAGTTCTAAGGTTTTTGATAGGTTTAACTCTATAGTTATATGTGTCTCAACAGAGGTAATTAAACGGTTAAGAATTTGATATGCTTTCTAGAGGTTTTCATTTCAACTTTCTACAATTAACGTTGCCTGTATGGGGTGTCTCACATAAATCGTTAGGATATAAGATTTAGGAGTAAGGCTTAGGATACCTCATATCCCCTAATCGTTACTATTATTTAAAATTTTTTTTTTTTTTTAAAGGCTCTCTCTACAATCATATGCCAAAGCTGTCTCCTAGGAAATGAGGTGCATTGAATTATTTCTTATAGATGACGATTAGATAGAAATCTTAAATTTATACTCCTTCCATCCCACAAAGATATGCTATTTTTGTTTTTGTTTTTGTTTGTTTGTTTGTTTTTTTTTTTTTTTTTTTTTTTTTTTTTTTGTCCCGAAACAGTTTGTCCACTTTTAATAGTCAAATTATAATTTTATTTTATTTTATTTTTTTTAACTTTCCTCTTTACCCTTTGTTATTCTAAGAATTACTTTCAACACAAAACCAAATATTTCCAAAAAAACGAAAGGTACTTTTGAAAGAAAATACTTAATGGGTGACAACTGACAAATCAAATGCAATAATAATCCCGCGTGACAAGTCAACGTGACAATTGAATATTTTATAGGGATCATCACAAATAAAAAAAAGTATTTATAGTGATCATCACAAATAAAATAAAATAAATACTTTTGTGATGATCACTAAAAAAGTACCTTTCGCTAATATTCATTAATAATCCTTGTTTTTTATTTGGATGGTCCGTTTTTTTTATTAAAATATTCAGTTCCAAAAGTAGACAAACGTTTTGGGACAAAAGTATTTATAATGATCATCACCAAAAAAAAAAAAAAAAGAAAAAAGAGAGAGAGAGAGATTAATGGTCCACGTGACAAGTCATTGGTAGTTTTTGGTAATTATTATTTTATAGTGATCATCACAAATAAAAAACAAGGATTATTATTTTATTATGGGCTTGGTAGTTCACTGAATATTTTAAACGTGTCAGTGGATCCCTTTATACTACCAATGAATCCTCCATTCCATATGAAGCAAGGATTTAAAAAAACAATGATGACTTTTTTATTGACAGCCAACCAGACCATCCATAGCTAATTTATATAAATTTAATATTCTAATTTTACAAAAAATTAATGCCCACGTGGCCACGTCTCTAATTTAAATTGAATGGATTCATAAATTTTAAACAATTGAAGAAATTTTACATGATATTGAAAACATAAATTTATCACCTTGAATTATAATATTTTAGAAAGTTGGAATTACAACTATAGTTGATGTTATAGAATCAACTTCTTAAAAATTCTTGAAATGCTACTAGTTTTGAATTTTCACTTTTATTTGTGATGATCATTACAGTCTTTTGCAAATTATTTTAGATGAATTTTATTAATTTTTTTTTTCTTTTAGCCAAGAGAGTATCCTTTGGCTCATCCGCTCATGGAATATTTAGATATTGGTTCGATTAACATTGAAATTAAATTTGATTAATAGTTCATCACATGAACAACAGGTTTTATGATTAATAATAAATAATGTCAACGTACTTAAAGAGCTAAACTTCAAAAATTATGATATTTAACATTTTTCCATTTCCATATTATTTTTTAGGGAGTTAAGGGGGTGGTTTTAACAAAAGTTATACAATCTTCTAGATCAGACCAAGTCTACAATGTTACTGTATCTGGATTATTTCTGAGCGATGACCACAAGAAATCCTTTATTTATCTCGACTTGAGATTCACGTGCAATTTTTTACTAGTATAATTCAGTAAGTGTGAATCACGTTCCTTAAACCAGCTCACATCCTGACTTCCACCATGAATTCACCTCGTAAGCTATGAAGGTTTTGATGGGTTTAGCTGTTCACTGAATATTTTGGTGTCCATGAATCCTTCAATCCCCTTTTCTTTTCTTTTTTTTTCTCTTTTCTCATGATTCCCTAATCCACTTGAACCAAACATGGCACCGTCCCACGTTTCTGTTGCATGAGTGACACCTGGAATATCCGACATCTTCAACTTTGGATCAAAACCTATAATTCAGCTTAGAATTCCTTGAGAACAAGGAGAGAAAATAGAATAACTTGTTGATTTAATTAATCAAAACCTAGTCTTCTGCATTGTGGCTTATATCCAAATATACGCATGAAAACTTAACCCTAATTCTTGTAGAATAAGAAATAAGACTTAAAAAGGAAAATATTTTAAAAATGGTAAATATTCTTGAAGATTAGGTCATTTTGAGATGCGTGCTTAGATTTTCCTTTAATTAGATATAGGTGTGTGTATAAGTATTGAAGGCACGGTCATCTCTCCAAAGGTTAGACTATTTTGTGGTGCGTGCTTAAATGCTGCTTTGATCTTGCCACTTTGAATGTGTGTGTTTAGGTTATGTTAAGTTGGAAATAAAAATACAATGGAATCTAATTAGAAGTGCAAATTTTGCACAATTTGAGATCAGGCGTTGTGTTTTTGCTAATGCTTTAATTTGAGTTCTTGTTGCTTCAAACATTCCAAGTATGGTTCTACTAGTGCTTTTTGAGTTTTTGTAATATGTGCCTAAAGACGAGAATAACCGCCATTCACTCCTCCATGGTTAATGTTTGAGATAAATTCGGTGAGTAATTTGGCCTTGGAAGAGAGTAAAACGTCGTATTCGAAAACTATCACTTTTCAAAGCTTAAATTTCATGAACCACTAATCTATAGATAAAAATAAAAAGAAAAATAAAAATAAAAACAAAACAAATAAAATCAACTTAAAATGCCAAAGTTGGTGAAATATGATATTTAACTTGTTTACATTTACAAATTCTTGTCAGGGGTTGATGGTAACCGTAGTGGTTTTAATAAATAAAAGTCATAAGGTTTTTTTATTACGGGGCTTAACCTCTCCAATAATCATATGACCAATAAAAGCCGTCACCCAAGAAATGTGGTGACCGGGTTGGATTAATTATCATGGATGACCTAATTAAAAAACTTTAATTGTACTAAACATCTCGAGTTGTGATCTGCTGGTAATGTTTTATTAGTAATTAAAATTAGAAAAAAAAAAAAAAGAAAAAAAAAAAAAGAGGGTTTATCTCTATTGTCTTTTTCCGTTTTATTAGTATCTTTCATAGTTAATTTTATAGTTTTTTCTGTTTATGGAAAGGTGCAGATACAATCAGAAGGGTTACGAAATAGATCTTTCCAATGGAAAAGTATGCATAAGTTGTCTTTCTTTTACCCAAATAAATAAATAAATAAATAAGGTTCCATGGACCACAACTCCCTTTCACCACCCGCGAATTGAACAAATTCTCTACTCCACCTGAACCAAGTACTAAAAAACAATATAATGATTTGAATCGTTGATATCAATTCGTTTTTGCAGTCAAGTCATTACTAACAACTAATCAGCAAAAAATAAACTATTTAAATTTAATATTCTAAACTAACAAAAAAAATTAATGCCCTGAAGAACATTCTTTCATGACGTTCGAGAAATTTATCCATGTTGACTAATTGACACCGTACCGTATCAGGTTTCCACTTTTCACCCATTTTGCTTAATTTCTGTCCCACGGGAAAAACAAATAAAAATAAAATAGCATGAGCTTCATGCCATTTGGCAGTATTAGACGGATCATTTTCATTCTTGCATTACAGGCTCGTGTGTTCTTACTTCTTACCGTAAGAAATCATCTACTTTTAGAGATAATAATTAAATATAATTTTTATGAATTTAGTGAACATGACAACAATAAAAATTTCAAATATTAATAAATAAGATATATGGAGTTTTAAATGCATGTATTATTGATTGAAGCATGTTTAATGACACTTTTTCCTATTGAATAAGATTAGTCCCCTTTTTGTACTACGTTATCAACATCCTTGGCTAACAGTATTTACTTCATTTTGTTAAGTGAGTGATCTTGAATTGAAATTTATGTAGAAACATTGATATCTACTTATTGATACGAGGGTTTAGGCAAATTTTATCGGCTGTTAAAAAATTAAAAAAGAAACTAAAAAATTTGTTCACTTTTCAAGATGAGGAATGCTATTCCACCCATCTGATTAAATTACCCACTTTTTTTTTTTTAAACCAATAACAATAAGTAGAAGTAAATCAAATTAAAATAATAAAATAAAAATTAGTTCAATCTTTCATATATGATTTACGTTTGTTCCTCTGCTGTGCCCCATTCATGGACCATCCCCCGCAGCCATGCCTTAATAAAGTAGCATGTTTTATAATGTGACATCCTTCTCGAAGAAACCGCGGACATGGTCGAGATCGACATACTCAGGTATCATTACGTGGCTTATTGGTCTCCTCGTAAAATAAAAGCAATTAGAGACTTTATCCAACTTGCAGATTCAACAAGATTGCAAGATGGGGCAAGTCCATTGACTTCCATGTTTATGAGGCTGATTGATGCAATGAGAATACATTTACTGCCTTTGAATCTCCACATGATCTGGAGTTGTTGACACAGCACTTCTTAAATATATATATATATTTTTTTTTTTTTTTCTCTGTTTTTAACAGACATCTATTATTTTACTATTTGTGCCCCTTCCATGCCCATTCTTTCGTGACTTAGTTTTGCAATTTGGATTGGCATTCTAGACATCTGGGGCAGAATTTCTACGTTTCCAACTATCATAATCTGGTTTGGTGTGAGTATTAGTATTAATATTATTGTTATTATTATTTTATTTTATTTTGGGCCCTAGCTAGGCTTAGTATGATTGATCTCCTTAGAAAATAAAAGTAATAGCACAGCATTGATTTGGGTGAATAGAATAAGAATGAGACTAGAAGGTGAATGAGAATATAATGGGAATTACCATTTCATTCAAATGTTTAGTAAGATGTGGAAATGAAATCGTCAAGATTCTATGTTTTGTGATTTCATTCCTTAAGGAGTGGGAATAGGTTATTTCTCTTACTGTGAAGTGGAATGGTTGTTCTTTTCTTGAGGGAATATACCCCAAAAGGGAAGACTTATTTTTTTCCTTACAATCAACCAAACATTCCAAAATATGTTAGGAATAGCATGACCATCCTCATTCCAACCTTTTTCTTTTTCTTCTTTTCATTTTTGTTTTAAATAAAAAAAATGAAGGAGTAGGAGCATCAAAGAATTTAAAATCCCAACTAGGTTGATGCCCTCATTCCAACATACCAAATACGGCCATTAAGTTTAAAATTTTAAATATTTTTGGCCTAGGCAAATACAATTTTATACAAATGGATTTCAAGTGTCCATGAAATTTTGAGTAAAAACTTTTCGAAGATATAATATTAAAAATTTTCCATTTTCATTTTTTTGTGGGTTGAGGGGAGGCGTAGTTTTAACAAAAGTTCTAAGGTTTTTGATAGGTTTAACTCTATAGTTATATGCGTCTCAATAGAGTTAATTAAACGGTTAAGAATTAGATATGCTTTCTAGAGGTTTTCATTTCGACCTTTTACAATTAACGTTGCTTGTATGGGGCATATAGGGTATCTCACATAAACCGTTAGGATATAAGGCTTAGGAGTAAGGCTTGAGATACCTCATATCCCTAATCGTTATTAATATATTTTTAAATTTTAAAAAAATAAAAAAATAAAAAAATAAAAATAAAAATAAAAGGGAAAGAAAGAAAGAAAGTCTCTCTTTAAAATCATATGCCAAAGCTATCTCCTGAGAAATGAGGCGCGTTGGATTATTTCAAAAAGGTTGCGGGTTTTAAATCTGCCCATACCATAACAAAGGCCCTTAACAAAAAGAGAAAAAAGTAGTAATGTATGAATTTCTTATTCGAGAATAAAGAAATAATATTAGAAAAATCAAAGCCTACACATGACATCAGCGTATATAGTTGGTCAATTTCAAATAAAAAATCAAAATAAATTTTTTTTCTCAAATAAGACAACTGCATCTTTCTTATTTAAATTTAAAAAGAAAAAAGAAAAAAAGGGATAATTACATCTTTTGTAAATTATTTTAAATGAATTTTTTTTTTTTTTTCTTTTAGCCAACAGAGTATCCTCTGGCTCATGGAATATTTAGATATTGGTTTGATTAATATTGAAAATAAATTTGATAAAGAGTTCATCACGTGAACAACAGGTTTATGATTAATAATAAATAATGTCAACTTAAAGAGCTAAACTTCAAAAATTATGATATTGAACATTTTTCCATTTCCATATTATTTTTTAGGAGTTGAGGGGGTGGGTTTAACAAAAGTTATACGATCTTCTAGATCAGTAAGTCTACAATCTAAATATATCTGGATTATTTTCTGAGGGATGACCACAAGAAACCCTATATTTGTAAGTTTGTAACTAAACATCTCGACTTGTGATTCACGTGCAATTTTTTCCCTAGTATAATTGAGTAAGTGTGAATCACGTTCCTTACACCAACTCACATCCTGACTTCCACCATGAATTCACCTCCTAAGCTATGAAGGTTTTGATGGGTTTAGCTGTTCACTGAATATTTTGGTGTCCATGGGACCATGAATCCTCCAATCCTCCTCTATTTCTTTTTTTTCTTTTTTTTTTGTGTTTTTTTAACTAATACAATGATGATTGGGTATCAATCTTCGTGTCAAAGTTTTTTATTAACAACCAACTAGATTTTATATACATATGTGGGGAGAGTTTCGTTGGTATTTAGTGTAAAAATTTTTACACTTACACTCGTTAATATATTTATATAAAAATTATATTTCGTTAATCCAATCGTTGAATTACATATTCCGTTAGTTCAATTCCTTGACATTTTATTTAATAGTCTAGCCAGTACGGCAATTTATCTGAATATACAAACATCCACTATTGCAATAAGGTCATGTAAGCCGTTTTCTTTGATAAAATGATAGATATTTTCTTTCCCCACCATCGCTGCGTAATAATTAACAAGTTTGACTGACCAACCAAAGGCTTTGGATACTGGGTAGGACCCAAACTGGTGATAATTTGCCTGGAGTCTTATTGAACCTAGTCATAGGTGAAGGCTTTTCTTGCACCAGTTTAGACAATCTTTCCCACATTAACGGGGAGGCCAGAGGTGGATGCTTTCATTAAGAAAACTTTTGCTGATTGGCAAGAAAAATGGCGACACATTTATTTAGATTTTTTAAATTTATCAAGTATTAGAAAATGTTTGATCCGTAACTTATATTTTTTTAAAAAATAAAATTTTAATTTTGAGTACTTTGCAGATGATGTAACTCTAATCTTCGATTAATATGAAATTTGATATGCATGACGTGCATGACAAGAATATGTAATCCAATGATTGGTAAAATTTTAAAAATAGTAAATATTCTTGAAGATTAAGCCATTTTGAGGTGCGTGATTGGATTTTGCTTTGATTAGATATAGGTGTGTGTAGTGTGTACAAGTACTGAAGGCACTGTCACCTCTTCAAAGGTTAGATGGTTTTGTGGTATGTGCTTAGATACTAGTTTTGATCTTGCTACTTTGAATATGTGTGTTTAGGTTATGTTAACTTGGAAATAGAATATACGATGGTATCTAATTAAAAAGGGCAAATTTCGCTGCAAGTTTTAAAATCGGGCATTGTATTTCTGCTAGTGCATGCTTTTTGACTTCTTGTTGCTTCAAGCATTCCTAGTACAGTTGTACTAGTGCTTTTTGAGTTTTTGTAATACATGTCTAGATACGAGAATAACCGCCATCCACTCCTCCATGGTTAACGTTTAAGAAAAATTCGGTGAGTAGTTTGGCCTTAAAAGAGCGTAAAACGTCCAATCCGAAAGCTTTCATTTTTCAAAGCTTAAATTTCATGAACCAATAATCTATAGATAAAAATAAAAAAAATAAAAAAAACAAATAAAATCAACTAAAAATACTTGGTGAAATATGATGTTTAACTTTTTTACATTTACAAATTCTTGTAAGGGGTTGATGGAACCGTAGTGGGTTTAATAAATAAAAGTCAAGGTTTTTTTTATTTATTATGGGTCTTGACCTCCACAATAATCATATGATAAATAAAAGCTGTCACCCAAGAAATGTGGTGGCCAGGTTGCTTATTAATTATCATGGATGACCTAATTAAAAAACTTTAATTGTACTAAATATCTCGAGTTGTGATTCGTCGGTAATGTTTTATTAGTAAAAAAAAATAAAATAAAATAAAAAGAGGGTTTATCTCTAGAGTGAGGCTACTGCCACCACATAAATTACTCAAAGCCCCCCATTAGTTTATACTTTTGAGGTTTTATGAAAAATATAAAAAGTTTTTATGAAAACTAATAACATTGTTCACTAGAAAACATCATTCTTAACAACTTTTTAGAAGAAATTTTTTCAGAAATTTATCATTTAAGTAGACTTTTTGGCCATTTACAATTTTTATTTCATTTTTCATGAAAAATTGCCGAAAAATTGCCAAAAAGTCTACTTAAATGATAGATTTTGGAAAAACTCTCTTCTACAAAGTTATCCAGAATGATGTTTTCTAGTAAACTATGTGATTATTTTTCATAAAAAAATTTTACATTTTTCATAAAACCTTAAAAATGTAACTTAAATGGGGGTTTAAAGTATTTTATGTAGTAGCAATAGCCTAACCCTTATCTCTATTGTCTTTTTCCATTTTATTAGTATCTTTCATAGTTAATTTTATAGTTTTCTTTGTTTATGAAAAGGTGCGGATACAAACAAAAGGGTTAGGAAATAGATCTTTCCAATTGAAAAGTGTGCATAAGTTGTCTTTCTTTTACCAAAATAAATAAATAAATAAGGTCCCATGGACCACAACTCCCTTCCTTTCACCACCCGCGAGCAAATTCTCCACTTCACCTGAACCAAGTACTAAAAAACAATATAATGATTTGAATCTTTGATATCAGTTCATTTTTGCTGTCAAGTCGTTACTAACAACTAACCAGCTAAAACTAAACTATTTAAATTTAATATTCTAAATTTAAAATAAAATAAAAAATTAATGCCCTGAAGACCATTCTTTCATGACATTCGAGAAATTTATCCATGTTGACAAATTGACACCGTATCGTACCAGGCTTCCACTTGTCACCCATTTTGCTTAATTTCTGTCCCGCGTGAAAAACAAATAACGTGAGCTTCAGGCCATTTGGCAGTATTAGACGGATCATTTTCATTCTTGCATTACAGGCTCCTGTGTTCTTACTTCTTACCGTAAGAAATCATCTACTTTTAGAGATAATGATTAAATATAATTTTAATAAATAGGATATATGTAGTTTTAAATGCATGTTTTATTGATTGAAGCGTGTTTAACGACACTCTTCTTATTGAATAAGATTAGTCCCCTTTTTGTACTATATTATCAACGTCGTCCTTGCCCAACAGTATGCATTTTACTTTGTTGAGTGAGTAACCTCGAATTTAAATTTATGTAGAAGCATTGATATTTACTTGTTGATATGAGGGTTTAGGATAAATTTTATCGATTGTTAAAAAATAAATAAATAAATTTGTTCTCTTTTCAAGATGAGGAATGCTATTCCACCCATCTAATTAAATTACCCACTTCTTTTTTTTTGTTCGTTTAACCAATAACTATAAGTAGAAGTAAATCAAATTAAAATAATAAAATAAAAATTAGTTCAATCTTTCATATATGATTTAAATTTGTTTCTTTTTTTTTTTCAAAAAGGAAATTTGCTCCGTCCCAATTTGTTTATCCATATTTTTAAATTTTAGAATGTCTCAAAATATTTGTCTACTATCAAAAGTCGAAACAAATAATTATTTAACTTTTTTGGAGAATACCATTAAATATATTTAAAATTACAGTCGCTACACCAAATGTAACATTAACTAACATTATGTTAAAATTATGAAGTTAAATTTAATGAAATGACATGATAATGAATTAAATGCATCACTTTAATATGTGTATTGAGTCAAAATTAGACAAACAAACTAATAAGGAAGGAAGGAATATATTTACTATATATAAAAAATGCAGGTACTCTGAATTTAATCTTAGAGTCGATAAAATCGCCCTAGTGAACATCCCATATTCCCATATGATAGAGCCATAGAGATGAGGCAACTGACCTTGTCTGCCCTCCCTTCCCCCTCTTTTGTTTTACGTGGAACGATTCACGCAACTGAGTCAACGATCACCGAGGCTATAAAAGGAATGGGCGTTGGCCCCTTTAAACACAACCACAAACAGCCAGCTTGCTCCCTTAACTCCCTCTAGCTGCCTTCGGAGAAAGGAAAAAAAATGGAAATGAAGCTCTCTGTTTTGGTTTCAGTATCAACTCTGCTATTGATATCAATGATGTTGAGGGTGCTCTACTACATATGGTGGAAACCCAAGATGATGGAGAGGTGCTTCAACAAGCAAGGGATCCGTGCCCTTCCCTACAGGTTGTTGATTGGGAACTTCAAGGAGATGGCAGAGATGGGCAAGGAAGCAGCTTCAAAGCCCACCCAGTTCAGGCACGATATCATTCCATGTGCTGATCCTCTCTTTCAAAAGACCATGCGCAGCTATGGTATAATTAACCCTTTTTTTTTTCCTTTTTTTTTTTTTTTATCAGTGCTTGTTGGTGTAGTAATTTCTAGCTGGAAAATGCTCATTACCCCCACACTTTATCTTATAAATCTTGCCCTATTCAGAGAATAGATGGGTAAAGTTGTGAGTTGTGGGACTTGTTGATATGGTTAAACCCTAAAAATTGAAACACACTAAATCCACATTAGTATGGAAAGATTATAAGGCAAAATGTGGGACTAACTAGCATTTCCTCTTTAACATACTCGCAGTCACTTTCACATCTAGCATAATCAGGAGTCAGGATGACAATATTTACATTGAAAAGAATGGTTGCCAGCCTTATAAGTTACTTTATCACAATTATTTAGTCGTTGATGTGTCTACGTGACATTTTATCTTCCCATCTTAATCATAGCAAAAACAAAATAAGATAAAAATACAAACCTGCAGGCTGCAGTTTGTTATAAATTTCCCCATCTTCCAATTGTATACAGGAATACAGCTCTTAAGTTTATTACAAATTTGCGCTTTTTGAAATTGTTTTTTCTTTTTCATTTTTTTTTTTTTTTGCCTCTTTTAATTTCCTTTCTAGCAATTTTTTTGCCCACACCAATGTTTTGTTTTGTTTGGTTGCCACTTTCCCTAGCTTTTTATATAGTCATTCCATCTCACAAAGAGAGGTTATTATTACCTTTTTTTTTTGTCTCAAAACGTTTGGCAATTTTGAAACATCAAATAACATTTTTTTATTTATTTTCCTATACTATCATTTCTTATTTCAAGAATTACTTTTCACACAACCCAATAACAATTGATAAGAAAAAGTATTTTAGAATGATAAAGTTTAATAAATGAGAAATCAAGGCAATGACGTATTTTCTTAAACTGCTATTTTTGTCAAATTTGACTTATCTTTATAAGACAAAGGGAGTATATATATATATAAATTACTCCTATGACTCTATATAAATGGGGTGTTGGTCGATCACAAATCACATTTGGAGTTTGGAATATTGGATGTCCCAATCACCTAAGTGCGTGTATTAGTGGAGTCGCTATCATCAGAAAATGGAAGACCATTCCTTAAAAACACGAGGGAATTTTGTATTGATCGGGCTACAGAAAAATAATTACAATTAAGTACAAAATAATTACAATTTATTTATTTTTGTTTTGAAACTTACTATAATTATCACTAAGTGCAAGTTCAAATCCAAAAAATACATACATCTATTGCTGAAATTCAACGACTCCCACCCCCACTACCATGTGCATCCACTTCATATATTTTCTAGAATTTGTTGTTATGTGTTCCTCATACCCTTCTTTCTTTTCTTTTTTTTCTTTCTTTCTTTTTTTTTTTTTTTCTCGAATACATACATATTTATATACATAGAAAATATGTGATCTTGCCATTAGTAGCAGTGGTAATAGTAATAGTGGACCTTTGTGTTTTTGGATAATATAAATTGATGGTCATATGTGAAATGAATTTTCAAGCTAATGTCACATGAATTTGAAAATGATGCAGGCAAGCTGTTTGCTGTTTGGTTCGGACCAGTTCCTCAACTTATAGTTATGGAACCAGAGCTAATAAAGGAAATCTTGACTAATAAGTCTGGTGACTTTGCAAAGCCAGAACTGAACGCTTTCACAATGCTCTTCACTAGTGGTCTTGCCAATCTTGATGGTCCCAAATGGGCCAAACACAGGAAGATTATCAACCCGGCCTTCCATATAGACAAGTTGAAGGTGCATTGTCCCTTTGCTGCTATGTTTTTGTTACACTTTTGCCGGTTCAAATTTAGTTATAAAATTCATCGACAAACATCGGTATGGTATGGTCTGGTCATGAATTGCGGGTCTAACTCTCCAATAAAAATAGTAAACCATATAGTAAAATCGTTTGAGCAGGCAAATCAATGGTATTGGTATATAATATATATCAGTCCTATTCTTATAGGGTACAACCCCCAATGCGTACATAGGACGTCATGCTATTTATATATGTCCGAAAGTTCTCACCTGAAAATTTTTCTTGTACATATTTTTGAGGCTATCTATGATATAGATTTTTTTTTTTTTATTTTATATTTTGGTATGCAAAAATAATATTATTAAAATAAAATTAACATGACTACAACTTAATTCCCCAAAAACCCCAAATAAGAAAAACAGAGCAGTCCTGCAAGAAATTAAAGAACAGCCATTCAAGAGAACAGAGCACCCCCACCCCACAATAAACGGACCAACAGCAACCTCAGAACTACAACAAAAAAAACCCACTCCCTTTGAAGGAGAACGAAAAATAAACAAAGAAAGATAAAAATACAACTCAATCCACTTCTCTTTGTCACCTATGAAAGAAACCCCTAATCTCTCACCAATTTTCACCACATTATCTTAACCTAAAATGATTTTATTCCGATTATATAAACCCCTGTTCGAAATCAGGGATGAAATTGACAACTCATCCCATCTCCAATACTCCAAACAAATGAAGTTGTGCGTAGTGCATGATTGCATATATTTTCACGAGCAATATTAGAAACGTGTGTATGGGTTTTCTATATACTCACAAAAGTGTGAGGCCCACACCTGTGTTAGGGCCCAAGGGTGAAACCCACCCTCAGCTCAAAACCCAAAACCCATATGATCCCATGATGGAATTGAAAGTTGGGATACAGGATCATATCGATAAGCAAGGCCACCTTAAATGATCATCATCTCCCATGTCCATCTGAGGCAAGGGAATATCAATATAGTTACAAGAATCCAATATAGGCCTAGGCTAGCAGTAGTAATCCTGCCCAAACTTTCTTATATTCAACATCATCATACAATTATATTTATTGTTTAGTTGTCGCTAAGTCTCTCTGAATTGTTGTTTGGTACAGAGGATGCTGCCTATATTTTCTGTTTGTTGTGAAGAAATGATCGAGAAATGGTTAAAATTAGTGCCCTCAGACGGGTCACACGAACTGGATGTATTTCGAGAGTTCGACAGCTTAGCGGCAGATGTTGTCTCTCGAGCTGCCTTTGGCAGCAACTATAAGGAATCAAGGGAAATATTTGAACTTCAAAAGGAACAGGGATTACTGTTTAGCCATTCGTATTACATGACAAGCTTTCCGGCGCTAAGGTACATTTTATTTCATTCACGACGACATGAATGCATTATAGAGATTTTATCATAATGCAAGGAAAAAAATTCTTTCAAGGTGTTTTTGTTGTATTAATCAAATCCAATGCACGCAGGTTTTTGCCCTTGAAATCAAATGCCAGGATGAGGGAAGTTTATAGAGAAGTTCGAGCTCTAGCCGAAGGTATAATTGAAAAACGAAAGGAGGCCATAAAGACGGGAAATTATACCAAAGATGATCTACTGCAATGTTTACTGGATTCCCATCAGACTGAAATTGAGAACAAGGGCCGTGGACTGACAGTTGAAGATGTGATTGAAGAGGTCAAGATGTTCTACTTTGCTGGCCAAGAAACAGTTGCCAATTTGCTAACTTGGACAATAGTTACACTGAGTGTGCACTCAGATTGGCAAGATCTAGCAAGGGAAGAGGTTTTGAGGGTTGTTGGTAAACGTAAACCGACCTTTGATGAATTGACCCAACTCAAAATTGTAAGCTTTTTCTTTCTTTCATTTTTTTTTTTTTTTTTTTTTTTTTTTCCCTCATGGGTAGAAGGCGGATTATAAATGTTTAGAGCACAAGAAAATTGATGCCTTGCTGAAAACAAAAACCCACAATTCTCTTTAACAAATAAAGCTAAATGAGTTTAGCTGTTCTTTTGGAAGACGGCCAATTCCGTGAAATTGGGTAGCAATTAACACACTCATTCATCTCATGGTATGCAATATATCGATGACAACATGCAGCTTGCTGTCATGACAATTGCATGTTGGTATTACCGGCCAATTGAATGATATGTATCTCAATCAGTAGTTTTTGTGTACTTACTGAAACAAGTTTTTTTTTTTCTCTTTTTTAATTAAGTTTCTCTGTATAATATACTTCCAATCATGTCTGAAGTTCAAGTTTCCTTGTTGTAGGTAACCATGATTCTGCAAGAGGTTCTAAGGTTGTACCCGCCGACTTCTCTCATTCGAGGCACTTTTAGAGAAACTAAACTAGGGGAATATGTCCTTCCAGAGGGGGTTCAAATTGTTATTCCATTACACCTTCTTCATCGCGATCCTGAACTATTTGGGAAAGACGTGACGGAATTCAATCCAAGGAGATTCTCAGAAGGGTTTTCAAAGGCATCAAAGGATAACTCATATATTCCATTTGGAGGGGGCCCAAGAGTTTGCGTTGGACAGGTTTTTGCCATGCTAGAAATTAAGATGACAATGGCAAGATTGCTCCAACATTTCTCCTTTGAGATCTCGCCTACTTATTCTCATGCTCCTTGCAATTCAGTAACTCTACAGCCATTGTTTGGTGCTCAAGTCAACTTGCGTAAGCTGTGAATTGCTATTGTCATCTTTTTCAAGAGTCATTGGTCTTTACTTATACTTAGGAGCATTATAATAAGGTAATTGAAATAAACAACATCACTTTCATTGTTCTCTCATCCAATCTTGAAGATTGGGTTTGTGTGATTAGGTCTTGATTATTTTCTTTCGCTGTTTAGCTTATCTTCGTCTCTATGTATGTAAACCCTAGCATGGGTCTCTTATAATCTATTAAGCTTCATCAATAAAGCCTCCCATTTTAGTTTTTCTATAAGATCAATTTACGGAATTCATCTACGGGCTGAGGTATTTACAAGTGGTAAAATGAGTCGTTATCATAAGATTTTCATGCCTTCCCCCCCAACTCCCCCCACACCCCCCCACCAAAAAAAAAAAAAAACACAACATCCCATCCAATATTTTGATTGAAATGGAAAAGGCTAACAAATTAAATGTACGTAGTAAAAATGGATTGGTTTTGGATCAGAAAAGTTTACTTTACTATTCTTAGGTCCTAGACATGTTGGTAGGGCCAGTTCCATTTCTAATGTCAGTGGCTATTTTATTTCAAAATATAGGGTGGCAGAAAAATTAATTCCACTTTTAGGGTAAATCTAAAATCGTGTTGGCCCAACACGACTTTGCTGTGTATACTTCCCCTCCCTTCCCTTGCTATACTGCCCATGTATACTGTATACAAAAACCAAAAAACCCAAACAATACATACAGTGCATAGCGTATAAAAAAACCAAAACACCCAAACACCCGTATATTCGAAAACCCAAATCACACACCCGTATATTCGGAAACCCACTCCACTCTCCCTCTCACTCTCACGCTCCCTCTCACTCTTTCTCTGTCAATCTCACTCCCGCTCGATCTCGATCTCCATCTCGATCACCAGCTCAGGCGGAATCTCAGTCTCCATCTCTCTCGTGATCCCTCTCTCGAGTCGCACATTCTCTGGATCGCGTCTGGATCGCGAGCTCGATCTAGATCTGAGGTAACAAGCCGCCGACGTCGAAGCTCCGACCGCCGCCGCCGACGTCGAAGCTCCTTCTTCCGTCGTAGACGAAGCCCCATCCTCCGCCGTCGAGGAGATCCAGCTCACACATCACTGCAACGGTAAGGGCGTCCGAACCCCATCTCTCTCTCTTTGTGAAATGTATCAATTGGAAATGTATCCTACTGAAAAAATTTTCTCTCGGGTTGTTAGTTTGAGGTGGGAAAAATTGTAAAAAATTATTATCCATTGATAAATTGAAAAAAAAAAAAAAAATCGAGAAGAAGGGTTAGACAAACCTTGAATGGCTATGGGGTGCTTCGGCGGGGATTCGCCGGGAAAAATGGAGGATTGGTTCATCTTGCCGGCTGTCATGGGTGCAAAGGGAGGGTGGGATGGGGGTTTGGTCAAACCCACGGCAGTCGTGGCGTCGGCGGCTGTTGCTGCTACTGCTTCATCTTATTCACCGGAAAAAATGGCAGATGTGGGTGGGTTTTTTTTTTTTTTTTTTTGACTTCATCACGGGAAAAAATGGTGTGGCCTTTGAGAGCCATCATAGGCAACTCAGATCCAAACACCCTTCATCGCCATCTACTGTGGTTGCTGTTTTTTTTTTTTTTTTTGTTTTTGTTTTTTTTTTGTTAATACAGAGAGATAGAAGGCTAGAAAAAGCATATATATATTTATGTATGCGTATGTATAGGTGTGTGTGCGTGTATGAGATGGGTAAGAATGCAAGGTTTTATTGCCTGGAAGCATGGAATATAGGGCAATGCGTATCTAAACCGTATGTATATACGGATACGGATTGGATACGGAAGTGGCAGAGTATGGTAATTTATGGGAGGTTAGGGGTTGTTTGGATAGGTTGGTTTGGCAGGTGGGGTGAAGGAGCGGCTCCGTATGTGAGTCCTTTCTATAATGGATCGTTTCAAAATTATCGTCTTAGTAAAAAAGTTAAGATTTCATTTTAATCAATTTTTCAAAATATCCATATTTTTGGTATAAATTATATGATATAAACAAAATAAACTCAATTAATAATTATACTAGACTTAAGAGTAAAATTGAAATTTTAGATTATAAAAGTAGATGTGAAAGCATTTAAGAGCGATTTTTAAAAATATATATCTTTTCGAACACAACAATCAATGTGAAAGGAAAGGAGGATAAAATTAAGGATATAATGAGGCCACGTCGTTATGACTTTTATGAGCTATCCCTTTCAAAGACATACAATTGATGAACTGTTACTATGAAAACCACATCAATTTATGTTGTTGGAAACTCCTATGGCCTAACTTCTCCCAATATAGAGGGAAAAATTTACAAATTCGAATATTATAAATACTTCACTCTTCTCACAAAGATAGGATTTCTTTTTTGTCTTTACTTAAAAATGTCAAATTAAATCCCCTGTTGTGAAGTTAGGTGCATGTGCCAACAACCATGTCATAATATTTAGAGTTCATAATAAAATAAAATATAAATAAATAAAAAAAAGTCATAATATTTAGATTATACAAAAGAGATTATAGCAAGGAGCCCTTTTTATAGCTCTTTTTCATCTTTTTTTTTTTTTTTTTAATTATTTCAAATATTTTTCTTCCTCCAATAACTCAATTTTATTGAACTTATATTATCTAAGCTACTACTGGTGTTGTAGCCTTGAAGGTACCTTACCTCCTATTATTATGAAAAGATGTTAAAGAACTCGAAAGTTGAACCTTTTAATTATATATATATTCATATATATAAGAGACCTACTCTATAGAGAGGTTAAAAGATTGGTATTACAAAAAATAAAAATAAAAAAAAAAGAAAAAAAAGAAAAAGTTTCTAAGCTGTCCAATTCTGTAGCAAAAACTACGTATTTATATTTATTAAAAAAAAAGAAAAAACAAAGACATATTTGCATGTAAACCCCACCCTCAACCCCGCATCTATATATATCTAGGGAGGAGGTGTGGGTTCAAAACTTTATTCTCATTACCCCTTTATGCAGTGGCGGAGTCAGATATTTACTCCAGGAGGGATGATTTTTTGTTTTTTTTTTTTTTTCATTCCAATAAATTAACGAATCATTAGTACTAGAGTTTCGGCTCCCTCCTCCTTAAAAAAAAAAAAAACGAAATAGAAAAAGAAATAGACTATACAGGAACAAATAAATTTTTTTAAACAAATTAAAACAGAAACTAAAATATTTTTTTGATGACGTGGAACTCTCGACGATTCGACTCCACCTCGTTGACCGTTTGTGGAGTTGAGGTAAACCCCAAATACCTGCAATCTCCCGCAAGTATCGACTAAAACTGAGACTTGAAATCAAGAGTTTGAAATATTACACTTATAAGGCTAAACTACTCCTACGAGTAAAACCTAAATATTCATTGATAATAAAAGGGGTATAATTTGAAATATCAAATTTTTGTGAAATAAAAGGGGTAAGTATTAACTATATGTAGTTAAAAAGGAAAGAATGAGGGGTAAAATTAGAAAATGTGAGGGATATAAGAAAAAATCAATAGGGTTAAATTTAGAATATTAGGACAAATGTAGAGTAAAAAGAAAAAAATTTAATGGATAAAGAGGGACAGGTGCCCCCTCTGCCCCACCGCACCCCCCGGGGAGGCGGGCGGCTCTGCCCTGCCTTTATGGTTGAACCGGATGTACCCATGGATAGGATGTAAGGTATGAAAAAACAAATAAATAAAAGGTATGAAAAAACAAATAAATAAATAAATAATGACATAAATTTTAGAATTGATATTTGAAAGTGGGACATGGACTTGCACCAAATTAGAGCAAGTTGTCGAAGACTGAATCTTTTCACTCATGCCTAGAATATACCTTAAGAAACCCTTTGGATTTTTGGTAATTTAAAAACCTTTAAAAACTTTTAGTGGAAGCATATTCTCCTACTTTTTAAAGAGCGAATTACAAAAGAGCGCCTTCTCTTTCTTATCATGACCTCTCCATCTAATTCATACATTTATATATGATATAAATTTTTTAATTACTATGACTAACAAGTCGGAGAACTTCTTAAAGCCTATTAGTAAAATTCCGGGTGCAACCATTTTCACACGAACCCACTTTTGAAAAAAAAAAAAAAAAAAAACAGACGATTTTAACTTATATCTTAATTTATCGATGACTTAATGTATCTTAACCTGTTTGCGTGAAGCCATCCTCTTTCTTTAAATGAAAAACTAGAAGGGTGCACGCTTATGCATATATCTGCTATTTTAATTACGTCTTCACCTTATCTCATATGAACCTCTTAATTAAAAGGGTGCACCTTCATAGTTTTATCATTGTGGATTCTAATTGCATTTTCCCCTACCATGACAACCATTCTTGTTTATTTACTAAACATTTAGCATGTTAGTGTATGTCGTGGACTTATGCAAATTTATTTATGAATATACCAATAGTCACATCACTGCACCAATCGTATGTGCACATACATAGTTGCCTAGAATACCCGTTCAAGAATGATACGCCTGTTGAATGTGCTAACTACGACTCAATGACAACACAAGGATGGTGTTTGGTAAACACTTTGTTTCTTAACAGAATCCTAAGTGTTGATGGTAGTAGTTGGCACCTTCGAGACGTATCAATTCTTGAATTGTCCATTTGGACAGTTTAGGAATGTATATCGCTCATCTATTACGTACTCATAGATTTGATACTTCTATAAAAGTTTCGGTTCATTTTCTTAATGTTCTCTGGGTACGAGGTTAGTGGGGTGACCGAGTAATGGTCACCCCCCTAACTTACGTACTTGGAAGATGTTATTTAATACGTGTTTTCTCCTACTCGGTGAATTTAAATCATGTATGCTGCTAGGAATAAGGGCAGAAAAGTGTAGGCTCTATCTATTGTTAAAAATAAATAAATAAAAATAAAAAATTCATGCCTGCTTTTGAATTGTGTTAAATAATAAGGGCACTTGTCTTTTGGTGTGCTTGGGGGTTTACTCTCGTGTTTTTGGGGTATATTGCTATCTTTCCTTAATAAAATACCCTTTTGTTGATAAAAAAATAAATAGTAAATAAATAAAATATGGGCACTACATTTTTTTAGGGGAGAAGAGTAAATAAATAAAATAATAAGTAGAACAAAGTTTTGAGCCACCCTATATTGCCACCCTAAAATATGGGCACGATCTTTCATTAGAGCCACTCAAGTTTTGAGCACTACCTTTTCTCCTAGAAACATCTCGATTCTTCCAGCTAAACCAAATTATCTAAATAGTTTTATTTTCTTTAGGTTCTGTTTGGTTACTGAGAAAACAGACGCAAAGAAAAGAAAACAAAATTAAGATTTATGTTTTCTTATGTCTTTGTTTGTCAGAAATGAAAAATTCAACTCAACTAAGCCAAATAGTTGAATTAGGCTCCATTGGTTAGAGTTTTTTGTTTTCTCAGGTCCCAAAAGATAAACCCTAAGATTTAAAACTTCAACTTCTTTGCTTCTCCTACCTTATTTTAGAATGAAAATGTGTCTTAAAATAGAACTTGGAAGATGTCATTCCATTTTAAGCATGTTTTCCTGGTGTAACATAGGCCCTAACCTTTGTTTAATCACATGATACAGAAAGCCACCTCCAACATATGTTGCAATTTGTTTGGGCAAATCAGGAGGATTATGCAGAGGTGAGACCTGAAGACCCAGATATGGATCCATTATCTTACGCCATGCAACATCTTTGAATCCCCTTCTTTCCATCAGAAAAGATTTGCTGATCTAAACCAACGTCTTTGCAGGAAACAGCTATGTCAAATTCTTGGTATGAGGTATTGTCTGTTTTGCACTTGATGGCCATGCTATCGTTATCACAAGCCAATACATTGCTTCTTCCTAAAAAAACTGCTGATAGTTATCAATCAAAAGTATCAGAAGGTGAGTATCTATTATGAGGTTAACTGCTCACTTATTAGCAATTATGATAACTGGTAACTATGAATTGTTGTAGGTGATCTAGAATTTTTTTTTTTTTTTGGATAAGTGATCTAGATCATTTTTGTTATTCTTGGTACAGTGAGCTAAGAAAGCACATAGTATGATTATTTTTCCCCTGCGATTAGTTTGAACCCTTTAATGAGTTTACAGTATCGCCTCTTTTTGACTTGTGGAGGCTTGACTGATACCATCCTTTTTAGTTATGGCCCCATTTGTGATATTCCCTTGTAACGAATTTTTCCATTCAGCCATGGATTTAGGGAAAATCATATCTTTTGATTGAAACATTATGATAGATAACTTTTCTGCATTTAAAAAAAAAAAAAAAAAAAAAAAAAAACATTACAGATGTGGAAGTGTAGGTCTGTTGAGCATTGATTGTGTGACAACACTTGGTCATTAACTATCCACCATTGCTGCCTTTGTTTTGAAATGACTTATGAAAAATTCCAAGATGAACATGTATTTTAATGGAAGAATACTTGCATTTGCATTAGAGGTTCTAATCCTCTTTGTGTCTTTTCTACATATGTATTACATTACACATTTCCTAGATGGGGCCCATCATATAATTGGTTATACTAAGCTCTCCTGAGCTGAATGCTTGCTTCAGGGTTGAACTATACAGTTAGACACATACTCGGATTTTTTTTATTGTCTACTGGTCACCCCACATGAAACTTTTCCAGTGATCAGACTAAAGCTATTATTTATTTATTTACTTTTTAATTTTTTGTGTATCAGAGAGCAGACGAGCTTCTATTGATATTTTTTTGAAGGCAGCAGGATATTTGGATTTCGCTGTCCAACTTGTTCTCCCTCAGTTCCCCCCTGAACTCAGGTTGGCACACGAACTTATTGCTTTATACATTACTGCATGCCAATCTTTCTTTTATTCTTATGAGTTACAACATTCTTCCTGCTTTTCAAGGTCAAATTGACAACTGCAACTATTGCTTATTGTAGGAAAGATCTACCACTAGACCTGGCAGAAGGAGTGCTACAAGCCCTTTCCCTGCAAGCACTTGGCCACGTATACCTTAATATTTGGCACCCAACCATTCCCTTTGTAATATTTTGGAGCTATTCCATATTTTATTGGATATCTCGTTCCATATTTTTCAAATAAGACAGTTAATTTGAAATGGAACAAGAACTATTACGTATACACTTGAAAGGCCTTATTATCATTATCATTATCATTATCATTATTATTATTATTATTATTATTATTATTTTTATTTTTGAAAGGCCTTATTCCCAACTGAACTCTCTTTGAGCATAGACATGACAACTGGACTATGCTCTAATGCCTGAGGTGGCAAGAACTCAGCTTCTGAAGTAATTAATTCCAGAACCCAGTGATGATTTACCTCGACCTTGTCCAGCATGATCATAATTCTTCTATCATTTTTTTGATTAGTACTCTTAAGAAAAAATACATCCCTTTCCCTTCAATTCCACTAAACCTGTATCTTGTAAAAACTTATCATCCTATATATATATTTTGAAAGTGAAAGACAATAAAAATAAGAATCCAATTAGAGCCTGAAAACATAGTAAATATTTGTTTTTTCTTTTATTTATTTTATGGGTCATCTCTGGATGTCTGTAAAGGGGCTAGTATAACCCATTCCCAAAGAACCTAGTAAACCCAGAGCAAGGACTCCTTTATACAATTCTTCTTCTTCTTCTTCTTCTTCTTCTTCTTTTTATTTTTTATTTTAAATTTTTTGTTTATAACCTTTAGACAATGATAAGAATAAACTTTAACCTCTATTTCAGATTTTCAGCCATGCCTTCGGCTGCACTAAAAGAAGTCCAGAGTTTGGGCTTGGTCAAACCACAACTCCACAAATTGACCAGCCAGCCTTCTTCAGCTTAGGTGTCTTTTCTTAAAGCCAATTCAGTTCTCCAGGCCTTATGTAGTACTTCACCTCTCTTTGTTAGAATCATACAAAGTTTGAAACTAGTAGTATTATGGGGCCAGTGGACCAAAAAAGTACCCCAAAACTGGTGAACAAGAAAATTGCCGTGCACAAGGAGGTTGACCCATGATTATATCGGCACTTGAAAAAAAAATGTGTTGCTGACACTTTGCCCAATCATTTTGATCTTCATTTTGGTGCGCGTGCAACGTGTCCTAATTAGAGCCGCAGTAGGCAACGTGTCCTAATGAGAGTGGTAAACTCCTATGAGATATTTAAGCCACCTTTTTTTAGCACAAGAATAGTGGGATTGAATCAACGATGCAAATTATTTTTGGGAGAAAACAATTCAAAAGATTAAATTGAATATGATTTTACAAATTTATTAATTTGATAGATTTAAGAATCATAAACTTTGATACCATGTTAAGAGAAATCAATCCAAAAATACAAGTTGTTTGATAGCCCAAACAAATATATAAATTCTATATCAAACTCTATCAATATTCTATCGAGTACGAAGTATTAGTGAGCAGGTTTCAAGAAAAGAGCGGTATCATGTTATATAGCCAATGATTGTGGTGTGAAAACCTTCTTTTTTATTCCATGTGAAGAATTATTTGAGAGTCTTACTATGAAGGGAGGTTCAATAGCATTATCGTGATTTTTTTTTCTTCCCACCTTTTATCTTACTCAAAAAAAAAAGGGGGGGGGGGGGGGGGGGGGGGGGGGGGGGGGGGGGGGGGGGGGAGAAGGCAGCACATGTGGAAAATGGATTGATGAAAACTCAAAGGAGTTAGTCC
This sequence comes from Liquidambar formosana, assembly GCA_039720395.1. Taxonomy (NCBI): domain Eukaryota; kingdom Viridiplantae; phylum Streptophyta; class Magnoliopsida; order Saxifragales; family Altingiaceae; genus Liquidambar; species Liquidambar formosana. Next base: position 7,714,218 of record CM077835.1, read on the forward strand.
AGTTGATAGGAAAAGTGTTACTCTATTCTATCAATTTGGGTTCGATTCTTATAGCAAGTATTTTAAAAATTAATTTTTGAATGTACTAGACTGATGTGGAGGAATGCGCTCTTAAGATAATCCGAGAAAGGATTTGCGCACAAACTGAGTTAAACACCTTGACTATCTCGAAAAAAAAAAAAAAAAAAAAAAAAAAAAAAAAGGGATTGATGGAGCGTCGTTATCCTTTACCACATGTTGATAAAATCCAACATGAATAATTGGAGATGCGCACGGGTCCCACAGCAACTCCCAAACACGTCCCCTCACCCAAAAATAAATAACTAAAAAATAAAAACTAAAAAAAAAAAAAAAAAAAAAATTCAGCTAAAACTCGTGTTGGGTCAACACGAGTTTAATGTAAATCGTGTTGGGCCTCCACGATTTACATTAAACTCGTGTTGGCCCAACACGAGTTTCAGCTTTTATCTTCCACTCCTCTCGGGCTGGTGTCAGAAGCAAACTGGGCCAAATACACTAAACTCGTGTTGGCCCAACACGAGTTTCAGCTTTTATCTATACATACATGCATACATATACGGGTATACAAAATGGCCAAAATCGTGTTGGGCCACCACGATTTACATCAAAATCGTGGTGGGCCACCACGATTTTGGGCCTGTATATACTGACATCATACGGTTCAAGTGGGTGTACAAATTGGGCTGAAATCGTGTTGGCCCAACACGATTTACCCTAGATTTGGAATTAAGTTTTGTTTTACATTAGTTTCCTGAATAAGTTTTCCACCAACCTTACATGTGGAAAAGGCCCCATGTTGGTATTATATAACAAGATTTCGGCGTCCGAAACCTTGTCAATATTGTACTCGGGTATGACAAGTACTTCTGAGATTTCATTTTGTGTGGTGAAATTTTCCGGCCATCTTAAGGCCAGCAACAATAATGTTCCTCAGAAATGCTCTGCTATTGTCTCCATGTATGAGACGCCTGAGATACCCAGCTTGTGGTAGTTCTTGTACTGTAATTTTGATTCCTCAGTGGGGATCCTGGACTTTGGGGCTGGTTGGGGAATACTGTATGGTGCTGTTGCTTGGGCATTTGTATTTCTTTTTTTCTGTTTGAGGGCTAGTGGTTTTTTTTGGAATGAAAAGTCAATTGGTTTTGTCTACTTCTGTAATCGTCTTGTCCAGCTTGTCATGCCTTGGAGCTAGTCAGGGACAGAACCACATATACACTGAGGGGGGCCATGGCCTCTCCAAAAATTTGAACATGGATTATATTTTTTAATTTACACAGAAAAGGTAACATTCTAAAAATTAATCACTGAGATAGTGTTTGTTTATGGCCCCCCAATCGGAAGTGTATTTCCATTCTCATGCCCATTCTTTCATATTCTGTTTCAAAAAATTGGACACAAATCTGTTACAATCCTAGAAAAGTGATCATTTGTTGCAATTTTGGTTATTCAGGATACTGCGAATGGTGTAAAAATTCAAAACACAACTTTGTGACTTAAAAATTATATATGAGAAATTTACTGTGGCCCCTCCAAAGAGAAATTTTTGGTTCCACCCCTGTTTGGAGCAGTCAGGTCTTGGTTATTTGTTGTGTGGAGTGGTTTTTTTTTTTTTTTTTTTTTTTTTGGGAGGGGGGCTGCTACAATTGACTAATTAGACAAAGTCTTGGGTTCTCTCTCTCTGCTTTTGAATTATTATTATTATTTTTTTTTTTTTTTTGGACAATCGATAGAATATACCCTTATCCCTAACCCCACAATATCTCGTTCTGCCTCTGTTTTGCTGGCAATATTCCTCTTTGCATTGTTTTGGTGTGCTGCTATATGAGCTGTTGTGTATAGAGAGGCGTGTGGCTGATTGTGTGATAGGTGGACTGCAAGAGTATTTTGCTGTGGCTTTGCTTGGTTGGATGTTTTGCTGCGCTCCTTGGGGTTATAGCTGAAGGCTTGCAGTTTACAGCAACAGCGATGTGGCATGTTTTGGGTTTTTCAGTCTTTTTGAGATAAGTCTCCTTTGATTTATTGTTGCATGTGTTATTTAGAACGGGCTGCTTCTGTATTCTTTTTTGTGGTGTTTGCCATGCTGATTTACACAAGACAAATAATAATAAATAAAATAAAAATATACACCAGTTTTTTGTGCTGTTTGCATGCTGAGAAAAAACAAATAAAAAATAAAATCAATATAAAGAAGGCGCTATTATGAATAGCGCTTTCAAAATGAAGAGATAAAGTTAATAAAGCGTTGTTCCCACTAGCGCTTTCAATATAAGAAAAAAGATAGAAAGCGCTGTTCTCAATGGCACTTTCAATAGTAGAAAGGACAAAAGAGCTGCTTTTAATAGCGCTTTCCATATAAAGATTTCTCTACAACGCTTTCCGTAGAAAAAAGAAAGCAAGCACTGTTTCTAATAGCGCTTTCAAGATAACGAAAAACAAGGTCAAAAATCGTGGTTATATCTTTTGGGGACTTGGGGAAAAAATCGTTTTACAGCATCGACGCCGGCGTACACCCCTCCGACCGCAATACTCTCCGGCCTCCATGGCGCCATCCATCGTCGCTGATTCGCCGGTGCCCGCCATCCCCTCTCTCGCTCTCTCTCTCTCTCCATCTGCGAATTCCATCTCCAAAAGCGAAAACTCTGCCGAACCCGTCGACAAACTCCAAACGCGACTCCATCTCCCTCCTCTCTCCTCTCGCCAGGCAGTGAGAAATAATGTAACTACGTAAGCATCTTCAATATATTGAGGATTAACAGCATCGATCTTCAGTTTTTACATGCAAATTCATTGCCCCATTTTGAGTATATTGAACCATTGTGCGTTAAGGATCGAGTGGAGCAGGTTCTTAGAACTTGAATGTATATGATCACAAAAACTTCATCTCAAGGAGATTTCTTCTGGCAACCAATTTTCTCTATGGGTATATACGGTTCACAGAAGATTTTTGAGATAGTAAACTTACCTGTACTATTATCTGAATCCAACATCCTCAATTCCAAATTAAAACTCTGAGCAAACCTGTGTGAATGAACCGCCAATGACATGATAATTTAGTAATATTTTTCTCATTTATTAAGCAAGCGATCTCCAATTTAAGTTTATAAAAAACCATTAATACCTATTTGCATATTTATATTAAGTTTGCCATGTGCATGTATGCGCACGTGTGTGTACGTTTTTTATAATTTTCATTTTTATAATCTCAGTTAAATAAAATACTAAAAATGATTCAAGATAAAAGACACTATGATGAGATGGGAATTTTGGTGTTGGAGAGGGAGCAGAAGGAGGTGGGAGTGATTATTACTTGCTATTATACCTCCAGGATGCCCATCTGATCATTCTCACTACTCCATCCCCAACATTTGCAGTACTCTTGAAATTATATGTTTCCTTTTTTCTTTGAGTTGATTGTACTCCTTCGGTGAAATGGGGCTCCATATCCATAAAGGCACCACCAATACTCTTTACTAATACTCCTATTTCCCTTTCCTTTTCCCCTACTCCCTTAGTACAATTTTCATAGGAACGAGTGAAACACCCTAGACCCATCTGTCCTTCTCAATAAAGAATGATGGTGTTCAAGCCCTCTGGGAAAGGTGGTCCCAAATCTAAATATTATCCCCATCGGATTTTTACCACCTCACCGACGGCATTTTTTTACTGTTTTTTAACCCAAACTCCTGACTTGCTCACTGCAATTGTTATAGGACTGCTGACGGGTTTTTAGTAATTTACCAGCCCCCATCATGCTGCTTTGAGTCACTTTTTTGTTTTTTGTTGTTCTTTTTTTTTTTGTTTTTTTGGAATGGTTTGGGTCAAATAACCATGTAATATATAGTAGTATGAACCTAGATTGTGTAAATGGATGGCGGAGAAGAAGTTCAGTACCATCGTGGCATCATGTCGTGTATTTGGACCATGTAAATGGATTAATGGATTGAATATCACCATGGTGGATTGAAAACTGTAATATTTCCGTGGTACCATATATGTCACCAAGCTCACATGGTACCAAAAGCCAATAGATGGACAAAAAAAAGGTTTCATGAGACAATTAATAGATATTGCTCGAATTTCCAGTGAGGGGTAAGAAGGCTTGTTATACCACGTCAACCCAATGATGTGACGATACCACATTTATAACAAAACTTCCTCTAGGTTGCTAGTTAGATAAGTATAAGCTAGTCTTAAACTTATTTCTCCTCTTATTTGATTGATGCATAAAATTTCAATAAAATTAGTTAACTACACCGCATAAATCATAATGATGACCAATAGATAGTGTCCGATCATGCGGGTATAAACAATTGAAGGGTCTATTTCTACATTCTTTTGGCCATATCCGCACTCTTTCAAGGGCATGCATTAGGTCATTTTTCTTAGAGAAAAAAAGAAATAAAAATTACAAAATAAAGAAGAGAGAATGGAAAAAGAGGAAAATGAAGAAAATTACATATTGAAAGGTCTGTCGCAGCCAAAGGGGATGAAAGTAAGTCCCCCCATGGATAATTCATAAAATAAACATGCTCAGCTGATACCATAGTGCATGCGGCGTACTGTGATTGACAAAGTGTCTAGAAAACAAAATTGAGGAATGGAATGAGAGCCCTACCCTGAAAATGCCTTCTACCATATCACAGCTAACATATCAGTATTTTGGAATGCAATTTCAAAGTCAAAAAGACAAAAGTGACTTAAAGCTTAGGCACAACTAAAGTAGAAAACACAAGTCCAGTCCTCGCGCCATTCACGGTAAAGAAAAATACACTCCATATATCCTCTTTAACCTTTTGTGGTTTTTTTTTATTCTTTTTTGTGAGAAAAATATATGTCTAGCAAATATAGCATGACCCTACCTATCTCTCTATGCCAGCTACTAACCAACTAATAAATTTTGACTGCTCAATTGGTGGAGCCCTCTCTGGTCTATAACAAGTTGACTACCCCTAGTCTAGGCAACCTCTTTGTTTCCATATATAGCTGTCCATGTGCTTAGGTGAGTTTACGTGACGGCATGGCCTTTTCTTAGTGGCCTTGGCGGTGGGCAATTGTGGATGCCGTGGTATGCTATCTTTGGATGTGGCTTAAGAAGTCTAAGGTCGTGAATTCGATTTTTCATTTTTTTTTTAAGACAGGTACGAGACACAGAGTAAGACAATTATCAAGTAAGTTGATTTTAGATATTTATTGATGCAGAATGCGTAAAACTCACAAAATTCTTACCAATGTTCAAACTACAAGCCCCTATTGAACATAAAGAATAATTTAAAATACCAACAACAAATTGCATGACAGTAGAGATACACGAATTTGTGTTCATAAAAAATTACTAGTCTGACATGTTGGTCATGTATTAGACTATCCATTATTACTTCCGTCATTTACATATTCAAACACAAAAATGATGGATTGTCATTCTAATTGGACTCTATTTTGATTCATTGTCGAGTGCAATTGAATCCCAAGGTACTCTGTTGCCAACTCCCAATCTTAATAAATAACTTAGGTGCATGGGAGCTCGATCTCCCACCATGCATTTTTTTCTTGTGCAAGGTTATGGTCGATGCAGGTGGGGTCGTCTAATGTTTCGCCAAATTGTTATCAGCATTACTAAACTGCATGTGCTCCTCGATAACCTATGAATTGGGTAGCTCTGAATGGTCCTATCACCCATGTGACCACTACATATATGTACCAAGCTAGTCGTCCTCCCATCATAAAATGCACCTTAAATGCTTCACCAAAATGGCAACTATCTTGCAAAGTATGAATTCTATACTTTGCAGTTTTGATAAATTAGTTAGCGTCGGATGGACCAGGTCCAAAATATAATGAAATAAAGTAAAATTCATACCACCAACCTTTAATTAATTGATTGTCCGATTTTGTACATGTCTCTCACTATTTTGATAGAGATCGAGATTTAAGGATTTCAACCTTGCTAACTCTCAAAATAATGGGATGGTGTTTTTGTTCGGTACAAGAAAATAAAATATATAAATGTATATATTTTTTTATAAGTGAATAAAAAATATCATCAAGACACAAGAGAAAAGGATCTTCCTTTTGTTTTTTTTTTTTTTTTTTTCTTTTCTTGTTTTTGTTCTTTTCTAAGGACACAAGGAGTAATAAAAATAAAATATAAAACGAGGCTTCGATATGTAATATACATTTTATTGAATGGTTCATCACCAAAAACAAAATCACAAACTCTTATCATCATACCTTAGCTTTTTGAAAGCATGAAACCATGCGAACACAGAAAACAATATTATAAAATTAATATCCATAATACCCAAATATATAATCTTTTTTTTCCTACTTAATTATAACAAGCACCATGCACATATATGATAATTAATTGGACCAACTTTATGCTCTTCACTTGATGGTAGACGCAAGCTCGATCAAGGCATGTACCGGTTTCCTTGGCTCTGTTCATACTCTTCCATGGTGTCAAACTCATATTTGTTCTCATTATTTCCATAATAACCCCTATTATTGTACTCATTTTTCGAATTCACCCCTCTCGTCTTCTCGTACTCACTCACGTAATTTGTCTCGCCGTTCATATCGTAATAATACTTCCCATTTTCTAGGAATCGCGTATCGCTCATCCCTTGCTTCTCGGTGTTGTACCCGTTGTTGCCGCCGTTGTACTGCTGCTCGGTGTTGTACCTGTTTCCAACACTGTATTGTTGCTGCGCAGTGCTGTACCCGCTGCCACCATCGTACCGCTGCTCGGTGTTGTACCTGTTGCCAACGTTGTACTGCTGCTCACTGTTGTACCTGTCGCCAATATTGAGTTGCTGCTGCGCGGTGCTGTACCCTTTGCTGCCGGTGTATCGCTGCTCAGTGTTGTACCTGTTGCCGGCATTGTATTGCTGCTCAGTGTTGTACCTGTTGCCGGCATTGTATTGCTGCTCCGTGTTGTACCTGTTGCCACCACCATTGTAGTAGTTATCGTTTTCGTTGGTCATGGTGGTGTAGGCTCTTTCTTGGAACCTCGTGTCGCTCATGCCTTGTTGCTCGGCCTCGTAGGCATTCTTGTTGTAGTAGTAATTGCTGTTGGTGTTGGCGGTGGTGGTGGTGGTGGCGGCAGTGGAGGTGGTGGTGGTGGGGTACTCTTTGGTGGTGGTGGTGGGAGGGAGCTGACCGGATTCGTGTCCGTATAGGCCGTAGCCGGTCTGGGTCTGGGGGATGAAGCTTGGCTCTTGGTCTTGTTTGGTTAGAGGTTCTTCTTTGTTGGGAAGTTCTACCTCTTTGACATTGTTGTTGCTGCTGCTGTTAATGTTTTCCTCATGGGTGACTTTGCTGAAGAATTGGCTATCTCTAGCATGAGTTTGGAGAGAAAAGAGTGTTAGGAGGAGGAAGAAAGAGAAGAATTTTGCAGAGGGAGCCATGGATTGAGAGAGAAGATGGTGTCTATCAGTGACTTAGTGTGAGAGTATATATAGTGGCGATGAGTTGGATGCTCCTAATCTTTTTTATAGAGGACCTCGATTCGTCCCTCTCTCTCTCTCTCTCTCTCTCAACACTCTCAACAAACAAACACCATCCTCTTTCTCTCTATCCAACTTTTTCTTCTCATTAGGTGCAAATGGGACAGGAGAATGGGTAATGATAGTGGTCCCTTTGTAAGGGTGCACTTTTGCCGAGAGCCCTTTATTTATTTTACTTTTATTATATCTTAGGGATAGCTACATGCTCTCCACTGTAGAAAACAACGCGAAGGAATAGATCTTAATCTTCTTACTCGTTATTCCATCGTGTGACTTGAGCTTATCAAAGCCACTAATTATGTTATTTTCTAATGAAAATTATTAAATTGTTCAAATTTTTTTCTTCCCACCACAGCCTATTATGAATATTTTTTTTAATTACTTTTTTTGATTAGTTAACCCAATTATCACATCATTTAGGTAATTAAATTTGAGAAAACTGTTTGGAGAAACCATTTATGCAATATAGGATTATGCATTTCCTTAAGCCTATTTGAATTGGGGTAGAATAAAACTCAAAACTTTCACTTCCTCAACTATTCATAGCCTATGCATAAGCCATAACCAACCAAGGAATCCCTAGGTACCCTATTCAACTCTACAAGTCATCATGGTTAGTAAGTTTCGTTGCACTTTGACTTGGTTCTAGACCTTTTGGCCTTGTGGGGTTTATGAAACCTCCTAAGTGGGATTTTTTTTTTTTTTTAATATTATTGGCCAAGTAAAATGGAACTATTCCTACGTAGGATAAGAGAGGAATAAAAAGGTGGGAAGAGAAGGGTGGGAAGAGAAGGGTTTTGGGAATGAAAGAAGCAAAAGATATTCCATCATTCCATTGGCATTTGGCAATGGCCGGGTAATTATGCGCGGATTGTGGAGTGGGTGGGGCATGAAAATGATGGCATTTAGTGCACACCGCGTGCACCCTCCACACTTTGTCTAACATTATATAGGGATACACCTAACCTTTACTATACATAGTAACCGGAGTGGACCCATGCACTTCCATGTGTCGCCCCACGCCTGGAGAATATAGCCAGCATCTTATAGTAATCCATAAATGCCGGCCAAGTCCCGCTCTGAAATCTGAGAACTAGGTCCTGTGTAGTCCTTAATTTTAGAGGTTGAGTTAGTTGAAAGGCCATATATATCATTCTACACTCTTCTGTACGTATTGATGAATCCATCTAGTTCATGCTAGATGTGGTGTATATGTTGTACATGCAAAATCAAGCCGATTCATCATTCGACACCGTCAGATTGGTAGAATATACATTCAATAGAATTCGATCGGAAACGATCTTAATCTTCCGATCAAATGCACTTCACCTTCGAATCATTCATGGCATATTGGATGATAGGTAGACCTAAATGATCATATTTAAAATTTGGACACAAGTTATTTACGACTCAACAACATATTTAATTCCTAACTACTGTGGGGTTGTCTAAGTTATTTGAAACAATTAGTATGGCTGAAGAGGCAGCGTTTAGTGGGTGGTTATGGTACGTACCCGCCATCCCAACTAACAACATTTTTTTATTTTTTGGGCAGGGAATGGTCCAAATTTCTTAGCTGAATTAATAATTTTGGTATGGAGTTGCACTATCAAACTACCTAACTCAATTCGGACAAAATGAGGATCCTTTTGAGGTGACTGGCGGGGGTCACATATATATGTAACTAAAAATTTGAAAAGCCTTTCAATTTGGACAAAATGAGGAACCTTTCGAGGTGACTCGAGTCTAATTGTAAATTTAAAAGCCAAGCAAAAATTTTAGAAGAGAAAATACTGAAAATTTAAAAGATGGTGCCCTGTGTGAAATTGTCCATCTAGTTATTTATGTATATGATTTTGCTCCTTTCTTGTGGAATACAGACTAAGTAACGGGTAAGTTTATCGGTCACTATGTATAAACTTTGTGGAGCTTTTCTTAGGGAAAATAATAATAATAACAAGGAAAAAAAAAGGAAAAAGAAAGAAGAAAGAATCAATGATGGATAATGATTTTTTTTTTTTTTTGATTTTTTGTTTTTTTCAATAGAGGAATACAACTGGAGAAAAATTTTATTAGCCCCACATACATATAATTTTTTTCCCCCATATCCACGAACCTGAGTGAATTGTTTGAAGGAAAGGATGAAAAAATAATTAAAAAAAAACTATGCTATTTCACCCACATTCTCCCAAGTCGCACCCATCCATATGTGTTAGTTTCTCCTTATTCCATACTAGGCCCCACATGAATGCTTTCACTTATATACTTTTAACACATAAGGTGGATAATAAAGGTGGGTGGCAAAAGATGGGTGAAATAGCATTTTTCAAAGAAAAAAAAAGAAAAATAGGGGTAAAATGGAAAAGAAGCTTCTATAGCCTAACACAACTAAAATCTAACCAGCAGGCCACTAACTGCACAAGCCAGAAAGGGGAAGGAAAAAGGAAAAAAAATAATAATAATAATACATAGGATATCTATGAACACTGATTTTCCGAAAGCAAAGGCAGATTAATAGTCTTTTAAGCTCTTTAATGGAGGAGCTGCAAGAGTACGTTACACTTTTCTTTCTTCTTTCCTTTTCTTTCTTTCTTCTTTTCTTTTCTTTTCTTTTCCTTTAAGAAACCTTTGGAAAAGCAGGCTGGTTGTCTAAATCTACATGGAGAAGTCTTAATCGATCATGATTAATTGTGCTTGTTCTCATGAAAATTATAAATTAGAGTTTTAGTCTCATTAAAGAGTAAATTTTCCCTGCACCCTAAGGTTCTATTTGGTTTGTGGATTTTATCAAGGAAAAAAAATAAAATGTAAGGAATTCTACTTTTCTTTATTTTGTTGCAATGGAAAATTTGAAAAAAAAAAAAGAATTAGAACAATTTTGGCTTGATATAATTCTATTTGTTCTTTTCATTTTCTTTCCTCCTCATTTTTTTTCCCTTCCTTTTTTTTTTTCCCTGATAGAATCCATGAACCAAATAGAGGGTAAGTTGTGGAATTATGTCCATTGGCCCCTATATTTCTGAAGATTGCGAGCTCAACCTATTCAATATTTTAAGAGTACATTTGGAAGAATTTACCTTTAAATAGAATTTTTCAAATTTTTAATTATCTTGAACTCATCAAATTTTGTTTAGAAATTTCATATAATTAGGTATAATTTCTCTAATTCCACCCTTTAAATCAAAATCCAATTCTTAGAGGACTTCAAAAAAAAAATTAAAAATAAATACAATGAAAGTGGATATTTGGGCATTTGGTAATGGATGGTGACACTCACAATTACTATCAATACCACAGAGGATTAATTTTTAGAGGTTTGGCTGAGAGAGCGCCACGTCACCCAAGTTAGGAGAGGGAAAGGGCATAAGTTCAACCAAAGAAACATGGAGTACTTTTATGGTCAACGTTAGTGATTGGCCAATCAACTACCAATGTGCCATTTTGCTTTTTTTCTTGGATTGGGTGGAATTTGTTGCGTGATTAGCGGATGGATCGTTTTCGCCCATTCAAAGCGGGCAACTCCCGCGTATTCCAATTTCCAAGTTCTAACCTGCTCCAAAGAAAAAATAATAATTATAAAAAAATAATGTCAAAAAGCGGAAAGAATTAAGAATAAAGTAAATGTATCGTACCAAAAAAATTAAAAAGAGAGAGAGAAATGTAAACGATAAGTATCTAAGTCATTTGTTATTGTTTTCCTTTCTTTCTTTTTTTTTTTTTTTTTTTTTTTTTTAAATGAAGACATTTTGGAGGGGATTTTCGAAACGTAATCAATACCTTGTTTGGCTGGTTTTTTTTTTTTTCTGGTTCATTACTTAAGATATAATCAAGAATTTTCACTTGGGGGTAAATTAATAGTCCGAAGCCACTTAAATAAAATAATTACTCCCTCCGTTTCTTAATAAGTGTCCCTTTTGAAAAAACACGTTTTTTAATGAAATCCTTTTAAATGCTTTTTACATCAATGCATATATTTTGAAATTCCAATTTTGCCCTCAAGTTTGTAAAATATTAGAAAAAAAAAAGAAAACCTTTTTAAGGGTATTTTAGGAAATGAGTAAAAAAGGTCGATTGACTTTTAAAATGGGACACTTATTTGGAAACATGCCAAAAGAAAAAATAAGACACTTATTATAAAATGGAGGGAGTATTAATAATCTACAAATTAAGATCTAAGATAAGATTATTTGTAAAACAAAAGGTAAAGACAAAACAATTGTACAAAGACAAAATTTGATCCTCTAAGGTTTGAGAAGTGAAGCCCAATGCACAACCCGATTTAAACCGTTTTTTTGAGTCTGGATTGAGTCAAGGTTGGTGCTTAAACCAATTCTAACTTGGACTAGATGTCAGGTTGAGCAGTTCGATCTTAGCCCAACCTATATTCTCTGAAACTCTACCTAGGCCCACCTAACCATTAGATTCGGACTGGGTTAGGTTGGGCTCAGCTTGTCTCAGTTGCAGACCTATTCATGCCCTAATGACTTAAGGACATGGTCATTGAAGGGGGTTTGGAGAAGTTTCACATCAAGATCAGTGTCAAAGCATGCCACATCAAGGTACAAGTAGAGGGGTAGGTCCAACTAAGATGTATTAATCGTTCCTTTACTGGTTTAATCTGTAGTTTAACTTGATTAATATGCTTAAAAAGACCATTGTATTAATGAACCAAAGGTTTCAATATCGAATCTTAGCATCTTGATTATCGGATTAAGGGGATTTTTGGGTGATCTCATATATTTCTAGGGACTAGTTTAAGCCCAAATCTCAGTTAGAGTAGGCGTAGGATACCCTATATTGTCAAAAAAATAAAAAAACTAAAAAAATAACACTCATATCAATTCTATTTGGCAAAGCTTTCGTCGGATTAATTGCAATGTCCATTTTCTCATTGTACAACCCATGCCCTTTTTAGTGCCTTCATTATCAACCAAAACCATATTACTCAACTACTAGAGTCATTAGTGTTATAGACCAAAACAATGTATCAAAATAATTGAAACGGAAGAAAAATGACAATAATTATAAATTATTGGTCACATAGTTTAGGAGGTATTTCTTCCTCTTACAGGAGGAAATCTAGGGTTACTCCACTAACTCTCAAAAGTCAAAATTATATACTTATATGATGTTCTTAACTGGTGCCAACCTGAGAGAGAGAGAATACCATATTGAAAATATAACTTGATGTAATTTAAGTTTGGGTTTTTTTTTTTTTTTTTTTTCCCTTTCATTTTCAATTTTTTCTCAAAATCAAATTCATAAAAAAATTTTTAAAAAAAAAAAAATAGAAGAACATTGCCCCATGTGTGGAGACATGACAATGTCATGCAATCATAAATAATATAAAAATACTATTTTACCCATCTTTTGTTACCCACTTTATGTATTAAAAGTGTAAGATAAAAATAATTATATGAGACTTAGCATAAAATAAAAAAAAACTCTCACATATAGATGAGTGAGAAAATATGGATGAAATAATATATTCCTAATTAATAATAGTTGACATATCGTTGAAGTGTGATTGCAACAAATTTTTTATTTTTTGTTAATTGTAATAAGAGTGTGAAAGGCTTTGAGTTCGACTAATATCCTACTTTCTGAGGCACATGTAACCTCCTTGTTCCATACATATCAAGTACCCAAAATGATGATCTGATTTACCATAATAATCGCCATGAGTAATTGTGCTATGACATCATGGTCCAAAGATGGTCTAGCATTTTGCCAAAATAAAAATAAAACAAAATACTGAATATTGCTCCAACATCGAAGACCGAGAATCAAAATAAACCAAATCACAGTAACTGCAACATGAATAGAAGAACAATTTACAATGACTCACAGCACAAACTGAGCGGAGAAAAAAGAAAAGAAAAGAAAATTCTCAGGATTCAGGAAGTGGAAATGGATTCCAAAGCAGAAGAGCGAACAACGAGAAATTTGGGACCAAGAAAGGGATAAGAGGGTGAATATCACTTGTAAGGCGTTTCCTTCTCAACCTCTTCCTCACATACTCCCTCTTCTGTTCATCACCCCACTGAGCTTCCTCCACTCCTTTTGCAAGTATCAATGGTGGTGGCTGGTGATATGGGCACTTGGACCTCCAAGAGGTCTCAGGGAGCCCAAATCTGGAGACCCTTTTGAGGAAAAGAGAGAAGCCCCATCTTAGATGAAGATAAGGGGATTTTTTGCAGAGAAGAGGCGGGTAGTCCCAGTTGAGGTAACAGGGGATTTGGGTGGAGACGAAGAGCTGAGAGTGGAGAGGTGGTGTGGTTGTGGGGTAGGTTAGGATGTGGGTTAGGGCTTGGAGTCTTTGCTCCCATGTTGTATCCTCCATTGCTTGTGTGTGTTGGATGGAAGTAGGAGGGTCATTTTGGAACAAAATACAAGATGAAATTACCAAAAGGGTAGGACACTAGACTTTTTAGCAGGGAAATGCCCACCAAACCCTTTGCAAAATTGCCCTTTGCTCTTTTTTTGGCATGATGAAATCATGGTAATGTTTTCAGGATGTGAGAAATTCTTCCAACATTGAAATAAGTAGAAATCTATGAGTCCAAACAATAAAAATAACAAATAATTGTGAAATATTAAAAAAAAAAAATTGAGAAATTTCCATAATTTCTTAGTTTTAAAAAATAATGATATATATTCCGTAGAATTGAACTCATGTCTTCCGCTCAATAGTAGCAACAAGTTGCCAAGCACCATTGAGTTAAAAGAACAAGTGAGAGAAAGGAGGAATGATGATAATAAAAGACTATTTTAAATGCATGTTACAAGAATGAGAAGGAAACATGCTCATTCTATAAAAATTAATCACTTTGAGTAAGACTATTTAAAAAGGTTAAAGCCATCACTATAAATAATGTTAGAGGATCAATTTTTATGCGGAGTAATTAGTTATCACTTCAATACGATTTTAGTGCATTGAAGGCACAGATTCATCAAATTTTTATTTTTTTTATTTTATAGTAGCAAAAACAAAAATAAAACAGAGGATCAATTTTAAAAAATTTATGACATAATATTTTCTATTCAAGGTGATGATTATTTTCTTCAATACTAAGTAAAATATAATTTTTTTGTTTCCATTTAGTCGACCAAACAAACCCTTAAGAATTCTATAAGAGTGGAACTAACTCGTGATTCTCATTATATTCGTGATATTCTGGGATAACTTGACAATTACAGAAATAGACGAAATGTATTCAGGTTTTGTTTGTCGAACATAAGCCGTCAAAATAAATTTCATAATAATAAAATAATGATTGCAATGATCAGTATGTTCCAAAAGTGAAACCTGAAGGCCTTGCCAAAATTTGCTTAGTAGTCCACAAGGTGGTTTACCTTCGCCATAATTACGCTGGAGTTCCATTCACATTGTCAGTAATTAAAGAAGATTACCAGTTTCTTGATTGCTAAATTTTCCTATGACAATGAACACTTGCTACTGAATCAACAACATTTCCAGATAACCCTACAAGAAAACTTTATACCTATCAAATTCATCAAGAAAACCAATCAGTCCAACTTAGCACAAAATAACTATGATTGATTTTAAATACCACCAATTTTATCGGATAATAGAAAATCAAGTCAATTATAAGATGCAAGGATCATTTAGCTAGACTAATTTCCATAATATGCCCATCAAAGCAGTAGCTAATCAATGACCAAAGAAGCAATCCGAAACCCACTAGGCTATGACATAAATCTGCCTTCTTTTTTTCAGTTGATTATACAAAATTACAAACATAGAGCATTATTAATAACCAGTGCCAAAAAGGCCTGCAGTGTACGTATTCTAGACGACTTTATGGAGAGATCTGAAAATTTTACTCATCTTAAAACTTCTAAAAATACAAGTATGTTTGTGTCGTGACAGTACATGAACAATCGACCCAAACCAGGCGAAATGGCTTTCAGAAGTTTCTTGGATTGAACACCCTCAGACAAATATGATAGTCTCTACAATATGGTTGTTTACTTCGGGTAATATCCTCGTTGAACACAAAAGGCCACCGCCTTCTTCAAGATGAAAATTTCCCTGCTAGCAGAATTGTGATGAGACCAGCATCCAAACACTCATTATTGGGAAAGTAATCACAGCAGAAGCCTGGAACATGAAAATTCAACATTACAATGGGTGATGGTTCCACAAAAAGACCTTAGGGATTGGATGCACAGTTACGAAAAGTTGAAAATTAAAAATGAGACATTAGATTAGCATACCACAAAAAATACCACTTCCTCGTTGGCAAAGGCAGCTGTATATTCATTTCTTTCCATTTCTTGTTTAATGAAACCTTGCAACTGCAAGTAGGAAACAGAGAATTGAAATTCTTTAGCGCAATAGAAAACATTTCTTAGCGACACCTAGGCAAGGGCTGCCATAGATGAGATCAATACCTGGACTATACAGATGTCATTAAAATATCTTTAAATTTTTCACATCAAGAAACCAGACATAATCAAGTTATTGATACATTACAAAAAGTGTGAAATAGAGCTTAATGAATTTTATAGTATAGATTGCTTTCATTGCATCTAAAGCTCTCAAACTTTTAAAAAGACAAGAAAGTAACTAGTTACAAAGAGAAAAATGATAAAATTTAAAAGCACAATTTATAATGTTCATGTGCACAAGATGCCAAATTGAAAGTAAAATTTAGGCAGATACTTGCTTCATAAATCATATTGACATCAATGAAATTACCATCCTATATAAGTTTACCCTGTAAATAGAGATTATTGGTAGCAAAGGACTGGTATCCAACTTTTAATGTGTCCCATCTAAGAAGACTACGGGGTAAAAGTCTGAAAAATCAGGCTTTAGTGTAAGTATTACAGGCTTGTGGCAAAGGAATTGCCTTAGGAATCCCTAGTATTACATTGAAGGGAACATTTTTCTCAGAGAGTTGCATAGAGCAAGGTACAGACCTCATGATGATACTTTTTGGCTGCTGACAAGATTCTTTTCAACTGGTGCAGAGCTTGAGATGCATGAAATCTCAAGATAGGCCCTTGGCCAAATAAGTATGGATCCAGCATCCCAACCACCTTTTGAAGAAAATTGCCAGAGAAGTTGTTGATGAACTATAAGCCAAATAAAGAAACAGATATGGTTAATACCTATATTTGGATTCATGTAATAAAATTAATAGCTATATGTAAAGATAAAATTTGAAAAATAATGAATTCTTGATGCTATTGCTGCTAATAACGCATGGATATACAATTGATTTAAATATTAGTGATGCTTCATGAAATTTCATAATTTACATTGACCATAAATGTTTGAAATACTATATATTACCTTCAAGAATGTACACCTTGTAGAGCTTAAATGCCTTTGAGCCTTCAAAACCCTCAACTATTGAAAATAAAATTTATTAAAATTGTTAACACAAGACTATAAGTAAGCTTTGGTTTTCAGATAATAAATAATCATATAACTGGAGCCATTTTCACTGAAATAATACCTCTGTAATCTGAAGTGCTTGTTCAAGATGACGAATTTGAATCCATTGTTCATTAACAATGTCAGCCATCTGGGAGCACCCAAAAATAAATAAATAAATAAATGAAAGAAAGAAAGAAAAAATAACCAGTAACTTAATAACTAACACAGACCTATCCTTAAAGTAGGATACTCACATTTAAATAAATAAATAACATATAAAATATAAAACTCTAAACATGTATCTCAAGAGATAGAGACATGTCATATAGCAATAACTAAATTGTAAAGTGTAATATGAAAGCATAAGAGCACTAACGCAGCATTTTCCTCTTATGTAAGTAAAATTGATTCAATAAGTAAATTAGTAGTCAAGCAAATCTGACATTGAATCTAGAGGGACAAAATGTAGGAAGAAAGACCAATTAAGCCTTCATAGAATGAAAATTTTATGCTTGACCAAATAATTATATAAGCATCCTTTTAGGATGGTACAATGCTACAGTTACAGAAGGGGACTAACTTCAAAATAATGCGAAATCTTACTTTTCTGCTCTATATATCCAGATTTCCCATTTCTTTTCTTTTCTTTTCTTTTCTTTTCTTTTTTTTGTTTTCAGGTCAGAGCTGGGGGTGGTTTGATGACAAGAGACAGCCACTGTCTAAGACTAGTTCCCCTATTGGGTAAGATTAGTGGATTAGTACCAGTACTGACCTTTTCTGCTTGTGAATTAACTGCTCCCAATCTATCCTCAGCATCCTGTGCTTTAGATTCTAAAACATGAATGTCAAAGTTGTTCTTTCTTGATGTAGCCCAAAGAAGTCGCACCTATGCATTCCCAAACCTACTTCTCAAATCAGTTGAACTTTCAAATAAGCAACACCATAAATTCTTCTTCTTTTTTTTGTTTTTTTGTTTTTTTTTTTTTTTTCTTGATAAAGTAAGTATTGTATTAAGAACAAAGGGCTTAGCCCAAGTACATGAGACATAAATTCTTTGTTACTTGTTACTTCTTAAACAGATTTCATATGGAAAAAAGATGGGAATTCAACAGAACAGAAATAAACCTCTTCTTCTAGTGCATTGAGCCTTTCATTCGCTTGTGATGAGTCACCCTGCATTTCAAGTAGATACCTGATCATGCCACATAACATTTATGGGGAAGCATTCATATGGTACAGCAATGTCTAACACGAGCTTTAAACATGGATATTTGTCTTTGCAATGCATGAGAAAGCTAGTTATATATGGAATAAGTCCTATAATGTAGGTTGTCTATCAGAGTTTCAGTTGATGAGACTAGAGTAAGGATAAAGGCTGAATTAAAATTACAAAAAGAGTATTAATCAATGAAAACAAAATATAATGTACATTGCACTACTAAGATGAAACAGAAGTAAAATAAGGCTGCTGAGATGGATGAGTGATATATAATACAAGAAAAGATGGAATTAATAAATGAATGCTAATGTCAGAAACCAGAGGTAGCACCAATTGAGGAGAAGTTCAGAGAAGTATGTCTAAAATATTTTAAATGAAGTCTAAAATTTTTAAATTGTGACCAATGATAGCATCCACAAGAAGCAATATGATTTAAATTGCAGGCACTACAAGAACAAGAGGAAGGGCAAATAGAATGCCATCCCCAAGAAGTTGAGATATAAGGCATTGTTGAGTTGAGTGTAGTTGTGTTTGCATTTCATAATGCTTTGTACAACTGTACAATGACAAGCTTAAACTAATACATTTGACAAGGTTTTCATAGAAAAAAGCACGTATGTAAGATTTGGAAAATTAGGTTTTCGAATTTAATCGGGTATAAACAAGTCACATTTTAGCTTCAATCATATTGGAAAACAAACCTTAATACCAAACAGAACATGCTGAAGATGATGAATCTTATTTTCCATCTCCTCAATTAGCTTCTCACGATCTTCAAGATAAAGGCTTTTAGCATTAATTTTTTGGAGGCTTTCTTCAAATGTGGCTTCTGCAATCATATTGATCCACATAACAAAATTGATATACATATTATGTTTAAGCTCAGTGTAACGTTGACATAGTAAGGGGAACTACATGCTAAAAACAACATTTTTGGCCATTACAATATTAACAGATGAAACAAATAGCTTACAAGACCATCCTTCATTTGAAAGGCCAGTTAAATAATCATTATATTGTCAGGAAGCTAGCAAACTATGGTATAATTGACATAAACATTGAAGTCAGCCAAAGGAATCATGGGTTCCATACATTTTAGATTACAAAGAGCCAATCTGTCACATTAAGGAGTCCTCACGGTTATAGGTAAGAAAAAACATACTCCGTATCATTTTATTTTGGACCATAAGGGAAGTATGTAAAGAGGGAAATATAATGCAATGAATCTGTAAAACTGAACCTCTTCGGCTATTTACTGTTCCCATCATTCTAAAAAAAACATTATACACTCGTGTTGTTTTCTTTCTTTTGGTGTCTGTATAATATGTGAGGGCTTTTTGTGTTTTTGCTGGGTCCTTTTGGCTCGTTGGTTGGGATGGTTATGGGTTTTGAGCTGTAGTTTGGATTCCTTGTTGGACTCCTTGTCCAATTTGTATTCTTCCTTTTTATCGATACAATTTCTCTTATAAAATAAAAATAAAATAGAAACAACATTTATGGCAAAGATATCTTCGCGAATTGCTCAAAAATCTCTAACAGCAACCAATAACTTGAAATTTTATCTGTCAATAAGAGGAAAAAGCTCAAGAGATAACCAGTTGGATCCCATCCCGTGTGAGAGAGATTTGGGAAAATTTCGGGGAAAAAATTTGGGAATTGTAGCCTTTTCCATTATAAATATAAGAAGATTGAAACCAAGAGTTGTGAATAAAATATCGGAACCACCATGAATCAATTGGGTGTTACCAGAAACAGCAACATCAATGTGTGAGGAACATTTGAACAAGTCTACATATATGTGGGTGTGTAGTGGCGTTTGAGCTAAAATTATGTAAAAGTGAAATAAAAAAACCTCATCAGATCACACTGCGGAAAAAGAATTCAAGTTCAAAGGCAGTAGAGAAGAAGAAGACGGATGAAACTAATTGCACAAGATGAGGACGAAAGGGGAAGAATGAATTTTACCCAATCGAGCGATCTGAAGCTTCATCTCCCGCAATTCGCCGATCAAGTCGTTGTTCTGTTGATTTTCACATGCCGTTTGAGCGTCGACCTGAGGAAGGAGAGTTGTCGAGTGGGAGGGAGCGAGGAGAGATGAGAAGAATATGGCGTGAAACAGAACCAGGTAAACCGCCATTCTTGTCTGGCCTACTGCTTCGATGCTACGCGACCAACTGAACTGGCCATTACACAGAGATGCATATATACACGCGCATGAATGTAAACGATTTTGATGGGGAGAAAATTACAACGCACCGCATCGTTCTAAACTAAGTTCCACAATTACACGTTGCATCCTCATGATTCTTCTCCACCTCCTCCTCCATTAGTTTTTTTATCTTTTACCTTTTAATTAATTTATTTATTTATTGAATTTACTGGACCAGTTTGAGTAAGTTACTATGCAAAGTAAGGCGCTATGCAGCTTGATGTGTTCATTAATAATTTTTTTATTATTTCCTCTTTTTTTTATAAGTAAATTATTTGAACTTGACTTGAAATTAATTCGAGAAAAAGTTTGTTCAAGTTTTACTAGTAAGTAATACAAATCAAGCTCAAGCTTTAACTTGAGTTCTTTAATTTATCGAGTCAAATCTGAGCAACTAACTACTCAACTCAACCCATTTACAACCTTTTACATACAATCATTTTCCATAATCCCCCATCAATTGGCCAGACCCTTGCTCTTCAAACCATTGCCCTTAAAATTTTAGGTTTCAGATTTCTTCACTGCTCAAGGGGCCAAAAGTTAAGGGAGGGGGGAACCCACAGTTTTCCTTAGCCCAGTGATAGTTTGTAGCTGTTGAGATTTCGTATTGCTGTTCAAGGGAGTATCGCCATTTGTGAAAACAGAAATGTGTCATCCAAACAACCTCTAAATAGTTCAAGTGACATTCTCTGGAGTGCCCACAGCTCCCCGCAGCTCTGACATATTATGGGAGGGAGGGGGGGTTAGACTATTGCCACTACATAAAATACTCTAAGCCCCCCATTAAATTTATTTTTTTAAAGTTTTATGAAAAATGTAAAAAAAATTTATGAAAACTAATCACATAGTCTACTAGAAAACATCATTCCAAACCACTTTGTAGAATAAAGTTTTTCCAAAATCTGTCATTTAAGTAGACTTTTTGGCATTTTTTATGGAAAATGAAATAGAGATTGTAAATGACCAAAAAGTGTGCTTAAATAATAGATTTTGGAAAAAATTTCTTCTACAAAGTTGTTCAAAATGATGTTTTCTAATGAACAATGGGATTAATTTTCGTAAAAACCTTTTATATTTTTCATAAAACCTCGAAAAGTGTAAATTAATGGGGGTCTTTGAGTACTTTATGTGGTAGCAATAGCCTCACTCTATTGGTAATTACCATCGACACACTGTAGATCAACCTAACAAGACTGTAGAGAACTAAAGGGACGCCGTTGAAGGCAGCTGTTGGTCCAACACATAAATCTGATGTGATATAGATCATGCTTATCTGTGAAAGAGATTGATCAACAGAAAAAGGCAAAACTGCAATCCATTGTTCCTCGTCTTTCTATTTCAATAATCACGACACCTGATAAGCTAATTGGGTATAAACAGTTTCAGAAATGCATGATTATAAACAGTAGCACAGTACATCTTCTAAAAGGTCTTCCGAACCAATGAAAACAACAATGAACATAGTTGTCTTCAAAATAATAATTCAAGCACCTACTACCACAGTAATGGAGACAGCATAAGGGGCTCCAAATGAGCAGCAATGATAACACCATTGTCATGGAGAATATATCACTCATCATATAAAATTTAATACATAAAATTTATTTTATAGATATGTTCTGTATAATTTAGTGAAAACCAACTCATCAACTAGGAATCCATAGGAAATGTTGGGGTTAAATATGTTCCGAACTACAATATGAATTACAACTAAAAACTACTCATATATACAAAAGTAGTAGTTGCCTCCGTGGTGAATGAGTCAGTACCGTAAGCCGCCATGCATATTCTCACTCCGGCTTAAAAGTCAGAGGCGATGGACCTGCAGCCAATGAATTTTATGGGTAGATCCCTGAAATCTCTGAACACATTTGTTGTCAGAAAATCAGGTGTCCAGTCCTTGGCTTCTTCAATTTCATTACTCTTCCCAAAGGTGGAATCAGGTTCAGAAGGGGCACTTGCAAGGTTCAATTCCCCAAGTCTTCTTTGCATACTCTTCCATTGTTCTATCACTGCTGAATCTCCCAGAGCCAGCTGTGCTAAGGATGCTCATCCTCGTCCACTTCTCTTGGTCCACAAATGCCTTATCAGCAGCAGCCTGTAGTTGTACTTCATTAGACTTAAGTCCCATGCAGCATTCCAAATTATGGAAAACCCATGTATCTGTTTTGGTCCTTTTGGATCTCAAGGGAAAAAAGGTTACCTGTGCCTCCAAATAGCTTGCAAAATCAGAACCCAGGAGATAGAAGTCGCTACCACCCTCGACAGTGTCACACAATGATTTAAAGTGGTCTTCAAAGCCAAAATAGCCATCCCGAACCATCCTACACATTTTATCACAGTCAAAGTAAGTCACCAAAGATTTTAGTCACCTGCTCAGCATACATCATGGAGATGCATCGCAGAGTTGATCATAGAGACCTTAAGAATAGATTTGCATTGGGTAGCTCCGTTGTTTGAATTATCTATTATCATGTGCGTTTGGAAAGTGCTTCAAGAATGGAAAATTCATACATAAAAAGCATGTAAAAGTATTTCGTATGGAATGAACAGATGCAGTGGAGAAAAAGTAAAGAAAGTTTGCTTACATACTTTACAACACGTGCAAATTGAAGAGGTGTTTTTAGGGCAGGTCCTTTCTCACGCAATGCTTGAACTTCATGAACTTTTGCACCAAATAAGAACTGAAGGAAAATAGGAAATTTCCATCACAAAGCCATCTTCCATTATTGTTGGCACATGTTTACATAGGAATTTGCATGAATACCATAAAAATAAAAATATCATTCCAAACGATAAAAGTATTACTGCATTATTGGAACCTAAACATTATCAGCAAAGAGGTAAAGGCCATGAGAGAAGGTGGCTTATCAAAACCACAACAAACATGTGCTGGTTACACAAATCGTGCTTCACCAATCTGCTATATCTAGGATCCCATTTCTCATGCACTAGCATAAGATAAGTCATTAAAAAGGGCCATTTTAGTACATGAGTTCCGCATTGTACACTTCTACAGCACTTCTACGTGTCAGGATCTCATGTGTGACAGTAATACAGAGGGGAGAGAAACCACATTTTTCACTTATTTTCCATATCTGACTTTTAAATGAGAAGAAAATAAGCTTGATTTAAAAGTGAAATGGATTTAAAAGGCTCATAAGGTTCTTTAGTTAGCTGTATGCATGTATGCATATCATTCATACACCAATCTAAATGATGAATATATAGTGCAAATATCCATAGTATGCCAAAACATGTCACAAATCTCCATAAAACTAGAAGCCTGGACAAATTATATTATTGAACTTTTCAAACTTGGGATCTATTGCAACATACAGGATATTCCGACCATTTCAGAATGAGTTACTGGCATGAGGAGAAATCTATATGGAATTTGTTCCTTGCGACCTTGCATCTAAATTCTAATGCCTCAGCAACAGATCAAGAAAGCACATTCAGAGTTCCTAAAGACATTATCATGATCATTTGGACACAGTACTACCCTGCCTAATAAAGCCTTAACCCATCTTTGTAGGGTTGGCTGCATGAATCTTGCTGGACCCATTCTGGTCTTACTAAAACCATAGTTTCTGTTGAAATGTCATCAAATATTTGTAAGCAATCTAACAAATATACATTTTAAATGGTATAATGGTATCCTTGTAAACCTTATTTAAGATAGAACTTACCATGTTATCTGACCCTATTTCTTCAATAATTTCAATTGTAGACCCATCTGCTGTAGCTAACAGTAAACATCCATTCATCAAAAATTTCATGCTGCCAGTGCCTGATGCCTCATGTCCAGCAGTGCTGAAAAAGAATCAAGATACATTATGCAACAAATGTACAGATTGTAAACAAAAGGAAACTAAGTATAACCAACTATGCAAGAAATGTTTAGATTGTAAATGATGCGGGCATATATAATTTATAGTACTACATGTATAATATGTTTACTCTCTCTACACTCAACCCTTACAATAACATAGAATCCATGGAATGGCACACAAGAATGAAAGAAACCTACTTCAAGCCATATCAGTTCAGAAAGATAGCTAGGGCATTTACATCAATAAGAGTAAGAAAAGTCAGTATCGACCAAAATAAAGATGAAAATTTTGATAAAGAAAATACAAATAAATCCAAGAATCTTCTGGCTGTTAAGCTCTAAACTGCATCTTTTGTACTACTCTAAGCTAAAAGCTATGTTAAAAAAGGATGCATCGAATATTCAAATATAACCATCCAATTTAGGGCAGACCAAGAAAGCCAATTGTTTTCTCTTGCAACACGATCTTTGCATTACATTGTTTCAAGGAGATAATGATAGACCAAGTTACCTAAAGAGAAGAAAGCTGCAATTGAAACCAACGGTTTACAAACCTTATGTGTTGTGAAAGGTCAGCCCCTGGTATAACCAATTCAGCAACAGAGACGTTGTAATCAGGGATAAAAACCTACAATAAACCAAAATAGTGCCATAAATCAGGCATAAAACCAAGGAAAACTATTCCTTGACTGCTTATATCTTGGATCTCATTAATGTAGGATAGCTAAAATGAAATAGCTGATCACATTCATGCATATTATAAAAAATAAAATAAAATTCAAATTAATTAAATAAAGCACTTAGCAAAAGAGGAACAAAAGAAAAAAAAAAATTGCAGGCCTGGGGCTTGGTCTTTCACTGCCATAATTGCAGAATGAATAGTGTCATACACAGACACAATGCCATTTTTTTATAATAAAAAATCAGCAGACACACAATGTCAATGCCTTACCAACTTTAGAAGATCTCCCACATCAGTGTCATTATTAATTTTTTCTGCTACTGCATGACAGAGCTTGATTATCTTCTTCGCAATTTCATAACCAGGAGCAGCTTTCCCACCAATTATGCAGACACGAGGCACAACCTTCCTCCTATCACTCTTCTCCATATTCTGTGTGTGTGTGTGAGAGAGAGAGAGAGAGAGAGAGAGAACTAAGCAAGATACCAGTGAATACTTGAAATATAAGTCCACAAAAAATGTATAAAGCCTAGTAAATTTGACAATCAATATCTGATGGTAAGTTGGTAATGCTTGCTCCAGGGTGATAGGGAATTAAAACCAAAACCAAAGAAAAAGAAATCCAAAATGCTGACGATCAGGTGGCCTGCTGATTATTTATTAGGCCTTTTTTCTTTTTATCAACAATGATTATTTAGTAGGCCTTGTAAACACCCTGGGTCACAATATGGTAACCAAGCTAAAAGTTGTTGCTGCACTGTGGCAAGAATATGAAAAAGGCATGCATTATAACTAGACTGATGCTCTGGACATGCTGAATGTGTAGGCATGTGTAGCTAGATATCCTCCTTTCTAGAAGGCAGCTGGTAATTTCTTCATTACTTGTGTTTTATAAATACAACCTCAGATATCACCTTCTTATACCCAAAAGCAAGAATAAATTTACCTTTATACAATCGTATCGATGGATAATGCTGAGTATATTAAGCAGTTGTCTTTTGTACTCATGAATTCGCTTTATTTGCACATCAAACATTGCATCCAAACTGACCTGAAATAAAAAATGATACACTGCCAATATCAGATAACCAGGAAGCTTCTACAAAACTGAAACTTATGCAAAAATAGTAGAGTGACCAAGGATTCAAAATTCCAATAAAATACTTCCAGTCAAACCTTCACACCACTCATTGCTTCAATATACTCAGCAAGCCTCATTTTATTAACCTTCCTGACCTAGAATACAAAATTTAACACAGTAAAATCAATTTACTCCAAAATAACCAATACATAAAGAATACTTCTTTTCCAAAGAAATGATTTGCACATCAAAACTTAAGAGTACCATCTTCCATTCTTGTTGGAGATCAGCATCAGCAGCGTATTCCCGCAAGCCTGTTAAGAGGTCAACGTCACGGATCCAAGCCTCTGTTCCGAGCCATTTTGAGATAAGGGCAGATAAACCAGGATTGCTCACCACAATCCAACGACGCTGAGAAATCACATGTCAAAAGAGTGAAAAACATTTCAGAACGAAGACGCATCAAGAAGGAAGAGATTTCCTTTTGAAGACCAAAAAGAAGAAACAAATTATCTACACCTCATGAAGACCAAAGAATACCATCACTATACCATCAGTATACCAAAACTATACCAAAAGCTACACAAGCTAAAGCAGTATAATAAGGACAACAAATGACCAGCCTCAAAGAGGAAGAAAATGCCCTCTGAAAAACTGTAGTGTGAAGGTTCCCCTTTTAGCCAAGTCATCTGCCTTCCCATGAGTGCCCCTAGCCACCCATTTTGCTTGAATGTCTAAAACCCCAGCCAAGCCTAAGATTTCTCTAATTAAATACGCAAATATCCACGCACCTATTGTGTTAGATATCAAGAAACCCATGACATTGGAGGAGTCACACCCCCAACCAAAAAATGAGAAAGTCCAAAATTGGACGCTTCTCTTAATCCTTCAAGAAGAGCAAGCAGTTCCACCTTTAAAGCAATTCCTTCGCCTGCCAGCCGAGAGAGAGCAAAACACCCTCCCCTACTAATCATCCATCTCCGGAACACCCCCAATACCAAACCTCCCAAGATTTCCAAGTGAGCATCCACCAAAATTAAATTTAGTAGTCCCACTAGGAGGTGATACCCAATCTGAAGAAGCCCTCAATAACTGCCTCATCGAAGAACAAACCGAAATCCAATCTCTAGATATGACTCCAAAAGGAATGCCCTCAAATTCCGAAGTAAATATATTCTAAAGCATTCATAATTCCCAACCACAGATGAACCATTGCATAAACAAAACAATTCTCTAGTTTTTTAAGTGCCATAGCAACTTAATGCGTCTATAATAATAGGAATAATGGATTAGTAAATATATGTATGTCAGTATATATACAACTAGAATCAAAACAAATTAAAGTAAGGATTTCTAAATTAAACAGAAATGTGCACAAAGTCCAACTACTTGGGACTTGGATTCAAGTTTCTGTTAGTACACAGCATCAGAGTAAAAACATGTTACTTGAAAATTGTTAATAAGTTGGGTGCAGAAAAGTTTGGATAGATGAGATCCCATTGGTGGTACACTCAAAGAGATAACACTGCAATATTGAGTGTTAATTAATAACTCCTTTCATTGAAGATTCACTATAATCTGATATTTAGAATAGCACAAACTATAAGGATTAGGTCGGCAATCAAGATTCTTTCAATTCTGCAACAAAAGAAGTGTAATCTAAATAGTGGCATACACATTGATTAAGTGATTTCTACCTGAGTTACTCCATTTGTCTTGTACTGAAATTTCTGAGGCCACAGCTCATAAAAATCCTGCAAAGATTCTCTACGCATCAGATGAATCCATATAAGAGATTTTTTTCTTTTTAAAAGAATAAAGGAACCATGGGACAAACTATGAAAATGCGCATCAAATAAGAGGAGTTTTCTAACAAAATTATTTGTTAAATTTCTACAGTATCAAAAGTAAATGAGACTTATATTCACAAACATATAGTTCTAACACAATTAGATAGACTTCAGGATCTTTAGCAATTGAGCATGCTCAGAATTCAGAAATATAATTCTAACATCCACCCGAGACATCAGAATATAGGATACACAAAGAAAGGATGACAAGCCCAGAGATCTTGCAAAGAAGATGATTCTGAAACTCATTAAGTTTTCTAAAAAAAATAGTTGTTGAAAATCCATAGGCATCAAAAGAGTACAGTTCAAATTTTTAAAAGAGAAAAAAAGGTGGTACAATTTGCTTTCCTTTCACTACATTATAAATAGAGCAATATATACTTATTTTTCTCCCCAACCAATTCTCTCTACTAGCTTAAAGGGCTTTTCAGATGAGACAAATATCTGCCCATTGTACAATTTTTTCCTTCAATATTATTTTGGTGTTATTTCAGAGGAAATAAAAATCATAATGCTGATAAGAAAAAAAATCATACTCCCTCTATCCCGTAAAGAATGCCCCCTTTGAAAAAAAAAAACGTTTTTTTTTTTAACCTTTTTTTTTTTTTTTTTTTTTTTTTTTTTTTTTTCAGGAAGTGCAATTAATGCATTCATACCCACTAATCTTCTTTGGTATTCCAGTTTTACCAAAAATGGCAAGGGGAATTACTTTATCTTTAATGTGTAATTTATGGGGAAGGATATTTTGGATATTGATCAAAATTGTTCATTGGCTTTTTGACAGGTACAAATATGGGACAGCCCAAAAAGGAAATAGGGACAATCTTTACAGAATGGAGGGAGTATGATTTACATTATTTTGATGGAAATAGAAAATTGCAATATAGCCAAATATATGTGTTCTCTCACTTTCTCTTCATCACATCATTATAATTAAAAACAAACCAATAAAACTACTAATTACAAGATCGTCAATTAAAATTTAAAAACAAAGCACAACTAACAAAACCCTGGTTGCTGAGCATAATCAAATTAGTAAATGATCAATATAGTAAGCTCTTTCCAAGGTACCAAGGCAAATTACAGTTCCAAAATGAAAACCCAACCAAGGCACTAGTTAAACATGACTAAATCTAGTACTTTCAAAAGCAAAGTGTAAATATGACCTAGGCACTAGTTAAAAATATTTCTCCATTGACGATTAATGAAATCAATATGATATATAGTTGAAGTCTTGAAGACCATATTGACTACCTGAGCTAAAACAGGGCATTTAGTTATTTCAAATCTATTGTCCTCATGTCATATCTACATTTTAAGGATAGGTCACCAAACCATAGATAAAATACCAAGTTCCTCTTGCTTACAAACATTTAACAATATTAGGTCCATAATTAATGAAGTTTAAATTTTTCAAAAACATGCCATAGTTAAACTATTATCATTTTTATCATTAGCAAAGGGAGAAAAAAGCAATGAAAAAATTAGGTAAATCAAACACTATCAGACGAATCACCTTGAATACTCTTGATTTTAGCAGTTCTGAATGTACTCTGGAAACACCATCCACGGTATGACAACAAACAATTGACAGATTTGCCATTCGAATATTCTATCAAATGAAATACAATTTAAGTATTAGATTTTGTAGAATTATTGCAATTTCACTAACATATAATGCTTAAAAATAAATTGTTTCATAAAATCCCATCTTACAAATTTTATGATGGTTTTTTGAATACCTTCACTGCACCTTCCTCGACAATTGACATCCGAGACAGCCGATCGTAATCTAGACCAATCTTTTTTTTCAACTCTTCCATAAAATTAAAGTTTATATCATATATAATCTGAAAAAAGAAAAAAAAAATCGTAACAGTTATGAAAATGTGAAAAAGAAAAAGAATCAGAACAATCTTTTCGATAAATCAAAAGATGAACAGATTATGAGGCAAATAATTCCATGTGAGATCATAACTAATCAATAAGCACGACTTGCTGAAAAGCAAAGACAATTATAGGAGGGGTGGACACACTATCCCCTACTTATTGAGAATTTCCATGGCTTACCACTTGTTGTATTTTGATTCTTTCGTCTAATATTCTGCCACAGAAGAGGATCAACATTTATTTACACAAAAACATAAATTGCAAGTCTCCTAAAACGTACTTGTAAATGGCGTGGGAGGAGACTTTCGAGTAGATCAACAGGGATTTTCTCCAGTCCTTCGGGTAGTACTGTGTGAGTTGTGAAAGAGAAAATTTTGCATACAATGTCCCATGCTCTATTCCAACCCAAATGTTCTTCATCAACAAGCACTCTCATAACCTCAGGTATTGCAAGAGATGGGTGAGTATCGTTCAGCTGCAAAGCAACCTGAATAAGATATGGAAACATATTTTAGGTCACTGAAATAAAAGTAGCAAACCCTGATCAGAGAGAAGTAGGGGCAATTATGTCCATGGACACAAAATTTCCATCCCTCAATCCCACAACTGTCCACATGTTAAATGAAGAGAGAATCAAGCGGTCACAATGATTGCTAAGGAATGCCAACAGCAGGAATAGCCACCTGATTATGAAATTAACTATAAATTGAAGGACAGTAATCTGCACAGTCCTACAATGGAATGATCCAAGACATAAGAATTCCCTCAAATTAATCGTCCCATGATTAGTATCCTCATCTTGCAATAGAATGAATGTATTGTACATGTGAACAATGTCTTGTAACAATGCTGAGACAGATATACAGAAAAATTGGAATCAGAACCTTCTCTGGGAAGACATCAAAATTATCATGAGCTTCTTTGAACCTCCGAATGATATCTTGCAACGATGCTGACACAAAGAAATATTGTTGTTTCAACCTAAGTTCTTTTCCCTGAAAAGCCCAAAGAAATGGAAACATGAGTTAAGAGAGGGGGATAATATAGCTTTAGTGAAAGGAAGGGAAAAAAAATTAACATACCGCAGGAAACAATAACATCAACAAAAAAAAAAAAAAAAAAATTTAAAAGGGATCAACTTGACAAAAGATTCATGTGATGCCCATCTTCTGTAATATAGTGTTTCTGCTGCCTGATTTTAGGATAGGATGGAATGGAATTAACATATTACAGGAAAAAGGTAAACCAATAACAGAGTATGAGATAGAATTTACAAAAAAGAAGAAAATAAATATATACAAATTTAATAAATGAAAAACATGAAGACAAACATGGAAAACATATTGATGTTATAATAATTCAAAGAATTGGATTATCCTCCCTTAATGAAGATTACATACTATAAGCAAATAATTTGGACGAGATAAATTAAAAAGAATTACATATAACAGCTGTTTCAAGCAAACAGAGCTGGATGGCTAAAGGGGAGAATTCTACTCCCCAATTTTAGTACACCATCGCATTTTAAGCTAAAAGGAAAAATATAGCAACAAAACCAGTTATGCTTCTGGATGGCGCATTGAGCAACCAACAAACAATAAGTTCCAGTGGAAATGAGCATGATGAGAGATGCAAGTAGACCACTAAGGAGAACTAACAGCAGTAACAAATTGAGAAATTTCCACAATAAACCAAGGCAGTTCACATGTAGCAAATACAAAAGAAATTGTTTACTGGATAATCTCCTGTTCCTTGCATGTGTACGAAGAGTCAATTATAGACTCACATCCCTCCAAAGTATAATTTGATAAGGGTAAATGACGTTTTAATACCATGAACTTTACACCAAATGTCAATTTGGTCCATAAACTCATACATTGCACGATTTTAGGACAATTTTAAACTTTTTATTCAATGTAGGCCAACCAGTAACGTCCGTCACTTAAGGTTAACGGAATAGCACGTGACCAACACGTGCGTGCTTACTTCGCACACACGTGGCAACAGATGATGCAAACAATGTCGTTTGAAGCAAAAAAAAAAAAAAAACAAAAACATAACCAAAAAACAAAAAACCAAAAAAAAACAAAACAAAACAAAAATCAAATACACAGATAAAGAGAGTGTTTCTTCGCCGGAAAATGGAGGGTTGGTTGTCCTCGTTGGGTTGCCGATGGTGGTGGCTGCCATGGCCATATAACCACAAATCTAGCACCCCAAAATTTGCTTTGCATTTTTTTTCATCATCTCACAGCAAAACAAAAAATTCAAAAAATATAAATATAAATTATCATCTTCATCATCCCATACCCATTCAACCACTGTTTCCCCCCCCCCCCCCAACCATCATCTTTAAAATCCCAAACCCCTTTACCCATTACCCACAACGCGACACGATGCTCCATATGTTGTAGATCCTTGAGTTGTGGTGTAGATCTGGGAGGAGATGAGGATGAGGATGAGGATGAGGATGGCGATGGGGACGACAATTGGTTCGCAGATGGGAGGCATGGTGTAGATCTGGGAGGAGATGAGGACGAGGATGGCGACGAGGACCAGGGGAGCTGACGACAACGAGGCGGACGACGGCCATAGCTGCCTCTAAACAGAGCAGATGAAAAAAAAAAAAAAAAAAAAAAAAGAGAGAGAGAGAATAAGGAAAGAGACGGCAAAGCCCCTTACCAGACCTATCCATTTTTCAGATTTGGTGTTGTTTTGTTTTGTGTTTTTTTTTTTTTTCTCCAAACCCTCACCACGTAAGCCTCTCCATCTTCATCCCAACCGATGAAGGTCGTGCTGCCGCAGCAAAAGTCTCTCCATCCGGCAAAATTCTGGCGGTGGGTGGGGTTGCTACCTATGCTTTGAACTCCAGATTTGGAAAGAGACGGCAAAGCCCCTTACCAACGACAAAGCCCCTTACGACGGCAAAACCCCTTACCAGACCCATCCATTTTTCAGATCTGGTGTTGCTTTGTTTTGTGTTTTTTTTTTTTTTTTTCTCCAAACCCTCACCACGTAAGCCTCTCCATCTTCATCCCAGCCGATGAAGGTCGTGCCGCCGCAGCAAGAATCTCTCCATCCGGCAACATTCTAGCAGTAGGTGGGGTTGCTGCCTATGCTTTGAACTCCAAATTTGCCCTAAACCACACAAAAATCGATATGGTTTTTCTTCCCCCTTCTTTACTTCCCCCCCCCCCCCCTTCCTTTTTTTTTTTGGTTCGTATTCTGTAACTATGTTCGACGATGTGCTTAGGAGGGTTTCTCATTATTTTTTTTTGGTTCGTTTTTTTTCCGGCAAAGGAGATACTCAGCAAGGCCTTCATCTCTTCGTTTGTTTCCCTTTTTCTTTTCTTTTTTACTTTTTTTGTGTTGTTTTGTTTATTTCTTTATTTATGTTTTAATTTTTTTTGCTTCAAACGACATCGTTTGCATCATCTACTGCCACGAGTGTGCCAAGTAAGCACGCACATGCTGGTCACGTGCTATTCCGTTAACCTTACGTGACGGACGTTACTGGTTGGCCTACATTGAATCAAAAATTTTAAAATTGTCCTAAAATCGTGCCATGTATGAGTTTATGGACCAAATTGACATTTGGTGTAAAGTTCATGGTATTAAAACGTCATTTACCCATTTGATAAATTGATAACTTGTTTTTCGGTCAACATAGAATAGATGAACCACAAGGTAATACAAGGTCATAGACATAATACCACAAGTGATTAAATTACAAATCTCCACCAAAAGCACCAAGAAATAATTTCTATTTCATCAATCTCCAAAGGGATTCCCAACAAAAATCATACAATCTTCAAAAAATTTACAATATGGAGCGTAAGCATATAGCTAAGAGACAGAATTATTAATTTGAATTACACAAGCAATTATTAATAAATTGAATAAAAAAATGTACCTGATGAGAGCGGTCATCAGGATACAAAACACTACTTATAGTTTCAGCCCTCTGTCTATTAACAACAGCGTTGATGTAATCCCCAGTATTATAAGACTCCTGCAAATTATTGGGATATAAGGCTTTTCAACTGCTGCAATAGGAACTCAATAACCAACTGCAAACCCCTAGCCACAAAAAATTTTAGTTTTCTTTATTGTACATTGTACAAATAAATAAAAAGACGATGTGCAAAGTCTAGCAGAAGGCATGCAATGAAAGAAACAAACGAGATACTAGATTTTACAGGGGAAAACACATAGCTTTAAACATCTCCGGACCAAATTAGATACAGTTAACATGCAATTATCACTATGAATTACATAAACGAAAAAATGCATGCTTAAAATGCTTAAAATTCTTCTATACTTGAATTTACCATATCATGTTGACCACTAGGTTTAGCAGCCCACAGGCGAAGATTAACGGTGTTCCTCGTTCCATAACCAGGTATAGGATTGTCATAAGCAACGGCTTCAACCTGCCATAAGGACCCAAAGTACTAAACTCAATGTCAAGCTATTGGGTAAAACTATGCTTCCCCTTCAGACAATGTAACTTCATAAAGTTTAAACAGCTTCAATCCAAATTGCAATAAATTAACCTAAATAACTGCAAATATATCACTTGGTACAACACTGTCTTAAATATATGGATGAAATTAGTGTCTTACCGTTTCTCCAGGAATCCAAACTTTACATTTTTCTCCATTCAGAATCTCCTCTTCAACATTCCCATAGAACTTATCCAATCAGCATAATACAGGGTGGCAGTAAACATACAGAAGGTTTAGAAAACATAAAGGATATGGGGTCAAAATTTTAAACAAGCAATAAACAATGAAAGAACTTGACAAGGACAGAAAAGGGGATGTACTTGCAAACCTTCACTGCATATGATACATGAACCCGCTCTATCTCCCAAGGGTTTCCAAAATTTAACCAATAATCAGGTTGTTCATGCTGAAACCCGTCCAATATGACCTGACGGAACAACCCATACTGGTAGCGTAGTCCATAACTGAAAAATGAAGATGTCCACCAAATTTAGTTAACACCTTCCTATGTAGAAACAAACAAGAGTGGAACCTTCAATATTAATAAATTGGTTCAGTTTCTAATGGTCACAGTCATGCAACCCAACAAAGTTAGAAATGATGGGATCATCAACCTTTCTTACAAGATTACATGCCTCTATAGTCCTGCAGAAAGCGTGCCTGTTCTTATAAAAAAATAAAAAGTAAAAAGTTATAGATGCTAATAGGAAGCAGAGACAGACACTATCTCCTTCTCTTATGTTTTGTTAGTTTTAACATTCTTTCGTTATCTTTCAGAAAATCATTGTATCTCGTTAAAATTCAGAAGAAACCAGGAGATGTTAAAATGTTAATTATATGAGGAGATATCAGAAAAAAGGGGAGGAAAAAAAAAGCTGATTAAGTCACCACTCTCATAGCCTCTTCTTTTGCATTACATATTACTCATTTAAAACATTAATAACAATTTTCTGACGAGAAGGAAGGTATAAAAATAAAATATAAATAGTAATAAAGAAAAAACAAAACAAAAAAAAGGCCTGTTAGATACTAAGAAATTTATAAGAGATGAAAAGTCTAAAGAAAGAGGTTTCCTAAAAACTCTGAACTCTTTAGTCCAGAATGATACATTACTACAGTGAAATGATTTGAACTCATTCAGCCAACCCAAATAGTTGAGACAAGGCCTAGATAAGCTTAAAAATGATACCAAAATGTATAAAAATATTACAATCAAAGAATAGAACTATACCCCCATGCAGGATAATCTAGTGTTGCTAAAGAATCCATTTGGCATGCCGAAAGGCGAGCTAGACCACCATTACCAAGAGCAGCATCTCCTTCCTTGAAACACCACAACAAATAGCTTAAGCATCAAAGAAAAACCATGGTCATTTGAGTATAAAAATAGCAAAGATATCATTTCAAATAGATGAAGAAAAGTTGAGCATTTAAGATTATCAACATCGGAGACATGTTTAAAAATAACAAGCTTGTGTACACATCTCCATTACAACCTAGAATTTTCAAACGTTTCTTCCTTCATTAGTCCATTTATGACGTAATTTGTCACCCATCCTTGCTTCATAAAGAAAAAAGATTCCAACAACTCCCCATCTTGTACTTATTCTTTTGCATCCATGAAATATTTTTTATCACTCAAAAGAATAATTATGGCCAGTAAATTTTCTTTTAGGTACTCATGGACAAGAACACGACGTCTAACTAACCTGCTCTGCCAAAACTTCGAACTCAAAACCAAGCTGACTTAAAGCATCTGCACATTGGTCCCGGATGCCAAGATTTATAACACTATTTGACAAGGAGCGACCTGACATACCAAATACCACATGGTGTTTTAGAAAAATGTAGATCAGAAGCACACACACACACACACACAAACAAAAAGTATTAATAACTTAATAAGTGAAACCACTTAACAAACTGTGCCTAAAATTGGAGTGGGAGAAGAGGAGGGGAGCGGAGGCAAACAATGAGAGATAGGAACTTTAGAAATCTAAAATTCAGTTTTTTGCAGGATTAACTGAAACACGTATCAGAAAATAATTATACGACTTTAATCAACCAATAAATATTTACAAGTATTCATCTTCCTCATCGGAAAAAAGGCATATAAGACAAATCATCATTAACATTACTAAAACGTCTAGAACACCAAAAATAACTCTCATAAAGGTTATAAATACCCATAAGAAACTCAAGCGAAAGGAAATACAAGCGCTTTGGATCTTTCCTCTTGAAGTATACTTGAGTATCATGCCAACGCTCGATCAGCCGATCTCTTACACTATGTGATAACGCCTACAAATAGCATCATATCAAAATCAAGTTCATGATGTCAGCTCTCAAAAGATATGACCACACTGACTACAGAATAAAGGAAGCTGCTTGGATGATGCTCTGTGTGCTTAATCATCATGATAGATCAGGTCATACCGTCATACCATAAACCAAAACAGCTTCATCAAAAAAAAAAAAAAAAAACAATAATAAAAGTTCCCCACAATGGAAATCTCCGTACATCCCAATTGTAAACTATTCATATCAATTAAGAATAAGGCATGGAGGATATAAATATGGGCTAGTTAAAGCCCTATATGAATTTAGGAGATATCAACTTAGAAATCCATATATAGAGGCTAAAATCCCTAAACTCCCTACCTTCACTCATGAGTTAACAATGCTTAACAAATGAGGTTGTGAGAGTGGACAAATAATTGGATTTGCTGGGAGGTTAAGAAAGTTTGATTGCACAGCATGGTAAAAAATTCTCAATTTATTCCCAAAATTCCCAAATTGTTCCACACTTTCTCACCATGAAAACAAAAAACTAAATTTGCCTTGTGGGCTCATGCCCCAATTTATTCAAAATATTTTAAATAACAGAAACATTAGTAAATACCTAAATTTTCCCAAATAATTTAAAATTGCAACATTTTCTCATTCTTTTGTTATATGTATGGATTATCTTAGTCCCAAATCATTCCCGCTTTTTCTTCAAATAGTCGAAATAATTTGTCACTTGCATGTTCCAAATTATTTTTACTTACAAATAACCTCCCAAATCCTTTATTTGTCACTCTGTCCATTAATGTTGAATTGGTGATAGAATCTCTTTATCTGATTTTTTAATATAATATTCATATAATTCTCATCTAAGAATTTGAAAGGTCAAAAATCACAATACCAGCAAACTACCAATACAAAGCCCAAATCACAAACTAAAAATACTCTTAGCATAAATGAGAAATATATATATAATTAAAGGTTTAAAACCCGCATTACCTGATAAGCTTCAAAATCATCGAAACTAAACCGGGACCTAGCCACCGTATACTCCACGTGCTCAAGAATATCCTTTTGAAGACTAACCGGATCATTCTTCAAAAACCCATCCATCAACCCCAAAATCCTCTCCGCCTTCGCCTTTCGCTCCCCTGAGTACTCTGCCCCCAATCCAGCTCTCCTCACCACAATCCCTCTCGTCGTATCCACCGCCGAAACAATTCCATCTCCGCCGTCGATCGCTTCCCTCAATGCCTTCTCAATCCGTTCCAAATTTTCCCTATCCTCGATCTTCCGCCCGTGGGAATCGGTGACGAAAAACCTCTTGACAAAGAAATCGCCTTCGAATTCGAGGGTGGCTTTGTCGATGCGGAGGCCGAGAGCTTTGAAAACCCTGGTGGTGAGTTGGAGGAGGCCGATCCTGTTGCGGGCGCGGATGAGGAAGGCGGTGGAGTCGGCAGGAGGAGGCATTGTCGACGGTTATGGTTGAGGTGGTGGAGAGTGGTTCGGTGGTGCTCGAGGAGGAGGGTCGTGTGGGTTCGTCTTGGAGTGAGGCGTTGCAGGTGAGAGAGTGTAATGGTGGTGGTGGTGGTTTATGTGATGTTTGAAATGGACGGCGGTGATTGGTGGAAGATGGAGTGAAGAGGTTTGATTGGTGGAGAGAGAAGGGAAAGAGAGGGAAGGAGATGGCTGACATTGTTAGATGCTCAACAAATATGCAGAGAACATATATATATATATATAGAGAGAGAGAGAGAGAGAGAGAGAGAGAGAGGGGGGGGAAGAAGAAGAAGCAGCAGCAGCTAAGTGCAACTCAGTTGCAGAGGTTGCGTCGATGGAATGGAGTCATCCAAAAGAGTACGTGAAGCCCAACAATATTGGACCTTGAAGTACGAAAAGGTATTTTGACAAACAGAAATGTACGAGAAAGGGCTTGGACTTTTGAGGGGATATCATCGGTACAAAGCGGGGGTCCTCGTGCACTAATAATGTGGTATCAATTAATTTCTGAAGCATACTAAAAAAAAATATATCAGAAATATACCTAGAAAAATTTATTACCGAAAAGGCAATCCAAATTAACTTACTAAAAATTTGTGGTTGTCATTTTATAATTGTTCGAAATAATTCAAAATTTTAAAAATTATTTTTAATATTCGAGCGTAATATGTTATGTTAAATCTAACATATATAATTTATTATGTCAACCTAATATGTCTAATTTACTACATTTTTTATAGCATGTGAAAATATCTCAACTATGTAATTAACCACACACAAATTCTCTTCCACCGTAAGGGAATTGACTTCAAAAAACTTATAGGCTGATAGCTAAAAAAACTTCTAACAATTCTCTCAATGTTATGCTCAATGATATTTTGATGAGACTACATGTGATTCGATAAGACTTGGACAAACACGCGACTCATAGAGGAAATAAATTATGCTT
The DNA here is from genome assembly GCA_039720395.1 of Liquidambar formosana. Lineage (NCBI taxonomy): Eukaryota > Viridiplantae > Streptophyta > Magnoliopsida > Saxifragales > Altingiaceae > Liquidambar > Liquidambar formosana. Next base: position 7,753,165 of record CM077835.1, read on the forward strand.
CATTATTAATAGATAAAATATTGCTTCAATTTTTTGAATTTTCATTTTATTGTATTGACATAGAGATGTTAAATTAATTGTCATATCAAAAAAGAAAAAAACATATATAAATTGGACAATAAGACTTTTTTAAAATTTAAAAAAAAAAAAAAAACCTAAACGAGTGGTATCCATATTTACTCTAGTTGAGATTTATACTCAACTGTAAATATAAAATCCATCTTAATGAATCCATTTGATTGAACTCAAAGAGAAAGAGGTCTAATTACAGACAAACAATTATAATTCAATACAAATTATTACTAATTATTTATCCGAATAAAGATGGGCAGCTCGCGCTTCTCAGTTCTTATCATGGAGATCATAGGGCTGAATAATTTCCCAATTCCTTATTTGCTTCTCGGGAAAAACAGTTGATGATGCCGCATTATGGGCAATTTGGTCAGATAGTGGTTGCAAAAGGTGCCGATACTCACGGGGTAGAGCAGTAGGCATCCTTCAATGAATGAAGGGCCAAGACATCATGTGCCCAACAGTTTTTGTTTATATCTTTTTCAAATCTCGAGAATCATGTATTTTTTACATTAAGGACTTCGAAAATTTTTCACTTTTTTGGGGCATGAAATTTGGTGATTATTATGAGTTGATGGTAGCGGGTTTAAATTTTGCTTCTCTAATAAAAGCATGCATGGAATGGCTCCCAAAGCATCCTCAACAGGGAAGGGGATTTGCTGCAACAGGAGCTTTGACAATAATCCTCCCTTCACACCTCAAGTTATATTTTTAATTCACCTTTTTTTTTCTAAAAAAATATTGAAGAACATTGTTTACAAAATAAGTCTAGAAATAAAAGGATAAGACGTGCAGGAGTTTGGCAGATATGGATTTTATTCACACATATTGATCAAAATTCAACGTTCTGTCTAATTTAATTATGTTTGATTATAATTTTTCATACTTCAACTTAAATTTGAAAGCACTATCATCAACAATTGTTCTTGTTTTTTGTCAATTCTTGATGGAGATTGCTTGAACAAAACTTTTTGCTACTCCGAAACACCCTACAAGACAAAGTAATGAGAAGTATTATTGTGAAAGAGCCGATTTAAATATATAAAACTCATGAGAACAATGCAGAGGGCAAGAAATTGTAGTAGAAGAATCATAAGTTTCGAATTTGAGATTTTGCTCTCTCACAAACATTTGAAGATGGTTTGTATATCATGGCCTCATGAGACTAATCTAGACATGACATATCCTTTGTTTGGCAAAAAAAAAAGAAAAAAGAAAAAGATGAACATAAAATAGCAAACGACAAATGTAAAAGATCGATTAGTCATCGGACGCATGCAATGCGTGTGCAACACACATTTAAGAGATTAATTTAAGATTTAATTAAATTTAAATTTTGATAATTGTTGTACGGGGAAAAATCCAGACAGTCGGCGGAGCGCTTTGAAAAAGGAAGTCTAAAGATCCGGAACACCGCGCGACTACGGCCCGAGCGAGTTGTAGGGGCTGAGATAACTCCCGGACGTACGAAAATGTTGGGCTTCTTCGATGAACAATAGTGCTAGGTGCTGTGGTGAACAATGACCTGAAAACAAAGAGGATCGTCAAGGGAGACCGGGGGTTTCCCGGTCTAAAACCCTCCGACGCTCAAGTCAGTCTCAGTGTCGAGAGAAAGAGAGCAAAAAGAAGAGGAGAATCTCTAGGGTTTTTGTGTCAAGGGAACTTACTTCCTTTGGCGTGAATAGTGTTCCTTTTATAGGCAAAGACTAGGATCCAGATAAGGCCAATGTTCGGACCTTACCGTGGTCAATTTAGGGTTCCGAGCTAACCATAGTTAAATGGGGGTTTCCTGACTAGATCGCGGATCTTTCGGGATTACAGGCCTGATCATCGACAGTTGTATCTCCTGACTCAGTTGCTGGGGCGTGCTTTGACCCCGGACGGGTTTCCTTTGTCGAATCTGGGAAGTAGGACAAATTCGGTGCACGTGAAAGACATGTGCTCGTGTGGCTCAAAGGAATTAATTTGACCGAGAGCATGCTAGCCCGAAGGTGGCACGAACCGAGTGATACAATGACCCGAAGGTGCTGATGGCCCGAGGGCATGTTTACCCGAGGGCGGTCTTAAGCAACCGAGGACACCAGAATCACCCGAGCGCATTACGGAGAAGCTATACATGTCGTGATCTCATTCGTTGGTTAAAAATATCCCACACAATTGTCAATTTTCAAATTTTAAAGTGTTACACTAGTTTTTAAGAGAGAAAATCGGGGAGAGATCTTAAGAGAGTGAAAAAGTGAGAATCTGTACCTAATTAAGAATAAATAACTAATTATAATTTTTCATAATTATTATATTACTCCTAAGTTTTTTTTAAAGTGGGATAATTAAATAGAATTTTTTTTTATAAATTTAAATACATACTAATAATAAAGAGAATTAACTTTATATAATAGTATAAATAAGGATGGGAGGCTTTGGTTATAATATAATACTCATAAAAATCTCACATTATGTGATTTTTTAATTTATTGGGAAAATTACAGATTGCCCCCCTCATCTTTGAGTGGAAATCACTTTTCACCCCTTATCTTCAAAATCGGACAAATAACCCCATAAAATTTCAAAAATGTTATTTAGACTTACGCCGTTAACGGAATCCGTAAAATGACTATTATATCCCTGAAGACATATGCAAAATTACATTCTTACCCTCCCTTTATTTTACACAAACAAACAAATTGGATGAAAGCTTCCTCGAGAAGCTTCGGATCCTCACATGGAGAGCGATCGGAGAACTCTCACAGAAAACCTCGCCGGAGTTGCAGCGGCGACTCGTCACCTCCAAACCCAAACCACGAAACCCAAACCACCACCGCCGCCGTCAGTCCGTCACCATGTCTACCGCCTCCTCCGCAGCTACTCCACCGTCGGCTGGTTTTTCTTGCAGCTAATCACCAGGTGCCGGCGACAAACCCCTCTTCTGCCTTCTTTTTTTTTCCTAATTGAATCTCACCCCTCCCTCCCTCTCATCTCTCTTTCTCTCTTTCTCTCTCTCTCTCTCTCTATATATATATATATATGTATATCTTCTGTGAGTTTTAAAACCATGCTCTTGGAATGAGATCTAAACCCATCTCGATTGCAAATCAATGGGAAGCCGTTGAGCGTGGCGACTTGCGGGCATGGGGCTAGCTCTCCGATCCACTTTTGGTTCACTGATCTGGGGTTTTGGGTTTGATGAAAATGGGGTCTTGGTCAAATGAGGAAGGGGGTTAGGCGGCGGAGTAATGGGTGTTGGGGGTTTGACTGGGTTCGACGGCGAGGAGTGGTGGTGGGTGCTAGCTTCATCGGCGCAGGTGCTAGCCCGTCGCTGCTTCGACGGCGAGGAATGGTGGTGGGGAAGGCTGTGGGTGCTAGCTTCGTCGACGACAGTGCTGGCCCGTCGCTGCTTCGACGGTGAGGAGTGGTGGTGGGGAAGGCGGTGGGCGCTAGCTTCGTCGGCGCGGGTGCTAGCTTCGTCGACGCAGGTGCTAACCCATTGCTGCTGTTTCTTCCTTCATGCTTCAATTTTTTTTTTTCTGTTTTTTTTTTTCCCATTTTTGTCTTTGTTGTTTTCTAAAATCTACTGGTATGCTGGTGTGAAGAGGGAAGGGGGTGGCATTGGGAGATGGTTGGGCTGAAACACGATGCAGCAGAGATGGTGGGTGGCATTGGGGTTTTGGTGGGGGCTGAAATAGGTGTCGGTGGCGGTGGGTTATGGGTTTGGTTTTGGTGTGCTGGTGTGAAAAGGGCGGCATTGGGAGATGGTGGGGGAGGCGATGTGGCAGGGATGATTTCATCGGAGAGGGAGCCGGAGTTAGGGTTTTGGTAGGGGGCTGAAACAGGTGCCGGCGAAGGTGGTAATGATAAGGGTATTTTGGTCTTATTTGTGAAGTATGTTGGACACGTGCAACGCACGTGACTTTTTCTGTTAAAATCATAACGTCGGTTAGACGGAAGGGTGTAAATTGAATATTTTTGAAATTTCAGGGGGTTATTTGTCCGATTTTAAAGATGAGGGGTGAAAAGTGATTTCCGCCCAAAGATGAGGGGGGCAATCTGTAATTTTCCCTAAATTATATCTATACTACTTATAAAAAGATGAATGTGAGAAAAACTTTTGATTGACTAATATACCCTTATTTTAATTTTTAAATACACAACTACCCACCCTTCTGCATATATAAGAAATATAGCAATATGGAAACTATAATTCTAAAACACATACCTTAATATATAAAACACAAATAGGAATTCAAAGGAAACAGAAATTATAATTCCTTTTAAATACACAACTACCTTCCCTTTTGCATATATAGGAAATATAGCAATATGAAAACTATAATTCTAAGACACATACCTTAATATAGGTTGCTTTTAACAGTTCTCATGCATCATTATTCCATATTAATTAATATCTTTTCATTTCTATTTCCATAATTTGCCCTATTTTAACCCATGTGAATGCCTCAATTCTCGATATAATTCTATAATTTTAGTAATTCATCTATTTTATTTCAATAATTCTATTAACGTGGCTGGTGGTGATGTTTTTTTTAGACGTTTTAATGGAGGTTCATAGATGTGCATGTGCTTTAAAAATAGAGGTAAGGGTCTGTGCTTGCTTCCAATAGTTTTTTTTTTTTTTTTTTTTTGAGTGAATCTCCCCAATAGGATTCATGTAAGAGGGAATAAAGTTTTATTGAATCAAGTTCAGTTGAGTTTTCAATATCCCAATTGTGATTTAGAGAAAATTTGAAGCATAAGGTAAGTGATTTTTTTTCTTCTTTTTTGAGTGTCTAAGTGATTTTCTGTTGATTTATTTATGTAATTAAATGCACCATGAACTTAAGTGCACTATCTCTTTTTGATACAAAAAAAAAAGTTTCAATTTCTTTGAGAGTTTTGAGTCTTGACTCTTTGTTGTAGGTTATATTATTAATTCTAGACACACCACATACTGATTGAAATGATCGATATATAGGAAAAAAAAATTATCAATATAAAGTCAAAGATTACATAACATTCACCCAACGACGCACATAAATATATTTGAACTAAGAAACACATAAGTGTTCTATATATAATTAGAAATCTAAATAACTTGACTAACTTTAAAATTTTAAATATGATAGAACAAAAATTATTAGATCAAGGTGACTTATTTTACACGAGTTAAGCATCCTATTGATTTAGAGACCTAATAATGATATACAACTAATCAACCATACGTCTCCCTTCTCCTTTCTACCCATATGCTTCTCCTCTTTTCTCTATGCTTATCCTCTTTTCTTCTTTTATTATACATTTAGTCTTAATTTACATTCTCCGTATATTATCCAGTGGATCTCACAAATAATCAACGATGGTGATTCTTGGCATCTCCCCCCGCCCCCCCTCTTCTTTGTAAGCAGCATTCAAAACTATGAGTAAGTTTTGAGAACTACCCTTATTTTTTGTGGCTGTCTTTTATAGTATTTATTATTTATTATATAGGGGTTTTTCTTTTCTGTTTCTTGACTTTGTATTGGGTGGGCTTAGGCATAGATAGTTAGCATTCAGAATTTTAGAATTAAATACCAACGTGTTTAGTTTTATAATGCTTATTGAATCAAAAACCTATCATAAAAAGGTACCAGTTTTTTTGCTTTTCTAGATTATTCGTTTTGATATGCTTAATATGTCTGTAATATAATCTTGGAGATTAAAACTCCCTTCATAAGAGATTAATTTGCTTTATTTTCTATACGTTACAATTTTTATATTTTATATAATATTTTAGGTATTTTTTTAGTGATTTGTTGAACAAAATATGTTTGTAAGAAATTGTCATTGTCATGGTTATAAGTTATTGTTCCCTATAAATTTCACTATTTTTTTTTTTATATATCATTTATGGGATCAATTATAGTCAGTAATTTTGTTTCTTGAAATCTGTTATAGCATACCAATTGTATAGTGGTTTTTTATCTTCCAAATCAATGAATTGTAAGTGCATTTTGATTTTTATCATTCTCTTAATTCAGTGATCATGGGCGTGCTTAAAATTGAATGACCAAAGGTCCACACAAATTTTAATTTGGTGGCCGGTTTTTTATTCATTTATTATTTTCTCCATATTCTTAGAGAACTTCATTGTCTTAACAAAAGTTCTTCAAGTCTTTGTGTTATATCTTATAATATATATAGGCATATGTAACGTTATGCAAGTTTATGAATCTCCTTATAGTTGTATAGCCGTCTTTCAAACCTCTTTTTTTTTGTTCCTTATTTTTTTTCTTTTGCTTAAGTTCATTTGGATGTTAGTTTCAATATTGCATCTTGATCTTATTGGAATGAGAAATAAGCAAAATTAAAATAAATATTATTCTATCCAAATAGGAAAAGAAAAAAATTTGTTACATAAGTGAAAAAAATTACAATTTACAAATTTGGGTTATTGTGGGAGAAGGATAAAAGGCAATGTATGGAAACTAAAATTTGAGGAATTCAATCTAGAAGAAAAAATTGTTACATGATTGTAAAAAGTTTGGTAGTTATATGAATTAAAGTTGTACTGAAAGATGAATAATGAGTAAGTATAGAAATTTAAATTTGATTCAAAAATTATTTTTTACAACGCAAATATTGTCATGTGCAACGCACGTGTACATCAACTAGTTTTTTAAAAAACACGTTTCCAGCCTTAAAAACGGGTTCCACATAGTAAGTGGCTGCTGGTTTCTTCAAAAAAAATAAAAATAAAAATAAAAAAGAGCCAACCGCAGAATTCCACCCACTTTTGGACAGTATCTAGAAAATAGTAGAAACTTCCACACCCTTCTCGTCCTTCCCAGAACTCTATCTCTCTCTTCTCCTCCCTACCTTCAAATTATCAAACCAGTCTCACACCCAATTATCAACACCAATACCAAACACACAGATCGTCCATCAGCTCAAATAAGCACACACACACACATAAATCTATACCGACTCAATTTCACTACAATCGATCGAGTTTTAGCAGCAGAAGAAGAGGGATTGATATGGGTGTGGATTACTACAAGATATTGCAGGTAGACAAGAACGCCAAGGATGAAGATTTGAAGAAATCGTACAGAAAACTGGCCATGAAATGGCACCCTGATAAGAACCCCAACAACAAGAAAGAAGCCGAGGCCAAATTCAAGCAGATTTCCGAAGCCTATGAGGTATCTATGTATCTACTCTTATCTTTCTTTCTCTCAAAATACATATGCATATGCTAGATTCTGATTGGTATTTGTTGAATTGCTGAAGGTTCTAAGCGATCCCCAGAAGAAAGCAATATATGATCAGTATGGTGAAGAGGGGTTAAAAGGGCAAGTACCACCACCGGATGCCGGAGGTCCCGGTGGGGCTACCTTCTACCAGACCGGAGATGGACCGACGATGTTCAGATTTAACCCCAGAAACGCCAACGATATTTTCGCCGAGTTTTTTGGGTCTTCGAGTCCGTTCGGAGGAATGGGCGGCGGCATGAGGGGTGGCGGTGGTGGTTCGAGGTTCCCCGGTGGAATGTTCTCGGAGGATCTATTTAGTTCGTTCGGGGACGGTGGTAGACCGATGAGTCAGGCACCTCGCAAGGCACCTCCCATTGAAAGACCCCTGCCGTGTACCCTTGAAGAGCTCTACAAGGGGACTACCAAAAAGATGAAGATCTCAAGGGAAATCACCGATGCAAGTGGGTAAGTAGCTCTTTTCTAATTCCATTTTCACTTGTGTTTTACTCTCGGGTGCATCAGTAGTTTTGTTTTTTGTTTTTTTTTTTCTTCTTCGTCTTCTAAATTAAATACAGGGAAACTCACGTATGTGACATAGACTAGGATGAATAAGTAGTTCTTTGGTAAGTGGGAGGTTTTGGGTTTGATTTTTTTTACTTTACACTTTAGGATTGGGATTTTGACTTCAAATTCCTTTGTGGGTAGTAGAGGCCATAAGTGATGAATAAGTTGTTCTTTGGTGAGTGGGAGGTTTTGGGTTTGATTTTTTTTATTTTACTCTTTAGGATTGGGATTTTGACTTCAAATTCCTTTGTGGGTAGTACAGGCCATAAGTGTGCTCCCTGAGGTTATCAATTTGACTCATTGCAGTTAACTCAATGGTATGAGGCTTGTCACATGAATCATTAAGAAATTAGTTTGAATTCGAACCTAGTTGGGACTAAGGCTGACAATTGAAAAAAATTAATAAAGAGTAGATGATGGTTTTTTATTCATATTTAGGGAATTAGTTGGGTCAAACCCATTTTAGACACGAGTAATGCTACATTGTCCAGGACCTTTGGCCTATAAGTTCTCCTTCCTCAAATGACCAATGCTTTAGCTAAGCAAACAAATTGGGCAATGTAGTATTTTTCTTTTTGACACAAAAGTGATTTGTGGCCAGTCAGCTGTTTGGATCCATTAAGATCCAACGAATTAAGAATAGTGTAAAACTGAAGTGCAAAATATGTGTCTTTGATCCTCACCTTATATATTATACACACACTTGAGCTTCATTTGCATAAGTTGTAGGTTGCTGATATAAATCTTACTGTATGTGCATTGTCTTGTGTTATACAGGAGAACAATTCCGGTGGAGGAGATTTTATCCATTGAAATCAAGCCCGGCTGGAAAAAGGGAACCAAGATCACCTTCCCAGAAAAAGGAAATGAGCAACCAAACGTTATTCCATCCGACCTAGTTTTCATAATTGATGAGAAACCACACAGCACATTCACAAGGGAAAGTAATGACTTGGTTTTCACTCAGAAGATTTCACTGGCTGAAGCTTTAACAGGCTTCACCGTTCACATCACAACGCTAGATGGAAGGAGCTTGACGATACCCATTAACAGTGTGATTCATCCCAATTATGAGGAGGTTGTTCCCAAAGAAGGCATGCCGATTCCCAAAGATCCCACAAAGAAGGGTAACTTGAGAATCAAGTTCAACATCAAGTTTCCAACAAGGTTGACTGCAGAGCAGAAGAGTGGTATTAAGAAACTGTTGGCACCTTGAATTGGGTTGTTGATGAAAATGCTGTGATGCATTTTACTTGTATGTGGGGTAATGTTTAACCATTACATTTGTAAGATTGAGATCAATAAAATTTAAGCAATTTTCAGAGAAGAGAATTATTGAAAATAAAAGTTCAGTTTTGCCATCTAGAATTATTTTGTTGCATAATTCACAATTGTAGTCTGATTGTCAAATGAAAAAAGCCTAATTCGTGGTATGTCCAATAAAGATAAAATGGAACCCCATGAGTACAACTATAAGAGGCATGGGGTACCTGCAATCCGATGCCTCATTTTGATTAAATAATTACAATTCCTGTATAAATCATTGAGTCTTCCTTTTTCTTTGCTTCTCTTTCTGATTGGGTTTTACTTCACTAGTCGGCTAATGGTTATCCTGTGTTTCCTTCTATTTCCATAGACACAAGCTCTGCCACACTAACAAAGCTGCAACATTAAAAAAAATGAATGCCACCAGCTCAAGGCTTCTGCTAATTAATGCATTGGCCCTTTACCATGCATAGGATACAACCCATCCATACATGACTGCAATCCATGCAGTCATCCATTAATGCATTGCGTACAACACGACAATGCATTACCTTACCTCACTTGAAAATTTTGTAACTTTCATATATGTGTGTTTGTGCGTGTGCACACACGGGAGGGGCACGTGTCCCTACACGGGCTTAAATACAAATCACGGCATTATTATACACCAAAATATCAAATGGAAATTAAGCTTAATTTAAACAGACCAACTTGAATGTATGGACCAGTCTAACCCATTACCTAAATCAATAGGCATATGGATCCCCCAAAAAAATTTAGAATGGAAAACATATCTTTGCACTTAGTAATTTACTATTCACATATGTCATTTTCACAAATCCTGTTAACTCCCCTTTAAAGCTTCTAATCATAAAAGCTTGCAATGAGAGACAGTAAGTGATACATTATTTTCAATCAACATAAGATGATTGCAAATTAGCAACTGTTTGTACTCTGAATGAAAGAAAATTGATCGGGAAAAAAAATATAACTTCAAAATAATATTTGGATAGTCGATTTGTTATTTCTTTCTTAGGAAGGAAAAATACATAAATCTACACCCAACATTCCCTCCGTGTCCAATGCCGCTTTTCTTCTCAAGCTGCTTTCATTTGCTGCCAAAAAGATTTTCAATTCATGTTAAACGAATAAAAATGCAGTTGAGTGCTCATTCATGTCTGAATTATATATAAAACGGTGTTGTATATGGATTATAAGAGTGAAAAATAGATAAATACACCTCTCCAGTTTGATCATTGAGCAGATGCATTTATGGGGCATTTGAAAACCACAACAAATGAAGTTGTTCACATTTTTAGCATGCCATCTAAACCCAACCGCCCAAAAGGAGGAGTAGAAGGCACCATGAGCATGAACAGTAACCCAAAAAAAAAAAAAAAAATGGAAATGACACCTTTTCCATAATTCTACAAGTGATCCATTGCAAGCTAGCAAATAGATTCATCTTGGAAAACAGCAAAGAACCATTTCAGATGCCATTTAGCACGAAATGGGTTGAATTCCTTTTGGCTTCCAAATGCTTTGTTATATACAGACAGACTGACACCTTTTCCATAATCCTAAAGGTGATCCATTGCAAGCTAGCAAATAGATTCATCTTGGAAAACAGCAAAGAACCATTTCAGATGCCATTTACTCATTTAGCACAAAATGGGTTGAATTCCTTTTGGCTTCCAAATGCTTTGTTATATACATACAGACTCAGATGCATAATCAAAACATCCTGCCTGGATGGCTTTCAGCATGAAAGCAGAGGATTGGTTAACTCAATGGGCCTGACCCAATAAAGCACCAAAAAACCAGTGCAGCTTGGAGCTATGGCCCAACATTGTCTCTCTAAATGGCTATTAATGCAGAGATTAGATGAAAGAAACTACTAGTTAGAGCACAGATGCTGTATATAAGCCACAAACTAAACTAAGAATTTTAGTTCTGTTTGACCATTTTTGCTTTCTTCTTTAAATAAATTAAACCCATCACTAGCAGGATGCTTGAGAATGAGACTCACCCGTTTCTCTTCTTCCATCTTGGCCTTGATGTACGAGTAGATCGCCACTCCAGCAATTGCAATGCATGTTCCAATACCTGTTTGTGTTGAAATCTTGTTTCCTGTAGAGAAAAAATTGTTATATATCTTTCTGATGAATTTTAAACATATATATATATATATATTTCAAAAAAAGCAATTGACAGAATCAAGCACAAGAAAAGACAAAATATTTACCAAAGACTATGATCGAGAAGCCAATCACAAACACACGTTTCAACACATTGCCAACTGCATGTGTTAGAGGAGCCACCCTCTCTAGAGTGTTGGTAGCCAACTGAGAATTCAAAAGGTAGAAAGCATTTTAATCATCTCAATTCATGATAATGTGTCAAACCTTGTCCAACAAATGCTAGTACTAAGGATAAAAGAAGAAACAAATGTAAAGAGAGAAGATAATGAAATCAATACTTTGAGTAGCCACAAGAAGAAATTCAATACAAGTTAAAAGAAATATGTTAGGACAGAAAGTGCACAAAACAAATGTACCTGATTGTAGAGGTGATAAAACATTCCCACCCAAAAGAGATCTGAGAGGAACTTGACTATTCCAACTTTAGCAATAGCATCATTGAACCCATGTTTGATCAGTTGAGGTCCCTCCAGCTATAAAATCAAATACAAAGACCATTGAAAATTGGAGGAGCTTCAAAAATATTACATGATCAAAAGTCCTATTTCAATTTCAAGAATTTAAATCACACTGGGATCACTAGTAAAGTAATACTCACAAGAATGGCTGGTGGAATACAGACAAAGAGAGCAATAATGGAAATGTAGGCATAAAGATTAGTACTGTCCATATCGGTCTGTAAGAAAACCAAGCAATCATGAGAGAGATTTTGAGGCATTTACAAAAAGAATAAAGAAAAAACCTGTCTTAAATCTGTTGGCAGCTGTAACATCCCAGATATTTATTAATTGTTTATTTGAAATTACGTTATTTGCATGTGGTGTATTATATACTCTAAGGGTATAAATGAAATGATGCAAGGATGTAAATAAAAATTTAAATGAGATTTTGGGATAGGGTGTAATTTTAAATATAATTGAGGTAAATTTGTAATTTGAAGATTCCACAAGTTTCTATAACTTTCTTGATGGTTCGGTGGAGATTTCTTGAAAGTGTATATATATATATATATATATATATATATATATATTATTGTAAGCACCGACTTAGGCTCACCAACTTAGCCTATATAGAGTTACATAATTCTTGCCTAAGTGAAAGCAGAGAGAAAGAAAAAGAAGAAAGAAAGAAGACGATGGAGAGGAAGAAGCTAGAGAAAGAAAGAAAGAAAAAGAGAACAAAAAACCATGTAAGTTCTAGAAATATTACTAGAAGCAGTTCTGATGTACATGTTATTATGTTACCTTAGGAATACGTGCTAGAATTTTTTTGCGGGTTGATACAGCAGCTGTATGCGATTTATTCAAGATGTAGGAATAATTTAGGAGTAGCACAGAAGATTACCATGGCTTTCTTTGAATAGATACTCCTGTAAGTAAAGGAAATGTTTGAAATCATAGCACTAATGAAGCCCAACCAGTTGAATGACAGCTCAGTCAATGATGCCATCGACACCCCTGCATTCAATTAGAAGTTGAATCATAGGCAAACAAGGCAACACTGTAACAATTCAATTAAAATAAAAGAGCAAATAGTTTTTTTGATCTGCATGATTCACAAAGTTCATCAATTCATACAGGAACTAAGAGAAGTCCCATTAAACAAGTTAAAAACAATGGTGAGCTAGATCACAATAACTCAACAGGTAAATATGGTTTCACTCCAAATTAAAATGCATTTTGAATTGCATAAAATAAAACAGCACAAACAGAGAGAGAAAAGCTTACCAAGAACAACAGGAGCCAGAGATAGCCATAGAGTCAAAGGTATCGATTGTCCTAGTATGAATTGAGAAGCAGCAGCATTGAAGAAGGGCTCAAGAGCTGAATCGAAGAAAAACCAATATTAATGAGGTAAATTTAAAAGAGTAAATTATCTTTAAAAAACAATGTTGGTTATATATAGCACAGATGATTTTTTTTTCCCCTTAGCTCCAACTAGTAGCAACTATTTCTCTGTCACCTTTAATTGTGTGGGTGAACGAGACAGCGACTGCTGCAAATGAGACATTGCTGGTTACATGGCCTAATGCATGACATACAGCAACAGGGATGAGCAGCTTCAGGAGGTTGGAGTCCATAGGCTACATACATAACCACAGTCACATTGCATTTTAAATCAGTAGCACATAAGGGTAGAAAGAATACGTATAGCAATTAGGATGACATGGATGACATGGGCATATTCTTGGCTTCAAATTAATTACTGGTCTGTTATATTGCTACTGCATATGTTTCTCAGTGTTAAGTATTTCGACCACAATATATAAAGGAGCACCATATTATTAGTATCGTATTGCACTCGATACAAATTTTTAAACACCACATCAAGTGGTTTTAACAATATTTAGCCTCTTCAAAAGATAACTTTATTTTATTTTATGAAACGTTGTGTCCTACATATACTGCTCATCGAGAATTTTATCTTCTTATAATTTAATGAGATAGTGGAAATATATATGAGAGGTAATTTACAATGGAGCAACCCTCATTCCATGCCCCCATACCCATCTTCTGTTGTTTATTATTTCCCCACTAAGGACTGAGTTATGAAAATTTTTTATTTTTCGAGTTCAAGAGACTCGATTAAATTTGCATCACCATGCATAGCAAATTTCATAAGATTCCTCAATGATCTTCGGTATTATCCAATATTTATTCTGATACTTCATCATAACTCATAATTCACATAGTCACCAACTACATTGATGTTTTATATGCAATATCTCTATGATGGGCCATAGTACAACCAATGATCAACATGCCTTGTTAGCGGCGCAAATGTTATAAAAATCAAACAACCATTCAAAGTAGATACATATAGGCATAGGCATCACCATAAATAAAAGAATGGTTAGCTAGAGCTATAAAATCACTATGATATGAACACAATCATACATTCATGCTCAATTCTGGGTCACCTCCTCAATGGTTTAGTAATACAAGTAATTATTGAGTGTAATGTCTTATAATTGAATAGCTTTGTGTTAAACTGGGGTTGGAGGAGTTCACTTACAGCGCGCTTGGGAAGGCCAACAGACCAGCTGACCAGACAGTACACCACCCCAACGAACAAATGCACCACCGACACAAAACTGTGCACACACGACCCACATTCACCACAAAACTAACATTCATCACCGACAATGCTAACGTAATCTCCACACTAAACAAACTTGTGATGCTACCCTTCTTCAAAGTTCAAATCACAACCCACAGTAAAAAAAAATTACACGTCCCCAACTTTAACCCAAAAAAAAAAAAAAAAAAAAAAAAAAAACTATTCACCCTTCAAATATTTTGTCAAACACTTTTCCCCCCTTCAAAATTTCATCATGTGGGACTAAGCACCCCTCCATTAATCAAACGTTAAAGGGTGTAAATTTTTTTCACGTTGAAATATAGGGGGCAAAGTGTAATTTCCCATCTCACCAAAAAAAAAAAAAAATGAAAATCTAGTATACTTACTAAGGATAAGGGAAGTAATTGTAGAGCTTCTTGTTCATAATGTTGAAGATGACATTGAGAAAGTACCTGCAGAAGGACAACACAGTAATTTCACATATTTAATCTTAAGCACAGAGGTTTGACTCTTTGACTGTTTGACAGTTAGACAGTTAGACCGCGAAGAGCAAGACGATGCAGTGGGGTGGTGTGTTTTGAGTTATGCGCATCCGGCGCAAGTTAGAGGAGGCACGTGACGTACCACATGAAGAAGAAGAACCCGGTGACCAGAGCAGGGTACTTGTTGAAGAACCCAACCGGAGCAACCTCAGCTTCCCTGAGAAAACACCGAGTCAGACAAGAGAAAAAGAATTAGTCGGAGCTGACACGGCGAGTTCGACCGAGTCAGAACGGATGAAACGGACCTCACCCGGCGGAATCGCTCCCCTCGGCGGGTGACGACGCGGCGGCAAAGCTCGGCCGGAGAATCTCCCTCTTCGCCGATACGATACCGGATACCGGCGGGCTCTCGAGCACCAAAGCGTGCCGGAGCTGCCTCCCCCAAATGAGGTTCCCGCCGTCTCCGACGGCTCCTATCGGTCTTGCGGAGACGACGCAGGCGGTGTCCCTCGCCGGCTTTCCGAGGCGGACGATGCCGTGGACGGCGGCGGCGGTCCTTGACAATACTCTCGACTCCATCTTCCTAGAGAGAGAAAGAGCTAGAGAGAGAGAAGGGGGGGAACGAAATGTACTTTTGGTAACTACACTGAGCTCTTATTCACGAGCAGAGAGAGAGACAGAGAGGATTATCCTGCGCGGCGGTAGTTATCTTGCGCCGTGAGGTACATGAGAACATGCGAGCCGTTAATTACATTTTGGATTTATTTATTTTTAGTTGTGATACGGTACCTCGCTGGACCACGGTAAAATATGACTTCACCTGTTTGACTACATGATGTAGACTAATTGTATGTACGATGGCATTGGGGACAACGTAATATGGTGGGTGTCGATGTATATGATCTCATTTAAATGGGTATACGTATTGGGGGATTAGACGTATTTAACTATTTATTCTGGTTGTGGATAACTGCAGTGAGGGAAGGGAAGATATAGGGGATGGTGTGGGCCCATCTTATCCCCAGCGAAAGGCTTGTGAGGAAGGGCTTGTCTTATCCAATCGTAGGTCTAGCCCATTATTTTTCAATGCCTTATCGTTTCTCTTTCCTTTTCTGCTGATCAGGCTGGTAGGATTATAATGTGCCAATGGAGCAGTGAGATCCAAAGGTGAGCCTAGAAAATAGGGTGAAGGGCCCAGAAATCAATTCCCTAAAAAAAAGGTGCAATTTAATCTGAAAAACTAGGGATAGAAGTAAGAAAACAAATAAGGTTTTGACTTTTATCTTTCGTGAACATGTGTAGTCATTGGGAGTAAAATAAAAATAAAAAAATTCGGAAGATTGAATTTGTAATTATTTAAAAAATTAGAACTAAATGTTATAAATAAAATAAAAATAAAAATAAAGGACAAAAATTTGAGTTTTGAGTTTTGTGGGAAAGGTCAAATTTACAAAATGATCAAATTTTAGGGAGGATATGATTTGTAATACTCCATAATAAAAAATGTTTGTATATAAAAAGAAATTTCAAAAAAATATACATAAAGAAGGAAGATCGTTTGACCCCTTAATATTAACCTAAAAAAATTTCAAAAAAGTTTGTAGCCCCATCTTGACCATTTTTTTATTTTTTATTTTTAATTTTTTATTTTTTATAAAAAATTTATTTCCAGCCAAATTGCATAAGTTATTTACTCAACGTGGTAAATATGATAATGTGGTATCATAAGTGTATTTTTAGTTTAAGTGATATATCTCGTCATCTTATAAGTAGAAGATTAGGGTTCGGAAAGTTATCTAGTTTAATCCTAAATGATCACTCTCAATTCTCAAATATAGTATATGTCACCTTCTAGTCTCAAAAAATCCCAAGGAATGCTTCCATAATAATTGTTAAAATCTCTTGTGATGTATATAATTTGCCTACAGAAATTGTTTGAAGGGAGAAAATGACCTAAAACCAGTGAGATAGTGACACGACTTGAAACAAAGGGATAATGCTTCCATGAACGGTGGCTCTATGGACATATTTCTCAGGGTGATATATTGAGTATTAACACATGTTACGGAAGGAGGGGGACAACCATTTTGTTTTCCTTTACCTTTATCATAAAAAATTAAAAACAGCTCATTTCCAAGGGAGAAATAACAAAATTTTTGGATTGTGGCAAGAGCACTAGACCGACGGTATGGTCCATTAAATCTGCATTATTTGAGCCTTGGGGTCAAAAATGGTATTGGTGGGCACTAGGACCCATGAGTCCAGCATTTACATGGCCAGCATATTTCCAGGTCCCTGCAGTTGTGGGAACTATTCCTTGGTAGCAATTGCAACTTGGGCCTATAAACCCATGAGGAGGGGACGCTCCGAGCCTCCGAGGGTGTCCTCATTTCTTTTTCCTATGAGTTCTCTTAATTTTTAAGTCATTTCCAGTGTGCAATTCAAGATAGGTACCATTTTGTCGTATTTATCACATCGGGTCCATTTTATCCTGGGGTGTTCGTGGTTTGGTTTGATTCGATTTTAGAACAAATTTTACAAACCGAAACCAAACCATATAATTAAAAAAAACCAAACCAAAAAATATCGGTTTGGTTCAGTTTGGTTTTGGTTTTCTTCTATCAAGTAATATAAAAATCATGAATAATTGGATAAACATAATAAAATGAGAAAATTGACAATCCAAAGTAAAAATAAGAACAAATTTAATAATAGTGTACGGGGAAAAGTCCAGACAGTCGGCGGAGCACTTTGAAAGAGTGGTCCGGAGATTCGGAATGCCACGCGACTATGGCCCGATTGGGTTGTAAGGACTGAGATGGCTCATGGTAGCGCGGGAATGTGGGGGCTTTCTCGATGAACAGGAGAGTTATGTGTTGCGTAGAACAGGGGCCTGAAAACAAAGAGGATCGTCAAGGGAGACCGGGGGTTTTCCGGTCTAAAACCTTCCGACGCTCAAGTCAGTCTCCGAAAGAGAGAGAGAGGGAGAGAAGAATTTTTAGGGTTTTGTGTTAAGGGAACTTACCTTTCTTGGCATGAATAGTGTTCCTTTTATAGGCAAGTGCTAGGTTTCGGATTGGTCCAATGCCCTGACTTGACCGCGGTCAAGTTAGGGTTCTGAGCTAACCATGGTTAGATAGGGGCTTCAGACCAAATCGCGGATCTTTCGGGGTTACAGGCCTGACTGTTGACAGTCGTACCCCTGAATCGGTTTTCAGGAGCGTGCTCTGCTCCCGGTCTGATTTCCTTTGTCGGATCTGGGATGTAAGACAAATTCGACGCACGTGAGGGGCATGTGCTCATGCGGCCCGAAGGGGTTCATTTGACCGAGAGGGTACCTGCCCGAGGTTGACACGAATCGAGGACATCAAGGCCCGAGGGCCCATTTGCCCCCGAGGGCGGGCAAGCCTGAGGGCTCGGATGCTCCGAGGACGTGCTTGCCCGAGGGCGGTTACAAGTAATTGAGGGAATAGGGTAGCCCGAGCTCATTACCGAGAACATACACGTGTCGCGGTTTCATTTGCTATTCATAAATATCCCACACAAATAGCATTAAAGATTGTTAACTAAAAAAAGCATTAAACATTGTATCAAAATGAAAAATATTAAAATAGGAAGTTTACATATTGAAGTTTAATATATAATAAACATATATTATAACATATTATATACACTTCAGTTTTTTCGGTGTTTCAGTTTGGTTTGGTTTTTTTAACATGCAAACCAAAACCAAACCAAATGAAAGAAAAACCAAACCAAACCGGCCGGTTTGGTTTGGTTCAGTTCGGTTTTCTGTTTTAACCTAAACCATAAACACCCCTAAATTTTTACTCATATAAATTTATTATTGAAATGGACTCACGTGCAGGTCAAGATTAGTAGAAATTTCTAGTTAAACACAGTGGGTGAAGAGAAAACATCAAACTCTTATCAACGTTGATCATCAAGTTATGTGGGAATTTTTTTTTTTTTTAATACTCAATTTTATATGTAAGACCATTGGAGGGTCATTTATCTAACAATACGACACATATAATATAATTTGTGCAATATTCCCTAAAAGTAGTAAGATCTTTAACAATACACCGCATGAGGGTGGTTTCATTGTAGCTTTTCTCAACCCATTATTAGGGGTGTTAATGGTTCGGTTTGGTTCGGTTTTAGGGGAGATTTCAAACCAAACCATTATACTTCGGTTTTGTTCCTCCCAAATCAAAACCAAACCATACCATAAAAAAACCAAACCAAACCATTATATTTCGGTTTGGTTCGGTTCGGTTTCGGTTTTAACCTATCAAGTAACAACAAATAATTGAAAATGAAAAAAATAACATGCCAAACTCCAAACAAAAACATTTTTAATAAAAGCATTACATTAGCAACTAAAGAAACAAACATTGTATCAAAATAGAAACATATTGACATATATCAATATGTCAATATCACACACAATATTAATAGCTAGTTTAATACATGCAATCTAAAAGAGGGAAAACAATAAGAAACTTAAAATCAACAAAAACAAGCCCATTACCTATTTTACCCTTATTAGAATTGGGAATTTACAAACTTTAAGTTTATATATATATATATATATATATATATATATATATATATATATATATATATATATTATATTTTTTAGTTTTTTCGGTTTTTCGGTTTGGTTTGGTTTTTTAAAACTAAAAACCAAAACCAAACCAATTGAGTTCGGTTTTCTAAAATTAATACCATAATCAAACCTAATGACAAAAAAACTAAACCAAACCGTCCGATTCGATTTGGTTCTCGGTTTTAACAAAAACCATTAACACCCCTACCCATTATACAGTCTCATCCAAGTTTGGCCCACGTCTGAACATGTGGAGTTATGAGGCCCATTCCAGCAATGATACGAAATCTGTGGCTAGGTCTTCCCTACTTGAACAAGTTCTTGGCTCGTTAATTCAAAGTTTGTCAAGCCCGTTATTAACTTTGAAGAGAAATGCATGATTTGCTCTATGAATGAATCATTGGCTCATTATTGAAAAACAATTTAGGCTTTCATGGGAAAAAGAAAAATTGTATCACCTGCTAGAAAATTCATATGAATCATTAACTTATTTGTTGAAATGATTGTTGGGTGCAAAAGGATTTTGTTAGGCTTGGGTCCATTTAGCTTATTATTTTGTTCCCAATTGACACCAATGCCCAAACCCACCACAAACCTAAGCCCAGCCCATGTTCACGTGTATGGGAAGTCAAAACAAATTACTCCCTCCATTTCAAATTGATTGTCATGTTTGAAAAAACACGTTTTTTGAGAAATCTTTTTTAAATGGCTCTCACATCTACTTTTTATACAGTGTAACATTCTAATTTTGCCCTCAAGTGTAGTATAATCATTTATTGAGTTTGTTTTGTTCATATCATGTTATTAGTACCAATGAATATGAATATTTTGGGAAATTTGTTAAAACAAAATCATGACTTTTTGACAAAGAAAATAATTTTGAAATGACCAAAAATATAAAGAAAGACAATTATAATATGAAATAGAGGGAGTACAATCTAAGAGGAAATTTATGAATCCTTCGCCTTGCTAATCATACCCACGCCATATCATTAGAGCATTTCCAAAAGTATTAGCTATTTTTTTACTACTTTAACTAGTAAAATGACATTTTTTAAAATAGTTAGCTAGCTATCCAAGTGAGTACTCTAAGAGTACTAGTTATTTTTGAGATATTTTAAATATTTATTAATAATTTTTCTTTTATTAATCATTTGGTAAAGAGATGAAAAGGGAATGATGCATATAAAGAGGATAAGTATAACTTTTTTAACTAAAAATAGTTTAGCTAGGGAACATTCACTAGCTAAATATAATTAGCCGAAATAATGATAGTTAAAATAGCTAATCAAATAGTTAGCCCATTGAAGAATGAAAAAAATGATTTGGCTAGTTAAAATAGTTAAAGGAGTTAGATAACTAGCCCCATTGGAGATGCTTTTGGGTCTCATCATTATCAAAATATTATTGAGATCCTACTAATACATTAATCCTCAAAAATTCAAATCTATGACTTATCTTATTAGTTATTCGATTAATACGAATTTCATCAAATTATTTAAATGCTGATGCTACTTTTAACAATGTCTCATAAGAATTAAAAAAAAAATAATAATTTCAATCAAATGGTAAAAGCCATTTAAGTTAGTTGATCTTTTAAGGACAAGGTGTACTAGGTGAAACTCATTACTATTTAAATAGGTTATGATGTAATTTTTATGCAGAGAATGACCTGTACCATGCTTTTCAAAAAAAACAAAAAGTAAATAACCTGCGATGGTATCGTACCTTTGGGTGTTGGAAATAATAAATAAAAAGTGATGAAATACATTAGACAAGGCAAAGTCTGCAACTTTGTCAAACAAAAAAAAAAAAAAAAAAAGGTAAATTACATTAAGACCCCTTTTAAAATCTGACAATTACAAATAGACCCCCTCACGTTTTTGAAATTACATTAAGACCTTCTTCCTCTAACTACCATCCATAATCTGTTAAATCATTTTCAATTTTTTTCAAAATACCCTAATTACCCTTATTGGATGACAATTTCTATGTTAAATGTATATAACTCATCAGTCCAACACATTCATCCAGTACATTTGATTGATTGATTTATTTATTGATAAACAACTAAAAGATTATATATATGTAAAAGAAAAATGCCAAAAGCTAGGCTTAAATTTTTGTCCAACTGATGTGGTAGCCATCAGATTTGCTCATTAGAAACAATTATCTATTTAATTGATGTGTAAAAAAAAAAAAAAAATTGATTTGCCAAGGTGCCATCTCATTTGCCACCTCTATACGTGTATTTCTATTGTAATAATTCTTTTTATTTATTTCCACATATGAGTAATGCTACATAGCCCTTTTTTTTTTTTTTACTCAAATTTACTTACTCAAATGAGGTGGCAACTTAGCAAATCAATTTTTTTATTTTTTATTTTGCAAATCAATTAAAAATTTAATTAAATAAATAACTGTTTCTAAAGAGCAAATTTAACAGCTATCACATCAGTTGGACAGAAAATTTAAATTTTTTTTAGCATTTTTCTTATATATATATATATATATATATTATCTTTTAGTTGTTTATCAATAATAATTAAAAAAATTCAAAAGTATGGGATGAACTATTGGACTGGTGAGTTATATGCATTTAACATGGAAGTTATCATCCACTAAGGGTAGTTAGGGTATTTTGAAAAAATTTGAATATGATTTAACGGATTAATGGACGGAAGTTAGAAGGAGGGGTCTCTTTGTAGTTTATTTTGTAAAGTAAGGGGTGTCAGTGTAATTTTAAAAACGTGAGGGGATATATCTTTAATAGTCAGATTTTAGAGGGGGTCTTATTGTAATTTACCCAAAAAAAAAAAAAGTTCGCAACTATGAGAAAAAATGGTGGAAGCATAATTTATTTAATCAAAGTAACAAAGAGAAAGTGCTAATGAGCAGAGAGGGGGAAGCCAATTCCATGGCGCCGTGTAGGGAACACAACAAACAGCATACTACAAATGGCACCTATCCCAATCGGCAACGCCGTGAGGACCTCCGTGGTCTCATCGGACGGTTTTGGGTAGAAACAGCTCACCACATTCTCATCTAACAGAGCAACCGCCACGAAAACCAGTATGGACATGAAGGCATGCATGAAATCTATGAATTGGACCCTGTATTTCGCAGCAACCTCCGGCGGAATGGTGGCCGACCCATCAATGACCCACAAGCCACGAAACGTCGCAAACCCATAACAGACGTTTCCATTCTTGTCCCTGAAGCTATCGGTGAAGCACAATAGAAAACAGGACACCCCACAGAGAGCTACAAGGCCGGCAGTCATGGACCGGCTGACGGCATCACAGTCTCCTTGGTTTGTGAGAATGGGTGATAGAAGTTGGAAAGCGAGAACTGAGCCTGTAGGCAAAAGATTGGCCAAATGGGCTGTGCTCTGAAATGTTTGGCTAATGGCTTTTTGTATTAGGGTCTTTTCTACTGCTTTGGGTACTGCGGCTATGTTTTGCAGGAGGGGGAATTCTTCTTCATTGAAGTGTTGAGAATGCTCAGCTTCTACCTTAATCTCCATGACCCAGAAACTATAACTTCTCTATCTAGCTCCTCTGTGTTTGATATTTTTTTCGGCTTTGTTTTGACAGGGCTTATTGTGAGGGGGTGGCATGGTGTGTTGTATAAGTAGTGGGGAGAGATGGATCTGAGTAAAGGAAAAGGGAGGGAAGAATACTGGTTAGTGATGCTTGCAAGAAACAGAGACCTAAAATAGAAACCGAAATTGGGAAAAACTACCCTTCACTGCAATTCAGGAAGGGGTGTTTTGACCTCTTTTTTTTTTTGGTTTTGGGGGGTGGTGGGGGGGAAGTGGTCAAGTGGCTAGAAAAGGTTTTACAGGGGTGGCCTCTTTCATGTGTATACAGCTTGCCATGACCGTTATCTAAACTAATCTTTTTAATGTTGCTTAATTGAAATAGAGAGAGATTTCGTGGGGTTCTATATGATTGATGTATGCTGTTTGGCTGATTGGGTCCAGCAGGATATCGTTACTATTTGTGTTGCGTGGGAGATGCCTATTGTTTTGTGGTGACGCAATGGTTAGGAGTTGGGTTTTTTAAAAGATAAACCGTTTCTTTGGCGCCTTCTCTGGTCTCTAGTAGTTTTATAAGCGAAGGCACATATTCTCCTAGGTGGCATTTGTGGTTTAATATGAAACTTTCATTAAAAGTTGACCCTTCTAACCACCTATAGAAGGGCAAAACGGGTATTTTATTAAGAGAGTTTTTGCTACTTGGTCAACCAGTGAGCATGTAGCAAAGTAGAATTTTTTGTTATTACCTTTCTAGGCTTTTTGACTAAGATCAAGTTAATTTTTTATATTATAAATGTCGGTGCATGACATCCATAAGTTATGTAATGAGGAGTTGTGGGAGTTAGAAAATGGAAGGAATGTTTAAAGTATTTGTTAGAGAATGGTGTAAGAATAATTTAAAGTCAAATATACCTACTTGAGTTTTTGGCCGAGGACCAACATGGTGCACTGATCGAATAAAATACATTATGGTTGTCTTATTAAGGTTGAGATTAAAAAAGTCAGCATCGTGTTGGGTTTAATCCAAGCTATTGGATGAGGTTTTCAACTCTTGGATTTAAAGATAAAAAAATTGTTTATTGAAATCATTTTGGCCATATCAATAGTAATCTTTTGATATTTTAATCCAAAAAGTCAAAAACCCCATTCAATAGAGAAAAACTTCCATGTAACCATGACACGGTTACGTGGTCAATAAGAATTAAACAAAATGAGATTGTTACTTTTCAGCCCATAATCTTACTTTATTTGGTTTTTATTAGCCCGTGACACGGCAATAGTGTCACAGTTACATTGAAAACTCACTCCATTCAATGACTCAATACTCAGCACCGAATCTTTTTCCCATATTAGACCTCAGGTTCGCAGCTTGGGTCTAATTTTATTCGACGAGCTCATTGACTTTAGAAGAAAAATGCTTGAATTACTCTCTGAATGAGTCATTGGTTCGTTAACCTGTAGGTTTCGTATGGTCAGCAGACCAAAGAAAGGCAGCCCGGCTGATATGAACTTGGACAAAAGACTAAAATAGGCGAGATTTAGTTAAATAGCCCAAATTTCTGGCCACGCACACGTCAGTCTCACCAAAAAAGAATTCACAGGCAACAAGCTCAAGCTCAGGATATCTCATTTCATAGGGCAAAACCAAGCTAGCGATGAAAAAGGTGAATAAACTGCTTCCATCTTTCAAGGTGTTTCTGCTTTCAACGTTGTTAGTTTTGCACTTTGTTTTTGTTGTTGTTAATTTAGTGCTCTTTGCGACGCACACGCCACCTGTTTGATAAAATGTGTAGTAACGGATGTCATTTTGCTTTATTCTTTAATGGTAATTCTTTGGCAGGTAGTTTCTCAGTAATTTTTTCCTGCTTTTCCTCTGTTCTGGGTTTCTATATTCGTGCCATTCCCGTTGAATGGTTGGCCAATTTGAAGGCAACCCTGTTGGTTACATTGAACTAAACAAGACAATAGACCAGGTAGCAGAAAAGGACAATGCCCTCTTAGGTACTGTTTGGTTTGCGTTTGCATGTCCTTTTCTTGTTTTTAAGAGAGAAAACCAAAGCATTTTTTTTTTTTTTTTTGTTTATTTTTAAATCAAGAAAAGTACTGTGAAACTACTAACCAAACGGTGCCTTATGTTAACCCCAAGGTCCTGGGTTTGTCTTCCCACTCCAGCCAGCTAGGTTTATCCTGGGTATTTGGAATGGCCGGTGGCCTTACCTGTATTCAGGAGATTAGTTGGGCCAACAAGAGGAAAACAAAAAAAACAGAACTTGAGCAAGCTTGCCTCCATGAGAAAAAATATAGCTTTATTTTTCATTGTGAGATTGATACGATGTAGCAGTGGGTTGAAATTGTAGAGGTTTGAAAATATAAAAAAAAAATTTCTCATGCAATGATGATAATGGAGCTTAAACATGATCAACTAAAAATTGGCATTGTTGTTGATAACTCCTACAGGGTGGGAGCTCTACTGTTTTAAGAGATGAGGAAGTTCTGTTCTGTTTTATCCAATGGACATGAAGAGAAAATTACTTTGTTTTGTAGTAACTTACTATCCGACCAACTGACGGGCGTGCATTGGAGAATGCCTTTTGACTAATAACTGTGCAGAAGTGAGTGTTTGCATTGCTATTTTCTTTGCACTAATGGGCAGCAGGGCAATGATCAAATGGTCGAAACAAATCACATCATCCCAAGTTGAGCAGCTTATACGAGCAGAAAAGGACATACAGAAAGCTATTCTCATATTTGATTCAGCAACAGCGGAATACACTAACGGCTTTCGGCATGATCAAAAGACTTTTGGTGTCATGATTTCTAGATTAGTCTCTGTGAACCAGTTCAGATCAGCTGAGGATGTCCTTGATAGGATGAAGGAGGAAAAGTGTAAAACTACTGAAGACATATTCCTTTCCATCTGTAGAGCCTATGGTCGGGTGCACAGGCCGCTGGATGCCATCAGGGTTTTCCACAAAATGAAGGAATTCCAGTGTGAACCCACCCCAAAATCTTACATTACAGTCTTTTCCATTCTTGTTGATGAAAATCAGTTAAAGGTTGCTCTGAGGTTTTACAGGCATATGAGAGAGGTTGGTATTCCTCCTACAGTTGCTTCCCTCAATGTTTTGGTTAAAGCCCTTTGCAAAAATAGTGGAACAATGGATTCTGCTCTTCGAATATTTCGCGAGATGCCCAATCATGGCTGTACTCCAGATTCATATACATATGGTACTTTGATTAATGGGTTGTGTAGATTGGGAAAGATTGGTGAGGCTCAGGAGCTATTCCTAGAGATGGAGACAACAGGTTGTTCACCTACTGTTGTTACCTACACTTCTTTGATACATGGTTTGTGCCGATCTAAAAATTTGAATGAAGCTATGAGATTGTTTGAAGAAATGAAGAGAAAAGGTATTGATCCAAATGTGTTTACTTATAGTTCTCTAATGGATGGTCTTTGCAAGGGTGGGCGTTCTTCACAAGCTATGGAGCTTCTGGAGATGATGGTTGGTAAACGTCATGCACCCAACATGATAACTTACAGTACGTTAATACATGGACTCTGTAAGGAAGGAAAGCTTCAAGAAGCTTTGGAGATTCTTGACAGGATGAAGCTTCAGGGCTTGAAACCAGATGCAGGGTTGTATGGGAAAATCATAAATGGCTTCTGTGATATTTGCAGGTTCCAGGAGGCTGCAAACTTCCTTGATGAGATGGTCCTTGGGGGAATCTCACCAAACCGATTAACTTGGAGTCTTCATGTTAGGATTCATAATATGGTGGTCCAAGGCCTTTGTACAGGAAGTGATCTGAATCGGGCTTTTCAATTGTATCTGAGCATGCGCACTAGGGGTATTTCAATTGATGCCAAAACTTTTGATTCTCTTGTAAAGTGTTTCTGTAAGAAAGGCGACCTGCACAAAGTTGCTCGCATTGTTGATGAGATGGTGATTGATGGATGTGTTCCTGATGAGGGAACATGGAGTGCTGTGGTGGGTGGATTTTGGGGTCGTAGGAAGGTACAGGAAGCTGCAGAGTTGGTACAGGCTGAGCTGATGGGTGATTTTGTTGAGCCTGGAATAGGAATCTGAAATTGAGTTTTATGAATAATTAATTGCCACAGGTGTGTATGGGTTATACTCTTCTCCACCCCCCCTCCCCCCAATAAATAAATAAATAAATGAGGTAGAGATTTTCCAATATCACAATTGTCCTCCTTGTTAGCATGTATACACTGGCTCCGGGTCTGGATGCATCATTCCAGACTCTTAACTGGACAAACATGAGAATTTTTGCATGTTTAATGTTCATCATAATTTTATTTTTATTTTTCTTTGCTATCCTTAGTTGAAAACTTAGGGGCACAGATTTTCGTATGCCATGAGATAAACCTTGACATGACAAACTGGAAGTATTGAATTTTTTAATCATTACTTAAAAGAAGAAATGACCTAAAGTTCTTGTAAGAGTAGGAACTAAATGGAACATAGAAGTCCGATGAAATCCTACAAAAAATTGAAGTTTGATTTTTCACAATTAATTACAAGTTTATAACTATGGCGAGTATTATTTAACTTAAATTGAATTGTTAGTTGATGAGCTGTTGTTGTTGTTATTGTCATCTCTTTTCTCCTTGTGTGTGTGTGTGCGTCTACTTTGATTTGCCTGACTTACACTTTTGGGGGAGACCATACCAAGACTTACAACAGTCCACAGTGCTATCTACTCAATCTTCGTGCCTTGCTCACAATTTATGGGTGAATCCAATATGATATTCCCTGGAAAAAGTTGCACAGCATTACAGAAAGTTTATTAACAAATTATTTTTGTTATCCAATTAGTCAGATGTTGCAATTAGGATTATTTTCTTCCTGGACTACAACATGGCTACCAAAATTATAGTACCATGACTTGTAGATGGATTTTGAGGTTATCCACTTTGTTCAAAATGTTTTGTTTTTTTGACGTTTGCCTCAGGCAAAGGCAGCTCAAAAACACATCTTTGCTTAAAGAATTAAGCAAGGGTCTCATTAAGCATACATCTCACCAGCTAAAGCATAGTTAGACATGTGCTTTTTGCACCTTTATATGCCTTGTGCCTCAAAACTTCCGTTAAACCTTTTAAATTAATTTTTTAAAGTTACCAATATTCATATATTTCATTGATTATTTGCTTTCATATAATAATTTCTAACTTTGTTTATTTTATTTTTAATAATTATATTAATCCATTTCTCTTTGTAGAACTATGTTCACTGTTCAGCCTTTTCTATTTTTATTTTATATGTCTATGTACACTCTTCTTATTTTTTAATCCATCATGCAATATGAACCTTTTTGCTTTGAACATTGATTAACCATCCTAGTATGATATTTTAATCCATGATGCAATATGAACCTTTTAATCTGTGACATATTTGCTTATTTTAAAATTTTGTTACTTTTATTTGTTTAAAATTAAATATTGCATATTGAAAGGCTTACGGCTTATGCCTGGCTTTGCAAGGAGTAAAATGCCTTTCCTTCAAAAACATAGGTCATCCATCAGGTACTTTGGATGTTGCCTTTTCAATTGTTGAATTATAAGTACTAATTTTAGGCCCTTTATATTGGAGTTGATTGAAGTGGTCAGCTATCTTTGATAGTTGTCTATTTTGTTTTCTGGTCTAAGGTTACATGTCTCAAAAGATCATGGTAATATGTGGCAGCATCTGACTAAGATCTTGATTTGATTGCAGGAAATGATCCCATAACCACTCTTCAAAGAACAGAAAGTAAACAAAGATAAAGTACATTATATTAGACAAAGCAAATCATGCAACTACAAGAACTGTGGAAGTATGTTAATCAAGTGAGCAAAGAGAAATTGCTAATAAGCAGAGAGGGGAAAGCCAATTCCGTGGTGCCGTGTAGGGAACACAACAAACAACACACCACAAATGACTCCTATCCCTACCGGCAATGCTTCGAGGAGCTTGATGGTCTCATCTGACAGTGTTGGGTAAAAGCAGTCCAACACATTCTGATCAAACACTACAACAGCTGAAAAAACCAGTGTTGACATGAAGGCATGCATGACATCTATGGATCGCAGCCTGTATTTTGCAGCAAGCTCATGTGGAATTGCGGCTGACCCATCAATGGACCTCAAGCCACACATTGTGGCAAACCCATAACGAACATTTCCGTTCTTGTCCCTAAAGCTATCAGTGAAGCTTAATATAAAACATGGCACCCCACAGAGAGCTATAAGCCCTGCAGTCATGGACCGGGATACCAAATCCCACTCACCTTGGTTTGTGACAAAAGGTGATAGAAGTTCGAACGTGAGAATTGATCCTATAGGTAAAAGATTGGCCAAATGGGATGCGCTCAGATATGTCTGACTGATGGCCTTTTGTATTGGAGTCTTTTGCTCTATTTCAAGTCTGATTATATCTTGCAGGAGGGGGAGCTTTTCTTCACTTGAATGTTGATAATTTCAGCTTCAACCTTAATCTCCATGGCCTAGAACCTATTATTTCTCTTCCTTACCCTTTGATATATTTTTTATCTTTTTTGACAAAGGCTTGTTGTGAGGGATTGCTGTGTTTTTACGTTTTTGTGGTTAGAAAAAGTATATAGGGGTGGCCCTTCTTATGTGTATAGAGCTTTTCATGGTCATTATGAGACAAAGTCACTAAGCCTTTAAATTGTTGTGGGGAGTGGAGACATGCCCAAACCTGCTGGTCTACCAGGTTGATTTTGCACCCTCGTGGAACCGGTTCACCAAACATTTAAAAAGATTATGTTTTGGAAATATTATAGATTTTTTTTATTCAAAAAATAATTCAATGCGCTTCAGGTGGGGAGTTCAAAGCTTTTTTTTAAAAACTTATTTTGAAAGAATAATTCAATGAGCCCCTGCAATTCCCTGCTTTGCAATCCATTTAGTCCTCTCCTGTCATTGGTTCTCAGTTGGTATGATGCTACTATGGTTGGGAGACCACTTTGGTCATCCCCTCCTACCTTTTTTTCTCAGCCAAAAAAAAAAAAAAAACAAAGACTCAATCCGTTGGGTGGGGTTTGAAAATAAGTTAACATATCGACATAACTGAATAGAGATGATAAAGTAGCACTAAAAGTCACATAGACACCCAAGAGGGCCAGCTCAGATGGTCCTGGGATGAGCCGTAAACTCGGACATCCTAAGTTCCATTCTCCGCTGTGCTCCTTTTGAGAGCATTCTAGGAATTTATTCCTGGATGCACCAGGCCGATGTGGGGGAGTGCGCCCTTAAGATCATCCGGAGAGAGATTAGTCGAGGTGCGCGCAAGCTGGTCTGGACACCCTGACTATCAAATCAAAAAAAAAAAAACTCGCATAGACTAACGGTAAATATTCTTCTTTGAATGACCCCAAGTTTTTATTATTTGAAAAACATTATTCTGTCTGCGGTGGGTTGTGTTTGGGCCTATCTAAGTTTGCCCAAAACCTACCCAAGCCCGACCAATTTTCACGTAGACAACCATTTTGATGGGCTTGTTAGATGGCCCTGCTCTAACTTCTAGAAGGGAACGGCTATTGCAACCCCCCATTCCTATAAGCCCACCCCCTATCCTTTAGGTTTTTAAGGTTTTATGCAAAATATAAAAAGTTTTTATGAAAACCGGCCGTGATATCCACTAGAAAACATCATTTTGAACAACTTTGCAGAAGAAAGTTTTTCCAAAATTTATCGTTTAGGTAGACTTTTTGGTAAAAAATGAAATAAAGGTTATAAATGGTTAAAAAGTATATTTAAATGATAGATTTTGGAAAAACTTTCTTCTGCAAAGTTGTTCAAAATGATGTTTTCTAATAGACATCACGGCCGGTTTTAATAAAAACTTTTTATATTTTGCATAAAACCTTAAAAACCTAAAGGATGGGGGGTGGGCTTATGGGAATGGGGGGTTGCAATAGCCGTTCCCCTTCTAGAATTATTTTCTACATCAAGCTTATGCACAGTATGCTTGAAACCCAGATCCAGCCCAACATTTCATGGCTATGTTTATTCTCTGGCTCTCTAGGTATCAAAAGGACCCCAGCATTCCATGTTAAATGGCGCCAATTGCAAGATAGTTTAGTAGTATTAATGTATTATCCTCGCTTGTTAAGTGAGCGATCTCGGGGTTCCAACTTATGGAAAAATATTAATACCTATTGTTGATATTATAGGATTTTCGAGTAAATTCTATTAATTGTCACTATCTATATATATATATGTTAAATGGCTGTTTTGTGCTCATTCCGAAAGTTTAAGTCCGTAGTTTTTGTGCTGATGAATCACAACATGCTTCATCATGATATGGTC
The DNA here is from genome assembly GCA_039720395.1 of Liquidambar formosana. Classification (NCBI taxonomy): domain Eukaryota; kingdom Viridiplantae; phylum Streptophyta; class Magnoliopsida; order Saxifragales; family Altingiaceae; genus Liquidambar; species Liquidambar formosana. The sequence goes on from CM077835.1 coordinate 7,784,542, forward strand.
TGCTCTGATCGGAATCTTCTCATGCCATGTTAGTATAATGAACCAACCATTTATGGATCTCATTTAGGTCTGTATTTTGTTCAATCCTCCCTGAACCATACTTAATGGGACCAACATTGGATAATGGCCGATCTTTTATTTAATATATCAACTGAGACCAAATTTATTTTTATTCGATGAGTTGTAACCATGCAATTTGACCTTTTTCCTAAACAATATTGCACTACTGATGCAGTTTCCTTTAAATTGAATAAAATTAAATGGCTAAAATCATGCAAATTTTTTGAACGGATCGATAAGGTGGATTCGATCCAACTGAATGACACCAAAAACTATTAGAAAGGGAAAAAATAAAAATGAAAAATCTTATGGTAAGCTTCAATCATTTTATTCATGATCATATGACATAATTATACTGGACTCTAAGGACATGGAAGTGAAACAATATGTGCAGGTCCTGCATCTCCGTCCCTTCACATATATCATTTCCACTGAAAATTTAAATCCATCCCAGCGGCAACCTATACTTTTGACTATATGTTGCTAAAGCTCTCTAAATTTGATTCTGAAGTGGGTATGGCTGGACCCTTTTTTTTTTTCCAGTTCCCAGATAACCCTCTAAATTTAATACTGAAGTGGGTTGGCTGGGCATTTTTTTCCATGCAGTTTCCCAGATAACCCTTTCTATCCAATTGAAGAAAATTTCATACTTATCCAGTTGGTGCTCTCTCTCACTCTCTCTCTAGCTCCCTTTTGATATATAGTCTATGGTGGGTTGGTGGTTGAGCTTATCTAGTTCCCAAATGACAAGCTTCATTTGGCCTCTGGCCTCCTTTTTTATTTTTTATATTTTTTAAGGCTTTTGTCCAAAGTAGCCCAAATCTTTGATACACCTCAATGCAAGGGTTAGCTTCCCATCCCTCCCAACATATTTTTTGGCGGGTCAAGGTTTTAAACTTTGGCCGCCTTCTTATACAGCAAGAGAGTAAAAATCAGGAGATATCACTTACATTACAAGATTGGTGATAAATAGCTGAAGAGGCCAATCCGAAGGTAGATTAGGTGAAACTCGTATAATGTATCAAACCGTCCGCACAGTTTCTAATCCAACCCATTTTGTTTAAACTAATTAATTACTCCAATGCCTCAAAGATCATCTGCACCTATTAAATTAAACCGCACGAAAATGATTGTTGCATTCTATATTGCCAAACAATTTCTATTATAAGATCTTTCTAAATAGTAATGTAACAAGAGCTTAGGGGAATGTTGCATTATGAAAAAGTCTACATATATAAATTCATAATGAACTGAAAACAAAAAATAAATAAATAATTTATACAACTGGAAGAGGTATGTCTGTAGAAAGACAAATAATTGACAGAGATGTATCTCATATGACCATATTTTTATAAATCTTCTAGACCATGACTATATATTTAACAATTAAATAACAAGAAGTTTTATAATTAATTAAATAGATGCATGAACACTCGATGTTGGATTTTTGGATGTGGCTGAAATTACGTAGTAGTGATGTTTGACAGTTCTTTGTAGATCCACATGCGAGTGTTACGTGATGGGGCATGGGGGTTTCTCTTGCCATTGCTGTCATGTCGCATTTGGACCTTAGCATAATTTTTTCCTTTTTCTTTTTTTGATTGTCACATTTGGAGGTTGTACAGGGGACAAAAATTTGGTGACTGCATGTGGGGGATATGGAGGAGGATCGAAATCAGAATACACTAAGCCATTTTCACATTGTGGATTAACTGTTAATTGTTTTGAAACTGTCGTACCAAAATAAAATAATAGAAAAAGACGACCTAATTTAGGTCATTATATAGTAGGTGGTTTCTTTAATCCAAAGATTATTATAATAACTTGACAATGAGTGCAAATGGGTAGTTGCATATTAAGTCGTATCGGTTATTATTGAATTTTTAAAAAGTTAATTATTTTGAAATGAAAAGAAGAATCAAACTGGTTTGTCCAACGGCCCCAACTAGAAAGAAAGAGATTCCAATATTGTTATAACCATTTTTATTTTAGGGGTGGGGGGTTGGGAGAAGAGAGGATGGGGGCAAGTCACCTTTTTCAAGTGTAAACAATAGGAAATGGGCAATGATCTTATTATGCCTACAAGTTAAATAGGTCGTAATATTTTGTTAATGATAAATAAAAATATATATATTGGAAAGAAAAAAAGAAATTTTGATTCGATTTGAGAGAGAGAGAGAGAGAGAGAGAGAGAGGTTATTATTAATTATTGACTAGAGATTATTGTTATTTGTGTTAAGGGATTCTCAAAATCTAGGTTTTGTTTGCATTTTTATTTTATTCATTCAAGAGAGCTTAATACACCAAAGTATAACTCATCCCCTTTCACATAATCCCACGCCACCGTACGTCTTTGGTTTCGAAGTCACAAACCCAAGACCTCACCAAAGATTATACCATTAGGCAACAAGGACCATGATAAGCAATAGGTTGACGACTCACGGTAACATCAAGAAAAAAATGAAAAAAGGAGGCGGTTCGAGAAGACGAAGTGGGCTGGGCTATGCCGCTCCCACCAAGTCCCCAAGCAAGAGGCCCATTGTGAGGAAGCAAGAGGCCCATTGTGAGGACATCAAAAGTTGTTTATTGGCTTAAAACAAAAATAAAAATAATTTGTCATTGTTCCTCATTTTTTTAATTTGCAGTGAGAGTCGTATCCCTCCATTGCCATGGTCTGAATCAAAAGAGGTTTGTGGCAGTCCTCAGTTGACCCATTGGGGCCGGGCTGTAATGTAAAGTTGAGATTTCTTCCTTCAGGAGGAAATCCTATGACCCACACTTTCGCATCCCTTATAACCACTACTCGACCACCTTTGTAACCGTTAGTACCCTCTTAGCTGGGAACACTTACGTAAGTTATAACCAAGGCATGGATAATGTGTTCTCATCCCTTGAGATTCTTGCTCACCCTAACACTTACATAAGTTATAACCAAGGCATGGATAATGTGTTCTCATCCCTTGAGATTCTTGCTCACCCTACACATAGTAGTCAAAGGAACATGGGGGAAAAAGAAAGAAAAAAAGGTTTTTTATTTTATTTTTAATTTTAATGGGCTGGGTTGAAATTCTACAAGATAGAATGCAGGTTCATACCCATATTCTGAATTTTTGATTCATTCCCGCGGGAAAAAAAATAAATGAAAGTATAAATAAGATGGAAGCAGGAATGGTAATGAAAAGCCTTACAATTTTTTTTTTTTTTTGATATAAAAAAGCCTTACAAAATTAGTATCAAGATTGCCGATGTCATTGTAGTTTAGTGGTATTTACCTCACTTATTAAATGGGTGATCTCGGATTTAAACTTATGAAGAAAGATTGATATCCATTTGTTAATTTTAAAAGGGTTAAGGGTAAAGATAGCTCCGTCGATTGTAAAATAAAAAATAAAAAATTAGTACCATGATTTTTTTTAGTGATCTATCTTAAAGCTCCCGGGCCTCCCTTATAATAATTTCAACTATTAAATGAATTGATTAGTTAATTAACATGGACATTCCTATACACATTTAAACCATTTTACATGAAGGTCCAGTTGATTCTCTAATAAATTAGTGCTAACATAAAAGATTAGATGAAAGTATGGCCCCATTCCTACTACACTGATTTTATTCTCTACAATAGGGTATTTTTCTTTAAGTCTGTCCTTAAAGACTAGGAATCTGGTCCCAATTGTTAGGTGAGTCTTTTCTGGTTGGAGGTTTGAAGTTATTTCCTTTTTAATTCAGGGAAATGTGGACACTCCATCCTTTTAGCTATACACGGGTCACGAAGATGGAGGAATAAAATAAAATAAAATAAAAAATCTTTATGGGTGGGCTATTTGTACGTAATCATCATAAAGTTGAGTTTAATTCTAATTTGAAATGAGAGATTGGTGTTATTAGATCATCCTCGTGAAGATGAACCCTATGTTACTAGCCGATATGACTACTGTCTTTTTTGTTAAACCTTGATCAGGGTTCTTTTCTTTTGCACTAAAATAAATAAATAAAAATTTCTGATTTGATAACCTACTTATCCTATCACTTCTTTCTTTTATTTTTTTATTTTTTGGGTTTGACAGTCAGGGTGTCTGGTTTGGGTCAGCTTGAGCGCATCTCGATTAAATCCCTCTCTGGGTGATCTTAAGGGTGCACTTCTCCACATCAGCTTGGTGCATTCATGAATTAATCCCTAGAATGCTCTCTAGAGGAATCAAATCCAGGTTGATAGAATAGAGGGGCTCTCCTCCTATCAACTGGACTAACTCCCTTGGTTACTTATTTTATCACTTCCACACAATAAGAAAAAAAAAATCCCACCGTGCCATAACTACTGATTGTGTTTTCCAGGATTGTGAAAATTCACAAACACAGTCAAACTGGACCCCTAACATTAACTTTGATTCTTCTGCAGCTGAAAGATCATTATCACAAATTACAACTGTCTAATAAATTAAATTGTAGAATCATTTGATTCCATTGACTTTATCCAATACTATATTATTATATACATATAATAGAGAGAGAGAGAGAGAGAGAGAGAGAGAGAGGGTGGAGGGTGGGGTGGGGGTGATGATGAAATGTCTCTCTTGCAATGAGAAAGACGAGACTTTACACATAGCTCATTGAAAGCCCACTTGCACAAACATGCATGTTGATGGCTATAGAGTGTGACCCTTAAAACTATGGGGCAGATTTTATTTTATTTTTTTTCCTCTTTCCCCGTCATTCGCCTGAACCTTATATATTCAAATGGTTTCCCTTTCAGTTTGTAGTACCAATTGATTGGTTTCCCTGACTTTCCCTGAAACAAGGATTGGCTGGGAAAAGCCAAAGTATCCATTATGACATTGCCATGATCATGCCATAATAATGGCCGGTATAAGAGTGCTACAAATATAATAGCCATCGTCTGTGCTTGAATACGTTATAAGCATAATTATTACGTTTATTTTATATCATTGATAAAAAATTTAATAGTATGTTTAATGATTTCTTTTCTCTTTATTAATTTAATTGTTATAAACATTAATTTGAAATTAACATACATATATAAGTAAAATAGTTCGAAATTTTGCCAAATTTCATAAATACTGGGTGTAGAATGAGAGTGTTAGAGCCACTATTTTAGAAAAATTGTATGAACAAAATATTAATTAAGGCTTCATTTTATACCCATTGAGTAACAGTCATATTGGCCTTATAGTAATTTGTGACAACTATAAAGTAGAAGACATGGATTCAATTCTAGCTATTGATAATATATATAGATATATAAGATGATGATCGGGTAAGCACGTATGGATTCAATCTTGTTAAGATTAATACGTATTGATATAAGTTATATATATCAGTACCATGTATTGGGAGTTATACTTTGTGAATTGGCTTAATTTACTTCGTAATCGCAACTCTCAATACGGGTGTTGATATAAGTTATTTCAGTACATTATCACCCGATCATCATCCTCTTTATATATATATATATATATATATGTATGTATGTATGTATGAGTATACGAGTATACATATTCTTTTCCAATTATTTCGGTGCCAAATTGTAGTTGGAAAATTTCCTCGAACAAAAATTAATTAAGGCTTCATTTTATACGGATTCATATCATATTATAAAGCTTAGAGGAAAGATTTCCAGGGTTTTAAAAATAAATTAATTAGTATTGGGAAAAAAAAAGGTTTTCTCATGCCTGATATTTATCTTTTGACAAAATTTATTTTTGAAAAAAATATCAAAACAGAAGAAGCTTAGGATAAGAATTATATCACCATTGCTACATCTCACAGAATCCCCTTTCCTAAAATCATGAATGACACGGCCATTTCCCATCCTTCCATTTGTCTCTTGCCTTTTTTTTTAATTTGGTCTTAAATATATCTTCGTGTACTCTTTGGTGTAAATGCCAAATCCTTAATTGGGCAATAGCGCTGGGATGATCTAGTTCTAGAATACTTGTTTTTTCCCCGCTTGTTGCTTTTCCTCTCAAATCCATACCCCACTATTTCCCACCTAGCTTCCATGATTCTATCGAGGACATGTATTCAGTATTCCTGAAGGGATAAGAAATACAAACACAAGCAACAAAAACCAGCCATCCATCAATCACCTGTCCAATTTTTAGAGAAAAAATTACTAGTGGGCCTAAGCTATACTTGACTATCTCCATCCAAGGCTTTGGCTGTTTCTGATTTTGTTACAAACTCTATCTTATAGATCCCACCAAAGTTTTCAATCAAACATCACACAATAAGATTCCTTTGATTAAGACCACCCCTTAATTTTTAAAGAGTAAATTGGATTCAGCATTTGTAATTTCCTAGTAATATTCAGGGAATTTTGGATGCTTATCAAAAAAAAAAAAAAAAAAAATTCAGGGAATTTTGGATGATTAGTCTAACATCATCATTCACTGATTAACACAAATATATATATTGTTTGTTTCTAAGCGCACAGATTTTAAACCATTTTAGAAGACACTTGGTGAAATGAGGTGCCCTACCCTCCTACATCCTCCATTCCCATCCCATGTGATTAACATGGGAACTGTATCGAATCGACTCTAATAAACATTTTTTAACCAACCATGAAATTTGTGGTTAGGTAAGCTGTCCAAAATTAGAATACTTGAACGACCCCACGCCCTTGTTTGATGATCATAGCGACGCCGTGGCATCACAAATCATGACCATCTCACTGACTATATCATTATATGATCTTGTTAATTATCTTGGATTAGAGATAATTCAAGTTCAATCGCACATTAATTAAGCTGGCTAAGATATATAAAAGTCATCCAATCAAGCTTCTAGAAGCTTCAATTTTGAGCCAAGGGGGGATTTTAGTGGGATTAAACCTATCTGATCAGCACTCACTTTTCATATAAAGTTCAATCCCTTTGTTTATAGTCTTTTGGGAGGTGTTTGCATGTTTTCTTTTTATATATTTCATTTTATGTAAAGATGCACCATTAGTTATACATAACTAGCTATTTGGTGTTGGTTTCCCATTCAACATGATGCGAGTGGAGAAGTCAAAAATTCTTTTCTGTCAGAAGTTGTAAGCTTGCTAATTTTATAATGTTCCTCTCAAAGATATAGGAATATAGAACATATTTTATATGAATATGTCGAATAAGGATCTCATTTTATCATGGTTGTGTGATTAAAAAAATGTGCCCCCCCAAGCACATCTTTATGCTAAAAGTGAAAACTGAAAGAATAAAAACCCTTTTGTGCTCTTCCCAAGTCTACCACCACCAATCAATCATTCACAAGAATAGCAAAGAATGGAGTATGTAACAAAAGAAGAGAAAGCTAGTTTCATGTAAAGAGATGGGGAAAATTTTTCCCACAAACAGCTAGCTGCAGGGATATCTTTTTCCCACAAAGAGGGATGAGAAAAGGTGGGGGATGGTGGCCTCCGAGTTCTGGCATGGGAGAAAGGTGGGGTTGAAGCATAAGAGGACAATTATGATTGTGGTTAGGAACAGGCTCAAATGGGTTGGTGCCACCATGACCTTTTTTAGCCTTTTGCATGTTTATCTACCTTATTATACAATGAATAAGGGTGTAGACTTGTCTCAAAGTTTGTAAAAGTTTTGATTTGGGTCCCATAGATCTTGGATGGCGGGTTCCACCAAGTAGATCCCAATCTAGAGAGGGTAGTGGGCTGCCACCAGGTTAGGAAAATTCTTGCACTGAGGTTTATAATTATATGGACTATGCATTTTTAAAATTTATTTATAATATCATATAGACTGGACCATCATTCACTGGGAGAGGAGGTCACTTGGGTCTAGGTCAGTTGGACCACTAATTTAAATTTATTAAACTAGAAATATGGACTCTGAATCATACGTTGACTGGAAAAGGCTCAGCTTTGTCTTTGATATATACGGAGTATATTTTTTTCTTTTTGGTTGGACCACAAGTTCCATGAATTAGACCAAGGAGAATGAAATTTGATGTGCCTTTTGATCATTGAGAAGTTAGAAATTATAAGGGAAAAAAAAAAAGAAGAAGAAAATTTAGCATACAATATATATATATACACAGTCATAGTAATTTGTGTCTAATTCAAATCTACCCAATGTGAAAAGGAAAAGAAAAATCCCTTTACGTGCATGAATGCTATCTTGAAATGCATACAAATGCATAGGGCATATGGGTGCACACATTGGCATATTTATAGTGGTCCTTGCTGTTTGGATTGTTAAAAGATGTTTTTAAGCCTTTTTCAGAAACACTAGTCGTACGTGCTTGCCCATATATATAAGGTGATGGTGACTACTCAGGGTTAATTACCCTCTTCAAAATATGCTTTTGCTCTTTTCCAAGGGAATTTAAGTAGGGAGCTAAAGCCCATGCCGGCCACTTTGGTGCAAGTCTACAATTAGTATTTGCGTCCCCAATATCCTGCTTGTACAAATTTACATATTGTAATTTTTTTTGAATAGTTTCATGGTTAGTTCTATTACGTTGGTCTTGATGCTGGGCTTCAAATTAACTGCCAAAATTAATTATTCCAATAGGCCAACTAATATATTGTTATACATATCGAAAAGCACTAGAAAGAGTGCCATCGTGGATGCCCAAGGCGGAACTAAAAATTTTTGTTTGGGGTTGCCACCTATGCACTAACCTACATATTCAAACACATCTACACATATAATGTATGTTTTTGTATGTTATGTGTATGGGTGGATAAATAAATTTGGGGGTGCCATGGCCCCCAAGCATAAGCGTGGTTCCACCCCTGTGGATGCCACAAGCTCCTCCCATATTTCAGAAAAATGTCACATGAATTCCAAGATAGGCACTTTGCTGTTGGTTAGACTCTAGAGGACTCCACTAGTTATGTGGAGTTCGATTTTGGAATACAAAATTTTAGTGCACAATGCAACATATATTTTAATCACGTTACATGCATGTACCAATTGAAATTTTAATATTTTTCTCTCATTTTTTATATACCACCGAAATTCTCTATTAACTCATACGGGCCCACTTTAATATATTTTTAACCGAAATTGTACAACTTGGACTGGAATTTTAATGTGAACCATAAATATAATTAATGATACAAGACATGCCTCGAGTTACATGTGGAAATTGGCCAAAAGGAAATTATATAACTTTTAGTAAGAGCTATGAGGGCGCCCAAGTCATATTTATACTCATTGTTGGAAAAAAAATTCAACTAATTTACCCTTAAGATTAATCATTAAGATTGATCTACAATAGTGAATCTGGTGGGAGTGTCCTCCACAATCCTTTGAAGGCCTGTCCTCCAGTCTCCACTATCATATCCTTTTAGGGCACCCATGACCCCATGCTGTAAAAGCAGTAGGATCAAACAGTCGGTGGAGGAGTTTTTTCACCAAACATAGCCTAATGCCCTATCATTTTACTGAACAAAAGGGCCTATCATTTTGTACACTTACCCTCCAACAAGAGCAAGACAAGTTGACAAGGAGCATCTCCACGCACTCATAGGCGGATAGGCCAGACAATTTGATTGGGCTGTGTTCCGTGTAAGGTGAAACTCATGCAAACGATTTCACCATCATTTTGTTAAGTAGCTTTTCTTTCTTTCTGGCATGCTGCATGCATATGATCATGCTTACGTGTGCAATCGAGGGTCCTGTTTTCACGCGGGTGCCTTTGACCCACCATGATTGTAAGGTGAGACCCATCAAGATTGGGTCCCTTTTTGTTTGATCAAAATTTAGCCAAAAATATGTCAAAATGGGTTATGATGTGCCGATGAACTTGACTACTGAGAAATTCAATCAAACAATGTTTCAATGGCAAGAAACCTCAAACTTAAATAGACCCAGTGTAGTCAAATTACTTGGTATTTTTATGATAAAATTTTATGTATGACATCCTTAAATTTCTGTCATTTTGGAACTGAAAATAGTTTTATGTTTTCAAAGTTCAACAAAAATAGAAAGCAAGTGAAAAGCACGATCAACAATGTATATATATAGTCTCGGTAAAAAAATAATGTGTTTTCTCGAGTTGTATCAATACTATGCATTGAAAATATAACTCATACACTGACTCTATGTATCATGCAACCTATTAGTACACGAGATATAATCCCTAATACGGGTGTTGCGTTGATATACATTTTGCTTTTTATTTACAAAACTTAAAATCATTGAAAACAATATGCTTTAATTTTTTTTAATTTTCTAAAAGGACTGTTTAGTTTTTTTTTTTTTTTTTGGATAATGCTAAAAAACAAATTATTGTGGCAATAATTTTCAAAATACTGACCTCAACAAACTAATCCAATGTCTTTAATACACCTAATAAAAACACCCTCATAGTAGATTTCCGCATTTATATGGAAGAAAAGTCAGGAATTTATGTTTGATGAGTGTGGTTTACGCCCCTTTGTGGAGAGCGGGACCATTTGATGGGACCCAACAAAAGGAAACCATTGAATTAAATTTCAAAAAAAATTTGACCTAGATCGCATAATTGTGCTTCTTGATCATTTTGAGCTAACTTTCTGAGCTTGTATTGAAAGAGTATAATGAATGTACACCAACTGTATTGCTCTCTTGACGAGGATTTACTGCACGAGAGGGACACTATTGGTGGATCCCATGATGTGGACTACCATCTTAACTGTTGACCAACAACCAATGTGTCCCCCCACATGGACGTATTGGTTGTTTTTAACTACACCTTAAATGCATGGATTGTTTTGAGTCTAGTGCATCTCCTGTTTGTACTAATTTTTCTTGATCAGTGTACTAAAATCATATAATATTATATACGATTCATCGAGAATGAAGTAAATATAGAATTTAAAAGTGATTTGGCATTTCTATTCTACTTTATTCCCGTTAACTCGTGATATCTCATTAATTATATTACGGTTAACTTGTGATATTTCATTAATTATATTACGGTTGGAAATGACGAATGAGGAGGAAAAGAAGGTTATTCATTCTCTGGTTAGAAATGCTAAAATTCTAAATGACTTTCAAGTTTGATTAGAGAAATCACAAGATTTTCCACTTGATTTGCTGATTGACAATGTAGTTTTGTCTCCTAATTAATGAAATTAGCATCTTACTATTTTTTCCCCTAAAAAAAGGTCGTAGGGATTCTTAAAAAATAGGAAATATTTTAAGCTTTGCTTGATTTTCGCTTTCTCCCTTACACATATGTATATTACCTATAAATTCTTCCCTATAGTTTCAATAGATTACACTACATACAGGCAAGATTAGTGAAATTAACGTCAAATAACCTATATATATATATGTTTCCCAACTAAAACTTAAAAGGTAAGTTACAAGAAACCTCTACTGTTTGATCCTTTTTCATGCATCTCTTAAAGAAAAAATAGTTGCAATATCTCTCCCAAAAAGTTTACAAATTTAACAATTAATACCACCATTAAAAACTATTCATGAAATTTTAATTGAATAACGTTACATGATCACTATTAACTCTATGAATGGTGATGCTAATTACCAAATACGTAAACTGTTTAAGAGAGACATTACAACTATTTTTTCTTTAAGAGATTATACTAAAGTTGACTAAACATGAAGAGATTTCTTATAATTTACCTCTCTCTCTCTCTCTCTCTATATATATATATATATATATATATGTGGGTAACTGAATAGGATAAATGTAATTTTAAAATATAAAATTCAAAGGTATAAAAAGCCAGTAAAAATGGGTCAAACTTGACCACACATTAAATTTGTCACATAGCTCAACAATGAAATGCTGAGTACGTTTGGTTGGTGAAGAAGCGAAGTGATGGTCCGTGTCTGGCAGCGTGGTTGGTCGCCGGACCAGTAATTCTTAAAAATCTTCTCTCTGAGACCGACGCGCTGAGGCATCAATTATCAATGTCGTGATGAGCGGGACAGAACCAAAATGCTCTACTTTCCGATCGAGTGCTGGGAGAGTTAAGATAGAACTTTCCACGTGGCATCATTATGTTCATCAAGATCCGCATTAAATGTTGGATATAATGAAAAATAATAATTCACAAAATTACCTGCACTCCTAAACTCTCCGATATAAAGAATTAGGTAATCAATAGTTTTTGAATAAATTGGATTCGAGATTTCTCATCCAATATATAAGTGAGAATAATATTACTAGATTATTATGTCATTGGCAAAATATAAAAATTTAAAAATATTAATTAAAAGAAATAGAGAAATTTGGACCTCTCAACTTAAGAAATAACCTTAAAAAAAAAAAAAATAGAGAAAGGACAGTATACACCCTAGATATTTTAAAATTGTCAAAAGGAAGGTTAGCTTATTAAATAGTATATATGTTTATTGTGAAAGGGGTCATCCATTTTATTTAATTTTTGAAGGAAAAAAGAGAGAAAAAAAGATTCCCCCTTTAAAATTATACGAATGCAAGATATCTAAACAAAATCATTCTCTCTGATTTTGCCTCTAAGTCGCTTAATATTTGGGGAGTAGGACATATGTTACATCTTTGTCAATAATTTTGCATTTTATTCACAAATGGTGTTCCTATGCTGTCTTTTATATAGTTTATTCCTTCTAACCGTACATGAGACTATACGTATAACCGAATCAAAATTCTATACATAAGTAATCTCCTATAATAGCTCAGGTTTTTAGATAAATTGATAATAAATATATATATATATATATATATATATAATAATTAAAAAAACTTTATTTTTTATAAGAAAGTAAAAATAAAAAATAAAAAAAAATAACCAAACCAAAATAGGAAAGAAAATATGACTCAATTCTCCTGGAAATAATAATAAGCAAAAGCATTGAAGTTCGTTTTCAATGCAAATGAAGAAGACTTCCATTTGGCTATGAAGTGGCCGGTATTAAACTTCACATTCCCTCTTTTAATAAAATTATCATTATCAATTATCAATCTCCCAATCTTAACTTAAATAAACAAATGTAATTCAATACTGGGACATTTGATGCACAATCAATGAAATGCTTTACACGGCATGCTTGGGTACCCCTTAGATAACCTTACCCCACAAGCTCTACAGTCTACACACTACTAAAATGGAAAACTGGGTCCACATTGGAGCATTGGAGGTGCACCCCTTTTTTTTTTTTTTTTTGTGGTTTATCTAGTGTAGAGAAATAGAAAATGGTGCGCCTGCAGGGAGCCCGCCAATGTGGAAAATATTGGGCAATTCAATTAACTTTCATCCAAAGTCTCCTCAAAGTCCCCAGAGCAATCCTTGTTGGGTCCCAACTGAATTCTATCTAAAGGGAATATCATAGTTTGTAAGGAGAGAGGGAGAAACCTCCAATCCCATAACAACAAAGTGCCCATCTTGATCAGGGTGGGTTTGAAATCGCTGACTGCTTTTTGTGAACTGGGATCGTGCTGGCGACCTCATTTCGTTCTTCAATCGTTTTCACTCCATATATAAAATCATTAGAAGCAATTTTACCTCTTTAATTTAAATGTATAACAAATCTTATTTTACCATTTTCTTTTTCAATATTTAAAAGAGAAAGAACATATATAAAATTATTACAGGCATGACGGTGGCAATATCATTTCCTTTAAATATTAATGAATTTGGAAATATGATAATTGGTGGATCCCGTGCGCATGGCATCTGAAAAAGACCTCACTTTCCAGAGACCCAACGGCAAGAAAAATTGGGGAGGCTCATTTTGGATCCATGCATGGACTTGGGACCTTCTCGTCTTCATGCAATTTCTATTTGTTTTCCACTATATCTTTCTATGCTGTGGGCGACATTCTTGACAATGACCACAAGGAAGCAGCAAGTTACATCACTCCGAACGTTAGGATGTGCTTGTTGAGAAATTACATTTATCCTCTTATATTATGTTATTGTACGGGTTATTACGAATTATCCTGCATATATATATTATAATAAAATATTATTTCTTTATTTTCATCTTTCTTTGTTTTCTTAATTAGAAGGTTTTAAATATTTTGCACATGACTAATATCTATGCGTATATGCAATTTCCTTCCCTTACATGTAGCAAACAATTACAGGACAAAATTCTTGAAAGTAACCTTAAAAAAATTATTAAGAATTAAATCAAAGATCTCTCATAAAACAAGAAACCCTAAAACCATTCGTCCCACCCTCAAAATTCATGCTTTTATAATAGTCATCACGACGAAAAAGGGATATATTTTAATGGCTATCATATATAATGATAAAGCTTATACATGTTTTTTAATCCTAAATCTTGTCCAACCCCAAAACTTCTCCTCACCCTATTTGGTGACCTACCCTACTACCTGGGGAAGACAAATGGATGATTTTTAGCTGGCGGGTTTTGATTTAGGATTAAAACTGTAGCATTGGAGAACCAGAAATAGCCCACCAGACGAAACAAAACCTGACCATGGACCGTGGTATGTGTCCTTGTGTGGGGTTTCCCACTTTTTTATTTTTATTTTTGATAAGTGGGGTCTATCAACTCAGTGTATATCTGTGGGCAAAAATTTCCCGGGAATATAGAATCCGTAGAATAATGGGGATTTGTAATCATCGAGAAATTGTCGATAAAAGGAAAAATTTGGAACAATGTGACAGCTTTCACTGCTCTTCTTTGACTTCACAAGTAACCATGCATATCCATCTTTCTTACTTTTGGCGTATATTTCCCTCCCACAACTCCTGCCATCCTGTTCATCTCACTCTCGCCCTTTCTGCATAGGGTAATGTTAGGTATTCTCACATTTTTGTCTTATGTTTTATTTTATTGGTGTATTTAGGAGGATAGGGTAATGCTATTTTGTTATTCACTTTGTTCTACTAATATATTTAAAAAAATAAGGATTATAATCATATTAATGGGTTTTATAATTTGATCCTCCCAACTTCATTGGTGTGAGACTACCTAGTATTATCCGGGAAGATAAGATTATGGAACCCACTGATATGATTAGAACTCTTACTCTCTCAAATATATTAATAGGGTAAAATGTAGAGTAAAAGTGTGAGGCAAAGTACATAGCATTATCCTTTTGGATATTGCCTCTTTTAACACGCAAAAAAGTTTGCATTTTTTTTTTATATCATGTTATTCGTATCACAAGTTAATAAGATAAATGAAAATTTTATATTTATCATATTTATATTTTATTGATTTCATATATGTTATTTTTAATTATCTTAATTTTTATTAACTCATGATATGAATGACGTGATATTATCATTATAAACAAGTTCTTCTCTTATAATATTACTTGTAAAATTAATTTAAAAGTGGACGTTGTGAAATTAAGAATTTAGAACAATTTGTGAAAAAAAATAAGAACTTATAACAATAAACATTGCATAGAGAAAATAAACTTTTCATTCATTTCTATCCATCCCTATTTTTATGTACATATATTTTAATCAAACTTTTTTTTATATAGGCTCATATTCACTTAACATTTAAAATAATTATGAGTTCATCCACCATTAAGTAAGTGATGGTCATCCATTATTAGTTATAACATTTACAATAGTAGACCTATTCCACACATATTTTGGGAAAAAAAAAATATTATAGTAGTAAATAGTAATGTAAGAAATTTCAAAAAATTTATAATTTAAAATTTTAAAATGGAAAAATATTTTTTAAAAAATAATAATAGTACTCTGTACTCCGTGACATTTTATATATGTACAAGGAAAGAATAAAACTAGATAAAAAATGGTGAAAATTGAATAAGTCCTGGTTTAACAAAAAGAGAATCTACCCTTGATTGATTTGGCTATTATCCGAGCTGATTATATCCTCCACCGTCTATTTGAAAGTCAGAGAATCCTGAACGTAGATTTGATCTGATGGTTGACAGAAACTGCAATCAACTTAGCTTTGGCATTACATACAGTCCCATCGAGGACACAGCCATTGGCAAACACATCAAATCTACTGCATGATCTGCGACGTGTACGGTACTATGAGGAATGTACCTCAAAGTCCCACCGGGTTGGAACCCTAGTAGGAGATAAGAGGATTCGAACCAAAAAATAAAAAAATAAAAAATAAAAACACTGCTAGACGGAGGACCCATTTAGGGCCACAACCCCTCTGCTCGTGTGGGCTTGCAGTGGTCGCTTGAGGCAAGCATTTTACTTCAAATGTGTGGCCTCCTTTGAAACGTACGTGTAAGGGACATCTCAACCTAAGTCTTTCCTTCAAAGGTTAAATTAATAGGACTAGTACATAATAAACTACTAATAAATTGTTTTCATCATGGTTTTATAGTTGATTTTTTTTTTTTTTTTTTTTGGTAAGAGAAATGAGTAAAAAATTTTTGAGTTGTAGACGTGATAGAATCTAGATCACACACGATATGGTTGAAAATTTGATCAAAAGGCCAAATTGTAAGCTAATATGGGTTAAAGCCAAACTATATCTGTAAGAATAGTTTACCATTGGAAAGTCTTTTTTTTTTGCAATCGAGTTCCAATTTAGCAATAGCTAAAGAGATAACTGATCATTGGAGTTGCTATTAAGGTTTAAAATCTGAGTCTACTTTTTATTTTTAATTACAAAAAACAAGATCCATATAGGACATTTAAGCTGTGGGCTAAGTTGCTATTTTAGATTCAAGCGCATATTCGTATCTTGGAAAGCACATACAAGTTGGCATAACAAAAATTGAATGTGATGGGTGGTAATAATTAGTAGGTGAAAAATGGTCAAGGTTAACAAATCTCTCTTCTATCTGATTTTACTTGATGTATCTGGCCTCTTAGATTTTAAGCTACGATTAGTCCAAAATATCAATATATTTTGCATCAGAGACAATTAGGTTAGCTATCAATTCAACAAATAAATTTGGTGCGTTCCAAAACACTTCTAGGGTCAACTTTTTTGAAAATGTTTTGTATAATTCACCATCACACACACACCCACACACACACACACACACACACACATATATATATATATATATATATATATATATCACAATGCTTTTATTTCATAATAGCATGCATGTCTCTTGTGAAGGAAATAATTAAAAAAAAAAAAAGCACTCCAATTCAAAATAAAAAATATTATGCACTCCAATTCTTTCCATGCCCTATCCCAAACTGTCCAAAATTTTTTACTAAAAAAATTGAACCTTAGGGTAAGAGAGTTTGAAGAGTCTTGACATGTGAAAGACTCGAGTCACATAATATCTGTGTCATGAAAATGTATGATCTCATGAGTTAGAATCTTTTGCTCGGCTATTACTTGGTATTTGGGTTCATACAACTATTCTAAAAATTTCAATTTTTATTTCATAAATACGTTTATTTTTTTCCAACCGGTAGATTATTCAAGCCACACTCAAGCAGGAGGTCTTGCTCTAATCTGATGGGGACAAAAGCACGGGCAATGTGTCTCAAACTTTGGGAAAAACGAAGCTAGAAAGTGATGTCGTTTTGTCTTGTCACCGATAAAAGTATGCCGTCGAAATGTATGCTGAGCCTGCAAGGCTCAGATTCAAAAAATTGCAGGCTGTTTTGGGCACAATCTCGGGTGTCTGCTAAAGCATTTAGCGCGTGAGTCAACCCGAACCCACACAACATTTGCTGTTCTCGCATGCGCTTCTCCCCTCCCCTGCACCTTCTCCCAAACCCCAATACCATTAACCTACGAAACTATAAATAAGCTATAAGTTTCGCATTTAATTCTTAAACCATTAATTCATAATATTCAACGCTATTAAAAATAAAATAAAAATAAGTTATTATTATCATAAAAATTCATTTGATTCCACATAATTTATATTTTAACCTCACAAAAAAAAAAAAAGCACACTGTAATTCTCTTGTGCTCAATATTCATCAATTCTAATTTCTTTATTAAATTTTTATTTGATTTTTCATTGAAAACCTAACTAAGAAAAGACATTTTTTAGGTCAATTTTTTTTATTTTTATTTTTTGAACTTCATGCGAAAAAGGACTAAGCAGATTAATGTTTTTCAAATAAAAAACAAAAAATACAAATCGACAAAATGGAACACAAAAAAGGCGCCATTTAACCACTGTCTCATACTAATGAAATTACTCCACCACAACAACACCAGCCCTCCGATTCCATCATTCTCGAGATACGGCCCACATCCCACCATGATGAGACCGACACAGATGGTCTTCTCTCTCTCTCTCTCTTATATCAACACCAAAACTCGTTACGTTTCTTCACTCACTTCCCCCACTCCTCTCCTCTCTCTCTCTCTCTAGAGGCAACAATGCTTCTCGTGCTACTCTTCCTTCTCTCTCTACCTCTTTCCCTCTCTCTCAACCAAGAAGGCCTCTACCTCCAGCGAGTCAAACACGGTCTCGACGACCCAAATGGCTTCCTCTCCAACTGGAACGACCGAGACGACAGTCCCTGCAACTGGTACGGCATCCATTGCGACTCGGCAACTCGGTCCGTCAACAAAGTCGACCTCTCCAACGCCAACGTCGCCGGACCTTTCCCTTCTCTCCTCTGCCGCCTCCCTAATCTCTCTTTCCTCTCTTTCTACAACAATTCCATCAACTCAACCTTACCCGTCGACCTTTCCACGTGTCAGAATCTCCTGCACCTCAACCTCGCTCAGAATTACCTAACTGGTCCCCTACCTGTCACCTTAGCCGACCTCCCGAATCTCCGGCACCTCGACTTGACTGCAAACAACTTTTCCGGCGATATTCCGGCGAGTTTTGGCCGGTTTGTAAAACTCGAACAGCTCTCTCTTGTTGGGAATCTTCTAGACGGGACATTACCGTCATTTCTCGGAAACATCACTACCCTCAAGCAGCTCAACCTTTCTTACAACCCGTTTATGCCGGGTCGGATCCCGCCGGAACTCGGGAATCTGACGAGTCTCGAGATATTGTGGCTCACCCAGTGTAACCTGGTGGGTCGGATTCCTGACTCGTTGGGTAAACTCAAGCGGCTCACCGATTTGGACCTGGCATTGAACAGTCTGGAGGGTTCGATTCCGGGTTCACTCACTGAGTTGACTAGCGTTGTCCAGATTGAGCTCTACAACAACTCGTTGTCCGGCGAGTTCCCCCCGGGAATTTCAAACCTGACGGCATTGCGACTGTTCGACGCGTCGATGAACCTGCTGGAGGGGACGATTCCGGACGAGCTTTGCCGGTTACCGCTCGAGTCGCTCCACCTTTATGAGAACAATTTCGTCGGGAACTTGCCTGAAAGTATTGTGAATTCGCCGAATTTATACGAGCTCAGATTGTTTAGAAACCAGCTCACGGGAGAGTTGCCGAAAGATCTGGGGAAGAATTCGCCATTGGTGTTGCTCGACGTCTCGGATAATCAATTTTCCGGCGAAATCCCGTCGAGTTTGTGCGCAAAGGGCGAGCTAGAAGAGCTTCTGATGATATACAACTCGTTTTCGGGTCAAATTCCTAAGAGTTTGAGTGAATGCCGCAGCTTGACACGTGTCCGATTAGGAAACAACAAATTTTCCGGCGAGGTTCCGGCGGGTTTTTGGGGGCTGCCTTATGTATCCTTACTCGAGCTCGTGGACAATGGGTTTTCGGGGAGTATCGCCAAGACGATAGCCGGCGCCACGGACCTCTCGCTTCTGATTATATCGAGGAACAACTTCAGTGGGGAAATTCCTGACGAGATTGGGCGCTTGGAGAATCTATTCGATTTTTCTGGTAGCAATAACCGGCTCAGCGGTTCGATTCCGGCAAGTATGGTGAAGCTTGGGGAGCTTGGGAGGCTTGATCTTCACAATAATGAACTGTCCGGTGGATTTCCGACTGGAATCCATTCTTGGAAGAAGCTCAACGAGCTGAATTTAGCCAACAATGAGTTTTCCGGGAAAATCCCCGAAGAAATCGGGAGCTTGAGTGTACTAAATTACCTTGATCTTTCCGGGAATCAATTTTCCGGGAAAATCCCACTTGGGTTGCAGAATTTGAAGCTCAATGAGCTCAATTTGTCCAACAATCACCTTTCCGGTGACCTTCCGCCTTTGTATGCAAAGGAGATATATAGAAGTAGCTTTTTGGGTAATCCTGGTTTGTGTGGAGATTTGGAAGGTTTGTGTGATAGCAGAAGCGAAGCTAAGAACCAGGGTTACTTGTGGTTACTTCGATCGATCTTTCTACTTGCCGGCGTGGTGTTTATAGTAGGTGTTGTTTGGTTCTATTGGAAGTATAGAAGTTTCAAGAAAGCAAAGAAAGCTATCGACAAATCGAAGTGGACATTGATGTCGTTTCATAAACTGGGTTTCAGTGAATATGAGATCTTGGATTGCCTTGATGAAGATAATGTGATAGGAAGTGGCGCTTCAGGGAAAGTATACAAGGCCGTCCTTAGCAATGGTGAGGCTGTTGCAGTGAAGAAACTATGGGGAGGGTCGAAACTAGAGGACGAGAAAATAGAGAACGAGAGCGGCGATGTTGAGAAAGGTAACATGGAAGATGATGGGTTTGCAGCAGAGGTTGACACTTTGGGAAAGATTAGGCACAAGAACATCGTTAAGCTGTGGTGTTGTTGCACTACCAGGGATTGCAAGCTTCTGGTGTATGAGTATATGCCTAATGGCAGTTTGGGCGATTTATTGCATAGTAGTAAAGGAGGATTGTTGGAATGGCGGACAAGGTATAAGATCGCTGTAGATGCCGCCGAGGGGCTTTCTTATTTGCATCATGATTGCGTTCCTCCGATTGTGCACAGAGATGTGAAATCCAACAATATCTTGTTGGATGGGGATTTTGGGGCACGAGTGGCCGATTTTGGAGTGGCCAAAGTGGTCGATGCCACTGGGAAAGGGCCTAAATCCATGTCCGTAATTGCGGGTTCTTGTGGTTACATTGCCCCAGGTTAGTGAGTTTTCAATCACCCATTTTAGTTATTTTTTGTTAGCATGAGCTGATTGTGATTGAAATTGAAATCCTTGACTAATTCTCTTTCTAATTTGATCGTTTCATGTTCGTGTTGGTTTTGAAATTTAGACTGCGACGATCATCAGTAATTAGTTAGTGATTACCCTTATTACATTCCACTGTTATTGATCAAACTACTCTTGTTTAGAGCTATTTAGTTTCAAATTGCAATGGTCATAATAAATAGTTTAGCTGATTAATTGATTACCAATTTTTCTCTATAACTGATTTGAATATAAGATTTCTATAGATTCACTTAATTCGAAGAATCCAAAGACAGGCCCAGTCGCTTTCGAATTTTAATTTAGCTTAAATTGAAGTTTTGATTTGCATTGTCATAATGATAACTCACTTGTGATCCCTTCCTGAAAATTATTGCATATTCCCCTGTGTAATTTGGTATGATGTGAGCTGAATTTGAAATATATCTGTTGTGTTAATTTGTTGCAGAATACGCGTACACACTTAGAGTGAATGAAAAGAGCGACATCTACAGCTTTGGTGTGGTTATTCTTGAATTGGTCACCGGGAGACTCCCAGTAGATTCCGAGTTTGGGGAGAAGGATTTAGTCAAGTGGGTATGCACCAGTTTGGACCAGAAGGGAGTTGATCATGTCATTGACCCCAAACTTGATTCCTGTTTCAAGGAAGAAATATGGAGGGTCCTCAACATTGGCCTCCTCTGCACAAGTCCCCTTCCCATCAACCGCCCGTCGATGAGAAGGGTGGTGAAAATGTTGCAGGAAGTGGGTCCTGAAACCCAGCCCAATACTGCCAAAAAGGATGGGAAATTGACACCTTATTACTACGAAGACACCTCCGATCATGGAAGTGTAGTTTGAGTACTTATGTTCCAGGTTTGCAGCAAAATTAATATGCATATGGAAGAACAGAGGGAAGCTGCTCTTCTTCTGGTTTTTCAACTAAATTCTCAATTCTCAAAACCGCCCCCCCACTTGGTGTTTTGCTTCAATATTGGGGGGATGAGAGAGAGAGAGAGAGAGAGAGAGAGAGTTGGAGATAAATTTCTAGAGAGAGAGAGAGAGAGAGAGGGAGGGAGTTATTTTAAGGAGTTGATTTTAAAGAGTGGATGTTGTACACTGTAAATTATTCAAACCATTAAAGTTTTTCCTCTACCGAAGTTTGAGAGGGCGCCTACATTTAACACCTTGTAGTAAGGGTTTGTCTTTACTTTTCCTTGATGTTGATGTCTCTCTGAGTCTCTCTCAGGTGGTGGTTGAGCTTGGGATCGTCTATTCCTTGTATCAGTAACTCCTGTTATAGATACTACCTATTTCCACAAAAAATTGAAGAGATACCTCCAATGGGAATCTCAAAAATCATAATCCTTTTTGACTCCTCTCTTGACGGGTTTTACAGTGGTTTTGAGGCAGCAGGAGATATTTTATGTGTCAGTTAATGAGGTAGGTCAAGTGGATTTTTCAATTTAATTGGAGGGGGGCTCCATCTTCCCGCCTCTAATTGAGTACTCAAATGTTGTCCAGATTTATTTGTTATGTGGAAAATAACTAGCTAGGACAACACAAAAGTTATCCACTTGATCTAGTGTGGTCCTAGTTGCTGAAAGCAGGAAACGTACTCTCTTTGTTTCATCAACTGTTTCTGAAAGAGGTGAGAGGTCAAAAGAAATGCTTATCAGCATTATTTCAGTGTTTTTGATTTTTCCGGCTCAGGAAATAAGAATGAATTTACAAATAGTGGTAGTTTATAATTTTAAAACAAATTAATCTTATAACGTCGACTACAGCCTACTGGAATGACTTTGAAAGATTGTGATAGATTTATGTTTTGGGTAAAATGCAAACCACCCCCACCCCCACCCTCTATATTGTTACCCATTTTGCATGATACTCTCCTCTTAAAAAAAAAAAACTCAACAAAAAACCCCTCATATTGTGTTAAGGGGTACGATGTTAGTGGCGATGTTAATAGTCCATTTTACCCTTGTACGAAAAAATAATAAAATATTAGTATTTAACATTTATAAATGGTTTTTAATAATTATAAATGAAATGGTGTCGTTTTAATGCTCCTTCCTCTGCAAAACTCCTTTGCAAAAGCTCCGACCATGCATGCCCACACTGCCGCTCCCTCCTCCATTTCGCCGTAGACCCCTTAGCGCCACCACCTCATTGCATGTAAGGCGCACCCAAATTCAGATCTGCAAAATTTTTTTGCTTCATTGGCAGAAAAAAATGGTGTGCCATGGGCAATAAACTTGTCGGGATGGAGAAGATCTCAACCAAACCCTAAGGAATATACATACTTTGTGATTTGCAGTGGTAGTGGATGTCGACGTCCACCTTTGTTGGACATGACTGTCAGCTCTCTTTTCTTCTTTTTTGTTTTGTTTTGTTTTGTTTTTGGTAAAATCAATTTGGGATTCTTGAGCTTAAAGAACGAGAAAATAAAAAAATGAAGGGGGCAGCCATGGATGCTAGTGGCAAGGTTTGTTGGCAACAAATAATAAAAAAATGGGTGGGGCAGCCATGGATGCCAGTGGCTAAGGGTTGATTGCTCCAGTGGTAGTGGATGCCGACGTCCACAGTGGGTATTTTGCAGCTAAAGGTTGATTACGCTAGATCTGAAATCTTCCCCTTCTTCTCTTCCACCAGCATGAATTGATCCAAATCTAAATGTTTTCCCCTTTCTCTCCTCATCCTCGCCGTGGAAGCCATGGCCAGTAGTGCCACCATCCCCCGACGACAAAGCCCAAGTCCTCAGTGATGGCATCCAAAAGCTCGAGGAACCTCATCCAAAAGCTTATCCACATCCCCCTACCCTTGCCATGGCCTTTACCCTCCCATCTCATTCAATTGCCGGTAAACGAGAAGCTCAGGATATACATCAAGAATAGTGGATTTGAGTTGCAGAGGAGGAGGAAAGAAGAGTTGTGAAGATGACAGACTGATGTGACCCTCCCCATCGCAGCACAAGTCTCACCGCCGGCTCCTCTCCTTGTCAAGCATGAAGCTCATCGCCGGTGGCATTGCAAAGCCCATTCTTGACAGGGACGAAGTGCTTGACAGGCGAAGGTTCTCTGACAACCCTTGATAGGGACGAAGTGACCAAATGGCATTGTTTCATGTGCTAAAAAGTATTATAGTTATAAAAGTGATTTTATCTGCTCACGTGTGTGGCAAGTGATCTTTTGCTGTTAAAATAATTGACAGAATGTGGATGGAAGGGGGTATTCTTCAGCCCTACACGATATGAGGGTTTTTTGTTAGGTTTTTTTTTTAGAAGGGGTATCTTGCAAAATGAGTAACAATAGAGGGGGGTTTTGGCATTTTACCCTTATGTTTTTAATACTACTAGATATAGCACACGTGCGTTGCACGTAAATATTTTTAAATAATATTATTTATACAAAATAATAAATACATAAAAATTTTATATTTTTCATAAAAGATAAAGTTTATAATTCGAAAGTATAACGAAAGATTAAAAGCTCTTTAGATATATATTCAGAATTTTTTTTTCTTCATAAAACGAAATATTTAAAGAGTTTATATTCGTATATATTATCATGCAACTTGATAGTTGCTCTAAAAAGAGAATTTGTGTAAAAATCTAACTTTAATTTGTTAAGAGTTTGAATTAAAATCTAACTTTCATTTGTTACCAAATGATAAAAATATTTATTATGTGTTTCAATTAAAGAAAGGGTAGATATGTAATTTTTTTAAAAATAAGAGTATATTGGTCGTTCAAAAGTTTTTCTGAGATTCAACCTGTTATATGTAGTATAGATTTGTAGAGCAAAACTTACCAGAGAAAGGAGAAATCGCCATTAATGGAAAAGGTGGAGAGAAGGTTGAAACTACTCTTGATGGAGAAAGTGGAATTTACAATCCGACTGTTTATTTATTATATAGGAATTATAATTTCCATTTCCTTTGAATTCCTATTTGTGTTTTATATATTAAGGTATGTGTTTTAGAATATATTAAGGTATGTGTTCCGGTTGTTGTTTTAAAATTATAGTTTCCATATTCCTATATATTTCTATTTATTATATAAGAATTATAATTTCCATTTCCTTTAAATTCCTATTTGTGTTTTATATATTAAGGTATGTATTTTAGAATATATTAAGGTATGTGTTTTAAAATTATAGTTTTCATATTGCTATATTTCCTATATATGCAGAAGGGTGGGTAGTTATGTATTTAAAAAATAAAAATACGGGTATATTAGTCAATCAAAAGTTTTTCTTGCATTCATCTTTTTATAGGTAGTATAGATATAGATATAAAATATATAAAATTATTTATTTTTATTTAAACAACTAGATAAATAGAGGGGAATTCGTCCATTTTACCAAGAAATAATGGAGGGATATAGCAAGAAAAGATCGGGGCAGGAAAAAGACTAGGAGAAGAATTCAGAAGAAGGAAAATCGAAATGTACCATGAGCGGTGTTGTACAACCTTCAACTTATCCAATATCTCTAGTATTTTCCTTGTTAGTAAAGATTGGTACATGCATATTAATGGGAAGAAGGCCTTTCCTATGTATAGGTCGGCTGGTATGTGCCATGCCATAGTGGAGCCGGCCTGACTAGAAAGCCTTCTGCTGTGGCCTTAGACCATGGATCCTCCCTACCCTACTAACCAGCTCCTTGCTCAGTTGTGCATAAAACCCTAGGAAATTGGGATTTGGATTTGCTCAAGTTGGGGTCTTCAACTTGACGCTCAATTTAGCATTAGATTTCTGACATGTGGGGATGCAATTATCAATGGCTGGGATAAGAAAGCTTTAGCATTTGTAGGAGAAGCCTAACCGTTGATAATTGCATCCCCCCACATGTCAGAAATCTAACGCTAAATTGAGCGTCAAGTTGAAGACCCCAACTTGAGCAAATCCAAATCCAGGAAATTGTAGCTCAAATTTGTCAGTTTTATTTCACCTTATAAATGCATACTTGAGAGGCTTAGATTCTTTCTCACCCTCACATTTATGCCATGAAGACAGATGTAGGTATTAGCCATTAGTGCGCAAGGGACCCAATCATGGAAAGACACGTTCACTCTCGAAATCTGTAGGAAGCAATTAATGGAGAACCTTACCTGATAGGGTCACTCGCTGGCTGCCATCTCTCACAGGGACCACACGCGTTCACTCTCTCATTCTTCCAATTTTGAAAGAATCTAGGGTTATAGATCAGCCCAATAAACTAACTTGTTTAGGGTTGACTCTATAAATAAATTAAGAGAAATGCTCGATAATCCTACACTTTGTCCTACAAATCTTGTTCTATTATATGAATTTAGTATTATTTTAATTTTTAGAGTTTAATCATATCAGTGGATCTCACAACTTTATCCTCATATTCTCTTAAGTAGGACAAGATTTGTAGAGAAAAATGTGCGGCTAAGTAGCATTTTCCATGAACTAATGGGCTCGGAAGTAGAGTTTGAATTTGGTTGATTTCAAGGTAAATTGGTTATTTAAGGTATTAATGAGTTTATTGGACTGATTAGGATTGTGTCCAAATTTGAGTAGATATATTCATTAGATCAAACATAAAGTTTGAACTTGACTTGTTTGTTTTACGCGCGAATTCCAACCAAGTTTGATAATTTGGCTTGTCTTATAAAGCATGTACATGTCCATTTTGTATATTAAAAAAAAAAAAAAAAAAAAAAAAAAAAAACAAACTAGGATGTTGAGTTTGTTAAACATGACTAGATAAAATACATAATTTAATATATTAATAGATCATCTAGCTTGGATTAAATAATATTTATTTTGATTTGTTAAAATATAGATTATCGGATTTGGATTACTAATGGATTAATAGATCACAATTCTCCTCCCAAATCAAAGTTACTGGATTGAAGACTGATTGAATTGGAAACCTAGTCCATTGGTAAGTCTAGTCCTTGCCAGTATCAATGTCTAGTGGGCCATTTTCAAGACGAGAACCTAAGCTCAGTGAACATTTACTACTCCAGTCCGGCCATCTTTAGTAGTAAGTTTTATAGGGCCCATTTAAGAACTAATAGCCATTTTTATCCCATCAATGGTAGCGATTGATGCCTCACTACCGTAATCAGAAATGCTGCTTCACCTACCAATATCCATGAGACACTCACCGTTGATCACTATCAGTTGCGGCACTCCCTCTTCTTTATATCATACGTAATGATTAGAATACCCTCTTTTCTTTATTTGCCATCTATGGTGGATGATGGTTGGTGGGTGATTTAAAACTCACCCTTTATCATCTCTCCCTCTTTCTTCCTACATAGATTCCTCAGATTACAACATTCATCTGGATTGATATCGAGCCGAATATTCTCAAATAATGGATTTTTCATAAAATGATGTCATTTTAGTTAAGGGCAATAATGTCATTTCATGGCCGACAGTTAACTATGTTATCTATTTTGAGTCAACAAATTGTTTGGGTACCTAATTGACACCTTCTAAACTTGGGGTAGCAAACTGAACTTGGGGTGGTTTTCTACATTTTACCCTTTTTTTATTTATAATATAAGAGGTTAATTGGTCGATTCCATGGGTAGGATTGGAAGTTGTCACTCCTAGATCCGTGGCTTTGTTTTGTTGAAGCCCTGGCCCAACAAGACCAATGGGTTTGCTTAGTCTGAAATTTTTGGATATGGGTATGGGCCTGGGTTTTAACATCCCAACCCAACATCAAGTAAGGGAATGTAATCCCACTTTTTTATCAAACCCCCTTTCTGTTTTAGTTTTTAAGATTTTATGCAAAATATAAAATGTTTTTACAAAAACTGTCCAGATGGTTCACTAGAAAACATCATTTTGAGCAACTTTGCAGAATTTTATTTTTCCCAAAATCTATCATTTTAGTAGACTTTTTGACCAAAAAAAAAAAAAAAAAAGAGACTATAAATGGCTAAAAAGTCTATTTAAATGATCGATTTTGGAAAACTTTCTTCTACAAAGTTGTTGAAAATAATGTTTTCTAATGGACAAAATGGCTGGTTTTCGTAAAAACCTTTTATATTTTGCATAAAACCATAAAAACTTAAAGGATGGGAAGTGGGGTGATAAAAATGGGGGGTTGCAATAAACGTTCCCATCAAGTAATCCATCTTCAAAATTCACAATAGGCCTAAATACCATTTATCTTTATTTATTTACTTATTAATTTTTTTCTGAAGTTAATGAAACATAAATTTCCTCATTGTTTTTACAAAGCTCGTTGAAACATCAGATTTCATGGAAGAAGAACTTTGTACACAAAAATATCTTCCCTTTTTGTTTAGGAGAATGCTCTGAGGGATGGCCCAAACCTGACAAGGAGGTCCCAATTAAATGGAGCCCTGCCCAACCTACCCTGACATAGGTCACTCCCAAACCCACTTTCAATGGCAGGGACAAGAATTCGATTCTGAGACTGGCTACTGCAATGGCGGTGATTTTCGTTTTCAGAGGAGAGGAAGCCCTAGATTTGAAGGGGTTGAAGAGGGGTGTGGGAATTTGAGAAGAGGATTTTGTTTCAATGAAATTTTAAATTGATTAGCCCAACTGCTATGTCATTTGGGTGAGCAAATTTAGGCAAAAAATTTAAGTATATATCATTGAAGTAATCTACAAAGAATTGTAGGGTGTCCCTAGAATTACGCAAATGGTACAATAATGAAATCTATTAAATCGTACAACATGAATAAAATTAGATGGAATCATTTAGGTTTACATGGGATGTCCAAATCCCTCGAAACCGAATCACACCAACTTTTGCCGCAGGTGAGATTGATTGGAATTATACTTAGGTTGCTGTAACCAAAACTGTTATTATAAGGATTGATTACTTGATTATAGTCATTAACTATGCCATTGGTTCCCCTCATGTCTGTGCTGCAACCTCCAATTTTTAATTCCAACCCCCTCCCAAAAAAAAGGGAATCTTGGCCATAACCTCCGAAGTATAAGATTACTTTTACAATACGCTCTAAGTGAAAAACAGTTTTGTGAAAACCCCTTTTGACTCCATAGTGACAAAAATACCCATATTTTACAATTTAAATCAAATTACAATAGTGGCATTTTTTTCCCACGTTCTCTCCCTCTCTCCCATGGTTCCATCGCCTTCCATGATTCCCCACTGGTGATCAAGCTGCAAATGCTATTCCAGCACCTTGTTCTTTTCATCTCCAACGCCGGTCACCTTCTCCGATAACTTCATCTCTCTCTCTTTGCGAGCACTTTTCTTCTTCTTCTTCTTTTCTCATTTTTTTTCCTCTTCTTTCCCACCAGATCTGTTGCCATGGCCAAAACACAGCCATGGCTCTCTTATGTGTTTCCACCATTTATTATTGTGTGCTTTGTAAATGTGTTATTTTATATATATACAACAGTAACAGTTTATTACTGTGTGCTTTGAAAAATTTATACAGACAATAGTAACAGTTTACTATTGTGTGCTTTGAAAAATTTATACAAACAACAGTAACAATTTACTATTGTGCATTTTGAAAAAAAATATACACCATAGTAATAGTTTACTGTTGTCTTTGAAAAAATATATAGCAACACAATAACAACTTGCTATTTTAAGTTATAAAAAAACATTACAATAGTAGCCCCCAAAAAATGACCAGATCTGAAATTGCAACCAAAGACACCAAAAAAAAAGAAAGGAAAAAAAAAAAAGGACAGCAGATTTGGAGTTTAGAGATGAAAAGAAGAAGAAGAAGGAGAAGAAGAAGAAGAAGAAGATGATAGCCATAGCGGGACGGTGGTTGGAGAAGGTCTAGTCGTCATTGCAGAAGAAGGTCTAGTTTTTTAGACTTGGTACTATAACTGAATGCCTCCCCTCCCATTCTTCTTCTTCTTCAAATCCAGATCTTCGCGCTGCAAGAGCATCACCGGTGCTGTTCCGATTCTTCTTCATCAGCCGCTGCCACTTCTCTCTCTCTTTCCCTCCTCCCCTCTTATTCTTCTTCTTCTTCTTCTTCTTTTTCTTCGTAAATGAATTCAATTTGAAAAAATATACTGTAAATATAAAAGGTTAAAACAAGTATTTTTTAAAAAACGATTTCCTTACGCTTAAAGAATCACTTAAAAAAAAGGGTTGTGGAGTTAAAAACTCTTATGGTGGGGTTTTGGTTAAAAGCAGTCCCCTAATAGAGGTCATTGCTAATTTCCAAAAAAAAAAAAAAAAGACTTAAACTTCTAATGTCACCTGTGGCAAAAATAGTACTCCCTCCGTTCATTTTTTATGGGCTTACTTTTCTTTTTGGGGTGTTACAAAATTGTTGTCACATTCAAGAAGTCAATGATTGTTTGCATTTGATTTCCCAAAATACCCATTATTTTTTTTTCTAATGTTGTGTACAATTGAGGGCAAAATTGAAATGTTCAAACATATATTTTAATGAAAAGCATTTAATAAAGATTTTATAAAAAAACGTGTTTTTCCAAAAAGGATAATCAATTAAGAACTGGAGGGAGTATGCAATATGGTGGAAGCCCCATTAAGGAAAAAAAAGCTACAACCAGGCACCCTCAAGGCCTCAAGGTGGTACATATAACAGGGAAAGGGTTCACCCTGCCTGTGCAACATTGTATACATGATGTGTACTACGGATTTGAACTAGTTTGTAATTGTGCGTACATGTTACGAACGACTTAGATCACTTGTGCAACTCTTCTTGATTGGGTAACCCTACTGTCAGGGAAAGTTAAGGAAACCCAATCAGAATTAGCCACCTCAGCATGACAAAACTACAAAAGTTCTACAAAATTTGGATAAACCCATTAGTCATATACTATACTACAATAGAGTTTTCTTTACTTTTCTACCAAACATTGTTACATTAACATAATCCCTTTTGGTACCCAAAGAAAAAAACACTTTAGGGGGCAGCCAACCATGAACAAACATAACTAAAACCAGGGATAGAATTCCAACTTTCTTACCAATCCTACCCCAATTGTCAAAGACTGAGCATTTACGTCAAACAGATGCCCCTCTCTCTCTCAGCTTTCTCTTTTAGTGGTTCAAGAGTCATAACCTGCTTTCAGTCTCGTATAAAAAGTTCAGTTCTCCACTCAACTTTCTGGGTCGTCAGCCAACCTTTCCCCATCTCCTTGAGGTCAAAAAATCTGCCAAACACCCTCTTCAGCCACAAGAAGGCCGAATTTGAAGGAAGTTCACCAGCATGGCTCATGGTGAGATTATTGCCTATGACCTTGTTATGGTTCTCCTTTCTATATCTTTCATCATCCTGGGTGTTGTTCTCATCATACTTTGTAGGAAGAGACCGGTTGAAATTGAAGAAACTCTTCCTATCAAGCTTTGTGCACGCGCATATTCATTGACCGACATAGATGTTGCCACCGATGGCTTCAACCATCGGAGAATCTTGGGCAAAGGCCGGCTTGGAATTGTGTACGCTGCCGTATTGTCCAACGGGGAACTAGTTGCTGTGAAGAGGAT
The DNA here is from genome assembly GCA_039720395.1 of Liquidambar formosana. Lineage (NCBI taxonomy): Eukaryota > Viridiplantae > Streptophyta > Magnoliopsida > Saxifragales > Altingiaceae > Liquidambar > Liquidambar formosana. Next base: position 7,815,968 of record CM077835.1, read on the forward strand.
TCACTCCCGGCTTGTATTAAGCAATGCCGGTTTTGGGTTCTCAACGGTGGTTAAATCTCTTTCTTTAGCTCAACATCCTAACATAGTACCCTATCCTAGGGTTTTCGGAGGCCCCCGGTGAGAGAATTATCCTAATGGAGTTTGTGGGCATGGTGAGCTTGGACTTCTTTTTGCATCAAAACTCCGACGGGGCGTCTCTTCTAGATTGGAGTCGGCGTTTGAGGATCGCTGCCGGAGCTGCTCGAGGGGTCGAGTACCTGCATGAAGGGATGACACCTCATATAGTACATGGGTGCATCAAGGCTTCAAATATTTTGATAGATGTGAAGTTTTGTGCTCGGGTATGTGATTATGGGCTATCTTTTTTGGCACCTCAAGAGAAGAGAGGGCTTGTAGGGTATGTTGATGATGATTATTGGGTTGAGAGAAAGGGTGCTTGCAAGGAAAGTGATGTTTATGGATTTGGGGTGGTTTTGTTGGAGCTTTTGAGTGGGAGGAGAAGTGAAGAAGGGTTGCTTGTTGAGTGGGCTTTGCCTTTGATTAAGGAGACGAAGTTTAGTGAACTTTTGGACCCTAGACTTGTAATACCTTCTGACATGAAGCCTCTCGTCAGATTGGCCAAAGTTGCTTCAGCTTGTGTTGGTAATTCTAGGAAAGACAGGCCTTCTATCGCTCAAGTGGCAGCAATTCTAAGCAATTTGGAGATGTAGCCTCCAAATTAAGGGGTTCTCTCTAAGAGAGCCAAGGGTCTCAAAAGTGCTTCTGGTCAATAGAGGGATGATGGACAATACTAGAAGACCCATATCAAGAAACTTGGCTATTAATTGTCCATGGTGAGTTGTAGTTGTGTGAATTCGGGGAGAATAGGGAGATAACATGGTATCGAAATGATTTGTTATGTTTTTAATGAGTTAATGTCACATCGTCAATCACCTAAATTAGTATAAAAAGTCAGTGTTGCAGAGAATTGATGCATCTAACACTAACTAATTTTAGGTGGGCTGAATCAACACGGCGGAGGTTAGAGTGCTCCCAAGAAGAATACTGGTGGTGGTGGTGGTGCTGGAATGGAAAGGGTGGACGGTGACTTTGTCCTTTGTGCGGTGAATTTAATCCTTTGTTTCCGTGTGGAATTGGGGATCTTTTGGTGGTGAAAGGGACCCCATTCAATCAATTCCTTAGTGGCCTATATAGTCTCTTTTTTGGCTTGTCATTGTTTCATCATTTTCTTTCTCTTTTTTTTTTTTTTGTTTTTTTGGACTAAACATCTTTCTGTAAATTATTGAATCGTATAGTTGGGGAAATAATTAATAGATTCCTTCGGCCATCACATGCTATCTGTCTTCAATTTATGATTGGACCCACTTTTCACCTTGATTAAATAATGATTAACGACTCATGTTCCTATTATTTTCATGTTACAAAATGGTTTTTTAAAATCACTATTTATTTGGCAGCCCAATATTCAAATTAATTATTGTGATTCTGTTTGATGTTTTGCCGAAAGGCCCGAAAAAAGTCTAGTATAAGCTCCACTATATTACACGAATGCCTTATGTTTTGTCGCATATGACCACAAAGGGGCAAAGATTATTTCATCAGAATTTTTTGTTTTGGACATATTTTATATTTGTTTAACTATACCTTAATTGACGGTGCTTCAAAGATTTGTTAATCTTAATACTAAATTTTGTGCTATTAAAAAAAAAAAAATGTATAAGCTTACTATATTACACGGATGTCTTATGTTCTATCACATATGATTACAGGGCGCAGGGGCGGAGCCAGGAGTTATTTCTGATGGGACACCGTGCTATGATTCCGTGAAGTGGGAACTAAAAGCTTTAAATATTTTTTTTTAAAAAACTTATTTTTTGGTAATCATTTTCTAATGTAATACCACAAAAAAGATTTTTTTGTTAACTTTTTACAAATGGACTGTGTATATGCTTAAAAATGATTACTATCTTTCCTTTTTTGGCATAATGTTGGCAATAGTCATCAAATGGTAACTTATCCAAAAAAAAAAAAAAAAAATATATATATATATATATATATATATATATATATATATATATATATTATTTGAGGTCAGTGGGGGCACTTGCCGCCAAAGGCCCCCTTGGCTCCGCCATTGATAGAGCGGCGTAGATTATTTCAGAATTTTTTTTAAGAAAAATATTTTATATTTGTTTAAGTATGCCTTCATTGACGGCGCTTCAAAGATTTTTTTAATCTTATTACTAAATTTTATGTGCTTTTTTTTAAAAACAATAAAAGAAAAAAAAGAAAAGAAAACCAAAGTAACCTAGTACATCTACCCACCGGGATGGTTGGTGGAATGTTACACCAACAGATGTATTTTTTCTTAATTGGTGATGAGGGAATTTTAATGAAATGTTTCCATTTTTAATAAGATTCCGTGTCTGAGTACGATCATTATCCCTCCAATGCTCTCGTGGAGAGTCTATTTATATCGAACTGTCTCTATTTCAAGTGAATGTATGTGCATGCACAATAATGTAAACGAGCTGATCGAGTCGATTCGAATAGTAGGCCGTTTAAGGTTTACTTATTAAATAAATGAGCTCAAAATTGAGATTTGAGCTTGACTTGTTTAGATTACAAGCGAGCTCGAATGAGCTTTTATTGAGTTAATCTCAAATTGAGCTCAAGCAAATTCGTTATTTAAAGTATTAATAGCTTATCGAACCAATTAGTATTCTATTCGAGTTTGGTTCAATAAATTAATGAGATTAAAAAGATGCATAATTTCTACTCATGTAGATTACAATTGAGCTTTTATCAATTCGATCTCAAGCTAAGTACGTCCAACACACTATGCCTGAGTGGACATATCTATTAATTTGCACCCATGCAAGTGAGTTACTTGTTTGTCAGAGGTATTTTATAAAGGGTGAACCTTTGCAAAATATGACTTGAGAAACTGAAATTTTTTTTTTTTTTTCCTGGTAAAAGCAAACTGAGTAATAGTTAGTGAATTAGTGAATTACTTGTTTGTTGATTACAAAGAAAATAAAAGCGGAAGAGAAAAAGAAAGAAAACGAAAAAATGAAGGCAAGGAAAGAAATGGGATTACTTGTTTGTCATTTGCAGGCTAATTGACAGACGGCCCAAAGCCCAGTAAGACATGCCTCGTGGTGCCAAAATGGATTTGTAGCCCAAAATGGGCTTGGAGATGTTCATTTAGGATGCAAAAGGGATCATAAGCCTATGTCACAATATATTAGCCCAATTAATTATTCAGTAACGATTACCCTCGCCCATAGTGAGTTTCACCACCCGCTGCTCACCGCATAGTCTTGCGTAGAAGCATACCACGATGGTAAAATCTTAGATGAGGATGGATGAAAGAGGATCACCATTTGTTTTTTTCTAAAAAACGAGCGGCAATTCACCTAAGTACCACTACTAAGCCATGAGGATCCATGGTGAGATCTCATTTTTCTTCTCACCCCAACTTGGGTAGTGGAAAAAATATGGAATCTCAGGCAATGCCCTACGTCTACGTCCAATTAATATTTGATAAAGAAGAGCATAATTAAGGTCTTTTCTTTTTTTTTCCCTTTTTATTTTTCTTTTTATGAAAGTACAATTATAAGGGTTTGAACCTTTAACCAATCTTAACCTTACCCTTTACACCATCCTTCCTCACCACTAGGTTAGCTCTGAGGTTTAACATAATTAAGGTTTACTCTATTAATTTTACATTTGAATTCTCATATTCAATGTTTCACGTTATCTGACCTTTAAAGTAATATTTTATTCTTTTTTATTTTTATTTATATCTTAATAGTTGCATCAAATGGAAATCAACTCCTAAACCTAAGATTACCTAAACCTCAACTCATTCGGTACCACCATTAGGCCACAAAAGCAATATTCTTTTAGGGTAATGCTATTTTGCCTCACACTTTGCTCTACACTTTACCCTATTTAGTACATATAGGAGGGTAAAATTGTGGGATTCACTGATATGATTAAATTTTAAAAATTCAAACTCTTCTAAATGCATTAAGTAGGACAAAATGTAGGATAAAGTGTGAGGCAAAGTAACATTTGTAGTCCCAAGTATACAACCCTAGGGGGGTGAATAGAGTTTATAGCCAAATAAAATTCTAATTAACAAATTAAAATCATATTATTGCAAGAATAAAGAATATCACAAGTATGCAATAATATAGAGATATAGAGAGAGAGAATGCAAACGATTTTCACGAGGTTCGGCTCCCCGCCTACGTCCTTGCCTCAAAAGCTCGCTTGAAGATTCAAATCCACTATCTCAATCTTCTTCCAAGGTGAAGACCAAACCTTTACACAGCCACAAGTGTTCTTCCCCAAACTACTTACACAAAGCCCTCTTCAAGAGCTTCAAAGTTAGGGTTTTCACAACCCTTCAATACAAGATGATTTGATAATTGTTTGTGTACAATAAACTCTCTTCAAGAGTAGATAAACACTGATTTACAAGCTCACTCAGCTAAAGATTGATCACAATGAATGCTCACTTGAGATTTCTAGGGTTTTTATGAAGATGACAATGAATGTACGTTGTTGTTTGATATCAATCAATTACACATAAATGAGTTCAAGTGTTGCTTTTATAGCTTTAGGGTCCAATATGACCGTTCTAGAGCATTAAATGCCGAAAAAAGTAGTTGGGATGCATTAAATGCTTCAAATGGCTGTTTAAAAACTAGCCGTTATGTTTTTCCCGAAGGACTTGGTCGACTGAAAGTAGGTTTTGGTCGACTGAAAATTCCAAAAGACATAAAGAAATGCTTCAGACAAGTTGGTCGTTTGAAAAGACCTTTTGGTAGACTGAAATGGCATTTTGGTCGTTTGAAAATGAAATTTTGGTCGACTGAAAATTCCAGAATGACATTTTCCAGATGAGGTGTCTCAGATAAGTTGGTCGTCTGAAATGACCATTTGGTCAACTGAAATGGCATTTTGGTCGTCTAAAAACAAGATTTTGGTCGACTGAAAATTCTAGAATGACATTTTCCATATGAAATGCCTTAGATAAGTTGGTCGTCTGAAATAACCATTTGGTCGACTGAAATGACATTTTGGTCATCTGAAAACGAGATTTTGGTCAACTGAAAATTCCATAAGGAGATTTTCCAGATGAAGTGCCTTAGATTAGTTGGTCGTCTGAAATGACCATTTAGGTCGACTGAATTGGCATTTTGGTTGTCTGAAAACGAGATTTTGGTCGACTGGAAATTCTAGAAAGGTAAAAGACTTGAAGATCAAGCCTGAAATTTCTTTGTTGTCTGAGATGGCACTTTGGTCGTCTAAAACTTTTGGTCAACTGAAAAGACTATTTGGTCGTTTGAAAGTTACTGTTTACAGGAAAAACATATTTTACAAAAGAAGTTCACTAATTTGACAGTTTCTGACCAAAAACCTTTTGTGTCTTTTAAAATAGTTTTACTACTTTATAAAGACCTTCGAAACCTAAGTGAGCATATGATGGATCAATCTTACACAATGATCCTAAAACATTCATAATTCTAAGTTTGAAGATATAGCTTTGAGGTTCCATAAGATTGTTCTTGTGACATAAGCTGTATAGCTTGCTTTGTGATTCTATTTGAGCCATTTTAGTGAAGTGTACATTATAATACCTGTCTCATCAAGAACTTCACTTGTCATTAGATACAAATCAAAACATCTAAACTTTGTTAATCATCAAAACAATGAAGGATATATTGAACCCTTGGGGCTAGCAACATTGCCCATTCTTTTTACTTGGGTTCAAGTTAAATGATTGGAAGTACCCAATACGATGTGGTAAATTAATATCATTGACTTCCATGCCTTAACAACTCGTCTTCAAAGGTGACAGCTGTGTTCAAGGACTTTAATATCGATATCGATGGATATATCGAAGGTCCAAAAATGTGGATATATCGGATATATCGTTGGATATATCGATAATATCGATATCGTTTTAAAGATATAGTGGATATTATGAGTTAAACATGGATATTTTTATTGAAACTCTGGAAACAATGATTTAAATTCTAATATACAATCTAGCATCAAAACATTGCAATTTAAATATGTATAATATAAGTATATGTTGCGTAGGGTATAAAAAATATACCACGCTAAGTAAATAAATAATAGAAAATTTTGCAAATTCAACATTTAAATGTTATATAACATTGAAATAGATTTTTGTAACATTTAAATTTAGAGTGCTATTAGACCAAAGGCCATTGGTTTGAAATAATATTTTAAATTATGTGAAATACTAAGCATAGTAAAATGTACATATATATGTGAATTCTAACCTATTCTAATATGTAAAAATTTCACCAGCAATCGGCAAAAGGGCATTTAAATATGGCAGTGTCGATATATTGAACGATATCAGCGATATATCTTCGATATTTTCGATATATCTTCGATATTTTCAATATATCTTCGATATCAGCGATATATCTTCGATATATCGCTGATATCGTTCGATATTTTGTTTTTTGAAAATTCTTCAATTTCGTAACAATATATCGTATCGTTACCCCCCGATATGGCGATATATCGCGATATATCATCGATATATCGCGATTTTTAAGTCCATGGCTGTGTTAGTAATTCGGATAAACGTGGCCAATCAAGTACAAGTGCAGATGAATGGAACCAAATTGATGGGTGCAAGAGACAAAAGAAAGGGTGATGAGATATGAACCTAACGGCGTTACTTGTAGGGATTTTGGGAGTTAAAGGGAGAGACTATAAAATGAAGAGGCGGAATGATGAGTGTTAGATCTCACATAGACATTGTGAGCCGCGAAATGGACCAAACTAGATAGAAAGCTATTGGAGGTGAGCCAAACCGGTTTACATGTACATGTCCACATACTTGTGACTAAGTACGTACCCATCTATTTGTTTCTATAATTAATATTTTTAGATTACTTAAGGCATAAGATAAATATATATAAACAGAGATTCTTCCACACCGATGTAGAGGCAGATATTGTATTTTATCAAGTGTTTTTTTTTAAAAAATTATTGGTTCTCTTGTTGGGTTGTATTTCTTTTGTAGCTGGGCATTCTGCTTTTGTAGGGGCTTTTTGTTAGGGTTGCTCTTGGTTTGAGGTGGTTTTTCGGTGTTCTGGGTTTTCTTTTTTTGACTATTAATAAAAAAATTAAACGATGAGACATAAGTCAGTGAGAAAAGAAAAAGGAAAACACAAAAATTCTACGTCACCCTATGAGAGAGAGGAGCTCACAAGTCGCAACCACGTTGAAAACGACACTTTTTTTTTTTTCAATCCAAATAAAGAAAAAACAATTTGACAAAGTCCTTAAAACCCTAACCCACACGTCAAAGATAAAACCTAAAACTTATTGCTTAAGTTTCTCTTGCGTAGCTTCGTCAAGAAGCTCAAGACGTACGCATGATCCACCAATATATATCCAATATAGAATTTGGAATGTCGGCTGGTACACGTAAATAGCTTTCTTTCCAGTCGTTGCAATCCCACCAATAGCAAGCTAGAGGTGCAGCGATAAGGTGATGCTGCGATCAGTGGTTGATTAGAGGCTGGATGCTGCCAAACTTTTTGGATCAAAGGATCGTAGAGGAGCAGCACCCCGATTGATGGGGTGGTCCAAAATTATATTAATGGGACCTGACTTTTGCCATGTTACCAAAAACAAAAAATAATAATAATAATAAAAAAATAAAAAATGGGTCTGACTTGCATGCATGTCGGTCTTTACGGGCTGTAATGTTCCATATGCATGCTATGAATCATGCATTGATTTAGTGGAGAGGAGATAGAGGTACAATCAAATGGGTTTCTACTTGGTACATTTCTTGTATTAAAATCAATTTAATTCGATAATTACAGTGTTTTAATTTTTATCAATTTCATTGATTGAATTCCTTGAATGGAGGACGTTTTAGAATTTCTAGAAAAAAAATGTTCACTTCTTGTGGGGGTTCTTTGAGCGATTAGGTCGTAAATGTGTTTCATAGAGGTTACTATAGTTTAGACTTAAATCTCAACAAAAATGAGGTCTGTAATAAATCTAATTGTTAATATATTAAAAAAAAAATGGAAATAAAATGTTTACAACTTCAATGGATAAAATTTATCAAATCAAGCTGATTTTTGTTACAATTTAAATTGAGACCCCATCATATGGTGAATATTGAACCTTCATACTAACATGGCATAAGACGTACTCTTTCCATTCCTATTTTATTGACCTCCTTTCTTTTTTGAAATGTTTCAGAATTATTGTTACGTTAAAAAAGTTAATGATTCTTTTTATTTCATTTCATAAAATACCCTTAAAAAGGTGTTATCTCTTTTTCAATGTTTTCTACATTTGAAGGCAAAATTGGAACGTTAAAGTGTATATGTTGATGTGAATGCAACTAACAGGATTTCCTAAAAAACTGTATTTTTTCAAAGAGAATAGTCAATTGGGAACGAAGGAAGTAATAAACTCTAGAGGATGAAAAAAATATGTGAGTACCATGGGTTAGCAAAATGTCTACAATGACTACGATTGAAAAAGATCAAATTCAATTCACTATCAATAACAAGGATTCAATACAATTAGGTTTCAGAAAGGCTCACTTTCTGAGCCTCTTGGATTCTAGTTGTAAACAAATATGAGGCACCTCACAACAATGTCATTGTTTATCGGAAACATACAACCTTAGTAGTCTCAAATTATGGACATATGACCACGGTTCTTGTAGTCTAAGGTGCTATCTCTCGTCTTTCCCCTTTCGTAAAGGAGAGGTCGAGGGTTAAACTCCCCCAAACTCACAAATAATAGGATTTTATGACGTAATTGTTCTCCACTAAAAATATACATTATAAATAGGTATCAATGTACGTACGTTTGTTTAATGGTGTTGATCTTACACCCACCCACCGAGTGAGAGGGAAAGAGGATTCCTTGCTTCTCATGAGAAGTCTACGCGAAGAAATTGATAAATAGCCATTACAGGGTTGGTATGAAATGGATAAACAGGCAATACAGACAGGTTGGTGTGAAATGGATTCATTCATAACAATACATGCAAGTTGGTGTTATTTTCATTTTTGTTGGATGAATTTTTATGTATTTATAATTCTACATAGCTTTAAGTACACTCTAGGTTGACACTGGAGCTAAAGCCCCCCTCTCTCCCTCTAAGGGGTTGAAACGTCCAATGAAGAATCAGGTTGCCCCATCTCCACTCTACCCTTTTTACACTAGAGGTTGTTATTTATAGAACTTTCTTCTTATCAGTTATTAATATTTATAGAATGAAACCCGTCTTTACATATATAGTGAAAAAGCAACCCAAAACTGCGTTTTTTTTCTCATATAAGGGTACATATATACCTTTAAAAATTAATAAAAATCTGAACTTGACGTCCAAGCAACCTCTGATATTTCTAGACAATTCATTCTGTCTTCCTCTTGTATACATACAGTTCTAAGGAATTTGTTCTCTCTCTTCCTTTCTCTCTCTCTCTCTCTCTCTAGCTCCCTGTGAACACTGCTCAATCATTGAAAAAGAGATACATAAAGAAGAAGAGGAGGAGACAAGTCTGCTTTATTTGTTTATTTTTCTTTTTTCTTTTTTATGTTCTCTCATTTTTAGTAAGAGTGGAGCAGACAGGAGAAAAAATTGCAGTTTGGAATGGGCATAAGAGCAACACAAGAGAGATGACATGGAGCGATGAACCCTGCGACGACGATGAGAGGGCAGTAATTCAGATAACTTCACATTCTTCGAAAGATAAGAGTGTTATCGATGCGGAAGCAGACGATATTCAAACAATAACATGCCCTTCATGTGGTCACCATATAGAATTACATGATCAGGTTTTTATTGTGTTCTTCATACTTTTCATCTTACTTTTTATTGGGTGTGTGTTACTTTTATTTTTTAGTTTGTTTAATTTATTTCTTCTTTTTTCTTTGTATGAAAAAAAAAAAAAAAAAAAAATTATTGCAACTAGGCGGGAATTCTTGATTTGCCGGGGCTACCCGCTGGAGTGAAGTTCGATCCCAGTGACCAAGAAATTCTTGAACATTTGGAGGGGAAAGTGGTGTCCGATACGCATAAACTTCACCCTCTTATCGACGAATTCATTCCTACACTTGAGGGGGAGAATGGAATTTGCTATACTCACCCAGAGAAGCTACCAGGTGATCTCCAAGTACCCATGAAAAATTAGGTTTCATTCATTTTTTTTAGATCTAGGTTTTTTTGTTCAATTCAAGCATACACAGTGCATGCCAAAGTTCTTTATATATAGAATTATAAAATTACAAAGCCTCATAGTGCATGTAATTGAAGTGAACAAGTGGATAAGAGATCTGAAAATGATTGTTATAATTTATTTATTTTATTTTAATTTTTGGTTGAAACCCTGGCATTCTCTCCTGTGTACACCTCTATTTGTAGCTTCCTCCTGCAAGAAAAATAGCAACCTGCATGACGGAAAAAAAAAAAAAAACAAAAAAAAAACAAAAACAAAAATGAAACAACAACAACCTGCATGAGGAAATTCTCTCACCTGTCATTACCAACCCATTTGATTACGTCAAGTAATTTCCCAAGCCACTAATGACTCCTTGAACATGCACTTCGTATATGTTCTTTTTGTTTACCTCTAATCCTGACCTATACAAGTTTTAAGAGCAAGAAAAGTAAGGATTTTGTAATATTGTTAGTCCCCTTTAACCTTAAATCTTGCCCTCCATTTCATATGGTTCTTTAACATTTTATGAAAATGAAAAAAAATATAATAATAATAATAATAAGGTGACATTCTATTGTTACTTTTTGTAATGACAATCAAATTACAATTATGAAAATACAAAACAATAAATATCTTTCTTCATTTTTTTTTTAAATTTAAATTTTCCCTTTTATGATCATGATTCATCAGTGATTGTAAAAATCAATGACAATTTGTGATGGAAGCCGTGTCCAAATGAAGACCAATGTAAAATGCTTAATCTGGCATGGTAAAGGCTGTATTAGCATGACAGATTGTCATTCTTAAAAGCAATAACAGCCAAATCATGGTCATAAATGGATTTTAATCTATTTCAAAAAAAATTGAGGTCTATTATCTTTTATAGCCATGATTTGACTATCATGCCATCATTTCCTATCTGGTAAATGCCCAATGGCTTGTCTTCTACATTGGCACCACTGAAATCGCTCCATAAAATCATTCACTTATTGTATAAGGCATGAACTTCTTTTTTTATTTATTTGCATCATAGTCAAGCAAAAATATATAAATGATGGTATGGTAAAAAGAAATATAGATAAATGATGGGCCAATATCATGGTATTAAATTCATGGACTTAAATTTTGGGGAGATTAATGTTGAGATCTTGCTCCTCGCCAAATATGAGACAAAAATAACCCATCATATCCTTTTGTGAAAATATCAGACGAAATATCAATATTTTGGTACATATCAAAAGAAATCTTTTTAATTTGCAAGATATCCATTTTTTTATTTTTTAGTAGAACAAAGGTAAATATGGGAGATATATATCACAGATATCTCAAGAAGATATCGACATTTCTCCTAGAGAAAACCCCATAAAAAAAGGGGTTGATGGATACTGTGGAAGGTATATCGAAAGATTGTATGTTGTGAGGTGGCTTGCATTCTTTCTTTTATGTTTTTACCTTTTTCTACTAAGGTGGCTTGCATTCTTATGTAACAAGATTTCAAGAGGTATTGGAATTGGGCCCCACTGGAGGGCTTCGGGTTGAGGGTTGTAGGTCCATTTTCAAAGCCCATAGGCATTTTTTTTGTTTTCGTTTTCGGTTTTTTTTTTTTTTTTTTTTTTTTTTTGGGTTTTTTGGTTTTTTTTTTGTTTCGTATTTTCAGGTGGTTTTAAGGTTGCTTATGCTTTGTAGAGTTTCGTGGCTGAGAGTATAGAGTTTGAGAGTTCTTGTAACCTAATCCTTATAGTGGACTTGTTTTTTCTCTCCTTCGAAGATGTAAGCAACTTGCGGAATTATGTCAATCCTAAGCTATTGTGTGTACTTGATTATTGCATTTACTCTTCTGTAATTGTGATTGCCACGTAACAGCATCAATATCTCAAAGAGATATTGACATTTCTCATGAACAAAATATTAGAAAAGGTATCGATAATAAATGATTGATCGTATCTTTTGTTATACGATGTTTACTTATGTACTTTGAGATTATGATGATATATTGGTATATTAGTTTGGACTGACCTGAAAACCCTTGTGTGTGTGTGTGTGTGTGTGTGGCATTTAAAATTTAAATTATACCATTTACTTGGTGCATGGCAGTGCACATCACTTTGTACTCCACATCCTTCTCTAATACACATTTAATTTATGATTATTTGACCCTAAATTGTTTGTTATAGTTCTTTAATGTTTATTGAAACATTTCATATTGTACTATACTAATTTTAATCAATTCTTCAAATCAATACCTATACTTTCTTGTCCTTCTATATCTCCAGCAATATCTCCTATTTCCGGACCTTCAATTTATCTGTTAATATTGAAATTTAAATCCTTGCCCAATGCTATAGGGCTGGTCATGTCTTTTTTCCCTTTTTTTTTTTTTTTTTTTGGATCAGTAGGGCTGGTCATGTCATTAATTATGACCTGGTTTGAAATAGTCATTTAAAACAATATTCTCAAACATCAAGTTGCATTCTCCAAAATTTTAAAAATCCTTTGAAGTATACACACCTTAAAAAGAAAAAGAAAAAAAGGAAAGGACAAAAAATTTAACCCCACTTAGTAAATCAAAATTATCACTAATATTAATTATGAATACTTCTACTGTTATCTTGGAACTTTCATATAACAATGTGATATTGTTTGTTCATTAAATTTTTTTTTTAATATACATATTTTTGTCTTTTTTTTTTTTCTTTCTACTTAATATTAACCTGCATCACTTTTCTCCCACTTACATCCTCTCTGACTTAAATGTAAGTATCATCATCATCATCATATATTATTATTTGGATTTGGTAATTAAACTTGTTTCTTGACCTTTTAACAAGGCTTAGCATTTTAATTTTGCGTTATCCTCAATGCTGAATAATGCTGAAATCCCTCATTATTTATTACTATATATGATTCATCTTAACAATGAGAAACACGATCCACTTAGTATGTGCATTCTAATGATGCAGGAGTAAGCAAAGATGGCCTAATTCGTCACTTCTTCCATCGACCTTCAAAAGCATACACAACTGGGACTAGGAAACGAAGGAAGGTGCACACCGATCCGGATGGAGGTGAGACAAGATGGCACAAAACGGGCAAAACGAGGCCGGTCTTTGTTGGTGGGGATATAAAGGGGTTCAAAAAGATCCTAGTGCTCTACACCAACTATGGAAGGCAAAGGAAGCCTGAAAAGACAAACTGGGTAATGCACCAATACCATCTTGGCAATAATGAAGAAGAGAAAGATGGAGAACTAGTGGTTTCAAAGGTTTTCTTCCAAACGCAGCCTAGACAATGCGGTTCAAACGTCAAGGATTCACTTCATTCACTTGATGGAAAATCAAAGAGTCGAAGCGGGCATGATGTTCCCATAATCAATAACGCGGCCCTTGTTGAGTACTATAATCCTTCTTTCATGTCCTACGACGAGGGAAGCCATAATAGAGAAAGCTCACCTCAGCTAATCCCCAATTTGGTTGTCCAGGGTGATGGGTCTTCCTTGATTCGCCTAGCTACCAATGCAAGCAAAGGGAAAACTTGAGAGGAAATAGATGTTAGAGAAGCAACAATGACAAGGACTCATTTGGTGCACGGTGGTGGTGGTGGTTGTTGTTGCTGTTGTGTTATGGTCAAAATAAATTATTAGATTGAGAATTTTTATGAGAAGAAAGAAGAAAAAGGGTAATAAACAGCTGGGTTCTTTAATTAAAGATAAAGAGAAAGAGACAGCCTTTTGGTAATTGCGTATTGAGGATTTGGGCATAACACTGTTCTTGTAGTGGTAGGGATTATATCAAGGGACACTCATTTATATGGGAGAGTGACATTTGACTGTAGGACTTTCTGTACAAAGATGAATCTTACAAACTGTGGAGATTTATGGAAGTTAGTCTAGTATTGATATATTTTGGAATATATTGTGATTTTTTTTTTTTTTGCCCCTTAGGGTAGATTAGGATTTGTTAGATCGTGTATGCATGTAATATGTATTGTTAGTTTCCATTTCCATTAGTCTTGTATTCTACGTGAATCTATTTGGGTTATTATTTTTGAATAAGAAAGAAAGCCGTTTTTCTGAGTTTTTTTACATGGTATTAGAGCTCAATCGATTCAGAGACCTAGCCATTCAATAAGTTGTGTCTTCCACCCGCCGACATATTGCCCAGCCGGATAAGTTTTGGGACTGTAATTTTTCATGAAGGTCATCTCTTCATTTTGTTTGTTTGTTGTTTGTTTTGGATTATTTTCCATTGACCTCTAACATATCTTATCTAATTTTCTTTGATATAATATTTTCTGCTCATGTGGTTAATTAGTGTTGTTCTTACAAGAAAATAAATCGTTATCCGGGTTACTTCTGAACAATTTTTTAGCAATTACTGGTGTTGTTGACATCATTATTTGGAGTCATATATAAGCTTTCGCAAAAATTAAAATCAAAATCATTAACCTCAGTATTTGAATCTAAAATAATAATAGAATATCATCCTAGTAATAAATAACCTGAGTTTGAGGGTGAGTGTGGAGGTACATGGAGTCATGGTATTGATATATTCGGAAACTTTTTTGTGGGATTGTTTTAGCTTTTAACCTTAGGGTAAATTGGATTTGTCAAATGTGGAATGTTTATTTAATTTTTTTTCCTTGAGTCTTGCGTGTATTTTATATTAACTCACTTGAATTATTATTATTAAATAGTAAAGAAAGGAATTTACACAATCTTTCTTAGGAATTAAGTCATGTGTTGTTTTTTGTTTCTTGCTGATCAAATCTGAAAGGAATTCAATGACAACATGAACAAATTTGGTGGCCAAAGGGCCGTCAATGTAGACACCAGGAAGTTGTCAATTAATTGCCAACAATTACTCCCAAAATGAACGGGATTGTGACCGTCCGTTTTTTGAGGCATAAATCTCAAGATTTGTTAGTCCACCCCTTGAAATTAATTGAGAACAATTCTTGGTATTTTATTTGAGGAAAAATTACACTTTACCCTCTTCTAGTCGTGTAACCAAAAGGGGCAAATACAACTGCGAAGTGCATCTATGGTTTCGACAGATGGCACTATACCCCTTCTACACATGAAAAAGGACTGAAATCAATGATGAGCAAGCTAATCACATGTAATTGAATGAGGTAAAGTGTAATTTATAAATTGTAGGATGGTAAAGTAAAAACCAAGCTAAATTTAAAACGGGTAAAAATGTAATTATCTTCTATTCAATCGGCTTCTTAAAATATCATAAATTTTTAACCAAAAATAAATAAAAAAGAGGAAGGTCTATTTCTTATTAAAATTCTCTCTTACTTTGAACTGGTCGGCTAGCTCGAATTCTTGACCTTTGAATTTATGATCAAACCCAAACAAGCAATTTCGTTTGGTTTGGTTCTGAAGAAGGGGGCTGTTTGGTCCCCGCTCCATTGAATCGAGAGGTTCGGTTCAGTTCGGTTCTCAGTTCAATGGTGTTCCAAAACCGAACTGAAGAGAAACCGGTTATTAGATTTATATAAATTTCAAGTATTCCATTCACACATTATTCCAAATGAACTTCTCTAAGTTAAAGAAATGCCTCAATTTCCCGGTAATGAAGCAATGATTTTTATTGATTTGATGGTACTAGAGGTTTCTGTCTCGCATTTTCCCATTCCCAAAAGCTACAATGTGCTTTAACACCAACACCCAAGAACGGAAATTGCTTTAATGTGCACTATTCTCTATTTTAGTAGGAATGGAAATCACTTCTTCCGAAGAAAACACTAACACAGTGGTTTCAGCTTTCAAGTTCCAAACAATACAAGTACAGCAATAGATGCTTATCTTCACGCAAGACTCCTTGCTATGTTTTAAGAAAAAAACAAAACCTTTTCCCCCGCCGCCATTTGAAAAACATTCCCAACAAAAAAAGTGTTTAGGCTAGCCTAAATAAGCAAAGCTTGTTTATAGAGAAGCAATTGAAACATAAATCTCAACAATGGAACTGGCTTCCATTAACTCAAACCGAGCATTGCAGAATAAGGGCTCTAGGCTACCCATGTGAATTACACAAACTGAAGAAAAATTTACCAGTCACTGACAATGATAAGAGCCTTGATTTAAGATTTGTTCAACATGGCACACTGAACATACTACGGTGATGCTGACAGAACAGGATGAAGAACAAGCAGTTTGCACTCACAACGAAATCCAGATGAGCCTACAGTGTTCAAGTTGCATGAGGACTTGACACCCAGCAGAAATAATAACAAATAGAACAAATTCCAGAAAGAACCAAACAGATATCTTCTAGGTTTACGGATACAGGATACTCTTGAACCCATCTCCAAAATTTCCCAACACAGTAAGAAGATGATCAAACACAGCAATACCTCTCTTAACCCAGCTAATCAAGATGGATCCATGCAGACAGAAGCAGAAGCAAATAGAAAATTTAAAAAATAAAATTATACAAGATAATTTCCAAACTTTCTTCAAATAAATATTCACGGAGTGTACTACCATAAAAAAATAAAAATAAAAAAATAAAAAATAAAAGAGAAAAGAGAAATATTCACCGAGTGCTTGCCCAGATGTCAAAAGACCGACACAAAATACATCAGACACAGCTTATAAGCTGTTTAGGGTACAACAGTACCCTCACCATCAAATAAATGTCCTCTGGTATCTCCACCATAAGCGTATTCAAAGAAACATTCTCACACAAACCCAAAAAAACAGAGGAAACAAAAAGAACAGATATCTCACCTAAAGAGTTCTTGATTTCAGTAGGAAGAATAGAACCTTCATAGTTACACTAGAAAGATACTCCCAAATTTTTACTACCACTGATGAGAATTTTCAGGGGACCAAACCCTAATCGAGAACTTCTATTCATTCTGGGTCATAAGCTGATCTATCAAGTTAATTCTCTGTAGATTACATGCACGCTCCCTATACAAGTCATTACTTATATAAACTATTATGACTTCTTGAGGACGTGTTTCTCGTACAGAGAAAGGATGTCTTTCTTACTGGGATTCCTCAACTGAAGCAGCTCAGCACCAAAATTATGTTTTGTCAATTCTTGCTTAAGTTTCTGCACGGTGAACTTTGTATAGTCCTCCATGTTGATTTGCTGGCTCTGATTATCCTCATCGGCCCTAATCATTGAACCGCCATCCTCGGGCTGTGTGTGCTTTAGAGGGCTACTGGTGCTTCTGGACCTTTTATTTCCTTTGGTTACTTTGTCATTACCGTCCATATCATGAACAGATTCCACACCCATGTCATAGTCATCTCTAAAACGTTTACCATGAGAAGCAGTCTTGAGCTTACTATCTAACGCAGTTTCATTCAGACGAACCGAAGTAAACTCTTGCTGGAGTAAATCAAGTTTTGCCTGTGAAGATTGTAGCTGAACAGACAGGGCTTCTGCCCTCTTGTTCGCTTCAGCACGGGCTGCACGCTCAGTCTCCAAAAGACCTTCAAGGACTTGAACTGTACTTGCCCGCTGCTCATTGTTTGATTTCAACAGTGACTCGATTTCTTTCTCCCTTTCTTCAACCCTTGCTTCCAGTAATGCGACTTTTGAAACAGCTTCCATCTCTGATACACGCAATTGATCAACATTATCTGCCAGGTCAGTTTTTTGTCTCTCCAAATTTTCAATATGCCTCTCAGCCCTCTCAATTTGGGTCAATCTTTCCATAGCTAAACGCTGGATCTCACTCTTTTCCTTTTGAGCAGTGACTGCTTCAGATCGCGCTTTATCAGCCAATTCAGTTGCTCTCTTTGCTTCTCTTTCAGCAATTTTACACCTTTCCTGGACTTCCTCAAATCGATCAAACTCAGATCGGTATCTTTGCTCCAGATGGATTTTCTCCTGTTCTAGTATTCTAGCTTCTCTCTCAAATGATTGCGCCTTAGCATTTGTAGCTTCTAACTTCTCACCCAACTCCTTGATTTCAAGCTTAAGGGATGATATTTCCACATCATAGCTCTTTATTTTTGACTCAGCAGCCTGTTAAGGGGACATAATACCACCATCAATACATGTCAATATACAATATATATTCTAACATATAAACGCACATGCATGTCTACACAGTATATAGCAATAACTTGGTGTCACTTTAATTCTAAATGATCAATATAGGCAGTAATTTTACCAAGTTTAACTTATCCTATTTTTTGAAGTTCTCTGATACAAGTTTGGAAAAAGTCTACTGCATTATCTATACACCACTCTCACTCCCCACAACCAATAAAACAGCCATACCACCCACCTCCAACACCCCGCAGCACACCACACAGTACACCTCTCTCCACATGTATGTCCATTGATCGAGACTATAATGCTGATTACTTACGCAAAAAAGACTATAATGCTGACCATCCCTTTTTTTTTTCCCTTATGATTAGTAAATGTGTCATTGAAAAAGCAAGGCGCTGTTTGAGAAAATTGAAAAAGATATTAGGCTGGGTCCACTCCCTTAATGCTATTTGGTTTTTAAATAAACCAACTCATACTTGGTTTGGGAAAAAAATAATAATAATAAGTTTCATGTTTTCAACACAAAGCTGAACACATTAGTAGGAAAAAAAGGACTTACCAAATAGTGGTGCAATCAAAACTGGTTATGTTTTTAGGCTTCCAAAATAGCCCCGAAAGAAAAGGCCCCACACCCTTTTAGATGGAAAAGACACCTCAACTCTAACCCTCCTATCCGATGTAAGTGAAAGATAGAAGATATTAACCGAGAATAAGCCTGTAGCATTAAGTCTCCACACCAAAGAATACCCCCCAAATCTACGTATAGTAGTTGACAATCTTTTATAATCAATAATCATATAAGATTCCAAATCATATCTAAAATATTTTGGGCATATGCATCAATAATCCTATCTCCAATGAACAGCATATCAACAACCAATAATCAGAGTGAAAGAGTCTGTTAAGAAAGTGCCTTTCCTACATGAGCAAGGAAGAACATGTGCAAGAGAGGGAGAGAGGGAGAGAGAGAGAGATTACAAAGTGGTTTGATTGCATAATGTGATGACAAAAAAAAAAAAAAAAAAAAAAAAAACTAACCTTCAACTCTAAATTCAGAGTTGTCAAGCGCTGCTCAGCATGTTCAATCTTCTCTGTCTTATCTTTTATTTCTTTTTCCTGCATTTTTCATCAATGAAAGAAAACATATCCACAATCAAGTTCAAGTACAAACACAGAAAAAAGTGGGCCACAGAGAGAGAGAGAGAGAGAGAGAGAGAGAGAGAGAGAGATGAAAACCTTATCAGCCAAAGTGTAAGAGAATTCTGCCCTCAGATAATCTTCCCTCTGTTGTGTTTGCTTATTTGAGCGCTCTTGCACAATTGCTGCCTTCTCTAGAGCTGCCTTTGCTTCTCTAACAGCAATGTCGTACTTCCGTTTCCACTCTGCTGCCTCCTCTTGAGCAGAATCAGATTGTTCCCGAGCAGCAGCCAGCCTTGCTTCAGCAGCACTGCTCCTGGACTTGAGAATCGCTATTTCTGCACTGGCCTGGTCTTCCTCAGCTTTCTGCTTTGATAAGACCTGCTCATATTTTCTTTTCCAATCCAATGATTCCTGCCTAGCAGTTTCCAATGTTTTCAATAAGCTAGAACTCCTCTCCTCAAGTGAGCTGCATTTACTCTGCAAATTAGTTATGCGGCTCATATAATCATCAGCAAGCTTCTTCTTGTCATTGGTAGCATCCTCATAGCGTTTCAAATATTCAGATTTATACTTCTCACTAGCTTCCAGTTGCTTGTTAAGTAATTCCATCCTGTCCTCAATTGAGCGGCATTTCAACATAAGGGAACTCTTTTCCGATCCAACTTGATCTATTAGCTTCTTCGCGAGGTCGAGTATTGGGCCCTCCAAACTGCAGAGTTTGATGACATTAGATACAGCTAAGATGCAAAGCCACACCCAAAAAAGGAGAAGAAAAAAAGAAAAAAAGAAAAAAAGAAAGAAAGAAGAGGAAAAATGACAATAAATACCTCTGTTGCAAGAAAATGGTCAGTTTCCGCCATTTCCCTGGACCATGGCATGATGCTTCATACTCAGATAGAAGTTCATCAAGAATCTGCACAACTTGATCACAACCATATCAATGAAAGGTATTCCAGTGACAGCAAATAATGCCCAGATCCATGTATTCAAGTATCAAAATCATGGTTCAAAGTCTTGGTCTCGGGGCCTTGTCGTGTTTTGGTTTCGGTCATCTCGGTATCGCCCATCTCGTCGTGTCTCAGGCGAGATGCAACTTTACGCATGAAAGAATGTTTAAAAAAATCTAGGAAAATAATAGAAAAATCACAAAAAATAAGAGAATCACATTGGAACCATTAAATAAGCAAAACAATTAACTTTGGACACATAATATGGTTCATAACATTAAAACAGGCGCTAGCATGTTCTTTTATTATAAAATACATAATATTTAATTAGTGTTTTTTTATTCTTTTGAAGTAAAAGCATGGCTATTATTTATTACAATATCAAAAATAAATAATAGAAGATTTAATACAATTTACATAAATAAATGATTTTTAAGTTACAAAACTAACATTTTAAAATTACCTACTCGTCAATTAAAAAAAATACTAAAATGATTGGGTAATTTTTTATAAACAATACAAGGTAATAATAAAAGAGTTTGCTTTAAAAAAAAATAAAAAAAAAATAAAAAAGATTAAGTAGCAACTTAGAATAGGTCAAAAGGTCAAACCTTCATACTTGCTCCAAAATAATTTAGTATGTTGTAATTTATTAAGAATATAAGGAGTCAGCACAGATGATACCCACAGACAAAAAAAAAATAAAGGAAAAAAGAAGAAGAAGAAGAAGGAGGTGATGCACACCCACGACGGCTATAGGAGCAGGTGTTCTCTCCCTCGCAGCTGGCTCCAAGCTAGAACCCAGGTGCTCTCTCTCTCTCTCTCTCTCTCTCTCTCTCATGGTTGGTTCTAAGCTCAAACCCACTGGTCGAGCACCCTGGCATCGGAAGAACCCATTTGTCTCGAACTAGTTGACACAACTGAGGCCACGAACCAAGTCGAGCACCCCTGAGGCCGCGAAACCAGTCGACCCTTGACTCCTTGAACCTTGACCAGATCTGTTCGAGAAGATGCTGGAGGTGTGAGCTTCGACAGTTGAACTTAGTCGAGAACTCGAACAACCCACACAGACTGTCGATTGTCGACACAAATGAGAGAGATCAGAGATCTATTTGGGTTTTGGTGGCTTCTAGGACTTCAAGTATTGCTCGAAGATTGACGAGATTTCGTCCGTGATGCACCGAATTTACGAGATATCGCCAGTAACGATCCGTGTTGAATGAAATCTCGTTGATCTCATCCGAGAAGCAAAGCCCCTTATATATTTCTATACCGTTGGGAAATCTTGTGTCGCCCATGGCCGAGACCGAATCATCTCGCTGAGATCTCGCTCAACATGAGTGAGACTTTGAACCATGATCAAAATAGCTTGTAGAAGTTAAGGCATAATTGCATAAATATGTTTTTATAAATCTTTTCAACAGCAGACAAACTACAGCTCAATTAAATGATAGGATGACATCTTGCAAGGAGAAATTAACTCATATAAAGGACCAATCGACCCGTCCAAATTTTCACATAAGCCTTTCTGCCACGAGAAAGAAGGATATAGAAACAATAAGGTTCGAAATATCACCTAACCAACAAAGATGATGTTGGAAAAAGAAATTTGGACTAGGTTTCTTTATCAAAAAAAAAAAAAAAGAGATGATGTTGGAAAGTACCGCATCCCACATTGGTTAATTATAAACTTTGACATTGCTTCATATACCTGTTTGGGCCCTCCATTTAAAATCTTAGACTATTAGGTTGGAAACTTAACATGGTATCAAAGCATGTTGTTCTTGGGCCATTTCTTTTGTGAGCTCGTGTTTGTTATCCACATGACAGACCTGTTTCTATTTTGTTAAGCCTGCATGTGAGGGGGAGTGTTGGAAAGTACCACATCCCACATAGGTTAATTATAAACTTTGATATTGTTTTATATACCTGTTTGATCCCTCCCCTTAAAAGTTTAGGCTATTAGGTTGGAAACTTAATCATTGTTTTCTTTTTCCTTTTTATAGCCATCAAACTTCAAATGTAGCCAACAAAGATGGAACTAATAGATTGTATGCAACTCAATTCCCTATTTTAAGGATTGTCCAATATCACTTAGAAATAAACCTTTTAAAGTTGAGGCTGTTGAGTTTTGACAATAAAGGCACTATGTTGGTCTAAAACTTTAGGATAGAAAAACATCCATAGTGAACTTTCCAAAACTAAAGGCAAATACACCCTAAAAAATTTAAATTTGAACAAGATTTGCTAATCAAACAAGAAATACCGAGAAAAAAAAAATGAATGTCTTCATTTGCAACACCCCGAAAGTGGAAATTTGTAACATTAAATGGAACACCTTCCAACAAAAATGTTTACAAAAATGATCTCATATTGAGTTCTTACCTTAATGACATCGTCTATTTTTGCACCAGAAGCATGACAAGCTCCTCTCAACTTCTTCTCCATGCCTTGAATAGAATTTGAGCAACGTAATTCTGCCTCCATATATGCATTCCTTTTATAATCCTGCATCAGTAGCCAATCCAAATCAATAGAGCCAAAAGTACAAGAAGCTGCTCTATATATGCACAAGACAAGAGGGGGTAGGGGTGGAGGAAGTAACTAACTCGGTAGACTGAACCTATCATCAGTATTCGTTTTAAGGTGCACATTTTTTATTACAATGAGTGAAAAATTTCCAACCTCTATATGGAGCATGGTAGAAAAACTGAAATGCATAATTTAATATGACTGAAAAAATTGTGGTAACTTCTTGGTCTCCAGTGGCACAAAACTTTACTTTAGGATGGCAAAATACCTAAAATACAGGACATGAATTGAACAGGATCTAAAACAAATCCTTGTGACTGCCAGTCCATGTGTAAATTACCCCAGGCAACAAAACGATTGTGTGTTTTGAACTACCTTAACATCAAAACAGAACTCACCAATTCAGTAGAACTATAAATAAAAAGAGCCAGGTTAGTGTCCTCCCACCATTATGCATGCTTGCTGCTAAAAACAATGTTACGTGGGTCCTTGCTTGAGTGCTCGACCCCAAAGAAGTCATGTTGACAGGACATGACATAATTAAAAAGATATGTGGTCCAATGGATCAATTTCCTACCAATATCTGATCAGTGAGGTACCCGGCATGCAATGCATATAATACACTCCAAATTATAGTCTTATTTATAAAAAGATATGTGGTTCTATGGATCAATTACCTACCAATATCTGATCAGTAAGTTATCCTGCATGCAATGCGTATAATGCACTCCAAATTATAGTCTTATTTATAAAAAGATATGTGGTTCTATGGATCAATTGCCTACTAATATTTGATCAGTGACGTATATGGCATGCATGGGAGGAACATCCAAGGTGGCTTTTGCAAAATGTGACTCCTAATATCTGATTAAACTAACATGGCAAGCATGACGGGCAAGGGGAGACACAATCCAACAATGACCTAGGAGAAATGCAAGTCCTACAAATAAGTTATTAAGTGGTCAAAGAATAAGATATTTTATACAAAGTGTAATTAGATTCTAACTCCTAAAATGATACAACAGAAATGTCAGTTATTTGAGAAACAGAAAAATATTTTTTACTACCTCAATATTTTTAATTTATATGTAAAACACGATTAATTCATAAAATACCTCAATATTTTAAAACAAAGTATATGTAAAACAAAGTCAAAACCTCAATGTTTCTTACTAAAATTCAATTCATGTTACTAAGATTTAATTTGTAGCTCTTTTTACATGAAATGATGTGCATGTTGAGAAGTAGACACACTCACAAAAAACATTGAGCTGACGTGCATTGCATGTGTCACTCTGTATACTATAAGAAACCAATACAAATCTTCTCCCAATTATTTCAAATTTTAAATAAATAAAATATGAAGACCTATGACTATTAACCTTAGGTTCAAACCACATGCATTTCGATGTCCTAGCATAACATTCAACACATTTGCAACTACAATTCCTTTCCAAATGGTTTTACAAAATTTTCACTTACTCACTTCAGTGTCTTCATACTTGGTACTGCAGTTTTACAAATAGATAAACAGGAACAAAAGAATAGCAGCAGATCTAAGAAATCAGACCCTAACAACTATTAATACAAATCCAAATAAGATACTGATTATTGAATAATGGGTAGTACTAGGTAAATTTATCTTTGATGTCATGAAATGATTCCTTTACCCATGATTAATCCGATGCCTGCTGATGATAGACTATTCTCTAACGTCACAAAAAATCCCATGGTATATGCAAAGTTCACACTCTGGTACGTGGTAATATGCAATTTTCCCACAGGGAAAAAGGAAGAAGAAGGAAATATATACACATTCTCAAATACCAACTACTTGGTGTCAGCTGCAGAAATCATTTTTCACAATGAAGCTTTTCCTAGGGCTACATCCTCTAGAAAATCAAAGGTCATCATCATCTATCGTATTTTTATAATGTTACATATAAAAGAAAAATTTACCTCAAATGCCTTTCTGAAGAAATTTTGGAGAAGCTTTTCATATTTCTGCCTTGTTGAACCAGCCCCGACAGCACCAGCTTGGAATGCAGCCAGTGATCTTTGGACTGCTTCTTCATGTGCTTCTCTAAGTGCAACCTACAACCACTAGAATTAGAAAATGATAGAGATCATCAATAATAAGGATAAATGCAATGCTTACTTCCTCAGGAGGCTTTGAACGGTCAAAAGTAGACATATAGACTTCGGTAGCTGAATCATATGCCCTCCGACACTCTGTTTCTTCAACACTCTACGAAAAAGAATAGTTCAAACCCTCAAGTAAACATAAAATAAGGTAAAATAATTCCCATCTAATACGTAGAAACTACTGCAGCATTACATCCTCTCTTCCGTTGCTAAATTCTAGTCATATTACATATCATACGGAAAGATTAAAAAATAAATAAAAAGAATAAAATACATTGATTTACCCTCATTGCTATGTTTGTTTAGCTGGAATGGAATGGATGGAATGGAATCTCATTCCAATTCATCCCAAATAGCATGTTTGGATGAGGTAATTTGAATGGGAATGGAATCAAATAGTGTGTTTAGACAACCATTTCAAATCCCTTTCCATTCCAGACTACTTCAAGCATGGAATAAGATTCCATTCCCATCCATTCCATTCCAGCTAAACAAACATGGCCTCAAGTAAATCTTTAAATGAATGAAATAGAATGAACAAGAAACAAGAGAGGTGGCTCCAAACATAATACTAACCTGCCATGAGGAGGATATTGTAGGCACTGCACCTTTATTAAGAGCATCTAGATAAGATTCTGTGACACCAATAAGAACGGGCCCTGTCATTACTGTAGACCCAACTTGCTTGGGCCTTGTTCTCTCAAAAACAAATTTTGTCAATGCATCCAGACCAGATCTAAATTCAGGCCTTAGTTTGTCCAACTGCATAAAAAAACCTAAGACTTCATTGCACTGATAATATAATAGAAAGAGAGGAATTCAAAGTTGAAAATTCATAGATACCACCTCCACCCCTCAAAAGAAGGAAAGAAAGAAAAAAACATTGAAGTGCACATGACATTGGCTTACTGACCGAAATTTGGTCAAGTCGCTGGAGATCACTTTCAGTGTTCAAAGGCCGCACAAGAGTGAAGCATTCTCTGTCTGGAAAAAGAGCTCGAATGGAATCTCGAATCTAATGATCATCGTGGTTATGTAATTAGCACCTCCAATTAGATATATCATTTGTAAAACAGAAAATAGCACATAAACCATCCAGTACTTAAAGTACTCAAAAAGTCACAATAAAAGTTAAACAATCCTAAAAATGTAAATCTTAAATGTATACACCTAAGTATGTTGTTAATTACATACAAGTAGCCACATGAGAAGAAACAAACAATAAACAGCAGAATCACATTCATTAAATTCTCTTGCAATTTTTATCACATGAGCTACATCAAGAGCTGGATAATACCTCATTTTTGGAAGCTATATCTTTTCCACTACCTTGAACTGGCCTCAAAGCAAGCTCTAGGTAGTCACGGGGTGTTATTCTCCTATCATCCTCTACTAAGTCCAAGTAAAAGTCCTGCAAGTACGAATATAGAAGAAACAATGAATAAAGAAATAAAATATTAAAATTATGCATATGACCAAACATGCAGCACATTCATTATATCAAAAACTCATGCTGCAAAAACATAACAAAAAAATAATAATAATTCAAAAACAATAACCCAAAAAAAATAAAATAAATAAATACCCTTAGAAGCCAAACAAAAATTGGGGAAAACTGCCCAATTTCGGAAGCTTGTAGTCTTTCCTCCGGAGGCTCTAACACGAATATGTCTAGTCACTTGAGTAACAAGAGAGAGACGATCAAGTGCAGCTTCATCAATACCGCCCATCTGAATAAAAGGAAATAAATTGGCAAACAAAGCAAGAAATCACGGGAAAAATAAATTTGATAGAAATTATGCACATTACAAGCTATTCATGCATCAAATCACAAGTTAAGGACAAAGATAATCATGCATCAAATCACAAGTTATAGACAAAGATCTTTCAAGTACATCCGAGAAGCAATGTAATGCAAAATTATCAAGGTACAGAATAAGTTGTCCCTAACCTGGTTGTATATGAACATGCTAGATAACAGGACAGCTAGGGAGAATATCTGTGTACTGTATGTTCCCTGTCAGAGAATGACAAATATGGCAAAGTAAGATAACGTAACAAGTGTATAACCCAAAAAATAATAGTATATAAATCAATCAATCAATCAAAATAAAAAAGGTCGATGAATGTTACAAAGTAAAAAGATAACTATGCTATGATGAAGTAAAATATAATTGTGGAAAGGATTCAACACAAGAAGTCTTTTACTTCCTGAATCAATCGAATAAAGAACAAAATATACAGAGACTTCTAGTGCTAATAAATGAAAGCTCACCGTCTGATCATAAGCATCAATTCCCTCACTATCTAATAGTAAAAGATTGTATTCAGTTCCATCAAGTGCAGTTCTCTTAATGGGTGCACTCCACAACCAAAGCCCTTTGGTACATGGCCGATGAGTTGAAGCAACTTGAAATCCACTACTCCTCCCAAGAAGCTACAACACATACATGCAAGAAACACACTTAGTTACGGATTTCATACGACAATATAACAGTTTCCAAAGTCATTTGACATTCAATGTAAAGAATAGTAAAAGAAGCAAACAGGTATCGTTATAATGACGATATCCTAGAACAATGACCCATATCATCCAAGCAAGATACTTCAATTTCAAGTAACTGTTTGAGTTGATATAGCTTCCAAACAAGCATTAAATGAATTACTATAAAACCTGGTACATATGTACAAAAAAAAAAAAATAATAATGTGGAACATGAAAAATGCCTTTAATGCCAAAGACAACTTGCTAGGCAAGGCAATGCTTCAAATAGTTAAAGAAAATGACCAGAAAGGAAATGTTGCCATCTGGCCCCTATATATTCTCTCCTCAATGCAGATGCACACACACAAGCATGCAACTAAAGACATGCATGTATACATATGTGCATAGGGCAAGGACCTAAAAAAATATGATTTATTTACGATCTCTCTCTCTCTCTCTCTCTCTCTCACACACACACACACATTCAAGAAAATTTGGAACTATCTATTACCTTAAGATGTTTTTATGTATTAACTAGTAAAGAAGAGATCTGTTTATATTCAAATAAATTTGGAACAATCTATTCCCTCAAAAGTAGACCTTTCAAAAATGCAATGCCAATGCCTATGCACAGCTTGCTAATGGCAGCCTAAGCATGGGTGAATTTTTGCCCTTTTCAATCATGCTATACCAATGCCAAGAGGGCCAAATCCCATGTTTGGACACACTTAGAGACTGTTTGCACACCATGATGATCTGCTGGAAACATCCCCCCTTTTGTGTTTGCTTTCCTTGCCTTCCAGCAAATGTTGATACTAGGTTGTTAGATGATTTTGATTGGAATTTTAATTCAGACATGACACCAATGATTTGGAAATCAAGAAAGAGTTACCTTTCTAAACATTTTAAGATGTCTTCCTAGCATCTCATTTCCAAAATTCCAAATTGCGGGTAATAGATTCTAGCGATTCCTTCTCCAGATATTATTATGATGTCATGCCTCTTCTTAAAATAAAAGTTCCACCATTAAGTTTTCTTCTTTCCTTTGTGGAACAATTTGGTCTCGCACCAATGACCCTTAGCTTAATAGGTATCAGGCTGAGGTGGCTCTATGGTTTGCGTCCCTCCAATGTAACCCCAAGAAAAGAAAAAATGGTCTTGCAAAGACAACCTAACAGCTTGACCCTTGTCGGTTTGTGGCCCTCAAAGAGTTTATAGTTATAACTCACTCTGGAGAAGAATTCAGAAGACCTTTCTCTAAGAATTTGCCTCTTAGGAACACCTTCTCTTCATTAAGAAGATCTCAAAGGACCTTTCTCCAAGAATTTGCCTCTTGTGTAGACAAGCGAAATAATCTGTGAAACACCTTCCCTTCATTAAGAAGAACTCAAAGCACCTTTCTCCAAAATTTGTCTCTTGAGCAGGAAAGCGGAATAATTGGTGAAACACCTTCTCTTCACTGCCACATCATGTCTTTCTTTTCATGGTTTATAATATTAGCAGGGCACCACCGCTAGATGTCATCACTCTGCTCAAATTTACTTCCCAAGTTTTAGGCTCTATGGGCAAGCTCCTCTTAAGATTATTCTAAGCTTGCCATTGCAAGTTTTTTGGGAGAAAATAAATAAAAAGCACCTTTCAAAGTAGTGTATAGAACAGAAAAAGTTTTTGAGAGTGAACCTTTGAAAGCCTGGTATTCTAGCATGGACAAAGTATTTGATAACTGATTCCAGGGTCTTGGCCTCATAATGTATTCGTGTGCAATGAGTCTTGTAGAATAGCATTATTCAACATTCTCAAGGGCAAGAAGGAAGCTTCATTTTATTCTCCTCTCAAATCTTTCACATCCCATAAGTGTGGAGAGAATCTTAATAATAGCGTTGAAGTTTCTTCTCTTGGAAGTCTTACCTTCTCCAGAACAAACTGGTTGGGACTTCTAGTCTAACTAAGGTTTACACTATGAGGCTCGATTAGCAACTTTGGAAGATCATTCTCAGAAAGACCCTACAAAAGATCTTAAAACTTAAAAGATCCCTTTTCCATTTTAGCAGCAGAAGACAAACTCCCTACTCTCTTTAAGCGATGACAAGTTTTGAACTGGCTGAGAGAGCATTGCTCACCCTTTTCTAAGCAATTTTATAACCAAAAGTGACAAATGTCCATCCAATGCACAACCCATATAAAGTACATAAAGAATTGAGCGACTATCGATTCATTCCAGAATAGTATTGTCATATACTGATATACCATGCTACAATTTTAAACATTCTATTTCACCATGTCATCCAAGTACTTTACATATGCTCAGCTAATTCAGTCTTAAAAATTACCCCTTTATAAGAATAGAAACCTAAACCCACCAAGAGGTGCAGACAAAATTTCACCTAAAATCGTGTAAAACCACAAAGGTACTGTTCGGTTATCATTTTTCTAGCTTATAAGAGAAAAAATCAATGCAATTAATGTTTTCAAAAGCCAAAAAAGTACTTCAATTACAAACCCTAAAGTGCATATACCAAAAGGATATAAAGTACACAAATTTTTCAGTACTTCGCTTTTGTGTGGAGAGACGAAGAATAAGAAGTATTGACTTACCTGATTCAAGATGAAGCTCTTGCCCTGTCGAGCGCGGCCGCAGACGGAGACGACGCCAACCGGTCCTTTGACGAGTTGGAGCGCGGCGACGGCCTCCGGATCCATCCGGAACTTCCCTTTCTCGTCGCAGTACACGAGCCGAATCGGCCTCGCCGGACCGGTAACCGGCGACGATGAGGACGAGGACGGAGACGGCGTGGAGGTGATGTTCTGCGAAGGAGAAGCATCGGGCGTTTCTTTTCCTCTATTGAATAACCTCATCATTTTTCCCTTCCCTCTTCTCGATCTGTTTTCGCTTTCTTCGGCTTTGCTTTCACTTCTTTTGTGGAGAGAGTGTTTTAAAAACGGGGAGGGAAAGGGTGTCAAGGAGGAGTGAGGTTTCGAGCTTTATAGAGACCCACCGAAGGGAGAAAAAGGCGTGATGCTTCGTGGGATACAGTAAATTACAGTAGTACCCTTACTCGTTGTTCTGACAGTTGTTGTAGGAGGGTATTTTGGTCAGTTGACCGCGTGGTTATAAAGCTACTCGCAGCCTTGCACACTCGAGCTGTCTGATTGTAGCTCATTTTTTCTTGGAAAATGATGATAGGCAGATTAAGCTAATTACAAGGGAATAGCTTGGTGATAAGAATTACTTTGGTCCAAATAGTAAAAATTAATTTTTAATGCCTTTATTTTCTTGAACTCATGGTTTTGGAAAGCTCTCTAGCTTTCTCCCAATAGTAAGTAAAATGTATTTTCAACTAGACTCTACATTGATAGAATGACAGTCGGTCTTTTTTAGATGACCTTTTAATTTGAGGTCAAATATAATTTTATGTCTTTTTTGACACAACCAAAAGAAGCCCAAAAGGTGTGTGTGTGTGTTTTTTTTTTTTTTTTTGAAGGAAAAGCTTACAGAAAATCCAAATTCCTAATTCTTAAAGGAGATATGAAACCTTATAAATTCTTAAAGCCAACTTTAACAAGCCGATGATGTCGAGCCTTACACTGCTTTACACCAATCTTAGTTATCTCATATATATCTCATACTAGAAAAACAAAAGAGGGCCTCTATTGGCATGACTTGCTTTTCATCCTCCACATCTTTTACACTTCAAAGTTTTATGAAAAATATAAAAGGTCTTTATAAAAATCAGACGCGTTATCCATTAAAAAACATCATTTTGAACAATTTTGTAAAATAAAGTTTTTCCAAAATCTATCGTTTAAATAGAATTTTTTGTCATTTATAATCTTTGTTTCATAAATGGCTAAAAAGTCCATTTAAACGATAGATTTTTAAAAGACTTTCTCCTAACAAAACTGTTCAAAATGATGTTTTCTAATAGATTATATGAACAATTTTTATGAAAACTTTTTATATTTTTCAAAAAAGTTTGAAGTGTAAAACATTTGGAGGATGAAAAGCAAATCTTTGGGTGCCAATAAAGTCTTCCAAAACAAAACGGTGGAAGAAGTTAATGGACCTTTCACTTGGGCCTTGGAGTTATGGATCATAATCCTCATGGGCTAGACCAATAAGCCACCACACAGAACAGTGTCTACATGTACATGAACATGTGTTTTTTTTTTTTCTTTTTTGTTGATATCAGGAGGTTTCAGATGCTTTGCACTTGACTAATCCCTTGGGTATATGCAATCCTGCCATCCCATATGTACTAGGCAATTACAGAACCAAAATCCGTGAGGGTAACTTGAAGGGGAGTGGTGGGAATGGAACTCAAGGCCTCTTGCATAGCAAGAGAGCCTTGGACCATCTGGTCCACCCCTCTAGGGTCATGAACATATGTTGTTGTTAGTAGCAATCCTCAATTTTACTTTACCCTAATTAGGTGGAGTTGATTTGAATCCAATAACTTGTATGATGCTATGAAGTTAGGGTCCTCTATTATATATGAGTTGAGTCCAATTGCTTTCTTACCTGGTTACTAATTGTCCATTAAGAATGTCATACAAACACAAGATTGAATTCAGAACATATGACCTACGTACAAAGGGGCCCATGAGGTGGTACAAAATGCTATTATGTCGACAATAACAGGGCTTTCCCTTATAATGGTTAATTTGTTTTGAAATAAAAAGGATGGTAATAAGCTACAACAATTAACATACAAAGTGACTGGAGTATTGCAATGCTCTTCATTGATGGTGATTCAACTTTTAGGCAAAGGAAGATGCAACATTGGCTAGTGACACAGCCCCATGTGAATTTCATTTGTCGTGGTAGGCGCGAGAGGAAGATCACCATTGTCAGCCTTATTGAAAAAACCCCTTGAACCCTCAAGTAATCTTGAAAATTACGAAACTGAATTTAAGTAATTAAATTCCAAAATTCTATTAAGCAATCTAATCAAATATCGTAGACAGCAGAGCTAGACTATGTTGTTTAGAGAGAGAGAGAGAGAGAGAGAGAGAGAGAACAAAAGCTCAATATCCATGTTTTATTCTTGTAAATTTCTCGCCACAATAAAGCATGAGAGAAGTATGTGAAACAATACAAGCTCACATATCCATCTTTTATTCTCTCCTCTCTTCACACAATGAAACATGAGAGAATCGAAGTATGTGAAACAAGCACAAGCTCACATCTTCGTCTTTTATTATTATTGTTATTATTTTCCTTTTCTTTTTCTTTTTCTCCCCTGAAAGCACATGCTTTATTTGCACAAGAGTTCCCGTTTTATTTTACGTGGGTATGAACTCAAATAATCATGAGAAAATGATTATGTGAGAAAGAGTTCCGTTTTATTTTATGTGGGTATGAACGAGTGTGCGCATAAACTGCTACCTCAGGGCAGATTTACAGTGAGGAATGTTTTAGATTATGAACTGGGAGAAGAATCGGGGATATGAACCCGAATCAGTAGAAAGTTGGGAAGTGCTTGAATTGCCCATGTTTTGAATAGTGATGAATGATGCTGCCTCTTATTTGGTGGTAATATTGGCATGGCTAGTTCATCCAATGCTCCGATGGAGAGCGATCTCTTGAGGGATTCGAGTGCTTCGTTGAAGCAAGAAACCATAGGTGTTTGAGAGACAGAATTGACATCTGAAGATGAGTTCTCTGAAGACCCTCCTTGGAAGTCTAGCTGGCCTTGTCCATCTGCTTCATCACTTTCTTGGGGAGCCATATTGACAGAAGCTTGAAACTGAAATAATTCAGTGTCTTTAAGAAGTTTGTTCTCCTTCATGCTCTCCTGGTCATTGAAATAGGTGACAATAAATGGGGAGGAGGAGCTGCCAGAGTTGATTTCGAAGTTGTGCCCTGGTTGTGAGGAGTTGTTGCTCCTCTGGCGAACTCGGCACAGAACCCAATCATCCAACTGAAAAATTAACCATAAAAGAGGGTAAAACAAAGATTCATAACAGTTACACTCAATGTGTAGAAAAGCCTTTATAGCACAACTAAACCAGAACTTACAAGGCCATTTTACCCACTTTTATATTTTTCAGGTGCTCAACCCTTTTTTGTTTTTTGGTTACTTATGATTGAAGGCTAGGGTTCGAACTCCTAACCTATCCTTTACCCCATCCTCCCTCGTTACTAAGCTAGTCCTAATTGCTTTTCATGTGTTCACTTTGATTACAGGAATCTAGCTACTCCTATAGTTTTGATTTGAGTACCGTAGCATGATTGTACGTTTGCCATTGCAAAAGGTAATGGCGGTCTAATCGAAGCTGGTCATTATCTTTCTTTTATTTCTTTTCAAAATGTTAATATTGACTTTTTTCAAAAGCAATAATAGTCAATCAAGATCAGATTTTTGTTACTAAAAAGTAATGATAGACTATTATGAGATCATTTTCCTTTTATTTTTTAGTCAAAATAATTTTGATTCATTTGTTGATGATCGAGTTTGCTAGATAGAATGATATGGATATACCTCAAGAAGAGTAAGAGATGGTTTCCACTAATATTTAAAAATCTTGTCTCAGCTTGGGTGCCTAGCTAGCAGATCCATAGATATGGATCGATAGGGATCTCGCTAAGATCGTGAGAAAGAATATGTGCGCTATCGTGGACTACAACCCAGGTTGATTGGATCCAATAAACCTTTGGGCAACCAAGCACATCAATTTCTAATCAACTTGGAGATATGATTGAATCACTTGAGTGTATCAAATTAGTGTGCCAACGCGTGCACACACTGTTTCTTTTTAACTTATTCATGCATGTTTGTGCGGCAGAACCTAATTGGGACAAGTGTGGATGATTATTGAAAGATTGTTTTATCCTGGAAGATGATTATATTACATTAAACCAAGTTGAATATATAGGCTTTCATGCACTAAACTTCATTTTCTAAATTGTTTGTCTTTTGTATTATTATAATTACTATTCTAAGAAGAAATAATTCTTGAATAAAATTCAAATTTATTCCCAATAAGAATATGCACAACCACTTCTAAAATTAATCACTACAAGATTCTATTATTAAATTAAAATTTTGATTTCTATTTCTCAAAAACGTGTTGCTCTAATGAATCAGACCTCAGTCAAGAAGGTTGGATCAATTTACATTAAGAAAACCATGTTTGCAGTGCATTGTCACCTCCTTGGATACTGTCATATATTCTTGCTTTCTTTTTCTTCAATCACCTTTTTTTTTAGTTCTTTAAAAGAAGGTTTGTAGCACTTAAAAACTTACCCGCATGGATCCCTTGAGCCTGTAGGAATGACGGGTATCATCAAGAAGCCGGTATTCATGCATCATCCAATTGGTTTTTTACGCCCTTGGGAGGATGACCTCTGTAAAATACTAGAGCCTTTTTCACCCCAAGACATTGCGATCCACTAGAGGTGAGGATCGGTTTATCAGTTCCAGTGGCTTTCCAGAAACCAGATGCAGCTGTTCTATTTGGACGAGCACCATTGGGATATTTTCGATCCCTTGGGCTAAAGAAAAACCACTCGCTCTCCCCAAAAGAGGCCTTTTCTAATTCACAAAAAAATATGTTGGAACAACAATTAACATCACGAAATAAAGAATCACCATCATGAATGTGAATGCGCGCAACATAAAAATTTCATGTCAGATCACCGCACATATATACCCACTGCACAGACATAAAAATGTCCCATTCATTCGCTTGAACAGCTAGTATCAGAAATAAATTAATGGTGAAATTGAGTTCATTTGAAGGAAGTTGAATCAGGTGCACCTTATAGTAAAATGACTGATATGTGCGTATAGATATATGCAAGAAGATGAGAAAAAAATGAGCATTGGATTAGCAAAAAAAATTTTAAAAATAAAATAAAATAAAACAAAAACAAAGATAAGGAGAGAGCACCAGGAAGTTCCCATGGATTGAACTTGTAGAGATCGACGTCAGCTATCATAGAAACTATTGGATTTGAAGAAGAAGATGATAATTTCTTCTTAAGATAATGAATGATGAGCTCTTGATCTGTGGGATGGAACCTGAACCCTGGAGGGAGGAAGGGAGCTAGACATGTTTATCCCTTCCATTGTCAGATAGTGGAAGATACTTTGAAGCTCTTCCTAGCTAGTATTTATAAGGAGAGATATCTTAATGGGGAAGCAGACTAATGGTGTGGGATCTTGGAGTAACCACCCCACCAACATATAATACTCATATATATTTCATTGTTGGCCTGTAATATATTCCTGTATTTTGTCTTATGTTTGGTTTAAGTGGTGCCTTATTTTCTATAATATACTTGGAAATTTTTTTGGAAAAAAAAAAAAAAAAAACCATTTCTTTACTTATATGTTTCTCGAATTTCACCAAAATTTGAGCATGATCCCAGCGATATGACTTACTAGATTGTTGATTTCTAATATAACAATCACACCCCATGATCTAGTGGGGTTTACGTGCTACATGAGAATTTCCCACTCTTTTCCTAGTTGTTTCCATGCATATGTAGTACTGAAATGTCCATGTAGTTTGCATAAAATGGGAAAAGACAGAATCACCTCGAAAACAAATTTGATTGTGACTAAGAGAAAATTAAAATATGTATAACTTCAAATAAAATTTATAATAAAATAAACAGTTGACGTAGTTTATTTCAAGATGATAAAGCTAAATATATGCACTATGAGTTTCTTTGATGGTTGTTGGATAAGGAAAACATTGTATTTCTCGGTGCTGTTCCCTACAATGTGTTTCCTCTTTTGTGCTTTCAAACAGAACCTTTGAAATACTCATGCAAATCCTGGTATCAATTGGCTGCATGGCATGGAAAGGTATGCACGTTCACCATTGATTATGCATGTAACAATGATGGGTTTTGTACTCTTCGTAATTATTATCCTCATCAATCAATATTTTATAATAAAATTAGTTTTGTTAATATTGCAGTGACCTAAAATAATGATCATGGCCACATTTGGATTAATCTGCCGTCTAAGTACGTCATTTCTCCTAGGTTATGTTTGGAAGCAACCTTAAGCAATTGAAATAGTCAATAGTGATTCTTATAGAATTTAGTTGGAAAACAACTGCTTCCAGCTAGGACTAGGGAATATATCTAAAATAATCAATATAATATATAGTGATTCTAGCTTCCCTAAAGTTGAATAAAAAATACACCCCATAAGTAATTTAAGGATTATGTAAAATCTTTTAAATTCATTTCCTATAGTGGAAGTGGTTTCTGCAAAAAAGCTAGGAACCATGCCTAGTAATTTTCACAACGATGTCCTAAATGTCAAGTAAAGGCTCCAGCCCAAACCCAGCTTAGGAAGATTTAGATTTGCTAATAACCATCTCAAACTGTACTTACGAAACTTAAATCTGCTTATAAATAATAGAGCTATATATGATCAAATCAATATATGCATTACATGTTTAGTGAAACTGACAGCACAACAAGAATTATCTTTAAATCGATCTGGTCTTGACAGTAGGACAACATTAATTAACATATTGTTTATTACATAAGCATAGCTTTTTTAAAAAATCATCTCCAATCATATAGTTACTATTAAGTAGTTGAATGTCATCATCCATGCATTTTTTTTTTTTTATAACATATATACAACAAAGAAAAATCTCTTCCTATAAGGCAAGAGCTAGAGGGAGGAGGAGGGGGGATGGTAACACTAAGTAAAGTTGATTTATTTCAAAGATCTTCCTCGTAGTATGTTGTGTTGACAGAAAGGTAACAGATTAAGATATAAAAGAGTTATACAGACTCCATAAAGTTGCAACCGACAGCAGTTTGATTCACAAAAAACCCATGTAATCTTTTTCCTTTATTTTTTAGGGTTTGGGGGGGAGATGAGGGTGTTCGAAAGTTCACCAAACAAAAAATAAAAAAAATAAATAACAGAAATATTTGAAAATATATAGTTCTTTGCTTTGACAAATTGATTGGCAGAATATTACATGGATGATTCGGTTGATAATTGTTTAGTGTTTTGTTGTATGCATAATTTGCATTGAAATTGGCACCTTTTGTTAAGTAACAACGTATAAGTTGAAAAGCTAAGTGGGTACTGGGGGAACAATGAGAAATGGAACCAGGGGGGGCTGACATTGGAAAATGAAATTACAGGACCAACCAAGACAGAAGTCTAGGAGAAAAGCCAAGGAAGTGGACGGGATAAATCAATCAAATTAGGAGAATGACAAAGCAATGCACCAGAGTACTAATTAATTTCAATAGATAATTTTCTCCAAAGCACTTTCCAAGCATTTCTGAGGTTTTCTATTGCACCTTATCCTGCTGTTTCCTACACATTTCGATTGCGCAGTCCCCATATAAGCAACACAATATGGGACAAATTCAGATTAACAATGCATTCTATTGAGAAACTACGTGAGTATTCCCTTGACCACAGTCCAACAACTGCATATAGAAACACAAACCTTGGATTTGCCAAAATTGGATTGAGGCTTTTGAAGAAACTATAGGATGGCATGTGTCCGGCCTGGACGAGAATGTCCCCACAGAACAACTATTTCATTGAGCTTTCAAAGAGTCATTTAAAAAAAATTGTGGATATGCACTGTGATCGAGCTAAATTCAGTTTGGCTTACTCCATATTAATTATATATGCAGGCGGCTGTTTTGAATCATCAATCAGAGTTGTCATTTATATTTGATCACATCTAGTAGTGCATATTAAGCATATCAACATATGCACTGTATTCTCTTTCTATTTTTTATTTTTCCTTTTTTTCCTGACCAAAAAGTAATGCTATACAAATATTACTCTTTTACTTCAATTTTCTACTCCATGACCTAGCATATTGTGGGCACCTCTTTGCATTTCAATATTTCACCAACAGGCTGATCATCATGTCTTCATTTCAATATTAAAATCCAAGTAAGAGAAGCATTTTTCCTGACCAAATTGTGCAGGTGAGTACACTTGTTGAGCAGCATCACAGAAAATAATTAACTGACTTTTGATAGCGACCTGAGTGCATAGGTGTCACTCTTTGCAGGGGATAAAAATGTGAAACTTTGGTCTATGAATCTGAAACAGTATGCTACTTCAACGGATGACCCGTTTAAAGTATATCAGAGAGGTATGTAATAACTGCCCTGTTTGTGACCCATGTACCAATATTAAAATTCGAACACTCCTAAGTATTATACAAGGATTTTTGCTTTCGAACTCACCCGTCGGTATTAAGGATTAGTATGTAATCTCTGCAACTCATTCTCTGCCCTGTTTGTGGGTTCCCCTTAAACATTGCCAAAGAGCAAATAGATGAGCAAATAGCATAAAATATATATCCCTTAACCATTTCTTTTCTAATCCATCCTGATATGACATTTGTTTTGAGTCACCATGCATTATTTTGTTTGACACATTTGTCAAGGAAGAGAAACAAAAGATCCTGGGAATGATAGCATAAGGGACAAAGAATGAGTTAGTAGTTCCACAA
The DNA here is from genome assembly GCA_039720395.1 of Liquidambar formosana. Taxonomy (NCBI): domain Eukaryota; kingdom Viridiplantae; phylum Streptophyta; class Magnoliopsida; order Saxifragales; family Altingiaceae; genus Liquidambar; species Liquidambar formosana. The sequence goes on from CM077835.1 coordinate 7,854,975, forward strand.
TAAGCTGTTTGTGAATAGTCGATCTGTGGCCTTCAGCTAGGTTGTAGGAGATTCTGATTTATAAATCCTAGGCGGCTCCAATTATGCGGCATAATATAGATGACCTGCTGATATTGATAGGACGGATGCTATTTGGGAATCTCTTTACTTTACTTAGTTAAGGTTGGTGAAGGAATATTGTCACCAAACAGACAAATGCCTGTAATATTAGATGTATTTTCCTATTACAGTCGAGTCCCAAGCTGACTCAGTAAAACTTAGCCACAAATAGTTTTGTGTGATTATCATATACTGCAAAAAGGGTAAATACTCTAGATCAACAAAATCAACACGGTTTCCTTTGTTGTTTTTTGTAAACCAACTTCTCCCTTTGTTGGAACTTGGAAGCAAGCTGGCTGTTGTCTATATGACCAAGCTAAACTCAACCATATTGGTATTCTAGTATTTATGTACAAATCTCTCGCTGATTTGCTATTGCTCCATGTACAAATCTCAGCACTTCTCACCTCTTTTGGGGACCAAAAAAGAAAGAAAAACGTATATTACTGATCGACATCCTAATTATGGTGGTGAGTTTATAAGTTGATATATTTCACCTCAGGTCCTCAGTGATAGCTTTCAGCATTTTTAGGATTCTTGTTCCCATGTCGAGCAGTATCAACATAGTGATATACTGATATGAAAACAACCTATCATATGGATGAAAAATAAGAATTTGATCCCCATGTAGCACGAGGGAATTGAAACTGTATTAGGAGGAGACGGATTTGAAAATTGCTTCAGTTGTCCATGTTATTAGTAGTAGATGCATTTAGTTCCTTATTTGGTGGTAGCAGTGGTTCTTCGTCCAAAGCTCTGACACAGACTACCGTTCTTTTAATGGGTTTGAGCGTGTTTATAAGGGGAGTACTGTCCTGTATTCATGCATTATCCAGTCAGCTTTCACCCCTTGGGAGGGTGGCCTTCACAAAAGGCTAGAGCCTTTTTCACCCCAAGGCATTTCTGCGCATGAGAGGTGAGGATTGGTTTATTGGTGGTCTGGCTTTCCAGAAACCAGATCCACTTGCTGTGTTTGGAAAAGCACCATTTGGATATTTTCTATATCTTGGGCTTCGGAAAAACCACTCACTCTCTTCAAACAAAGCCCTGTCTACAGAAATACTAGGAACTACATTAAGCATGACATATACCTAATCTAACACAACAAATTGCTTACAAATGACAGGACCCATGGGGGAACTTGTAAAGATCAATATCAGCTATGATAGAGACTAGAGAATTTGAGGGTGATGAAACTTTTTTGTTTTTCAGATAATGGATGATGAGTACTTGATCGGTAGGATAGAACCTGATTCCTGGTGGAAGGTTAATTTTGGACAACAGAGATTCATCCCTTCCATTATCATTCATTAATAAAAATGAAGGAATCTCCAAATGTAATGAGCTTTTTGAGTAATAAGGAAAGAAAGATTTCTGAGATCAGGCAGAGAAGATTCTTTGGAATCTTGGAGCAACCACCATAATCTCAAAATACAAAGGATGTAAGACCCTTGAAATATCTTTGCCTCAAACACTTTGTAGTAGCATATTAGATGGACAAATATCTTAATATTTTTATTCGTCATAAATTTTTTTTTTTTTTTTTTTTTTTTTTGGGTAAGACCAAATTACAGTTTATCTAATAATCAAAACAGTATGCAGCACAGAGCCTTATTCATTGTCTGTTATGAAAATTTCTTCATTCAAACTCAACCTCGATAAAAAAACAATATCACTCTAACCCCCACCAAGTCGATCAAACCTACAAACATGGCTGCCATCGGCTCTTGCATTGTAATCCTCATGCCGACAATTGAATTCCAAGTAATTCCAGCCTGTCTCCAACCTTACAGAAAAATTACTAAGTGGTTGATATCGTCTTGAGCAATGCTTAACAATATGTCAAAAAAGCACACAAAATGTTAAAGAAATGATCAATATAACTCACAATATAACCTCAAGAAAGCGACCCCAAATGATTTTGACAGCATAAAACAAGATTCCCGACGTAGTGTCTTAATTACCATGTTTGTCTTCTTTTTCTTTTCTTCCCACCTTATCTTGAAAGTCTTCTATAAGCTTATTGCATCATCCATGATCTATGCAATTTTAAAATTTTCAAAGCAGCATTATATGGGACAAAGGAAAAGTTTCTGATAGTCATTATTGAAATTGAGTGAGGATTCCAGAAAGTTTGAGAGATTTTGGTTCTGCAAACCTAGGTGGCACCGATGATGTGGGTCCAAATCAATGCAACTCTCTGATTTTGATATGGGGATTTATATCTGGGACCCATTTGAATTGTTTGGTTACTCGTGGAAGAGTTCAAACCAGAGGTGGCAGCCTTCTACAAAACAGCCAGAATTGGGGGGGTACATTTGCTTTAAGGAAAATGCTATTCTCCGCGAATCCTCCATCCCAAATACACATCTAGAATGTTTGTTATGAATGGAACAGTTTGAATCGATGGTAGAATTTCATGTTGGAATGAACTGAAAAAAGGGACGGGCCACGCCACTAGAGACAGGGTATCCATGTTTTGTACAGTTTCAATACTCCTACTGTGAGAATGAAGCAGCAGGAGCACAATTCTGTCTATTGTTGGAATCAATTAATGATGCTATGTGTTCCATTGACTACTTTTATGGCAACCTTCGTGCTATCATTAAACACCTCGTAATGGAAACTAATCGCAACCACTTGTTTACCCTGTCTAGGAAAAAAAAAACTTGGAAGAAGTGGTGACCGTTTCCCCCCTTTTTTTTTTAAGACTAGTCAAATAATATAATCTGGCACTAGCATGCTAACAAGAGGATATCAGCTGTCCAAGGAAAGGGTCTAAATGGGACTTGAATTCAAAATCTCTCATACCAAGCTGCATCCACAATAACATAGACCATAAGGCCATTGGTAGCATGTAAACTAAAAAATTGCAGACTTTGAAGATAAGACTAGTTATCGGACAAACTTTGAGCTCATGTGCACTAGAGAAGATAAGACTAATAATGCCCACTACCCAGCATGATAACAAGCACAAAACATACTGCTACAAGGATCATTGATCCAGCCTACTTAGTGACCATCTGACAGATAGCCAAATAGGATGAGTTCCATTACATACTTCATTTTTCTGTATCTTTTTTTCTCTTCTATCAACTATTATAATTGAACCCTCGACCCTTCCCTGCCCTACCTTCTCATACTAGTTCTATACAAGCCAAACCCGGCTCCACAAGTATCTTCAAAAACTTACCAATGAAAAATCTGAGATACTATTTCCCAATATATAATACCTTGAGGTAACGTAGAGCTGGCCATTTTCTGCACTAAGTTGGTAAGACCCATAAACACCCAAATATGTGTGTGGTAAAATAGTATTCAGAGGAATGTTGTTGTCATAAAAAGAAGGAAAAGGACATTTTGTTTCTCATTCCCCACAACACAGTGGCATACATGCAAGTGGTTAACTCATATATGCCATGCAAGATTTGGGTCCTGCAAAAGAAAAAAAAAATCATATCCTTGGGCCTAAAATTGAATAGACTATACGATTACGACCATTTTGATTACTACGGATTGACACATGAAGTTAGTAATTTAATGGCATTGCCAACTGCCAAGATTGAAGAATAATAAGTGGAAAGATTGGTAATTAAGACAAACATAATAATTTAGGAGGTATGACATGTTAATGACCATGCTACGTCCATATAAAATGAAAAAAAAATTTATTATTTGAAGATTTAGGATTAAGGTTAATTAATAAAATATTTGGTCAGCCTTCAAAAAAATTTGGCAATTGTTTAGAAAAAGAAGGCGGCATGGAACCTATGGCTTACAGAAAGAAATTTATATTAAGGACAAAGCACTGTACGCAATCTCTTACAGCAGAATTGATTCCCCAAACCATACCTTCACAGCATTCTAATTTGGAGTTTTCACTAAATCTGAGTTCAATGGACTGATTGCAATGACTCAGCAATTCTAAAACCTTGGTGAGGATCTAATAAAGTTCATAGAGAGTTTGAGACCTAAGAATCAAGTCCAATTTTGAAATTTGAATTTAACCTGAAACTGAGTACAAAACGTTTTTCCTTAACCATACACCAAACTATTTTCATGCACAGACATGTACATATGTGCATAAGATTTTTTTTTTTTTTTTTTTTGTTTTTGGATCATGCAAATTGACATAAATTTGAGTTTCCAACCATAATTTTATCCATATAAGAATTTTTTTTATTTTATTGATTGATTTGTTTATTTATTTTAACAGAGTATACAAACCTTAGGCCACCTATTTAACTATGTACAACTTTACATATATACAATTGATAGTCGCAATCGTGGGACAGTGTCCCTGGACAAAACTTGTCCTCCCATATATTAAAAGAAAGATCAGACATTCCCAGAGTACAATTGATAGACAACAGCAAAAATTGAAAGAATATTAAAATAATAAGGATGACAATTATCATATAAGCCCTGTTGTTAATTTCTTAACTGCCTCTAGATCCATATGCATTTTTAAAGGGTTAGGGTTGAGTTTATGCAACCTTTTAAAGTTCAGATTTCCTTTAGTATTAAGGCTTCTTTTTTTTTTATTAAAAAAAAAAAAATTGTGTATGGAGCTTGGTGTCACATTTTGCTCCAAAATTTAGCAGGTTATCAAGCAGAAAATTCTAATGGATTGATCTGTCAGCTTATCTTGGTGATAGATGGCCAATTAGAAGGAGCCCACTACATACTGATTTTATTGAATCTGAACCCAGCTTCCCAAAAAAGAAACAAAAAAGAAAAAATCCACTTCCAGAAAGAGTCTAGCACATAGGCTTGTTTGGGAATTTTGAAAACCTGATTAGGCTGGGTTTGGTCAACTCCCTCAATGTTAATTGGTTTACAAACAGAAAGGTGTTCATGCAATGCTAGCAAATTTACGAGAAAAATGAACTTATCAAGTAGTAATGAAATCAAAACAGGTCAGACTCATCTTCAATTGATTAAGGTTTTAATTCTTCCGAGGCAACCTCATGCACAAATGATTTGATTAATAGAAGCTATCTAAGGCTCTGCAACACAACCGACCGTTTAGCTGCAATAATTCCAGCAGGTCCATAAAACACCCAAAATGGGGCAATAAACTTTGTTATGAAAGGGAAAGGTAGGAAAAGGACACATTATATTTTCATTTCCCCATTTTGGAATCTGCAAGTGTAGCCTTAGTTGGGCACTTGGAATGACTGAGATGCCAAAGCATGCAGCTGTACCCTTTGCTGAAAATACATTGAGCCAAAGACTCAGAGAGGAATTTTCACCATCATGGTGGGACTGTTTTGCTAGTGGTACCCCTCTTGGAGTCTGAGTTGAGATTACTAAGATTGTGCATGCTTATATATAAGCCAGACATTGGGTTGATCAGATGCTAGAGAGGGTTTGTGATGGATTAAGTTGTTTTGTATACATGAGGTCCCTCCCTTTTAGTGAGAAGTCAGCTTCAGGCTGCTTCTCAAGGAGTCCTTCGTATAATAAACATTCCATTGACAGGGGAGAGAAAATTGAACCGTCTAGACGATTATAAAAATTCCCCCCCCCCCCCCCCCACCTTTTTTTTTTTGCAATATAGGTATTCAGGCCTTCGATCCGACCAATTTTCTGGACATGGATAAGATCATCGACCATTTTGCAATGGTTAAAGGGAAAGCAGAACTCAGAATCATTTGAGTACTACAATATGGACATGTAATGTTAGTTTGATGGTGCTGCCGACTATCAAAGATAAAATAATGTTAAGACAAGCATGAGAATTTAAGTGGTAGGGTACGTCAAAACTTTTACTCTGTGAAGATTTGGTATTATAATAACAAAAGTTCTTTTTTTTTTTTATTAAAAAAAATTATTAAATGTTCAATGGCCGCAATAATTATAACCATTTTAATGAAATTCCCTTGATTTGGACAGCTATTAATTTGATTTAGGATTTTTGCCCAAATCTAAATTCACTGGAATAGTCTATGTCGACTCATGACCAAATTCTAAAAGCGGGCATGGCAAGGACCTAAATGTTCATAGAATTGTATTGAGAGCCAAGAATTCATGTTCAAGCCCAAACTTAACCTAAATCGTGTGAACAAAATGTTTTTCTTATCTCACCAAATAATAGGGGGAATTACAGATTAGTTCGGCAACAGGCAAATAATTATAGTTAGTAGTCATCTACCATGAAGTTAGTAATCATTGTATTGATATGTAATTATTTACCAGTAGCCGGACCAATATGTAATTGCCCTATTATTGTTATTTAATACATGTAAAATATATGTAGGATACATTTATTTCGAACAATTTGGCATAAATTCGAGTTTCCAAGCAGTAGTTAGACCACAATATCTGAATATGGACCCTGAGTTTTGAACTATTTAATGCCCTAACTGGCAAATCTGTGTGATTGAGCAGAAGCTCCTCCAAGCGCCAACATCGTGACCATGCAGACATAGAGGCCCATTTTGCTATCTAATGGGCTCAACTATTCACAGATTTATATGTACAATTGGTTGATTTTTATTTTTTATTTTTTTAATGGTACAGTTGGTTGTTCCAATCATAGAAAGTGATAGATAACTACACAAATTGAAATATACAAAAATAATGGGGTAGGATCAAATTATATTTGGTGTAAAATCATCTTACATCTATCAATTCCCTTTTTTATCGGATTCGTATTCTACTGAACCGATTATTCGATTAATACTCCTCTAATGCTTGCATGTCATATTTCATTGATCGGGAAATCAAGAAACATCTTTATGGATGAGATAGCTCCAAATTTGTAATGAGCTTAATACTTGACATGTATGACATTTATAAGAAGATTATTTAATCTAACAATCGGTTTGGTGCAATGTGAAACCTACAAAAATACATTCCTGAGTGTAAGATTAAAAGGTTATATATACACCAAGCATAATTCGATCCTACCTCTAAAATACTAATAATAACAATGATCATATAGGCTGAATCGTCAATTTCTTACCTACCTCTAGATCATATGCAATTTTGAAGGGTCTGGATTGAATTTAAGCGACCCGTTTAGCCAACTGGATAGGGTTTAGCTAGATTGCCTTGTCTCAACTGGTTGATGTTAAAATTTAATTTGGGGTACCCTCGATTATTTAAATAACCTATTAAACTATGGAGCCTAGAGCCACATGAGGCCCAATAATCATTGCCATTTGCTCACTTCATGCTGTACCACTGGCCTGTAACCTTGGTATAATATAATGAGATATTAAACCAGGTAATTTTCAAACACGAACATGGTTACTGTCTAGTTTGCCTTGGTTAACTCTTGAAAAAAATCAGTTGGTCACTTATGGGCACTGATCCCATAAGGAGACTTGAACTTATTTCTCCTCTATGAAAAGGAAGGTTAGGAGTTCGAATCTTGAATCCCTAAAAATTGGGTTGAGAGACCTTATCCTATTAAATAGACTATAAAATTGTAGGATGTACATGATTGTACCAAAAAGGAGTTCACTAAGATCACATTTTGTGCTCTCATTCCCTTGACTTTTTAAGAGAAATATAGTTTAGGAAGGAGACATACATTTGCCCCCGGTCTCCATTCTATATAGATAATGCCAAGTTGGGTGGGGATTTTCAAGTTTTGACATATTCACCTCCACAATGTTCATGCACTTTCCATTAGAACACTAGAAATGAAGAAAGTTCATAGTATTTATGATGAGTCACCAAAGGCGACCCAACAAGTGCAGATGACCTTGAGTCCAACATCCAATCATGGCATTGGGAGTGGGGAACAATGCACCCCTTCCAAACGACATGAATCTTTGGGCTCCTCATCAATCAACGTTGGTAACAGTGTTTTGAGGGGTCAGGACTAGACTGATTTGTTGTCCAGGAATTATTATTAGTTGTAATGTCATTGTCTATGACCTGAAATTGAAAAATCACAAGTTTTTATAGATTATCCATGCATCAATAGGATCATACCCCCATAAATATTGCAGGTGGCACATCAAATCAAGTCATGCCTCTGCAATTGAAGGTTTGCTCAAGCATGCTTCCTCATGGTTTGAAAATTTAACTCTACAAGACAAATTTGACAATTCACTCAAGTAGACCGTGGCCTTATCTGTATTTTAGGAGATTAATAGGATCTATACCCTATTGAAAACACCCTCCCAAAAACAGAACAAAAAAAAAAAAAAAAAAGAATCGATAATGGTTTCCAGCATATGTGGTAGCACTTTTTCTTTTGGGGCCTGGGGCATACCTCTGCACTAAGTCCTGGAAGCGTATCTTGGTTCCCTTGAGTACTACAACCAATTTTTCTGTAGTCCCAAAAAATAGAAGCCCATTTCGCACTTTGTAAAATGATTGATAAAGTTAGTGGATTTGGGTTGTAAAATCTTGGAAAACAAATTCGTCTCCATGCCTTGTATCTCAATAGTGGCTCCAACTGCATGTCCAACTGCATGTTCAATCAAGAAAATAAATTCCATCTGAAAATTCTTTTAGGACAATAGTTATAACAACAACAGTGACAACAACAATAATAAAAGGATTATAAATTAAGAGTCAGGATCAAGGGATACAATTTTTTATATGATTTTTGAGTTACTGGATTCTATAAGATCCAACAATCCCTTTATTATACTTTTTTTCACTCAACATTTTTAATTACCCTTGGAACCCATTGCAAGGTCCAACGATTCAAAAATGGTGTGTAAAATTGTATCTCCTAATCCTGACCCATGAATTAAACTAAAATATAAAACTATTAAAGATTGGGTTCATTGTCATGAGTGGACCAAAAGAGAGTGGGTCATTAGCCATGTGAACATCAGGTGTACATGAAAATGAAGTTAGCCAATCCCAAACCTTTCCCTTTTATAATATATATGTGAATTTTGAACCAAACTCCTCTATATAATAAGTTGCAAGGTTTTAGTCCCTAGTACTTCAAACTTCATAGTCCATATGGATTACTTCAAATTCCAAGCACAAAAACACCTACCCAAATGGAACAAAAGGAGGCTCACCCAAGACCAACAAAGGCTCTTAGAAACAAGCTTCAATTTCAACACGAAACTTGAACCAGACCGCAAGTTCCAGCTCGCCCAAGAACTGGGTCTGCCGCCGAGGCAAGTGGCTATATGGTACCAAAACAAGCGAGCTCGGTGGAAGAACCAGAGCCTGGAGATGGATTACAAGGCCCTCCAACTAAGGCTAGAAAATGCCTTGGGAGATAACAAGAGGCTCGAAAAAGAAGTTCATAGGCTTAAACAAGAGTTGGACAAGGCCCATAAGATGTTACTCTCATCATCAAACACAGCTTACTCCTCCTTCTCTTCGCTTTCAGCCTCTTGTGATGAAGATGGAAGCTCAAGCTTTCTTGATAACTCCAAAAGCTGTTTGGAGAAGGAGTTCTATGCTTGTTTGACCGGCGGAGAAGACCAGTTATGAAAATTCAATGGTCATGATTTCTTTGCTCCATCAATATATATCTTGGTGGTGGCTTAGAATTTTTTATTTTTTATTTTTTTTCCTTTGAAACATGGTATCTCAGGCCTATTTCCATCAAGGTTTGGGCGTAAACTAGTTCTAGGCCATAATCCACCCACATGCCCATACATCCAATAATAAGATGACAATGATTTGACCTTAGGACTTTTAGTTCTTAAACCGTTATCCTTTATCATCCATGCTACTCTTGCATATTAGTGATAGTTTAGATGAAAACGTTGTAGATGTTGTCAGTTGTCAAGTATGAGTCATAATGTTAACAGCTGACCTTATAATGTTCATTACTTTTCAAGCTTCATATGGTGTAAAGTGTATATCTTTTATGTATATATATAAGATGATAATCAGGTAAGGACATGCTGATATAACGGAATGGGAAAAAAGGTTTGAATTGTTTTTGACAATGTTGCAACTTACAAGGGTGTTAAACTGTTGATTAAACCAAAATCATTCCCCCCTCCCCCTCTCTCTTCTTCCCTTTTTTTTATTTTTTTTTTAAACAGTAGTTAACTGTTAGTAGGTTAGCATTAAATATGTTGGGTTTGTTGTCCTTGTCTTAGGTCTATGACTTGAAAAAAGATTGATTAGCTAGGGCAGGGGACCATCTAATTTGGTTGAGTCTGTGCAGTCAAGCTAGATAGATCATATCCCATCAATCTAGACTCTTGTTCGTGCAAGTTTCATGTTCCTCATAACTATTAATTGATGGAAAATACTTTTCTTGATTGAATGATAAATTTGCTCTGAAAGGGAAAATGAGAAATGAAGGTCACCTCATTTTACTTGAACTTTTTAAGTTTTTTTATGACCCAAAAAATGGAGTATGCTTTTGTATGAAAGCCACAGTTTTGTTTACCATATCTGAAGAATGGGAATCATGTGGCTAGAGATGTCTCGAATTCATTAAATTGATCAAGAATAGCAGTTATGGCCCTGGTGCTGGGACTATCAAGGGGAATTTATTTTCTGCCTAGGAGAATTGTGAAATCGTGTATGAGTCATGAACATAATTTAACTTGAGAGAACAACATAAATATATATTTTGTGGTGTGCTTCTTTTCTCACTTCATTTTTTTTTTTCATGATTGTCACTGTGTAGAGAGAATATTTATTCTCCCAACGATATATATGAAAGCGCCACACTCTACAAACTAAACCATTATGTGATTATAAATATAGAAATTCTAAGTCACATAACTTCTTGATGATAATTAAATTCTAGGCATATGGGATGGGAGGACTAAAGTGTGCCTAGGAGAATTAGTCTAGTGCAAAACATCTAGAACCTCTTGATATTATAAAAAATAAAATAAAAATAAAAAGATCATTGCATGTTTACTCACTCGGCTTTCTTTGATGGAAAGGAAATTGGATCCTTTGTAAGTTTTTTCATTGCAGGGATTTTGTGTGGCTTTTCATGGCCACCTCATTAATCGTTTGGTTTGCAAATGAATAAAAAAATAAAAACTATTGGATCATCAAACCTTGTAGGGTATGAAAAACCCTACAAGATCCCTTCAAGAAAAAACCTAAAGAGAATCCAGGTCCTCTGTGATGTGATAGAATGGGCTGCACACATAATTTTCTAATCTTCAACATTGTGAAATAGAATTAATTTACTTGGCGTGACAGCATGGCATTTACACAATAGCTTGATACAAGCTTCTAAATATGAACACCGTAGAACAGTGGTACAAAAACTTAAGCCTATCTTGAACGTAATCAAATTGGTTCATGAAGTTTCAACCTATGGTGAACACTGATCGTAATTACCCAAAAGTCACTAGATTGGTCGTAAAATGTCAGCATGTCATTTTATATACATTTGTAAAAGAAAAATGAAGCTAGAAGACAATGAGAATATACTTTGTGAATATTTCTATACGTGTGAGCGTTTTTTAATGATATAATCAAAATGCTTACACACCTAATTGGACAAAGTCCATGAAAATTACTATGAAAAAAAATGACGAGAGTTAAACTCAAAACCTATTACTTGATAGAGTCCGTCAAAACCACTTGGTCCAACCCACGAGATTATGCAGCATACTCACGCTCGCTTCCTATGTCTATATGAAATGTTGGTTGGACCAGGCCATGGGTTAGCCCGAATCTTAGACTTAAAGGTTCCATCAGCCCTACAATCCGAATCTGATCGAAAGGCTTTGGAAGCATCACAGACAAGTTGGGTCGATTTGAAAGCAAATCCAAGCCCCAAAAGTCGAATAAGTTGCATAAAGCCCAACCCGACGCTTCCTCATGTTGGTATGGGAACTGGCTATTCCCTCTCTTCCCCCACCCCCACCCCCGACATTTTTATCACACCCCATTCCCATGTTTTAGGTTTTCAAGGTTTTATATAAAATTTTAAAAAATTTTACGAAAATCGGCCACACTATCCATTAGAAAACATCGTTTTAAACAATTTTGCAGAAAAAAGTTTTTCTAAAATCTATCATTTAAATATACTTTTTAGTCATTTACAACATTTATTTCATTTTTTACCAAAAAATCTACTTAAACGATAGATTTTGGAAAAACTTTGTTTTGCAAAGTTATTCAAAATTATGTTTTCTAGTGGATAGTGTGGTCAGTTTTTTATAAAAACCTTTTTATATTTTGCAAAATATCTTAAAAACATAAACTAAAGGTGTGATAATTTTTTTTTTTTTGGGGGGTGGGGGGGTTTGGAATTGCCGTTCCTTGTTGGAATTGACCGAACCAAACTCAAGTTGGTCGGACAAGTTGGGTTGGAGGTGCTAAGTCCAAAACCCAAGCCCAACTCTAGCCCAACGATAATTAAAGAACTTTGACCGAGCTTGCCAATTGGTCAAGTTGGGTCCATTCAATATGGCCAATTTGCAGCCCTAGCTTAACCATGCGGGGCTTCTTAATTCCATTTATATATTTTCAAATGAAATGAAAAAAGGGACGGTGAGTGATCATGCCCATTTTCTATGTAATTTCAAATCCTTAACTTTAAGGGGTTAGTCTAGTGATAGGTCGACTCTTGATAAGTATTTCAGAAAGTATAAGTTGAATATTCAAAACTCCATTAAAGCATTGATTCCCATTAAGAGTACCGAAGCACCTAATAATTACTTAACACGTGTGGGAAAGGGGGATTACATGTACATAAGGGAAGAGTACTCATCCAATAAATAAGTGGCCGGTATTTGTGCTATTTCTCTTCTTTTTTTTTTTTTTGAATCAAGTAAAAAGGGTCAAGTATCAAAGAATGACCTAAAAACCCAACTAGAGTGGCACCCTAAGCGCTCCAAATCATGTAATATTAGCTCAAATATTATTAATAAAAGAATGTGAATAATACAATGAAAAAGGAAAGAAACAAAATAAAAGGTCTAAAGCTGGTGAGTGATGACAAAATGCATAGACAAGAACTACAGTTGCTGATGACAAAATGCTCAAGGCATTTCCTTCTTTTCTCTTCTTTCCTCGTTTTTTTTAGAATATATAGTAGAATTTGTGTTCACCTAGGCTATGGAGAACAACATAGGGGTAATGATAAGAATGATGACTAAGGTTTGACGTTGGCAAAGTTTTCAGCATTAAATACCATTTATTTGGCTGCTGGTTTTATTCATAACGTGACACATTCAATGGCAAATAACTAAAGAATCGAAAGCTCTCTCCACTTGCATCATCATCGCCATCATCACTCAACCGATTCATACAATGACAGTTTTGTATTACTACTTGACTTGAATAAACACCTTTCTCCGTATCATAGCTAAGCCATGACATATGAAAAAAAAAAATTGAACTAGTGATCGAATATATATGCATGAGAGGAGTAGGCCCTGTCAATTTCGTCGGCGGTGGTCCATGGCAGGCCTGGTGGATCTAAAAGACAACTACGTACGAGACGTGTTAGGTCGACCACATTGAAAGTTGAACGGACAAAAAGGAAAAAAAAGAGGTGGGTAATTAATGGATCTCCAAGCCGACCCATGAACTGAAACATGAGGTTTACAATGCTCTTACGTACCCACTTTCTATAAACAGGATGATTCCGGACTTGAGAAAGGACCACATGGGTTTCCAAGAACAATCGAGACATTTATATGTGCTACATGCATGTCGGAGCTCCTTGATTGGTTAGGAATTCTTTAGGGAAAAAATATTTAAACAAGAAGCAAGTGCATGACATAGTGAATGATCAATGGACGTGAGTATTGCCACCATATAAATGCATGACATTCCTTTTAATTTTTATGATTAGGAGGTAAGTGGGTTCGATTAAGACTAAGATTTTCCTCAATAAATTTTTTTTTTCCTTTTTTCCTTTTGTTGCCAACTTGACTTCCCGTCAATCCACCCCGCACTAATAGCGACTCACGATCAATTGGATAATAGAACACTGCTTATTAGGGTTTGTTTTTTTTTTTATTACCTATTGTCCAAAGACGAAAAAAAAAAAAAAAAAAAAAAAAAAAAAAAAAAAAAAAACTCTTAAAACAAAATAGGAAAAGGACGTGAGATCGAGGAGAGAGAAAAGACTTGAGGACTCATCATCAGGATCTCACTTCATCTTGAGCTAGCTCCTCTTATCAGCTATCCAAGATTGATCTCCTTGTGTCTTGCAGTAATAGAGGAATTAAGGGTGGAGCACCCCTTCCAATAGCGGGCGATGACAAACCGACACTTTTAACTAAACAAAGGCAACTTCCATGCCATTATTCTACCATTGCATGGCCCAGAATGATTAATTCTTATTAAACTTGTCGCCTTATTTAATTAATTATAACGTGAAAAGCGTTAGGCCTTTGTATTTTGATTGTGGACCCATCACCAAGTCGGTGTATTTTTCACATTTTGAATAAGAAAAAGAGTCGGGGCCCCTACCATGCATACTAAGTCTATTTCATTTTTGCAACGGTGGGTGCCTAAACGCGTAGACAATTGTCCAGACATATGGGTCCCATTTTTTATTTTTTTATTTGGAGAGACCATCATCACAAAAGCACTTATTAAGTATATGTAAGCATTTTCCTAAGTGGGGAAAAAATGAATATTGCAAAATGATGTCCTAAATTAAAATTATCACGCTAGCTAGCGTGATCAAAATTATAACCCTTAAAGAAAAGTTATTTTTAAGTAGTTGTAGGGACTGCATCGTGGCAAAATTATCGAATTTTTTCAGAAATTGTCAATTCTTACCCGGGGAGGGGGGGAGGGAATTGTTAATTCATATCTCGGGTTCACAAGAAATTAAGATACATGCGCATGACTTGCGAAATGATTTTATGCTATGATTGCAATAAAACGGAATGACAAACTAAGATTATGATCTTCAAAGATGCTTAGAGATGAGGAAAAAATTTGCTTTTGCAACCCAATGGGTTAATCTAATGGCAAACTAGGTTTTGATAAGCATCTTGAGAACGATAAGATGAGTGTTCAAAATTAAACCCCGTGACAGTCAATCCTCCTTGAAGGCTATCCCCAAGTTGGTCCCAAAGGCCCTAAAAATTGTATGATGTGTGTGGGATGAAAGAGTTGCATATATCCAAAGGATTAATCAAAATCAAAACTTCGAACAACCTAATTATTAAAAATAATATATAAAAAATAAAAAATAAAAAAGGCTTTTGCACCTGCTCGTGGATTAACACTCATTAACTGCCTCCACTAGGGGGTTAATCTGCCAATGGGTCTAACAGCACTGTGCACGAGATAAAGTTGCAAAATTTTGACTTTTTGTTGAGTAATATTAAAAAAGAGTTTGGTATGGAAATTACCTTGGCCAAATGATAAATTATGAAACTATAGGAGAAAAATGGGAATTCAACTTTACCTTATCAAGATTCTAACAAAGCAAACCCTTAGAAATAAGCATAGTAATGAAATGAAATTGAACCACGTACCTCTCTAAATTAGGGTAAGAGTTACATAATTTCTTGATTTCACCAACCTTTTATCATCCGATCTTTTATCACTCTCATTATATATCTTAAGTAGATAAGTTAAAGCTATCATGTGGGACTTAAAAAAAAAAAAAAAATCATAATCATGTTTCCTACATGTACCAAAAGTAAATATAAAATAAAATTGAAACAAATCAAGCCCACTTATATACAAAAGACTACAAGAGAAAAAACAAATTAAAATGAGAAGATGATCTACAAGCTATGGAAGAAAAAAAAACAAATTCTGCATTCCTCCTTAAAAAATTTTTGAGAAGGAATCCACATGAAAACAAGAACAGAGAGAAACAGAGGAGTTATAGCCACAAAGCCCCAGCTTCTTTCAAGATGGGCACCAATTCACCAGAAATATGCGTAGACATGACTCTGTCAAGCCCTCCAAACAACTTCCCTCCGACGAAAACCGCCGGAAACTGCGGCCGGCTGTCTTTTTTCCCTTCTTCCACACCCATAATTTTCAACAGTTCATCAACCACAGCACCTTCCTCCTCCTCATCAACCTCGAAAACCGTGGGGTTCACGCCCAGCCCTTGTAACAAACGTTTCACCACGTGGCACATGCAGCACCCACGTCTCCCAAACACGATCACGGCGTTCTCTGACACCAGATTCTTCACACTTTTCACGCCATCAATAACTCCTCCACCAGCGATGACACCGTCACCCGCCAGTGAAGGGCCGCCGGTGGAAGCCGGTGGCCATGTCCTGTATGGAAGTGCTTCTTGCATATATGGTATATAATTATATATATAATCCAATACAAAGATTTTTTAGAGAGAGAGGGAGGTGCTGGAAGGGGGAGGAAGGGGGCCGTTTATATCATGGGAGGTTGGGTGGGGATAAGTGGGGAATGGGAAGACTCTAACGTCAACGCCAGCTACGCATTCTTCTACGTCACAGCTACTGTAGATGACGTGGTGTGACGTCACTGTTTGGCTCGACTGATTCCCAGTAGCTACGTCCCGGTTGAAAATGACCCCCGTTGTTTTGTTGCTTTCCCTTTTCATGGAAAATTTGTCGAACCCGCGCGAGCGTTGAGAAAGTGGAGGTGCACTGTATCATATCATTGCACAAGAGCATGGCGCTCTCGACTTTTGAAATTGAATTCCACCGATTTGTTTTCCTCCAAATTTTCGAACTGTGCCATGGGAGTATTCCACCACCTAAATCCAATTTTGCTTGGTGTCGGTTCATTAATTTGAAATTTTGATTTAGGATGTTGGATTGTACTCATTGAATCATCATTTCTCAATTTTGCAGATCAAAAGATCAAGTGGTTCATGTCCAAATGTGATAGAGAACCTGGTAAATAAATAAAATAAAATAAATATTTTAAAAATGCTACATGGTCTGATTATGCTTGTGCATTAAAAGTAACCAAGAATTTCAATCAAACCCTGTTAGACATGAAAGAACCTCACACTTTGATTGGTTAATCAAACCACATGATATAAAATTTTGTACCTAAACTCTTATGGCATGTTTGTTTGGCCGGAAACGGAAAAAATCAAAGTAAAATAGAATGAAATTTCAATGGCAAATGACTCATTTAATGGCGAGTGAAGGCCACTCATTATTGAAATCTTATTCTATTCAATTTTGATTCCAGTCAAACAAACATATCTTATGAGTCTTCTAATAGAAGGACTCATGTCTTAAAATTTATACAATATCCTTAAAATAAAATAACAGCTTGTCTATATACCAAGCTATATACCCATGAGGGTGACTCATAGGTGAGCGGGAACTTTAGATTCCATAATGAAGAAAGTTTAGAAGTCTCATGTAATAGATAAACAAAAGGATAAGAACTTACCACTTGTTCTTTAGGATATATATATATATATATATATATATAGTCCCTTTCTTATGAAATTAATCTAATTTAATTTTGCTTTAAGCATCCTCCAAAACTCTACTTGTGACTTGAATTTTACGAAACCAACCGTTGGATTAGATAACCCTATCATGTAGGTAATGTATGCCAAATATCAAGTTGATCCGAGATTGATTATTATTCAATCCAAAACTCATAATTTTTTATTCAATAACAATTGCTCATTTTGGACATTTATGGATGAAGCAATTTTTAATCTCAGATCAACTTGATTTTTATCATGCATGGTTTTCATATGAAGTAAATCTAATCCGGTATTTGGCTTTGCAAAATTCAAGTCACAAGTAGGGTTTTTTTAAGATAATCTAATGTAAAGTTAACTTAGGTTAACCTCATAAAAAGAGGACTATATATATATATATATATATATATATATATATATATATGTATAATTCTCTCGTCTAAAATCTAAACCTAATAACCTGCCTTAATATTTAAGACCTAAACCAATTGAATTCAATAAAATTTTGAACCAACTTTTTTTGTTATAAGGATTTGAACCAACGATGTTACTCAAAACTGAAAGTCAGACCCAAAATCAATAGTCAAAATTCCTTTTTCTTAAAAAAAAAAAAGAAGAAAAAATTTGGATTGAAATTTTAACTATTATTGTTATTATTATTATTTGATTGAATAGTTAATTTCTTGGGAAATACTAGTTAGTTCCACTTACCCTATATTTTATCTTACTATAAAAAAACAATAATAATTTTAATTTTTAGAATTTAATCATATAATTAGGATTCATAACTTTACCCCACCATTCTCTTATGATAAGAAGAAATATAATAATAACTAGCACTCCCCTAAATTCTTTGGCCCAATGGGCTCTAAATGCAAGATGGTGCCGAATTTATAGGGCACGTGTTGAGACAAAGCGGCTCCGGACGGTGCGCAATGCACACGAAAGCTGGGGGGACAATTTGCCATGGCACCTTACATCATCAAATTCGTCATCCATTATCTGCTTGCTAAGACCGCACAACGTGGGCACCTACGTGGCACTGACAAACATGGATGATCTTTTCCTCTCTACTCTACGAAGGTGAGAGACTGAGGTGTGATATCATTTTTGAAAGAGGGGTCCTATGCTTTGGCTTAACTCACGCATCTTTCATCATCCATCGTATGTGGTAATCACATTTAAGATTTGTTTTCTTGTCTTCTTCTTCTTCTTCTTCTTCTTCTTCTTCTTCTTTTCTTTTTTTTTTTTTTTTTTTTTTTTTTTTTGCACTTCATCCACTTTTACCATATATGATAAGTGATAAAAAATAAATAATTTAAATAAGTGAAATAACATTTTTCATTTCGTACAACGATTAGTTTGATCTCAAGTCCTAATAAAAGTAAGCATAGGATGCTATATACTGTTTTTTTTTAATTAAAAAAAGCATTTTTTCTTTCTAAAAATATCTTGCATGAATTTAAGCCATATGAATAACAATTAGATAGGAAACTTCAGTTTCAAGGATCCCATAACAATTGTTATTAAAAAGGTTCACATAATGTGTTGATAATCACTGATTGATGCTTAATATTTTCTCTCATTCAATAATATTTTATTAAAATTATTAGTCAAATTTAATTAGACTGACCCCATTTTAATATAAAATTTTATTATATTTTTATTACCATTAACTCTATAAATTTGATAATGTAGTGTATGTATTGGATTGTGTGGCCAACATAGAAAAAGGGATGAGGATGTTCTTAGCACCCTACTCCCGTACAAAATGGTTGCAAAGGCGACAATTCCCACTAGATCACAATGATACGAAGAAGGTTGGTTTTCTCTATACCCATTTTTAAGTATTAGGATTTAGTGTTGTAATAATATCGTGATGTGCATAATCACACGGTAGATGTGTTGTCAGTCGTATTGTGCATAGTGAAAATTATTGTGCATAGATAACACAATAATTATGCAATCTGCATAGCATAATTTTGTTACAGCACCAAACCCTAATTTCGTTTTTTAGGGAGTCAAAAATGGAAATCTGATTGCAATACTCCACACCACACCCTATTAACATATGAGTTTTGCTATTACATTCACCAAAGCCAGTATTTTTCCCTAGAGAAAGGGCAAAGTTAAAACATTTATAAATATATTTATTTCTTTGTAGGGCCAAATTTAATATATATACATATATTTGGAGAAAATATGACAAATAACAAATTGATATAGGAAAATAAATTATTGATGGCATGAATAAAAACTATAAATCAATTTCAAGATAAAATTATTATAATTTTTATTTCAAAATAACAAAGTAAAAAATACAAATAAAAAGAGAAGAGAGAATTATTGGTTTATTACATTAATTGTAGAGGAAGAATAAACAATAAAGTCTCCAAATAAGGAAGTGGACGATTGCAAAAAGGAGACAGAGAGAAGAGAGTAACTTATTTATTTATTTATTTTTATAACAATATTATATTTAATTTATATTTTTTTGTTTGTTAGATTTGAATTTAAAATTATTATTTTTGTTATTGTTACCAAATAATAAGAAAACACACCCATTTACATATCTATGACGGAATCAAAATCAAGACCTCTGCAAATATTACGGCTAAATACTATTGGCGAATTTAAAAAATAATTAAGATCTCGTCTTTTTTTTTTTTATTAAATATTTAAAGATTAGACAAAAGTAGAATGATATAATTAGACGGAGCATTATTATCAATGGTCAAAGTCATATCTCTTCACTTGCATGCACCACTTGTTAATATTTTAATACATATATGTTTTCATGATGAAGAGGGGCCACCTGTCCTATTCTCTGTATGCTTTTCTCGAATATGAAAAATTGAAAAGCCGGCCAAGAGGCTTGTTTGGCTTAAAGGGGACCTATGCCCTGCCAAAGCCCCTCCTCCGCCACGTCATGTGTGACGTCCCAAGAAAGGATGGCATTTTTCTCATTAAGAACGATATAAGAAAGAGGGAATGTCACGTGCGATGAATGATGGGTGGACTAATATTTTTCATAAATATATATTTCTATTGTTTTTAATTGATTGTCTCATTTGAAAACATACAATTATTTTAAGAAATCCTATTAAAAACTTTCAATTTTTCACATCAATATATATATATATATGTTTCGATAGTTTAATTTTGTCTCTAACCCTCTCATTGGTTCATGGATTTTATCAAAGAAAAAAAATGAAAGGGAGAAAAAATGAGGAGGAAAGAAAATGAAAGAAAAAGATTAAATCATATCAAGTCAAAATTATTCAAATTCTTATTCTTCCTCCAATTTTCCATTGCATCCAAATAAAGAAAAATACAATTCTTCATACTTTATTTTTTTTTTCCTTGATAAAATCCGCAAACCAAATAGAGCATTAGTGTACAAAAAATTGGAAAATGAGAGAATATCCTTTTAGGGTATTTTAGGAAATTAAATGAAAAGAATCATTAGTTTTTGGAATTTAATAATAATTTTGTAACATACTAAAAATGAAAGGAGGCCAATAATTTAAGAACGGATGAGGGAGTATTATATATGCATAACTTATCTATCTATGTATGGTCCAACTTGAGGGGTTCAATTTTCACCACTCCTTCTCAATACCACTCTCATGAATTTTGTCCTATAATTACCTGATGTATGTAGGACAGAAAGATTAAATGTGTTTAGAAAATCAGTCGGATACAAAGCATCTAAAACCTTTTGATATCTCCAAAAAATAAAATAATAAATAATAATTATAATTATAATAAATAAAATAAAATTCCAATAGATCAGATTATACACATGTGACTCATGAAATACCCTCCCATGTGTTGCACATTATGCCGTATTTGAGGAAAATATTTCTCAGTACTTTTTTTTTTTTTTTTTATATTTATTTTGTTGGAAATTAGTGGTGCCATGTAGTTAATTTCTTTTAATACAATATAATAACCCTTTTGTGTGTGTTTGTCACTTTAGTCCTCCCACCTTAGTCAGACAATGTCATCCATGGCGTCACCTATGCCACTAAACAATTTAATTTTTAAGCAAAGGGAAAATGTGTCATTTGACTGAAGAATGAATTTTTGAATTCGGCCCAAAAAAAAAAAATAATAATAAAAAACAAAAGGACTTGGAAGAATGATTAGTAATTAAGATGGTGTAGGCAGCATTGCTTGAGAAGAAAAGGGTGGCAACCTGGGTGGGTCAAACCACCTCTCCTATTGATGATGAAATTTGGAGAGTTCTGTCACTGAATTTAATCATAAAACACAAGAAGATCGTTTAGGGTTGGGTTAACATTTTAATTATGTTGGCGTAGTTGGAATAGAATAAATAAGAATATAATTTCATTTCATTTATTTAAAATGACTGTTCAAACATATTATTTGATTCTATTTATATTTAAATTATCTCATGCAAACACACTGTTTGATATTGAATTGAAATATAATTTCATTCCATTCATTCTATTTCAGGTAAACAAATATAACTTTTGAAATAACGCATGCAATTAATGTAAGAAGAAGATGACCGAGATGAGAATGCTTGGAGCTTAATAATCATTTTTTATTTTTTGTTTTTAGGGAAAAAAAAAATCTATTTCAAGAAATTACCTGTTCCAATCATCTTTATGAATCACAAATCTCTTCGTCTAATAATATCTTACAATTACTATAAAACATACAACATGGGTTAAATTCTATTTTTCGAATAAACAAATAAAAACACGGTTTAAAATGATTGGCATCTAAATAGAAGAAATTGTATCGTCTCTTTTCTATTCTACCTTATCCTCCACATACACAATAATGTTTTCCAAAATAAAATATGTTACAATAGATATTGATTCAAAGGAAAGTCTTCACTCCTAATCCCTAACACATACATATACTTAAAAAGGGTTGAAACTACATTGTTCTATAAAGAGAAGGGAGTCGTAAGATTAGAGTTTCAACCTCATTGAGAAAACATTTAAATTTGAAAGATAATAAATTGGTATTCACTTAGAAATTTGTGCATAGCAATTGATCGGTGGGTTGGTCAAATTTACGTAGACCGAATGAGAATTAATCATCTCTAATCACCAAATTAGAAAATAAATAAATGAATGAATAAACAAATGAGAGAGAGAAAGAAACCCACGGGAGAGTTAAAAGACTAGTCCAAAGTGGACGCTCCTTGGAGTCATGCCACACGACTCTGTGGGTCTTTGGACCCCACCCAACATTACCCAGTCCGCCGACCTCATGTCCATAGATTATTAAATTTTAAATACATAATAATCAATTAAAAAAAGAAAAAAAAAAAAAGAAAAGGAAGGATGGTGACCATTGAGTCAAAAGGTTACACACGGCTAATATGAAAGAGGAGAGAGAGAGAGACTATATTGGCATGTCACATATGATAATTTAATTTAATTCATAGTTAATAATAGTATAATACCTTCAAGAATAAGTATGTATTATTTTATTAATCGGAGTATCAGGACTAGAAAACCTTTTTTATTCTTTTATTATTATTATTATTGATTGGTTACGAGATAAGAACATTGATGTGTAAGAGTATATTAAATCAAGAAACAATGGGCTCGAACCCAGGACTCTCTTTAATCTTTTAGTAAAAAGCGAGAGAATAAATCCTTACATTTAATCCTAGTCTTATTGGTTTCAACAAATGAATATCAATGTTCACTCCTCCATGAGCTTTAATCCGATATCACTCAATAAGTGAGACGATATGCAACATTGAATAGACTGAATGAAATAACCATTGAACATATTCAGTTTTTTGCACTTATTTTTTATCATCAAACAGACCTTAACAAAATTATGTATGACAGTATAAGGTTCTCTATTTTGTTTTTCCCACTCTCACCTCTATCACCACTAGGCTGGCCAGTGGCTTGTATTATTGCATTCACTACAGAACAGAACAATTTTGTTGAGTCAATTCACAATGTCCATGGAGTTAAAAACAGCCATGCATCATTTCTCTGGTCCATTAAGATCCCAAATCTTCATTCAAGTGGTGAAAACAAACAAGAAAAATCTTTTGACAAATATGCTATTATGATAATCCTAATTCAGAGTATCCTATAAATTCCAGAAGCAGATCAATGAGCTGTGGCTCTAATGCAAATCCAAATGTTATCCAAGCAACCTCGCGGCGAAGTAATAACTTGATCAAGATAACCACTTAAATCCACACCAATAATCTTCCTTCACATTACAAGGCAAAAGATGGAAATATGGCATTGAAAAATGATTCAAACTTGACTTAAAAATCTACTGAACCTATAAAATTTCTCCCCTAACATAACATTTTTGGTACAATTAAACAGTTCTACAAGACAGTAGATGCAATTTTATGAAGCCATCTCTAAATGGGTCATTTTATGCAGCTAATATTGACTATTGAGGCATTGTCTAGCGGTTACACTTTTCATGTTTAAGAAAATTGAAAACCCTCAAATGAACAAAGCCCACAAAACGCCTACATGACAGCATTTTTCTTCACCACAAGAACTCAGGAGGTGGAATATGATAATTACATCATTAAACAGCCAGACACCAGACCAGATGAGCATTTTAGTTATAGCACAACAGCTACCATGCTGATGTTTAACTGTTTAAGAAAGGCAAAACAAATCAAGGGCTTACGGTCAGTGTATAGGGTCATAACAAAGGTGAGAATTGGAAAGGGGCATCATAAAAACCAAGCTTCTTCACAGAGGAAATAATGCTAATGTAAGACATATATTTAGTATGGATCAAGCTGAATATAGGTGGCTATTTGGTGATTCCCTGCCCAAACTCTGACAATTACACTAAGGGAATACGCTAATATGCTCGTACAAATCCAGAAACAGGTTACCTTCAGCAGCAGAAGCTGCAAAGGTCTCAATTAAATGCTCCGCAATCAAAAGATACCGCAAAAAGTGGAGCCAAAATTTGGCCCCATAGAAAGCCTTCCTGAAAGCTACTTGAGTTGTTTCTAAGTTCTAAATTGTTCTGCACATTTACCTAGAATCTTCTGGCAACATGTTGCTATCTATACTGAGCCATTGTAATAAACCAAATGAGAGATTTGGAATCATACATTAAATTAATGAAACAAAACCATAACGCCTTTAAAGTGGGTTAAGGTTTATCAGTAGACTCTACGAAAACATGTAAAATAATGATGGAAAACCCTATAATGCCTTAAAGTAGGATAAGG
Organism: Liquidambar formosana; assembly: GCA_039720395.1. Lineage (NCBI taxonomy): Eukaryota > Viridiplantae > Streptophyta > Magnoliopsida > Saxifragales > Altingiaceae > Liquidambar > Liquidambar formosana. The sequence continues at coordinate 7,879,592 of CM077835.1, forward strand.
AATAACAGGAAAAAAAATGAAAAAAAAAAACAAAGGAACCAGCAGAATCAAAATTCACAATTCTTCAAAACTTGCAGGGCACATTTTCCCTTTCTGCATAAGTCTACCAAGTTTTCACAACAGATCCAGATTATGTATGGTTTACTAAAACAGGGAATTCAGCAACTTATTGACATCATTAATATTCCAAACCATCTGGCCTTTTTAAAACATGGACACCGGAAGAAAAGCAGTTCGCAGAAGCTTAAAGTCCACCTATTATTTTTTTTGGCCAGTTGTGCTTTCCAAATTCATCCCTTGAATGTTCAGCAAAAGTTGATCTGAACTCAAGTACACGTGGTTTGGAGAACGAGATATTTTCTGTGCTATCTCTCTTGCAGCTTCAATTTTTCTTAGTGCGATAAATGACGGATTGTTGCTGGTAGCTACACCAATCATCTCGGCGCTCTTGGCCTCACCCTGGCAATAGAATATTTTAGAGAGGGAGAGAGAGAGTGTGTGTGTGTGTGTGTAGAAGGCTCGAACAAAGAGCTATCTGCATGAAACTTGAGAGCATTTTTCTCACCTCCCCTCTGATGATAGAGCTCTGCTTCTCTTGCTCAGCTTTCTCCACAATGAATTTGGCCCTCTCAGCTTCTTGTGCAGCAATTTGCTTTCTTTCGATTGCATCTGTGAACTCTTTTCCAAAATTTAGGCTTGTAATTGACACATCATCCAATGCGATGTTGAAGAAGGCTGCCCTATCAGTCAGTATTTTTCGTATTTCCCGACTTACACTCTGCAAAGAACAAGCAAGTTTTCAAAATCTCGGTTGATTTTTTGAAAAAGACAATCACAACCATTTCATATAAATGAGAGAGTCTGAATTAAACAACAAACTGCCAGTCAGAAACAAAAGAACCTGGTCTTAACCTTATCCTATCAGGTTCAACCTTTGTGCAAGAAGATCTCCAAGGCAGGAATAGTTGCTCATAAACAGCCATTACAATAATACCCAAGACTAAACTTGCCCAATTAATGTAGAAAAAGGGTCTCATTGCCAACCTCTCTTTGTGTGATGAGCTGGCTTGCGTTATATTGTGCAACCACGGCTTTCAAAGTTTCATGGATAATTGAAGGCAGGACTCTCTCATTGTAGTTCTCGCCAAGAGTTCGGTAGATAGTAGGCAACTGGTCTGGCACAGGACGTGTAAGGACTCGGAGCCCAATCCTGACCTGTTCAGCAAATACGTATTGCAGAATTTGGTTACTGGAATGATAAAGAAAGATCCACCTCCCAGCCAAAGCAGATGCTATAAATAAATACGTTAGCCCAGAATATAGCATAAGTCAGAATATGAGGCGTGATTGCAGGCACAATATAAAAGAGCATATCAAGAACCCAAAGGAGCATATCAAGAACCCAAAGATTACTCACTAATAACAAAACCACTGAATTCATTTATGGAGCAGACCCTTCTATGAAAAAATATGAGGCCTATATTTTTTTGATAAAGCCCTCATATCCTCACAATATGAGGCCTATATAGCATTAAATAAATTATTCTACGTGTCCAAACATAGTAATTTGGTTTAGTTGATGGATTTTATGTTTTTTAGTTGCATTGATTTATTTTTCAGAATTTATTAGCAATAAATCATTTTTTCCCCTACTCTCATATTATTGTCGATTTTCTCTTCATAGACCATCTGGTTGATTTAGACAATGAAGAATTTCACATTAGTTAGGCAACTTCTAAACAAACCACCATTTTCTACTCTTTTACTTTTATCATTAAGAAAAAAGGAATTCTAGGAAAGAATTTACCATTTGGAGGTCACGACTCCCAGAAGTACTATCAATAAGCTGGGGACGTGCACGAACATCATAAATGGTGGGCCTTTCAAACCAGGGAATTATGAAATGTGTCCCTTCAGGGTAAACCTGCATGTAAAAAATGTTGGTAAAATTTTAAAAAACGAGCCAATATAATAGATACATAAAACCCCCACCACCCCCCCCCCCCCCCCGCGCTGCAAAATAAAAAAAACATAGTTGGGAATCAATTACACCTAGTGTAGGAATTGCTACTCTTACACCCCTCAATGACTTTTTATAGGACCTATTGTTGTCCCAAAGCCCTCATTATATTAAATATTACCTCCACCCATCCCACCCCCTTCCTTCAGGGGTGGTTGGGGACACAATTCCTTTGCTCCTCCCATACTTGGAACGCTTACTAAATATAACATTGATTGGATATGGGTAGCCTTGCACATAATCCATTGTAAAATTATATGAGTGAGAAGCATCAATTTTTTGAAAGAGAACTCTTGTTGCTGTAAGTTTCTTTATGTCATTCTTGACGGCATATGGCACAGTAATGCAAGATCTTCTACTTTCCTACTAAAAATCAATAGATAAATAAGACAAGAAAATAACATAGGGCTATTGAACATCCGTTATTTGAAGAAATGAGAAAGAAATGATTTGCAAACTGAAACAATTTTTAACAGAGACATATGCACCAGTGCATGCCCATGTCTGCATCGTATTAGAGAGTGGCAATGACTTTATTTCTGCACTCATATGTGCCCCAAATAAGATGAGAAAACAAGATTAGTGACAAAAGATTAGCAAAATTAAACGGCCCATTTGGTGTTCTATGTGTAAATAGAACACTAAATATGTGGACCACCTTTTTCTACATTGCTCAGTGGCAACTGGCAAGAGAGTCAGGGGACTTTATGCATTCTCTTTCCACAGTTTGTTTCAAGTTCTCCCAAGGACAGTGCTAGACATGCTCTTCATAGTGGAGATTTAAAGTTAGCAGTGGGGAGGTATGTCAATCTTTAGTCTTTACTAAAAACTAAGCAATGCAGTAATCCCCATTCCATTAACCCAACAACATTGCACCATTGCTATTCCACTACAACTTGCACACACAAAACGCACGTCCTAACCCAAGTTATAAATGAGTGGTGCGACATTTACCATTTGATTCAACCGGGGGATGTGACATTCACATTTTCAAAGCAAAATGGGCTCAATTTTTTTATGTTGATTACAATTTTGCCGTTAACACATCAGTGGCTACCCAAAATGGGTGGATGAAACGAGTAGCTTTAGCATTTCCCGCTATAAATAGTAGAAGGTATCCGCACCAAAAAAGAGGGGCAGCTGAATAATCACTGACACTTCGCATAGAAACAAACCAAAGAAACAAAACAAAAATCGAAATTGAACTTCAAAAGCAAGCAAACAAAAGAACGCTACTAAAAATCCAAATCTTTGCAGACACAATACTAGCCTAAAGCAGCTGTGGGAGAAAATTTTACCTTGTCTTTGACGCCATATAAACGATTGAAGACGATGGCTCTCTGCCCTCCCTCGACAGTGTAGAGACTATTAAAAGCAGCATACAGACCAAGCCCTCCAATAAGTCCCACCTTAGCCAAGGCAGAAGCTGCCTTTGGCGGATTAACATTCTTCAAATTCATGTTGGTTTCCACTAAAATGGCTGAGGAAAAAGTTTATGCAAAAAAATATATATATAGAAAATTATACATTTCCGTTTCAAAAATTGAAGGCAAAGCCATGAAAGTCATTCATAAATTTCTGCATGCTCAGAGGGAAAATAAGAAAACAGAAAACCCTAATACCTTATTCGGGACTCTGTTTTCTTCTCCTTCTTCCTTTGAGGAGGAAAGAAACTTTGGAAGGGTTTAGGGTTTTAGGTGGTTTTGCTTTGCTTAGGCTTCAAGCTATAGGGTGAATATCGTAAATCTCCCCTATTTTCTGAAAATATTATTTACAGCCCTGTAAGTTTCCGAAATATCACTAATTTCCGTTGATGTTTTAACATAACATCACTTAACGCCCTATGAGGAAGATGAGGAAATATGTCTACTCTGAATCCTTTAAATGCTTTCTTCCATTTTGTTTTTTCCTTTTTTTTTTTTTTTTTTTTTATCTAGGATATTCACACTTTTGCTTTCTTCTTATATACAGACTAGCTTCAAAACCCGTGCATTGATTTATATATGTATATTTTACCAAATGATAGAAGAAAAAATATACTCACGCAGAATCTAAACCTAAAACCTTTGTAAATCTTATATCCTTATTAGGATGGATCATACCATTAGATTCAAAGACTTTTGACTAATTTGAATTTTAACAAAATACTTATTTTATAAAATAGTAAAATGTTTTTGTTAATATAATATGTTAATTAAATTTAAAAGATATAAACAAAATAAATTGAATAATTAAATCAAAATAATCATTGGTGCAATGATTAAAAAAAGTAAAAAAATTAAAATTAAAATAAAAGCAGTGTTAGTTATGTTGCTTTTATTGCGAAAAGTGGTGTTAGTGCCACAAATTCAGAAAGCGGTGTTAGTAAAACCGCTGAACACTGCTTTCCTTGTATTAAAAGCAGAGTTATTAACACCGCTTTCCGTGTATTAAAAGCGGTGTTAATAACACTGCTTTTATTTCAAGTTTTTTATTTATTATTTAAGACATACAACATAGAAAGAAAAAAAAAAAACAATTGTATTTTATACTCCCTATGTCCCATAAAGATAGATTATGACAAAATACGGAATTTAAGAAAATGTTATCATTATGTTGACTTGTCATTTATTAAGTTTTATCTTTCTAAAAATACCCTCTCTTTTTTTTGTATTAAGTTTTGTGTTGAAAGTAATAATTGAAATAACAAGTGGCGGACTTTTTGGCCATTTACAGTCCATATTTCATTTTTGGCCAAAAAGTCTGTTTAAATTTTTTTTTTTTTTTTTTTTTTTCTGAAGGCAGATGGAGAAAATTTAAAAATTCCAACTTGTCATGTTTTTTTTATATATATTTTTAATTCTCATTTCCTCTATCTTTCTTTCTTTCTAATTATGACTATTTATAGTTTTATATATTAAATTTTTAGGGGAGAAGACAAATAAATATAAAGAAAACAAAGAGATATGGTATAATTTACTAAATTTGGATTGAATATTGTTCAATGTGGGTTTTTCGATTCTCCCACATGAAAAAGAAGAGATATGCAGTAAACACCAAAAGTCAACTTACTTGCATCATGTAAGAACAATGAACACATCTAAAAAGGATGAAAAATACCTATGTAGACACATGGCATCTACGCAGTAACTTCATCCCTCCATTATATATAGATCATGTAAATAGATTACGTGTAATCGACTCATTGTCCACCCTTTGGGGAGTTGGGGTTCTTTTCTTAAAAAACATAGGTTAGATCAGATAATGGATATTAATTAAATAAATATTTATATGTAAAATTCAGGTGAGTTTGAATGAAATAGGCATTGATGCAACTTGAAAAAAAGCCTAGTTCTTAGTAAAATGGTTTGGAAGTCCATTCTAGGTATGAGTTTCAATATAATATTGTACGTTCAAGCAAATTCGAGAGACCACTCTACACCTTAATTCACACAAATTAAAATTATCTAGGCCTTTGTCCCACTCCCATGGTAGCGTATTGTCATCAACAGGGACACAGGGCATACAATATTGGTTCAATTCTACTTGATAACAAAAAAAAAATATAAATAAAACTAAAAATGGAGATTATGTATTAATCAATGTCCAAACAATCTTTTAAACCACTTAAAGATGGGAATGGCAACGGGCGAGTCCGAAATAGGGCAACCTCGAAGCTTAATGTAACTCAAATACGATCAACACTAAAACATCATAACAATCAAGCCAAAAACATGGCATACGTACAATGACTTAGTTGGAATGAATGTAGGAGAACCATTTTCGTAATTTTGTCATAAGCCTACTCATAACTGAGGCCTATAAGTACAACTTGGGTGGGCTCCATCAATTTGATCCCTACCCGGACCCAAGATTTTATCTTGGGGTGGCTAAAGTATGAATAAAAAAAAATATTATCACTCAAGAACAAAAAGCATACTAAGATTTAAAACGAAATTAATACGTCAAAAATAAAACTCAAAAGGTTTTTGTTTTTTGGACTGTCTTTTGGACATATAATTAGTGTTGGACTTTTGGTTATAAAATGGGAGTTGGGCCTATTATCCATTGTGTTAAAGCAAAAAATTTAATTTTTTTAAAGCAAGGGCCGTGATTGGTTCAAAGCTCAAGGGCCGTAATTTTTTATAGATAGATAAGAGTAGAGGAATTTTTTAAAGCTAGGGGTAGCCATGGCCCCCCTAGGCCTAAGCTTGGGTCCATCCCTGTCCCTACCCAAACTTTAGGCGAGTATGAGCAACGAGTTAGATATGGATTGAATGTAACTTATATCTACACCATGTATGTATTAGCGTAATCCCGTCTGAAATTTAAACTTTAAAAATATTATATTCTCTAACATAGATATTGATTTTCAGTAAAAATTACATAATGGATTACAAATTTGTGAGAATGTTGTTTTTGTCAGCTAACGAAGTTGACCCCTCATTCGTCTTTAAAAAGTCATGAAAACAATACACAACATACATGGGCTCAAGAGCACTAGTCTCAAATTATTTTCGTGTCACATCATGAGGGGGTTTTTTGAGCTTATTATAGAAAAATTAAAATAAAAAATGAAATTACACAATACATAACATACAAAACTGCATGGTTTGGACTTCACAATATCCAAACGACAACGTTTGGACCTTCCAATGATATATGCATATATAATCATATAATATAATCATACAATCATACAAGGGATGAACGGATAACTAAAATAACTGTACAGTCTCCATCTCAGGCCACAGCATCACCAATAGAGCAATATATGCGGAGATCAGATAGCTAGCAAAGCTCATCAACAATGGCCATTTCTCTCTCTCTCTCTCTCTCTCTCTCTCTCCATTTTTCAATAATTCATGATGGTTTGCTCACATCAAAACCATGAAAAGACCCTAATTTTTATGCTCCTCAGGTCGTTTTCCAGCAGCCTTTTCTTCTTCATCAGTTAGTTCAACGGCCACAAATCCATCATCTTGTAATGAACGATCGAATTTTACAGAGTATGAAGCATCGAGGCTGAAAGAAGGAGAAGTGTCGAGCGAAGTAGTGTCAAGTGAAGTGTCTAGGGACAGGCGTGGTGAGAGGGTGTTCTTTAGGGCTACATTTTTCTTGGCCTTGGCTCGCCATTTTTTCAGTCCTTCAACCACTCCCTCGGTGAAAATAGCTTTGTTCATTGATGTACCCATCTGTCAAAATTTACATTTTGGATCAAATACATGAAAGTGTGAGGGAATTTAAACTAATCTAGTTGGCTAGATCATGGCTCAAACTCTTACAAAAATGTGTCACCTTTTGATTTTCTACATAAAAATGGTCGACATGGGATCTCATTTTTTTTTTACTTTTTGTTTAAATGTAATTGGTTCTAATACCATGTTATTAGTTTCCAACTTAAAAGTCAAAATGGAGCACCTGAATAGGCTTATAAAGTCATATCAATCAAATCCAATATTTAGATGATGTAGGACGTGGGATTTTCCAACAATATTAGTATAAGTTATATTGTAGTTTTATGAGTACCTGTGTGACCAAAGCATAGAGAGGCAACGTTACGTAGCCACAAAGGAATTGTACTAATAAACCCATGACGAGCCTTATGATGATGTCCTCGGTTTCTTGGTGAAAGCATGATCTGAAACCGAATTTGTACTGTAATATTTCAAAGTAAAATTAGTAACAAATTTTTCCTTTTCAAATTGAAGACAGAAAGCAATTCAAGCAACAAAGTTAAAAATGCTTACCCAACTCCATGTGAAGAATGCCAGTTGAAAGGAGTTCTGCATGGACAAAAAATATGGGATTAATCACCTTCAAGTTAGCATGCATGTTGGAAGTACTTTTACTACTTCCGAGAGTGAGAAATTAATGAAAGCAATTTCAACTTCCCAAATCAAGAAAAGTACTTCCAAAATATGATCCTTTGACTATACCTAAATTAAAGCAAACTAGATTGGTTTTGAAATCATTAAATTGAGGAATAATCACCTGAAATAATATGAAGTGCATAAGGTGGAGAAGCAATTTTGGTCGGCCAAACCAGAAGAAGTGGTCACTTGGCTTGACAAGCAAGGTTCCTCTAACAACAAGAGATTTGTCTTGACTATCTAAGCACATCTTAGTTATGATACCTTGCAGCTTCGTTCCCACCAATAAAAGACTCTGCAAAACATAACATACGATTCTTAATCTCCCATCATATCGTAGTTTCTTCATAAACCATACTTTCCATTCGAAGTGATTTACTTACCACTAATGGAATAAAGGGAAGCCATAGATAGTTGAAGAATACTGCAGCAATAGAATAAATGTACCAAGTTAGCATTACCTAGCTTAGTAATCACAGATTATGGGGTCTTATAGAAAAATAAATGAGTTTTGCGTACCATGTGCATTGAAGAATATGAAAAGTACAGAGAACATCCAAGTCCAGAAACTGCATACATAAATTGCCCAAGAAGAAATTCAGCCGTGCGAAGACAGTAAGAGAGAGACAGAGAGACAGAGAAATGTATCAACAAATGCCATTCTCTATATAGTTCAATAGTTACCTTATTCCCACAACCACTCCAAAGTCTCTTTCCAGAGCTCTTTTTATGTACTTTTGGAAGTCATAGTTGCTTCCTTCTGCAAAATGGGCCTAGAAGAGAAGTATAGGACAGCAAAGAAGAATTAAGAAGACTCATTCATGCTAAATTTGGAAATTTTTTTTTCTTGGTCAGTTAAATTTGAATTTTCTAGTACTAGTAATGGGGATTACCATGATGAAACCATGTCGAAGAATGAAATAATCCACTTTGGGGACAGATCCATAAAACTGCCGCAGAAAACAAGCCTGCAAAAGATTGGCAACGACAACATTAGATCGTCCAATAATAAACAACTAGGTGGGGTCATAACAAAGAGATTGTAATTAATGATATTTAATTTAGTGGAACTAACCGGCCAACGAAGTAATGGATGTTCACTCCAATATCTCAAATGTCGCTTTGCGAATGATGTTTGATGGATCAGCCTGAACCGCCTTGGATCTAGATAATTTATTAAGTAGTTTTAGTTATTAAAAACATTCCGAAGTTGAAAGGGAAAAATATATGGAAATGGAGTAAAGGGTTTTATTTTTATTTTATGTTTTTTGGCTTGTTATGATTATCAAGAGTAATCAAATTAAAGCAACCAAAACTTTGGAGAATGCTTAATAAGTGAAAGATACAAAAAATATTCCAAATCAGAAACAATTTTATGATATGATATCTTGCATAACTATTGGAAAAAAAACTCTTTAAGAACTCAGTTGTCCCATTAAACACACAAGCAGAGGCATTCCCTTGTAAGAAAAGCACTACTTATATGCGTACATAGTCAAAATAAGATTAATTTAGTTTTCCTTGGGCAATATCAACCAATTAGATGCAATGGGGTGAGCATATTTCACCAAATTTCAAGGCAAATGCCACATAATAAAGTTATAATTAATAAGCACTTGCAACCCTTCCCTCCCATTTTATTTTCGTCTTGTATATTTCTCTCTCTCTCTTTGATCAAGTCCAATCACCAACTGTAGCTCTTACCCTTTCACTTGAAATTAAGCAAACCCACTAATTAACTTTTAATTACATACAGACCGATTCAAAAGTGTAAGTTAATTATTTGTAAAAGTTGCAATTCAGACAAGGGCACAAAAGAGTCATCAGCTCAACCTTCTATATAAAATTCAGCCGAAAACTAGGAACTTTTCTAGGTGGGCAGAAAGGTTCTCTCCTATTTTTCCCCCCCACTAGAAGGTTAGGAAGTTTCAAGATCCTACTTTTCTGCAAGTTAGAGGAAGTTTCTTTGTTCAAATGAAAGAAATTTAGGGAAACCTTTTCAATTGGTTGCTCAAAGTTGTAATACACTGATGTCTCTTTATATTCTGAATAAGATAAAATTAAACGGTCCCACAATGGACTTCTGTATCTAACAGTCTAGAGATTCAGGAACCCTCTTGAAGCTTACCATTTGAGAACTGATATTCCAATGTTCTTGTTTCTGCCTCCCAAGACTCCCATCTCTTCATCTGCATACGTTCACATCATAAAACAAACGTTAGGTGCCAAACCCAAGTCAAAGTTTCGCATTGAAAGTTCACAAAAGTCATGTAAAGAGGGAGACTTCGTGTACAACTTCCCAATCTCCTCACACTGTTTCTGATTTGTTTTTTTTATTCTCTTGGTGGTCAATAAATTTGAAAACCAACTAGTCAATAGTCATCCAAAAACCCCCCACAGAAAGAAAGGGAAAGTTTCAAAAAGTGACAAAAAAGGAAAGAAAAATATGGCTAAAAAAGCAGGAGATAATATGGAAAATTACCTTGGCCATCCCAAGACCGAATGTGAGGATGCATGAGAAAGAATGGAAGAAAGCCAACGCAAAAATTAAGAGCTGGAGTTGCCTCACACCTTCTCTGGACATCAAAGAAACTTTTCCCTGTTCAAAAATTTCCAAGAAATGACATGCAACATTAGCTGCAGCTCAGATCCCAATTCGCCAATATCCATAAACCACAAACCAAACCTTATTAATTAGTTAAAAAGTGTGTGTTTGCATACACAAGTCCATTTTGGTGATAAGCAGCATCTCATCCTTTTGAATGGGCCACTTACAATGAGTGTGCTTAATTTCGCACTTCTATATCTCATCATCCAAAAGTGCGCACTATAAAAGGGTGGGGCAGGCAACTATGTAAATCAAAAAACTTGATATTTCAATATGCATATTATAAGGCTTAATAGGGGGCACTAAAGTAGAAATAGAAATACATATCTAAGCATTTGCTAGCTACAAGACCTCCTGATACCATGTTAACTATGTATAAACACATTAAGCAACCCAAAAAAAACTTCCAATGTGGGATCCCAAACTGGAATTCTGTCCGAGTTTTTTTTTTTTTTCTTAGTGGTTGGATCGGGATCTATGTGGATTAATGATTTAAGTAGTATATCCTAATCCGAGGGCTTGTAATCGGAGCCTGGATGGAATTCCTGTCTAGGATCCCGGATAGGAAGACGATTAGCTGCAACAATTATGTACGAACAAATTAACCAAATTGAAGCATATATTCAATGATTTTGATTGGGTTACCTTTCAACTAAACAGACCAGTAAATGGTACTCTAAGGCTCCAAGTTCAACTGTTCAAGGATGGAGTTTAACCACATGCGACGTCAAGAAAATTTTGTAAAATTCACATAATTCCTCCCAAAATGTAAAACTTTGGTATCAACTAGGTTTATACCTGCTCTGCACATTTAGTTTCTTCCACAACGTCACTTGACTCTGTCACGCTACTGCATGGAAGAAATGATTCACCGACACTCTGTGGGATGCAGATTTGCGCTATTCTCTTTTCGGACACAGTCAGCAACAGTGAGATGAAGCCCAAGAGCATCAACTCTGCATACACAGCAGAGAGACAGAGAGACAGAGAGAATTAAATTAGCCTTCATTAAAAAGGAATCAAACAAAGGTAAGAATTAAGCTTCATCAGTTTTTCTCACCTGACTTGATTTTATTAAGTGCATGGAGGAGGGCCTTCTTCCTATTTTTGTTGAAGTACTGTAAAACAAAAACAAAAATCAAAGTGAAAAAATTATACCGATCAAATTAAAAGCAGAAAAGTGGATATTCCTGCGTAATCCATGAACTTGAATCGGAGATATATATACATATACGTAGTTTAAATCATGTGCGGGATATCCTGTACTATCACCGTAGCCTTCTATATATGTGATATGATATATATGTGTGTGTGTGTCGATAGGAAAATATGCATGATATATACTTGCAGTATACCTTGGCTAAGAGATGGAGAGCATGCTCAATCAGAATGGAGACTACTATCAATAAGAGACACACAGTTGCCACAGCCCATGTTGGTGTATGTTCAAGAGTTCTTTCTTCATACGTTGTAGCTTCTTCTTCAGCCATCTTCTCTCTCTCTCTCTCTCTCTCTCTCTCTCTCTCTCTCTCTCTCTGTGTTGTGTGTTGCAAGTTGGGAAAGGCCTGGGTTATGTTGTTACAAAGCCTTAGCAAGTGGAAACAATGCAAGAGGGGACTAATGTTGGAACTGGGACCGGGTGTCCTCGTTTCCTCGTTCTAAAAAGCACATGTTAATTGGTCAAACGTTGAGCTTCCTGGAATCCGTGCGCCGGGTATGACTCGGACACCCTCTCCGTGTGGGTACGAAATCAATGACGTGTGAATTTTCAAAACGACAAAGAGGAGATTGAAATACGCGGACCTAAACCAATCACAGCCCACCGTGCTACAGCAAAGGAAACTACCTTTTTTGACATGATGACCAAAATGCCCTCTGGCGGCGCTCTTGGAGAAAAGAGGGTTGTTTCCCGAGAAGAGCGGGGTGATAATGTGAACAGCGATGAACGGTGACACGGAGAGAGGAACACCGCAGTTACTGTGCATTCACACGTACGGGACAAAGTAAAGGTCAAGTTTGCTCTCTAAAGGTTGGTTGTTCACGCGGGAGAAAAATGGACCATGGTGGTACGAGGGTTAGATATGGGTGTATGTACGACTCCGTACGAGCCTTCTTTTTTATTTTTCATTATTTTTTTTTAAGGATATTACATGAATGAGATTATTTTAAAAAGTCTTTCACTACAATTGATGATATAGGACCAGTTTTACAATATTCATGAAATTTCACACTATTTTGAATGTCAAACTTTCTTGTGACGATGATTATCATTTTTTCAATATATTTTTTTTTATAATTATGACGAGAGGCAAATCCAAACCCAAATTACATCTCATAACTAATATGAACCTAAGTCAAAACCCATGAAAATTAAGAAATCCTTGTGTCATTGACTCCAAGGGACTTAGCAAGGTTCAAACTTAATTAAAACCTCCATTTCCTAGATGTAATCACTTGCCAACTTAGATACCCATTCAATGCGTTTTTAGTACCTTTTAAAATAGGTTGAAGTTGCTTAATTTCCATTGGGTAATGCTACCTTGCCACACACGTTTGTCCTACTAGATGTATTTGGGAGGGTAAAATTATAGGACTCACTGATATATTAAAACCTAAAAAGTTGAAATACTTCCAAATGCACATAAGAGGATAAAATGTGGGGCAAAGTTGCATTTCCCATTCACAAAATAGCTCAAGAAATGAGTGAGCTCTCAAGAAGATCAAGGGATGGTGCACCCTCCATAGGAAAAATGAGTTAGCTGTTTGTAGTTATTTTTAATTTTAAACGAGTTTGGATCATCTGCTTGTATTTGGGTGTACTTGGGTTTCTAAGATTGTGACACATTAATGTAAAACAGAATCTAACGATTCTAAAATAACCTTAAAGATTCAAGCGCATCCAAATACAAGTAGAGGATCCAAGCTCATTTTAAACTGCCTAAACAATTTCTTGTTTTTTATGGCAATGCTTAACACGTTTATAGTCATTAGTTTATTTGACATAAAAGATGCACGTGCTGACTCTCTAGATTCTAGTACGTGTTCTACCGTACTCATTTGTGGGCTTGAACCAAACCAGGTCGATTTATTTTTGTGATATTTTAAAATATTTTGGAAATCAAGAGGGGTTGCATGCTGTGTTCACCTGAAAAAAAAAACAAATTATCATGAAATAAAGAACATGGGATTGAGGGTAGAAAGTCAATACCTAAAAGATACTTTATTGTTATTATTGAATAAATCTTATTATTTAATAAATAATACTCATATATGGAGTATAATATATTAAGATTAACATGTAATTATATATATTTTTTAGCTCTCTGGATTTCGATCTGGTCCGGTTCAAAAACCTTTTAAACCATGAACCAAACCGAATTAATCAGTTCTTATAAATTTTAAATCAGAATCAGACATATCAATGTTTGGACCGGGCCAAATTGATCAAACCAATCTAATTCTCGGATTTACCCGAACCAACTTAATTGCACCCCTACTATAGACACGAATCATCAAATAAATAACATGCAAAAGGATTTGTATGGTACGGTTTACCTCAGATAGTTAAGATTAAGACCATGTAAAATTGCATATGGATGTGGTGTGTTGTTGAAATTCTCAAGGATGTGAACAACGTGAATCAGCTTGAAATTCTCAAACATGTGAACAGCGTCAGAACCTTCGGTAGTACGGTGTGGCTAGCTAACGTGCATGGTAACACCCACTAATAAAAATACTAGGACGTATATTCATTCAATTAATAAAGTGAAAATGGTTTGCTAGTGATTTCAATTCAGGGTTGGCCTAAAATTTCTTTGAGTTCTAGAATGCATTTGAGCAGTTTCATTAGTTGGAATAAAGACAATAATATGCGTATTAGAATTGTCTAAAAAGTATTATTTTATGACGGTTTTATTGGTCACTGTCATCGCATGGACTTATAAGCCATGCCACTACTCGAAAGTAGCCATGCAATCTCAATACAGGAATCGTAACCAAACTAAATGAGAAAGGTAGAGCAGGCAGGGTTCAAGTTTGGATCAAGCTGGGCATTCTGTACTTGATATTTGTGTGGGTTTAAAACTAGACCACGAATACTATGGGAGGAGCTGATTTCATCGTTTGATTTGCAATCATAAGCTGGAAAGCAAGGTTAGAGGGAGGCCGAGGTGGGTTTGGCCACGTCTTCTCCAAAACTTAAGTCAGGTAGTCGTTTTTGGAGGAGGCAAGAAAGAAAATGATCTATATGTGTAATTAGGGTACTATTCATCATACCTCATTTGGCCATGGAATGTTCTTTTTATATCCACCTGTACAGACTGACCTTGGCAAGTTATGATAATCACTTGAGTTGAGTTAAATTTAACTGAGGTTAGCCCAATAACCATCAGACCATGGTTTGCTGATTGTGGTTAAGTAGTTAATCTCAAGCCAGATGTAATCATCAAAACATGGTTGGTTTACTATGGTTAAAGGGTTGAACCATGGTTTGGTTGGATTGTCACGTGTCCCGAACTAAACAGGAGACTGAAATACCACAATGCTGATATTCTCATGAACTGATCTAGAGATGAAATCGAAATGATCCTCAAATCGAGTTAGCAGGACTGACCTCACGCGACCCCATCTTGGAACCATTGGCTTAGCTCGTGGCTCCAGCTCTAATACTTCAATTCGGGATTATGTCCACACAGTATCCATATTAGCAGTCTTCTACCACTTTCTAAAACAAGCAAATCCCAACAACCCCCAACCCCCACCTCAACAAAAATAAATAGACAAATAAACGGAATCGAATTAAGACTTTGTAAGAAAGAATTAGTTAGAGTTTTTTGACTTTTAAAGTAGATTTTTAAAATGTGGTGTGCTTGTGAGTCTTAAGTACTATTCCATAATTAACCTTTATTGAGTCATACCGATGTGTAATTAATCTTATGACTTTTTTCATTTATGAGGTTGAAAGCCGATTGCAGTGACATTGTAATTTAAGTCATGGAAGGCATTGGTATACAGTTTATACCCAGGGGCCATGTTCCAAGCAACTGCATACAGATATTGACAGTTTTGAAGAGCCGGCATTGACGGTTTTAGACAATGGCGCGCCTCTATGCCCTAGGAATGCAACAGGGTTTTGCGGGTGTGGACTGTGTGCTTGGCTAGAAGTGATTGGTCAATTTATTCAACACACGGCTCATTAGTCATAACAAACTCTAGCATGGGTCAATAAATTCGGACGTCCATCAAAAATACATCGTGATAGTAGGAACCGGCAGGTGGTTTATATCTTCAAACTGATACATCTCAGTGGGGAGAGGGGACCATCATGATGCTTTAACAGTTTTCTCCCTTTTTGATCTTTTGGGGGGGGTTTTTTTGTCCTAATCTTGTTGAATTATATATGAAGAGTAAACCTTGGTGGGTCGACATGACCACACAAATCAAAACGCTGGACTTTGTGGACCTTTGGTTATACCCAGAGGTGGACCATCTGTGGTCCAGTTTAGGGCCATGATGACTGTCTACAATTTGGTGCCGACATTGCTTGCTAGTACTAGATGAACTTGATTGGTATCAAGGCTGATATATTTTTTTTTTTTCTATTATTTTGAATGCATTGTTATTGTTATGCAACAACCCTACATTTAGCATTCAAATGGAGATAAAGTAAAAGGTAGAAAAGTTTTAAAAAATATATAATATATATGTGTGTGATTCGACTTATAGTCTAAGTTTACGGGCGAAGATCGTAAAGAAAAAAAAAATATGAAGAAGAAGAAGTAAGTTTCACTACATAAATGAATAGTTTCAGTGTGGCTCTCTATTGTTAAAGCAACAATTATTAACATGCATGACGGTAGTCTTAAGCACAACACTAATCGCCGGAGTGGGTTAGGTTAAATCCCTTTTGGACCAGACTAGGTCGGTTGCATCAGATTGGATTCAAGATACCATTACAATAATAATTTTGAAGCTCCATGAATCTATTGTGAAAAAAAAACAAAAAAAACAATGCTACATCTACTGGGTGAATCCATCAAATTCGCCAACCAAATAATATTACTTTGCATTTTTCTTACTAATTAACATGATGCTAAGTGTAACAGGAGGCATGACACCTAGCATTTTTCTTGTGAAAATTATAATTATCTTTGATTAGTGCGAGCCTAGGAGATGTCTTCCATTTTATATGGTAGTAATGTGAAATGGTATTATCAGGAAGGTTCTTGACACCAAACAAGGTGCATGCATGCCTCTCTACTCTTGTAGAGTAGGAATGGCAGAAGCACCCAATGGCAATCCATATTGAAGTTGATGTCCAATCTCCTCTAATGGACCTTTTAAGCTTTTCATATAGAGGTCCAATTCGTTCAAAATACATCGTTATGTGAGTTTTCTTATTTATATGCTCTATATGTATATTCTTTAAGCGTGTATAGCAATATATATATATATATATAGGATGAGTGTTGATATAACTTTTTATTTAAATTTTTTTTGTGTTGGAAGTGTGAACAGAGAAATTTGTTATCGCCTTCTTATGGAAAGATAATTAAGGATCCTGTCTTGATTATTTCTACCAAGCTAGATTAACACAGTAATAATACTGAGTGAACTTTGAAAGTGAGCATAGAACAATTTCATATAGAAGGTACTGAACTTCAGAAATACATATGAGATGCCATTAAAACATTTCCAAATTGGGTAGACTTTGATAGTTTGTCACGAGGAGTTTAACATACATATAGAGATTAAATTCAACTTAAAACATAGGGGAGTTGACATACGATCGATCATCAAGTTACGGAGACTAATCGCAATTCTTCCCTCCTCACCCTCAAAAACTAATATATATCAATGGTACCACATGTATCTTTTGAGCAACTGTAGGCATCCTCTTCTGGAACCACAGGTGCCACCATTACATCTTCATTAGATAATATCATAATTTTTGAGACTATATTGCAGAATTCCCTACAAAACCATTTCAAGACATACAATCAGAATTTAACTACATAGATTTACCACCAAAAAAAAAAAGAAAGAAAGAATTTCACTACATGGGATTGTCTCAGATTCTAACTACACAGGATGAAGTGAAAAGGACATTCGTTCTCACTAAAATTGAAAGGATCTCCAAGTGGTGCATGAGTGCACGACAATCCATTCATGACATTTTCTGCACCGAAGATCTTCAAGTGGGACTATTTAACAGTTGACCCTTTCACCACAACCTGCGCCACGTGTCACTTGGGCAGTAAAGAACCCATCCCTTCGGGACATACTCTTGGATGCACCATGCCCCAAAAACAAAGTAGCATTGATAATTATATAAATATTAAATACTTAACTGCCACGGATCATCTCCAACAAGCAACATATCATCCTCACGATCCTTGTAAACAACTTTCCACCCTTTTTCTACTCCACTCAAATGCCCTTTCATATCAAATAAACGCTCCAACTCGCAAATCAGATCATTATACCCACCAAGCTTAGAGAGATCAATTGTCCTGTCTGCAACACTCCCCTGCCTGTGAACCTGCAGTTCGATCTTACAACAGAAGTACACTACAACGCAATATCTAAAAGCATATCTCTTACAGCATAGAGGTCGCTTACTTTGGTACAATTGCTTCCAACTGCCCTGGTCGCCACTGGAGGCTTTGGATGCAATTGCTCTTCAAAACGGGGTGGAAAAGAATTTCCAGTATCCAATGAAGATGTAACTGGAGTGTGGTTGTCACTATTTGCAGCATGTCCTTCCTCCGTCAATGAAAAACCGAAGAGTCTGCAGCTACTTTTACATGAGGGAGCTAAATTTTGGCTGCCCCTAAATGCTGATTGAGTTACTAGAGGAGGATGTGGAATACCCAGTTGATGATGCTCTTTCAACTGACCAAAACAACTCATGCCCCCATGATCTTCTCTCCTGAAGCTACGATCACAAGGTGAGGGTGATGTGAACTTCCCACCATATGCATCAGTAAAATCAACCAAACTCCAATTGCTGATTTCCTGCTCCTTCTCCTGATTCTTCGCAGCATGCATCGGGATGAAGGTCGAAACAGGAGAGTTTGCTTGCTGGAACATTAACACAGAAGGCGGCGACGAAACTAGTGTTGATGGTGCAGACGGGTGCACGCAAGTATTATAACGCTGCATCAGCGCAGACAATCCGTTTCTAGAGCTTGGCACTTGTACACCATCAAGTATTCCAAGGCCACCATTTTCATGAGCCAGATTGGCAATCGGTCCTCTTCCATATGGTGGGCTTGGAAATTTTTCTTGACCTTGCAAGACCTTATGGAATCGAAAAGATTCACCAAAGCCTATGCTATTAAAGGAAATACCAGAATTCCCAAGTGGGTTTCTGACACCATTTCCTATTGCAGCAATCCCGGAACTGTTTGAACCAGGAAAGCATCTCCTTACTTCAGTGGGCGGATGATTCTGAGAATTAATACCATCACAAGGAGAACTAAAACCTACAATTTCTTGACCTTGCAAGACCCTCTGGAACCTCATTGATTCCCCAAAGTCTGACATTCCCATCCCATCTGTAAAAAGGGAAAATAAAGATAGTATAATTATTTTACATTGAGAAGCAAAGACGATCATTCATGAATCATGATCAAACATTTTCTGGGAAATTGCAGAAAAACCTACTGGGAACTGGAAAATCTGGTTTTGAAGCTGAACCAATCCTGGTCCTCTTCGAACCAGGTGCCATCAAGCTGCTGGAACCAGAAAGTGAACCAGATGGCTCAATCTCCCATGGAGAAACCCTATTGTGTCGATTAGCCTCTATATCATCCCACCTTACCTGCATAAATGAACCAAAAACATTTAATGTCATCAAACTAGTTTGAAAATAGGCACAGGACCATCTCATCTCATATTTACAGTCAAACTTGCAATGATGTTTGAAAACAGAAAAACTTGGGTGCAAGAGAAACCAGAAGATCCATAAGGAAACAAATGGTGTTTTTCTGATTAACAAACTTAACAAAGTTTTGAAACATTTATAAATTTTCAAGGCCTGATTACCTGAACAAAGGACATTAGTTTCTGAAAAATCAAAATCAATTGGTCATAATTGAAAATTAGTTATAACATAAAGGTGGCACAAAAATTATCAAGGTCGTGATTCCAAAATTAAGCTTGTGTGCAGTGGCAGAGCCAGGAATTACTCCAGCAAGGTCGACTTTTTTTTGCATGTTATTATTTTTCTCACTCTATAAATCAAAGAATCCTTTGAAGTAGCCTTCTACCAATTTATTTTTTCTCTAATAGACAATAACATGAACAAAGAAAATTGATTGAACTTAATATTTAATACAACAACTTAAATATTCATTGATAATAAAAGGGGTACATAGAGAGATTAAAATTTTGTCAAATAAAAGGGGTAAGAATTATTTATAATTTTATATGAAGGGAAAAGGGAAAAGGGAAAGAGGGAGGGGTACAATTAGAAAATGTAAGGAGACCAAACAAAAGATTTAGCAGGGTCAAATTTAGAAATTCCAAAATATATGTATCGTAAAAAAGAATTTTAAATGGGTGAAAAGGGTCAGGTGCTCCCCTGGCACGCCCCTCCCTCTGCCCTTGGCTGTGTAGTAGTTTCTAAAACAAATGTGAGATGTAATGCTATAGCATTGGAGAGACATCGTGTGAGATGACAAGCACAATGAAAGCTAGAAACAGGAGGCGTAAACCATGATGTATGAGGCTTAAGAATCATATCCTTCCTCAGTTAACACTTTATATCATCAATTGAAAAGTAGAAAATAGGAGATTAATTTTGATACTAAAAGCAATTTAAAGAACTAACAAAAATTATGCTGCAATCCACTAATCCAAATGCTGCTCAAATTTGCTCAAGAAATTTTAGTGTGATCATCTAACTAAAATAAATCGAGAAGAAAGGTGCAGTTAGGAGCAAGGACTTAAATATCGATATCGATGGATATATCGAGGGTCCAAAAACACGGATATATCGGATATATTGATAATTTAAATATCGATTTAGAGATATGACAGATATTATTAGTTAAACACGTATACTTCTATTGAAACTCTGAAAACAATGATTAGACTCTAATAAAAAATTTAAATATGTATTAGAAAAGAAAGAATATTTCAACAAAGTAAATGAAAGTTGTTACTTTATAACACTAATTTAAGCCACCAGTATAATTGAAATATTAATCTAAATCAATACTAAATGAGTAAGAGGTGATAATTTTGGCACAATAACAAGAAAATGAATATTTTGATATCATTGATATAGTGAATATATTCGATATATCGACGATATCATATGGAATAAAGAAGATATTATGGATATATTGAGATATATCGACATTTTATCGAAAATATCGACAATATCGTAAAGATATTTTGCAAAAAAGATATATCATTTAAATATCATATCAATGGGCACGGATACACGGACTATATCGAAGATATCGTAGATATTTTAGTCCATGGTTAGGAGAATATAGAGCGAAAAGAAGAATTTATCGATTTATAAGGTCATGTTTTGATTGGAAGATTGCCAGAAAGTGCCATGTCCAAATATGACACAAAACTCAAGGCATCAAGTCTACAACTCATTCAAACATTGAGGCATAAGCCTTCTAAGGATGATCCTCAAGGCATAAGTATCATTTCCAACTCAAAACACTTGTCTGTGTGGAAATGTTTTCTCCCAAACTACTAGGTGCGTGTGGATGTACAGAAGGTAAAGCCAAGAAGAATTTATGGATTGATTGGAAGAATGCTGTTTTTGATTCAGGCCAGAACTGCATGCCAAACATGAGACCGAACTCAATGCACCAGGTGTAACCTTATTCATACATTACGAGATGAGCATTTTCAGGATGAGCCTCAAGGAATAAGCATCATTTGCAACTTAAAACATTTCTGTGGAAAATTGTGCTCCCAAACTACAAGGTGGTGCATGTGAATGTATATAAAGGTTCATCACAAAAAGTGAATATATATAAAGGCAACTTTATAATAAATGCATACCAATAGGCACCTCCATTTTGAACCAGGCCATCTAATAGGATCCACGTCACTAAACCCAGTTATTAGTCCAGTATATCTGCCAAGAAACATTTCACTTTAGATCTTGATGATGCATTTTATTTCAAGTTCTGCAAGCAAAAGCATGCCAAACCTTCGCTCTGCTGCATCTTCTGTTTCAAAACGCATTTTGAACCTCATTCCAACAGAAAAAGAATGATCCAGGCTCTTTGAGAACTTACGGAAAGGTATTATAAATTCCGATAAGCTTGCCCTACAAAATGCAGTTTACGCTTATAGGCATTGAGATATTAAAAGGAAAATAAACTAAGCAAGTTTATGAACATTACTAAGTGATAACAAAATTATCAAGCAAAAAAATTACAAAGATTGAAAGGACATTAAGCACCAAGGAGTGTTGCCAAGTCAATCAACTTAAGGAATAAAAAAGGGTCAACTAGAAAGGAGGGAAAACTTTGTAACTGATTTTTTTTTTTTTTTTTTTTTTTTTTTTGATAAAGGAAAAAACCTTTGTAACTGATACAGCTGACAATATGACTAAATACGAGTAATATTAATATCCCAAAATTGAAACCAAAATACAGCACTCCATTTGACCAAGAAAATTGAATATGTGTTTATATTTATAATTAACTTAATCACTTGATGACCAAGGAATAAGGAATTCTTTCCTTCTCAGATTTAAGATCCAGTTTCATGATTCCCTTGCTACACAAATTGTAAGTGTGATACAACCATGGATAAAGTAAGCCAGATAGGCCTCTCAAAAACAGCCTTTCCTTCCTTGTACAAGGAAAAATCTTCTAGGGAATTAAACTATAGCTCGACTCCAACCCAAACTCAACCTGATGCAAACATGGGTTGAACACCACAAATTATACATTAAATTGGGTTAAATTACATTGTAAAGCACCTATACAACCTTTTACAGTTTGAACTGGGAGAGCCTTTAACCTGATGCAATCCATCCGACTAAGAGCCCTAACTGTAACATTTTACAAATCCAATCTAACAGCTGTGCATAGTAAAATCAAAACATTCATCTAAGTCTAACCAAAAAAAAAAAAAAAAAAACATCCATCTAAGTAACACATTGTTAAAACAGGAAATTAGAGAGAGAGAGAGAGAGAGCGAGATGATCATGATCATGATGATGGAATAATACCTAGGATTGTAGTTAATGTTGAAAACACTTCTTGTAGATATAGCATTAACCACAGCTGTGAGGTTGTTATTATTCATCTGTTGGCCACAGAGAGCTGGAAATGAAGGACCACCTTTGACATGAGCTGCTCTCCGGATTCCCAGTCTCAATTCTCCATCACCACCCCTGCCATGGA
This sequence comes from Liquidambar formosana, assembly GCA_039720395.1. Lineage (NCBI taxonomy): Eukaryota > Viridiplantae > Streptophyta > Magnoliopsida > Saxifragales > Altingiaceae > Liquidambar > Liquidambar formosana. The sequence goes on from CM077835.1 coordinate 7,902,467, forward strand.
TAAAATATACAGATCACAATGAATGCTGATTACAAGTACTTCTTTTGGGTACAATTGGAGGGGTTCAAACCCCAAACCTATCCTAATCCTACCCTTTAACCCCACCCTCCCTCACTACTAGGCTAGCCGCAATGGCTTGCTGATTACAAGTATTTCAAATATTGGTTTTTATACCTAAGAAAGAGAACCGCATCTCCAGAGACAAGCTTCTTCTTGTTCACAAAAGCACTCCATCCAGTAGTGAGCAAATGCCTGCGTGGCTGCCCTGCTCAAATAAGAAAGGAAAACAGAAACGTGAAAATTAAATGGCGAAGCACCCGATGAATAAAAATTCCAATCAACATGCCAGTGCACTATACATTTCCCGAATACATCCTCAACAAAAGGAAACATATAATTTTATATGTGAGTCCCAAGGCATACCCCTGTAGATATGTCGAAACTTCCATTCCAGGCCATGCAAATCTTTAGCTACAAGTTCTTGTGAAGGCCTCTGTTGTTTATAATCCTACAGGGAAACATTACTTAAATTCAAGATCCTACACACATGAAGTACTTGTTTACAGCACATCAATTAGCTGCAAAGTATGTTCAAACATTAGGCAAAATATTCGAACTGGGTTCTGCTAAAGTACAATAATGTGAAGAGAAAAATGCACCATAATTACCAGAGGAGGGAAGCAGTCCTCGGCAGCTCGACGAGGGACAGAGAAACCCCCATGAGTGCTAGTATCAGAAGCAGTAAGGGTCTTACAAAACATGTGAGGTGTCATAGACTTCACTGCACCCTCAATATCCTCTTCTTCGCCATCTGCCTCAAATTCAATTTCCCCTTCCCTCAGTTTCTGCTCAATCTGCTTTACAGAATAGCAATCCAGGTGAAACCAAACTTATCCAAATTACCACATAACTCAACCACCAGGAAAGGAAAATTTAAACAAAAAGAAAATGTACAATTTCAATGAAGCTAAAATTAAGCAGAAAATCAAAGTTTGGGCCACTCACTAATATGTGTGTGTGTTTGTATATATAGAGAGAGGAACATGCTTAGAAATTGCATATAGATAAGTCTTTCACTAATATTTTAAAATTAAAATCCAGGAAGGAAAAAAAATTACCTGAGTGTCAGGAACGAGTGAGACCTGTGCGTAAACCTCGTCTGTGGCTACCTCCGCCTGCCCCACAAAAAATACACACAAAATTCACAAAATTTTCCCGAGAAGCAAACACTTCATAAACCCTCTGTTCGATCAGTCGGAAAATGTACGAAATGAGAAGAACTTTTTAAATTGAACCTTTATTTGGGAGTGAATGAAAACAAAACCCTCCACTCGTTTTGAGCCTAATACGACTATTTAGCTTAGTTGCAGAGAAATTCCCCTTAAAACATGAAACAAAAATCTGAAAATTTTATTTTCTTTCCTATTCTTCAGAATTTTCTTGGCATCCAAACAAAGGGTAAAATCCTAAGAACAACCAAATTAGCAAAATTAAAGCCCCCAAAAACAACACTAAACAGAGAAAACACAAAATTTCATTTCCTTTCCCATTCCTCAGTTTTCTCGCCAACCAAACTGAGGGTAAAACCCTGAAGAAAACCAAATAAGCAAAATCAAAACCCTAGAAAGCAACAGCATTCATCTCCCGATAATAATTCAACAACACACCCAAAAAAAAAAAATTAATTAATTAATATATATAATCTATACACTTACACGAAGCTTGACATCGACGACACGACAGAGGACGTGAGGAGGGAGATCACAGGCCACGGCGGGAAAATCAGAGACCTGCTCCAAGTGCCCCTGCGGGAAGTACACAACCACACTGCCTTTCTTCGGTAACGATATCAGTGGGCCCGCGCACGCGTGCCATAGCTCCAAACACACCGACGAAGAAACAGCTGTCAAAGCAGAAGCATTAGCTGACGACGACGACGAAGACGAAGCAGCTGACGAAGAAGACGAGCCACCCGACGACGGCGTTTCGTCGTCGTCGACCGTGTTGAGATCGAACAAAACCCCCATCAAATCAAGCCTTCAAAACACCCTAGAGAAAAAACAAAAAAAAAATACAGAACCGAAGGAAATTCGAGCAGTGCAGAGTAATTAGAGAGACAAATTTTCCGTGTGTATATATACAAACATAGAGAGAGAGAGAGAGGGAGAGAGTACATGCCGGCATTTACAAAGGGGGACTGAGCTCTACTTAACCTGCGCACCCTTCGCATTTGCCAAAAGGGGGTGAGTCAAAAAGACACCCCTCCGCCTAACCCACAGGTCTCTCTCTCTCTCTCTCTCTCTCTCTCTCTCTAGATTTATATATTATATATTATATATTATATATAGGCTGTTTATGTATAGGCGATTGAATACAATACCAGGTCAAGGGTAAGTCTCTCTCTCTAGGGTTTGGCCCCCGATGGGGATGGTGTTGTTGTCATACGGAGTAATAGGTGCAGCAGCTCTGGTGATGAAGAAGCTGTGCAGCAGTGCTGAGACTGCTGCTGTAGCTGCTGTGATGTGTGGCAGACACAGAGAGATAGAGAGAGAAGTGTCGCTTTTCTGGCGAAGGGGAATCTCCTTATGAGAGGGCGTCGTTAGTTAAAATCCTGATATAATAAAATAACAATAATAATATATTTTTTGACGAAAAAAGGTACGACTCCCTGTATTTCCGGACGGATGTCTATTTTGTCCCCTGTGTTCAAACCATATATCACTCGTATCCCCCCCCCCCCCTCACCCAACTCTTTTACTTTACTATAGTCAACAATGTTAGATCTTTCTCTAGGGCTATGTAATGTATATTATATGTATATTATAGAATATAATATAAAAAATCTATCTATAGCCTGTCTTCAACTTGTTAACATTTGAGGTGGACTTCTCTTGTCTTGTCAAGGAAAGAGATTTTTAGTTCAATTCTTGAATTTTTATGTGTAATTTATTTATTTATGAAATTTATAAAATTTTTATAAAGAAGAGATGGTAGTTTAATTTTTGAATTTTTATGTGGAATTTATTTCTGAAATGAAATTTATAAAATTTTTATAAGGATTTTGTCCATCTCATCTTTATAAAAATTTTATAAATTTCATTTTAAAAGCAAATTTTATCCAAAAATTCTTTATCCAAACATAGCATCATTTCTCTTCTTCAATATCACTTTTATGAATTTTATCCTATAATTATTTTTTCTTTATATAAATAATAATAATAATAACATCTAGTTAATGCTAATCTTGAACAATATTTGATGCCTCGTTTTCAACTAATTAAAATCTATGTATCTATCTATTAAACAAACTATCGATCTGGTTTGATGCCCGCCTTTAAGATAACTAATTAATATCTAACAATTAAACGGTGGTCCAACAAAAAATAAAAAAAATAAAAATTTATATATATATATATATAAAGCAAAAATAAGGTTTTTTTTTTAATTATTATTACCTATTCATCAGTGCAGTGCCAATATAACTAGTTTATGCTCAGTAACTCAATATTTTCTTAAACTTTTTTCCCAATTTTTTAGCCAAATTCGTAATATAAGTTATAATGGCCAACTTTCTCAAATAATGTTCTTTCGTCTTCTCATTCAATTCAATTTATTATAGGAAAAAAATAAAATATAAGGAGTTGCACTTTTCCTTATTTGGTTGTGATAGAAAATTTGAAGAGAAAAAAAATTGAAATAATTTTGATTTGATATAACTTTTTATTTTCTTTCCTCTTCATTTTCTTTTTCCTTAGTAGAATCCAAGTAGCAAATAAAGGGTTAGAAAATTTTATCGTAGCTTTGGTTTATATTTTATTTATGTTAAACGTATTTCAGACTCAAATTCAGTCAACTTTGCATTCCTAGTAAATATCATGGCTTAAATGTACTTTAAATAAAGTTCACGACTTTGTTTTTTTTCCTTCAAAGCATCATTTTACTTTGCCTGCCAAAAAAATCTTGTTAAGTCATTATGAGTTCCTATGTTTTCTTGGACATTAAGCAATGGTAAATGCATGCCATTGTGTCTTCCCCGAATTATTAAAGATATTTTAAAGAGTAGGCTTATTCATTCACTCCTTTAGAAAACAACTTATTTTAAAATTAAAAACAACTTATTTTAAAAAACAATGTTTTCTATTTAATTTTTTTTTTAATTCTAAAAAATGATATCAATATTTTGTTGTTTTAATTACAAAAACACAATTTTAGAAAGTGTTTTGCTATTTAAACAATTTTAGAAAGTGTTTTACAATGACATCAAGAAAATCTTTTCAATCAATACTAGTGCATCGCAAAGTTTAGTAACTAAAATGCAACACGAAGGATAACAAGTAGTGCAAATCAATAATGATCTTTGGCAACTAAATAGTCGTAATCTCGGTTGGCTATAGTTCTCCCATAAAAAACCTAGTTAGAATCTTTGTTTTTCCCAAACATAGATATCCCACTAGTCTCAAATGATATATAATTTTATTATTATTATTTTTTGTCAATCCATATATTGCATAAATCATCTGCGTGCAAAATCATGGATCTAATAATACGAAAGGATGAAAATTCAAACTCAAGATCTCATGTCATTAACCTGAGTACTAGCTTTGTCACATGCAATGCCGTATGCGTTGCTAAAATCCATAATCAAGGAACCCTAACATAGTTAGTATTTTAAGAATGGAGCATGCAAAGAAATGGACTATGTTATCTAGAATATATGGGTATCAACCCAAAAGAAAATGTTCAGGTGAGTTATTCAAAGAAAAAAAAAATTGTTCGAGGACATACCATTTTAAAAAAAATCACATGACTTCAAATCGTGCAATTTATTCTAAACATCTGGAATACCTAAAACGGTCTTAAATATCCCGTACTCGAGCAACTATCAACTCAAATAAGTACATATATATTTTGGGATCATTAATCATTATCTTCTCATAGGAAGGGTAGAATTGCCAATTCGTATATTGTAAGGACAAGCGTGTCACACTGATAGAGAGGGGCAGGTCTTTATCTGAAATCCATAAATTGCAAAGAAGCCAACAGAGGCCTATAAGGGCATAGCTTAGTAGGACCTAGGCCAATAACCCGGACAAAACGGGTTACACCTCAATGCCCAAGTGGCCATATGGCTCGGTCATAGCCTTGTATCCTATTCCGGCAACTTCCAGTCCCACGCGCCTTTAAGGTCCCCTTTGTTCAGTCTTTATCACTGGGAAGGAAACGTGAATCTAGCGACTGTTTAACCGAATTCTCAAATATAGTCTGGGAAAAAAAAAAACGTAATACTGCACCCAAAAAAAAAAATGGTTTGGAAAAATGTGTTCTTTCATTTATTTTTTAAATAAAAATAAAACTTGTTTTCTATTTTGCATTGTACAATGGATATCCTTGATGTTGTGCATGTGCACCATGTTACTATGTTAGTGCCATATCATCATTGGCTCATTATCGTAATAGAGTGGCACTTAGTACATTGAGTAATGTCAAATTGAGTTGGGATTTAGTGTTAGAGATGAGAAAATCCAGGATGGTGTTAGGCTAACAGGATTTCGTAGCAAGAAAGCCAATGAATAGCTCAGTCCAAAAGTTACTGAAATGACAGACCAAATCGAAAGTTATTGATTTCATTTCAACAATTTTGATCTGAGTCGTTCATTGAATTTTTTTGCACCAACGTAATGCAATCTAGTTAGCCCAACAGTACTGGATTTTTTCCCCCTCATCGCTATTTATAGTAAATTGATGCTATAAGAGTATTTTTTTTCCCCTCAGATCAATTTTTTTGTTGTTTATAAATATAACTATTTATAGTGAATTGATGCCATTAGAGTATTTGGGCAAAAAAAAGAAAAAAGTTATTCAATATTTTCCCATGACATTATATTTTTCAAAATTTGTAATATATATATATCTATGACCATTATAAAATAGAGAAGTTGCTCCATGTTTTCGCCAAAACGACGCTTTATTTTGAGGCTTTTCTATGGAAAACGACGACTATGGTTTGGGCCAAAACGACGTTCCATTTTGCAGAGAGAAAGCATACCTAGGCAATAAACAAAAAAGAATAAAAAAAAAAACTCTAAAATCAAACGAAATAGAAATTCGTAAAAATCAAAAGGAATAGAAGTAAGTGAGAAGAAGAATAAGAAGATGAAAGATATACCACAGCTCTCATAGAACAAAACAGCGGCCGATTTTAATCCTCTGAGTTATAGTTGGAGAAGAGGCATGAGTAATCAACGGACGGAAAGACACCAAAAACCCCAAAAGGGGATTTGTAAAATGTTTCTAAAATCAACCACCGATTAAATGCGAATGACAATAATTAAATTGAAAAATAAATACTCCACAATAAATGTTTAAAATTATAATCAGTATATGAGTCGGCATCTCATCAAAACAACCGAGAGATTGAAAGCACAATATATTATATTTAATAGATTTATAGACATAGATAATTGAGTGTTTCTTCTTTTTTCGAACTCACTTTTTACGCTTTTTGTCAGTTCCACCCACCGCACTACATATCGTATAATTATTAGTCCGCCCGCTAAATAGGCGCCCCACCTACTTTTTTCATCTATCTGGTTGCTCAGGCCAATTGGTCCCTACTGAAAATGAAATCAACCATGCCAGAGAAGGAGGAGCGCCCATATAACTTCCTAAGCTACATCTACTTGTCTGGATATCAAATCCTGCATTGCTAGGTTTCTCTGTTGGGAAATCATAATCCAATGGGAACCCTTTCTCCATGACTGTTTGGATAAATGGGGTCTTGGTTGGTGTTACCATCTTTTGGTCACAGTCACACTATAAATCATTTCTTGTTTGGTGAGTGTTTGGACTTTTTTAAGCAGAAAAATATAAATAAATAAATAAGGTTACTGGTGAAGCGTAAGTTTTGGTAAGTAAAAAAATTATTAATTCAATATTTCTGTGAAACCAATTATTAGTCTGATTTTGAGTAATTGATGTAGAGTCGGACTGTAGACTTACTCTGTGTTCTTAATTTCTCGAGTTCTAATGGACAATAACAAGTTTATTGGAGCAATATAAAATTGAAAGAGAATATTAGAGGATGAGATTTCAAGGTTCAATTCATATTATAGATAAAATTAATAAGAAGAATAAATATGTAAATCTAGATAACGTTTGAATCTTTTCATGTTCGTGCGATGGTAGATATTCTTTTATATGTCTCCGTACCTTCTTCATCCTAACAAAAAGTATTATACCTATGCCGTTTATGCAATAATGGTTTTTTTGTTTTTTTTTTTAAATTTTAAAAATAAAAAAGATTGCAATTATTACATTCCAAATGCTAAAAGTATATTGTCTTTAACCTGTGATGATAAAATTGGAACGGCCCTTGATGCTAAATCCATAGGCATTTTCTCATCTTATGACTCTAATGGCACTCTATCTTCCTTTTTTCCCCCCTTTACTTTTTTCCACGTGCATGCAGCCTACCATTAAAAGTTCTTCAAACTTCCCCCTTTTTTTTCTTTTTCTTTTGGGGGGGGGGGGGGGGCGGGGGATTAAAGATAAAATGTATTACTAATTAAATAAATTAAATACATGGAGAAAAAGGAATTCAATACAAGTAATCACTACATATTTGCCAAAGCCTTCTTTGGCACAGAGGTAGATTTATTTGCGTCGGTTCAAAAAAAAAAAAAAAAAAAAAAAAAAAAAAAAAAAAAACATCCTCTCCTCTCTATGGGTCCTAAACCTGCGGCGTTGCCAACCCTACTAAAGTAAAATCCCTTTAGCAAGCATAAATTATTGTTATAATAGTAGTGCGCGCAAGTCCTCACGTGCACCATTGTGTGAAAAGCATGAATGAAACCTATAATGTTTGTGATATCATGTTGCTTTGCTAATCATGATTAAGTATATTTGTCATCTTAACCAATCCTATAATGGTGTCTTTTGACCAATGTTAACATTTTTTGTCGGCCGGTTAATCCGGTTTGTCGCATGTGGTAATGGTTGATATGATTATTTCTCAAAGCATCATAAGTTTAAACCTATCACTTATGTTCAAACTACCTATTTAATTGGTCTAAATATGCAAAAGAAAGTACCCTAAAAATTATAATTCATTTTTTGCGTGAAGATTGATCGACCCAATATACTTTTATAGTTTTAGGGCATGAATGGATCATCTCCAACGCTAAAAAGTTCTAGACAGGATTTACATCGTCCAACCGTTAAGAGTCCCATGTGAGTCCCACCAGAAGGGTTGCGACGAGGAAGGCTCCAATTTTTTCATGAACACCTACTTTGTTCTATTAAACCAAACCGAAAAAGGGCAAACAGGCCCTTCAAAGAAGGTATTTGACAAGCACTTTCTGCCATATCATGTCAAATTGTAAAGATGAAAAGTGAGAATTCACCAAAGTTAAGGTGAAGACTGAAGAGAAAGTAACAGTCTTATAGGACTAGAAATCATTCTACGTTGAAATTCACTTCAAAGGAATTTGACATTCCTTTCATTTTTTAGGAATCCAATTTCAAACAAGAGCTTTAACATTTTAATGAGTGAAAATTTGAATAACTTGCACTCTTTTTTAATGATGAGATGTCTAACTAAGAACACATGGATCAATTCGATCCATCTCCTTCAAAATAAACACGAGCCTTTAATTAGTAAAAGTTAATTAAAATAATAATAAAATCGTGGGATCTTACAAAATCTAATGAATTAAAAATCGTATTAAAAAACTAAATATAAAAATTATGTATCTTGCTCTTAATTGAATATAGATTTATACACACACTTAGATGTGCAAATGAATAAAAAATGGTTTCGGCTTTGGACATGAGGACAACCCAAGATGCAGGCTAACTATTACTCCATATTACACATTTACACTAATTCCAATAATCCACCATTCCGACAGCACTGGTTGGACGGATCGGTGGTTTAATGGTAAAAGTGTAAGAAGTCAAATGGTCAAAAGTTCCAAGTTTCAAGGGCAATAGAGTGACATATATACTTGTTCTATGATGTTTCTATGCACGCATTGAAATCATTAATTTTCAGTAAGGTTGAGGTTAAACTATTATATCTAATCAACATGAGAGAGTGCTTACATTTCCTTTCTTACTAGGCTTAATTTGTCCGTAGTTAGATATGTTTCCCGTAGTACTAATGTTGCAGATCATGAGCTTTTCTAATGGGCAGTGCGTTGTAATAGATATGATTCAATACCAATCTCTAACTTACCTCCTTCTGTTTTGTTTGAGGAAGTTGAGATTGGGAATGACCTTGTCTCTTTCCTTTAATATATTCTCATTTGCTTATACAAAAAAAAAACAAAATATTAGGCTTCCTCAACAGACGAGAGAGCTACTACGTAGGGGTGCTCACAAACCTCCATGGCTCAATAAATCCGTTCAATTCGACCTCACCCGACGTTATATGGGAAAATTCAACTAATATGGTAAGCGGATAACTGTTTAGGATTTTATTTTTTCACGGTTTGGTAAATAGTAGTTGGTTCCGAAATCACTAGATCATATGGATAGAAATGGGTGAGAATTATGTTGACCCGATATTCTGTGAGGCAGATTATAGGTGAGTCCTAAATCTGATATGACCCTATCCGTGAGTACCCTTAGTATGCGATCGTGCACAAGTCATCAGCACTATACCACTTGTACCCTTTTTTCTATTACTCCATAATACAACCCTCCATCACACTGCACTGAATCCGGACTCCTCTATCACACACTCACACTGCCACGCTTCACTTGGAATCTTAACCAAATAATCAGCGGGGTACAACTTACAAAGCCAGTAGGGTACGACCAGGTAACTTGCAGCATTCCTACTGAATCATTTCCCCCTCCCCCACCGATATTTCTCTGGAATTGTTTCTCTGAAAAGAATCTGTACTAAAAGAATTTTACCCACTCGCCGGAGAGGAACGTGAAATACAGAGCCCCTACATCATAGCCATTTTTGTGTTACGCGCCAATAGAAGTGCGTGAGATTAGCAGGTATACGACTGTAGCAATAAGAGGGTGACGAAGAAAAAGGCAAAGTCCAATGACTAAAGGCTGGGCCTTTTTTCGCAGAGACCCCTCGACTTTTACGCGGGTGCTCTCTGCTTCTGCTTCTGCTTCTGCCACACCTCAGCCTTTCATCGTACTTTAGTCATGTCAATCATCTACACGCTCTCCCATGTTTTAAATTTTTATTTTGTACGTATTTACCGCCCTTTTCTCTGCCACAGTGATGACCGTCCACGTGTCTCTTCACGCCCTCTCACATCATCAAGGACATTTTGATTTTACCCCCCACCCAAAACAAAAGAAAAAGACAATGACATTTTAATCATTTCATCTAATTCTGGTAAACCTAAAGTGAGTTCAGACTTGGGTTTTTCAGATTTAGTTAGTTAATATTGAAAATAATTTATTCTTTGATAAATGAGGTAATACCCAGGCAATGTACAATTTCTACTTCTAATTATAGAGATGAATTCTTGGGAATAATCATGATGGAAGTCAATTCAAATTCATAAATTATATTATAATCTCTCCGTTTTTATTTAATTGTCTTTTTTAGATGTTTCAAAATAATTATTACATTCAAAAAGTCAATTATTTTTATTATTTGATTTCTAAAATACCCTTATAAGGGTATTTTTATTTTTACAATGTTTTGTATATTTGAGGGTAAAATTGAAAAATCGAGACATATGTATTAATGTGAAAACATTTAATAGGGTCTTATAAAAAAAAACATGTTTTTTTGCCAACAAAAGTTGGCCTGAGTGGAAAGGGTTCTAATCCCTTAAGTAAGGGGTCTCGAGTTCGAATCTTTGTAGATACACTAAACTTTCTTAGTAAAGGTCCACGTTTTGGCACCAGATAGTATTTTGAAGGATTAGTCCTAGACTCTTAGGTGAAACTTGGGAACACCTTAAAAAAAAAAAAAATGTTTTTTAAAAGGTACGATCAATTAGGAATGGAATGAATACTAATCATGGTTATCTTTGATTTTTAGGGGTACTTTCCTCGAGAATTGGGTTCAAACCATTCCCCTTTGATGCATAGTCTATCCATAAATTTATGCATTTGACATTCATAAAATTTAAAATTAAGACCTCTAATTCTTAAATCCTAAATCAAGATCATATGTCACCAACGTTATCCTCACAAATTAAACTTCTATTTTATAATAATCTCAATCATCAATTTGGGGGATTAATTTTAGTTTAACTCATTAATCATCGCGTCAGAGTAGAAATGTCCTTTCTATTTTTTTTGGGAGCTCTAAACATGGGGGCTTTTGGTCCTGCATGGTGATGCCGTAAACACGTGGTGCAGTTTATCGAAACTCTCGCTGTAACAAAAAGACTGTCCCGCACTTTCCATTCTTGTCGTTTACTCTTAATCCCAATATTTATGTGACAGGTGGCGAGAGATGTATGGTGAATGGGACCCACCTCAGACTTGCCAAAAGGAACTAGACCGGTCTTTGTCTCATCAGAGACTGTCGGCTACTTCTAAGGTTACATCGCTTTCCTTCATAAGAGAGAGAGGGTGGGATCGTACGGTCACCAACGGCTTAAACCTGCATTAAAACCTCAGCCAACAATCACACACACAAGTGAAACCCTGTTAGAGGCAATTTTATTTTATAGACTAGTTTTATATATTGAGCAATGCTACGAAGAGGTGCCCTCATTCCTTTTCCCATGAACTGTTTTAATTTTTTTTTATATTTATTTTTCATCTAATTTAGACATGCAATTAATGTTGTCTTATTCCCAAAAAAACTATATATGGATTAGGTAATTGCGATATAACTAATGTGATATCATGAATCAAGAAGGATGAAGTAATGTAAGAGATATTATATCACTTTTTAACTTGATATTTTATATTTTACTTTATTTTTATTAGTTTGTGATACCAAATAATCGTATCCTTAGTTATACTGAAGAATTACTTGTCCTATTGATAAAATTCAATAATGAAATGCTTTACAAAGAAAGTTAATATGCATTGATTAAAATTGAGATAAATTACAGTCAAATATTATTTTAATAGAGAAATCATCATACTTTGATCAACGATTGTGATCACACCACATAATGACAGTATAGTATAACAGATTATCATTATTAAAGTAAAGATAAAGCTAGAATATAAAAATGATAACGTTGCATTTTCTTGTCATTATTAAAAGTAATGATAAAGCTAGACTATAAAAATGATATAGATGCATTTTCTTGTCATTATTAAAAATAATGATAAAGCAAAACGATAAAAATGATAAATCTTTTTTTTTTTTTTTGGTTGTCATTATCATTGCTTTTATTGTTTTTAGTAATAACAGTCATGTAAAGAATTTCCTTCTAAAATTTTGTCCGCCGAGTCGTGGAAAGAGTCACTAATGATAGGTTGCCTTTCTTGAAATTTGAGGAAAATCTCTCAAAATAAGGAGAGAGGTCGTGGGTGTTTCCTATGAGGGCACCCTTATAGTAAATTTTCTCTTTACATGTACACTGTCTACCACATCCTATCCTTGCTGTTATTATGGGAATGAAAAAGCAACACTCAGCCAATTTTCAAAGTACAGACTGTTTTAAAATTTTTTCCCATGCAACTTTTAATGTTATTTACATGAGTATGAATACCGAAAAATATCGGCCTGGGATGGGATCATGGGAGTGAGGTCAAGTGGGACAAGGGATTATGGTTTTTGAAATCCATTCCCAAGCATGCCTTTATAGCTTGGCTTATTATTTTGAATCGTTTGCCTACAAAAAAATAAATTAATTGTTTGGGTTATTAATACTTTTGCTATATGTGTTTTCTGTCAAACCTATGATGAAGATAGAGATTACATTTTTTATGGGTGTAAATTTATTGCTGATGTATGGCAGAAGGTATTGCGAAAGTGTTGTGTTTATAGATACCCACGAGTTTGGGCTAATGAATTCTTATGAACCATTCACAATTTGCGAGGGAACTCTTTTGCTATTACTATCAAGAAAATGGCTTGGACTACTACCATTTACCATATTTGGCGTGAAAGAAACAAAAGGCTCCATGATAATGTTTTTCGGCCCTTTAAAGTTATTATTGTCACTATTGAGCATGACATCAGATATAGAGCCATGGGGCTTATATTGGTCAAAGATAACCTTAGGAATAGAATTTTTTGTTTGAACTAGGGAATTTCTTGTGACATCTTTTATTAGTCTTGGTTCTTTTGCTACCCTCTGGCTGTGAGGGGTTTTATCTTACACATCCTATCTAGTTTACTTGTTTGGGTTAGCTTAATAGGGTGTGTTTGATGTGTTTCTTTGGCCCTTTTGGCTTGTATTCTTTATTTCTTTTTTTACATACTCACTTATCAAAAAAAAAAAAAAAACCGAAAAATCACATCTCATGCCAAAAAATTTGGGTAATTGAAATCTAAAATAATAGGGATGAAAGCATTACTCCTCAGTCCTCACCATAGGTGCCAATCTTCCTTTTATATTTTTATTTTTTGTAGAAGAGAAATTAAAAAAGACAACTATAATCCACTCTGTCCTTTAGCCTCCCATGCTTTAGCCTTCTATGAGTTAATCCTATATTTGTATATATTTTTTTAAAGTTCATTTTTGAATACCGTCATTCCATTCCAATTCACGGGTAAGTTCTTCATCACCTCAAGCATTTAGAAAGAGGAAATGTTTCCTTTGGAACTTCTAACTTTTATTGCAACGATGTTACATCATTGCATTGAGATGGTATTACATACGAGTGCAGTATTATGCGTGTTGGGGCGGGTTAGGAAATCAACCTAAAATTAATACAAGGAATTTGGGTTTTTTTTTTTTTTTTTTTTTGGCGAAAAAATTGAATTATTCAAAGCAACCTATAATCCGATTTAATTCAACACCTATTGTTTATCCCATAAAAGAGAATGAACATGAAAATTAATTAAACCAATTGGCAATCGATAGTATATCCAAAAGATCCCGTATATGAGTAGTGCACATGCAGTTGAAGGGAGTAGGGGGCCGGAAGGGTAGAGGGAAGGAATCAATTTTGGGGTAGAGATTGGGATTGGTAATGCCTTGGTGGAGGGCGACGCTCAAGTCGTGATCATTAGGTGCAATGTAACAAGAGGAGTATTGATACAGAGACGGGTTATTTGTAAGGATGTTTCCTACCTACTTGGGAAACTTTCAGTGCTGTCTTTTTCTTCAGTGTAAGGAGAAGTTTGTCGTCATCCAAAAAATAAAAAATAAAAATGAAAGGCACCCTTTTTTGGTGGAGGGTCAAAAAGATTGGATAGAGATCCCCTCGAATTGCTTAGTCCCCAATTTTTATTTATTCATTTTTTTGGGTAAAAAAGGGAAGTTTGATTACTAGTAAGTACAAATTACATAAATGTGGGGTAGCCATACGAATGGCATCTCATAACAAAATAGTTACAACATCTTTAGGACGTTCATAGCGCATATCAAAATTTGTAGTTAGAGGAGCACCATGTTTTGTCAAAAAGTATGTACACGTGTTGGATCTAAAGTTGCTTAGTCCTGTAATAGAGACTTGCAATCATTAATAAGAGTTAGATGCTTAGGGTTTGGAGTTATCTATTGTGTCAAAAGAGATATCACAATATGAGCATCTAATTGAAGCAAAACTTGTAGATAACCTATTGTTCATGCAAGCTGTAAATCATCATGAAGGGTCCTATTGCTTAGCACATACACCGGGGGTTTTTTTTTTTTTAAAATATATTTTATTTGATAAGCAGCACATACACTAAGTTGTATAACTAATACTCCCTCCCTTCCTATTTGATTGTTCCTTTTGTAAAAACAAGGTTTTTTAGGTAACTCTATTAAATGCTTTCAAATCAACACTTAAGTTTTAAAATTCTAATTTTGCCCTCAGGTTTATAAAACATTGGAAAGAGGAGAGATAATTTTTAGGGCAGTTTAGAAAATCAAACAAAAAGAATCATTGGACTTTTTAAATGTAACAATTATTTTAGAACATCCCAAAATGGAAAGGAGACCACTTAAATAAGAACAGAGGGAGTAAATAGCTTTTCCACATGTAACTGAAAGAGGCACCTTGTAATTTTCAAACCATAGAGGCTAATGTGGAAATAAGTACTTTTACATTTGGTAGGAGGAGGAGAGCCTCTCTATTCTATCAACCTGGGAGCACTCTAGGAATCAATTCCTAAATGCACCAGGTCGATGTGGGAGAGTGCGCCCTTAAAATTGTCTCCTCGAGGAGGGATTTAGTCGAGATGTTCGCAAGTTGGCCTGGACACCCTGACCGTCCCAAAAAAAAAAAAAAAGTATTAATTAATAAATATTATTATGCACGAATTTGGGTTCTTAGGTTAGAGGGGTTGCCTAAGACATCCACTCAGACTCGGTTTAAAATAAATTTGAATTGATAGTATACAATCCAAACTCTTGTCTGCTAATTAAAATTTACGGCCCAATCTTGTCCAATTTTGGGTTGGGCTAACATTGGGCAGATTAAGCCAGCCCAAGTTTCACCCTAGTATGGGAACGGCTATTGCAACCCCCCAATCTGATAAATTGCCCCCCCATATTTTTTAATTAGAAAAATTATTATACAAAATTACCAAAAAGGGCACCCCCACCCATCCCCTCTCTTGCACCCCTTTCCCACCAACGACGGTGCCCTCTCCCGCACCCCTCTTCTTCTCTTCTTCTTTTTTTTTTTCTTTCCTTTTCTTTTCCTTTTCTTCTCCTCTTCCCTCCCGTCGGCAGCCCTCTTTTTTTTTCTTTCCTTTTCTTTTTCTTCCCTCTAGTTGCCAGAAAAAATGGAGGTTTTGGCTTGCTGGCCCTCTCTCCCATCGGGAGCCCTCTTCTTCTCTCTCTCTCTCTTTTTTTTTTTTTTTTTTTCCTCTTCCCTCCTGTCGGCTTTCTTTCTCTTCCCTCCCATTGCCGGAAAAAATGGAGGTTTTGAAAAAAAAACCTCCCTTGCCAGAAACACACATATCTAACCAGTAGGGGAAAGAAAGAAAGAAAGAAAGAAAGAAAGAAGAGAGAATAGGAAGAACCTACCATCGCCGGAAAAAATGGAGGTTTTGAAAAAAAACCTCCCCCCACAGATCTGACCAATAGAGGAAACAAAAAAAATAAAAATAAAAATAAAAAAAGAAAGAAAGAAAGAAAGAAAAGGAGAAGAAGAGAGAAGAGGAAGAACCTCCCGTTGCCAGAACCGTCGCCGTTCTCCTCTTCTTTCTCGGGGGTCTCGTGTAGGGGGGGGGGAGAGTGGGGTGGGTGAGAGGGGTGAGTGAGGGTTAGGGTTAAGAGGGGTATTTTAGTCTTTGAGAGGGGTGGGTGTGTAAATTTGGGGGGTTGGGAAATAAGGTGGGGGCAACTTATAACTTCAGGGGGTTGCAATAGCCGCTCCCCCCTAGTATAATAGGTCAATCTTTTTTTTTGGGGCCAAATGAGAGTATCCTAAGCCATTGGCCCCAAATTAGTCCCCGTGATGCACAAACATAGACACTTTTATATGTGTTTAAGAGGGGTCATTGACACTTTTATCATAACGCATACATATGTCATTTTACTGCATTTTAATTAGTTTTTGATACTACACTAGTATAATGGCATGGTATCTTACTCACGATTTATTTCTTCCCCCTCTCCCAAGGGAGGGAGTGGTACCATTCATACTACAAGATTAGTCGTAAAACTTTGTAGCAAAAAGTTTTTCCAAAGTTTGTCGTTTAAGTGAACTTTTTGACAATTTTTTTATGATGTTTTTTACTAAACAATGCACCCAATTTTCATAAAAACCTTTTATATTTCACATAAAACTTTGAGAAATTGGGTTGGGAGTGTAAATAAAGTTGAGGGTGGCAATAACCGCTCCCTTAAATGTATCATTTCAATCTTTCTGGCCCGCAAATTAATTGAGCTGATAAAATGGTTCATGGGATTTATTAAGGCCCGCAATTTGGGCCCAACCTATTTGAGTAGGCAAAAAGTCCCCTTTTTGTTCTTTGCTTTGTTTTTGTTATTGTCGTTTGCTTTGAGTAGGCAATAAGTATTAGGCAGGGTGTGCACCTCCCACATTCTCATGAGAGAAACCCTTCGTAATTTCCTTGTTTTAGAGTCGCCTCCAGTTGGGCTTTGAAATCTTTTTCTTGCTGACCTGATGGGTGTTTCCACCCCCAGGTTTTAGTTTGCTTTCTGAATAAATATTCATTTTACCAAAAAAAAAAAAAAAAAAAAACAAAAACAAAATACCCCTTTCAATGGAATTACACCTATATGGCCATATACAATAAACTTACCAACTCATCTAAAAGCCCTAGTGTGAGAAACCCCTTCAATGGAATTACACCCATATACACAGGAATAAACCTCTTAGGCAAACTGCTGTGTTAAAAGGAATGGTTGTGCGTGTAGATGTTTACAAACACATTTTCAAACTTCAAACTTCCAACTTCCAAGTAACGTTGGAAAGTCCCTCCAGCCTCCTTATGGAAAAACCCTTCAATGGAATTACATTGCACAACTCATATGGTATGCTTGCATTTGTTTACAAACCAACTTTCAAATTTCCAATTTTTTTTTTCTATTTTATTTTATATATTTTACAGATAAGCGTCAATTATGATACTTAATCGTTTTAAATTGTGAATACTTTCATTCTAGCAGTTTGAAAAATGTTAATGCAAAATATATACATACATGAAATATGATAGAAAAACATGCTTGTGGAGTATTAGTATACATTGAATGTTCCTTTTTTTTTTAATCAAGGTGACCTAGGGAGTCTTTGCCTACAGGTGAGACTAATCCCCTTGAACACGTGCAGATGGCCCCAACCCAAATCCTCCCCTGTATGTCAGGTGAGACTAATCCCCTCGGACACGTGTAAACGGTCTGGCAGCAAACAATTACAGTTCAATACAAAAAGACTACTAACTTCGTAGTAAACGGCTACTAATTTAACTAAGAATGACTACTAACTGTAATTATTTGTCCGTATCCAGACCTGTCTGTAATGCCCCCAATTAAAATCGCTTTCATTGCTCGAAATTTTTTTTTTCCAAAAAATGTATATATCATGAGCAATTTTATCATTTAAAGTCTCACATCTATAATGCAAGCAAGATGAATTTAAAATCTCAGTGAGTTGCACTGTTGCAATTCATTCATGCATGTGAATTGGAGCCTTGGGGGACTAGAGCAACTCATACCATGTTTGGGATGAAACCCAATTTTTGATGCACAGATTCTATATAGCAACCAACAAGTTTATACACAATTAAAAATCTTTCACAAAATTCAGATTCCCATTTGGTTTAATTCCACAATAATACCGAAAAATCATTGACAATTTCCTTTCAAACTCTAGATTTTATGGTTGCACGCTTTTTTTTTTTTTTTGGGTAAATGCGCTCTTTACGTAAGAATTGGGCTCTTCTTTTTTCTTTTTATTTTTATATATGAACTTGGTGTTGATAAATCCATGGATCTAGATATACATTTCAGGCAATTGAACTTACCTACCATGATATTCTATGTCCAAAGCTGCCCCAGTTGCTCTCTGACTGACCCTTTTGACCGTCTGGCTCGCGGCAGATGATTGATGCCGATGCAATGGTGTTGTATTGGTGTCAAGGTAATGGAGCAGAATGACCATAATCAGAGAGGATACAAACATGGGTATAGGCCCAAAAAACCATAGCAGCAAATTAATAGCAAAATAGAGCGCTCTAAGCCCAAGTGACCAAAAATCACCCCCTGTTATGACAGCCATCTCCACAAATTTCACGGGAATGTCGGTATCTGGTGTGCTCATCAGATAACTTGCATGGACAAAGCCCCTTGCTGATTGAACAAAGCATGAAAAGGCTAGGAGGAAACAAGTGAGAAGGCATATGTACTTGATGGAAATGGTGGAAGGCCTTGTGTCGCCATAGATTAATTCACTCTGAAATATGTTGTTGGGAGAGCTACTGATCCAAGCTCCAATAAGAGAGCTGAGAGTCAAGGACACTGATGCTAAGAAAGTCGCCGCAGATATGTTTGTTGAGATCACCTGCAGGGCTATGCCGATGTCCCTTTTATCAACCTGCGTGCAATCCAATAAAGGCGATGGAATTTTAGTGAATTATTGGGGAGAAAAGAGATGGAAGAACAAGGAGAGATTTAGACCTGCATAATCCTCTCAACCCAGGCTCTTTTGTCATTGTTTTCAAAGCCAAGGACTGTGGTGTGAGGAAGATTTATGTATCTGTAAAGGAGGTAGAGATGGTAAACAAACATTATCAGCAACCCACTAGGGACTAATACCAAATCAAGGTCTTCCTTTTGGAAAGCCATTGTTGCTTCCCTTTTGTGCCAACTAATTACAGTGATGAGGGGTTTGATTGAATCTCAAGATTATGCTTATTAATCTCAAAGAAGAGAGAGAAATCCAAGTTCATATATTTATATATATATGATTAATTTAAGCAGTTTGACTTTTTCCAGATGAGCTGCAGAGACAACTTGCAATCTTTAAATTCCAATTCATGTGAGCCTAATCTTTAAATTCCAAATGAGCTGCGGAGACAACATGTTTAATTCCATATACCTTGGGAACATTTATTAAGACATATCCTAATCCTTTTTTTTTGGGTGGGGGACCCCTTCTGGGGTTTCTGCACAAATTTTCAGCTGCAATTGCAACATGTTTGATCACATGCAGCAGACCGTTGACTGATTCAGGAAGAGTAATGGGTTAAGCATGTGCCTTGAATAAGCTGCTGTTATCACATTTGGTGGAGCCTTTTTCATAGCCTTCTGTTAATCTATATAAACAGTCCAGGAAGGCGACGCATTGAGTCAAATAAATGTTTAATATCTTACTTAATGGTTAACATCAATTCGGTAGCGTATTAAAAAGGCGAATTATAGTTAAACCGATTCGGTACCGTGTCAAAAAAATGATTCTCTCTCCACCTACCATGATATGCCTTAACACCTTGACATATGATTATTCTAAGGGTCATCTACTTACCTTTCAAGTGAGGACTTTTCTGGGCCATTTTTTCCAAATTTTATCTAGACAGTAGGATAGAGTAAGAAAAACAACTTAAGGTTACACCAGATCCATTCCCATTAAATAGAGACCCTTTATAGAACATTGCCTTCTTCAACAAACAAAAGATCCACAGCTTATCCGGAGAAATTAAGGAAAGAAGTTTCCTAAACATGGCAAATTTAACTTCATGTGATATAATAATCTCATGTCATAAATATCAAAGCCTGCTATCAAGGCATTGGCACAAGTGAAGAGGTTTAATCCATTGAGTCATAGCACTACATAGAAGTTAGCCTCGAATCCCTCGATAATACATTGTGATTCGTGAAGAGGTTTTACTCCATTATTTCTAATAATCTCATGTCATAAATTTAGAGTGAGGTTTAAAACCACACTTTCAATATAAGAAAAATAAAAATAAAATAATTGAAAGTGGGGTTTGTAAGGGCACTTTCAATATAATTAAATCAAAAATTGAAGGTGGGGTTTGTGTGCCTTCACAATAAGAAAAGAAAATACTCCATAAAAAAAAAAAAAAAAAAAAAAAAATGATAAAGCGGGGTTTGTAAGGATGCAACAAAGTTTTTCAAAAGCGCTATTATTAACAGCGCTTTCAAAATATTAAAAAAAAGGCCGCTCGTCTTGCAAATCTATGAGTCTCTGTCTGATCTCTCTCCTCCATGGCTCCTCCCAGAATTCTTCTTCGCGGAGACGTTCAAGTCTGTTTCTCTCTCTCTCTCTCTCTCTCTATTATATATATATGGCCATCATTTCTAGGGTTTATTCACATACGTCTTCAGTATGATTTTCTTCAATCTAGGTGAACAAATCGACGGCCATTCGATGCGCTTCTCTGCCTGGGCCAGTTCTTCGCAAACTTGCCGGACCGGCTCGAGGAGTCCATCGACTCCGTCAAAGGGCGAATTTGCTTTGGTTAAAGGCAGCGGCAAATTCACCCTCCATTGTTAATAATCACCCTGTTTAGTTGGCTCCCCACGAAATTTGGGCACAGTGAATCCAACAATTGTATATAAAATTAAATTGTGTTCTTTTTTTTCTTTTTTTTTTTACCTTCTCTTAAATAAATTAATTGCTCGGAATCATTTTGATCTATGTAGTGTTATTTATTTATTATTTATTTATATTAAGAGTTTCTAATTGTTCTGTACTGAATTAATCTCTTGGACTACATACTGTCCCGTTTTACATGCATAGAGCAATTACAAGACAAAATTCATGGGAGTGGTCTTGAGGGGGAGTGATAAAAGTTGAACCTAAATTCTCTTGTCAAGCAAAAGACCCTAAGACCACTCGGTCTACTCAAGTTATTTAGATCTATGTAGTTAAGAGTAAGACTGTGCATTGTTGTCAATTGGGTCAAACATTGAGTAAAACCATACCGAACTAGAGTGATTCAAATCAATTATATGAAAATTATAAGTATTAAAAAAAAAAATACAGAAATTCTTCTTGTAGTATGTGCAAATAAGTTTTGCTTCGTAAGGGTCCAAACCCCTGTTTTTCCCTGCTGTTTCCCCCTGCTAAGGAGACTTTGAGAGCGTCACATGCATGCGCAGTGCGCATCCTCCAAGAGGGTTGGAACCTTCGTTCTACTGAGGAGACTCCAAGTGTGTGCATGTGCATAGGAACTTAACAAATATCAATTAGTTTTTTCTAATTAAAGGGTACGACATGCTTGGAATACAAGACAAGGGGATTCCTTCAACATTGGGCCAGTAGCACATGAATTTATCTGTGACAGTGACACCCACTTGAGCACTCTTTCCTTGGGTCAAATCTTTTGAATTACTGAGCTGATTATGCTAGAATTACTTGCCATTGTTTCATCTCACAATTTGGTAAGTTCAGGGTCGTGGTTTACCTGTGCAGTCACAAATGCTATGGAGTCACTAAAATATGATTTAGAAATGGTGGAACAAGAAGTGACATGCATAATTCAGGCTGGAAAGAGTCGTGGCTTCAAGATCTGGATCCTATTGGTGGATTCAAATGTGTATCAGTGTCATAATTCAACTTCCCTTGCAATTATTAATTTCTCATATCATACTTTGAGAGTTTTTAAATTATATGAAGGTTCGAATCTTGTTTCGAAGTTTTTTATGTAGATGTCAAGCCTAATTGATCTGCACTCGTGTACGATAAGTGGAGCAAATTAAAGCTTGAATTGGATATTCATGGTTCAGCTGCAGATTTAATCCATTATGATCCTAAAAATGACTCATTAAAAACATGACCATTTTTTTTATGTGGGCAATTAGGAGACGATAAACTTGCTTGATCACACTTTCCTCTGCTGGTCAAATCTTTAATTTTATTCAAAAAACCTATTGGAGAAATATGGTTCCAAAAGCTTACATTACATAATGTACTCAACAGTCGCACATCAAGCTTACGATACATTAACATCCTCTCTAAGGGAAAACCTCAATGAGTGACATGAAACCAAATGCGGGTGTTATCTTATAGTGACTGAAACCAGCCTCCAAGAAAAGCCTTCTCCCACTCTTTCTCGTCTCTCTCTCTTCCAGCAAGCAAAACCATCATCATCATATCATAGAAGAGCTTTGTTTTGGTTAATTCGTGCTGATCTTTCTTGTCATCAATCACCATTTCTATGATGATTACTTTCCCTCCCTCATTTTTACTTGGAATCGCTTCTCTGCACCGCTTCAGAATCTTCACGCAGTCTTCATCGCTCCAATTATGCAAAACACTCTGCCAATCATTCATTTTCACAATCAGAACACTGAAAGTTGAACTTTATATCACTTTCGTTTCTCCTGAAATATAATGCACCACTCCAACATATGATCTAGTAAACTAAACATTTTGATTGATGAACATTTCAACATAAGATGGGTGGGAAAATGGGGTCTAGTGGTGTTTGGTAACAAATTTTATGTTTAACCCCCGAAGTTCTAGGCCAAAAATAAGATGTAGAAGGTTAATTCTTGAAGGTTTCTCAATTTAGAGACTAGAGAATTTTGTTTTTGAAGAAAAAGAAATTGTGTACCTTAATTAGAACTGCGTCTGCAGAAGGGATTGACTCAAACATATCACCTCCAACATAATCCAAGTTCTTACTCTTGGGCAAGTTAGCGACGACGTTTGGGAGGTCAAGCACCGTGCATTTTAAGTGAGGGAATGCCTCAGAAATGGCCCTAGCGAAAGTTCCTGTGCCACCCCCTACATCAACCAATGAAGCCAGCCCCTCAAAAATTGCCCTATAGTCTTGAATTACCGAGCTTATTATCCGAGAGTCGCTTGCCATTAATTCATGTAACGATTTTCTAAATTCGGGGTTTTTGTTTCCATAGTCCCAAAGGTCCATTCCATGTGCAGTCTCAAATGCCGTGATCTCGCTCCCCTGGAACCAATTTCCCAAGAAGTGCCATGGAGTTACCAAATCAGAATCTAGAAATGCAAGAACAGCAGGTGACAAGCTGGTGATGTTATCCTTGACAAGGAGCCTAGAAGATGGTGTGAGAACATACCCTTCTTCTTCTTCTTCCTCTTGATTTTCATGAACTTTTCTTGTAGCAGAGAAACCAGAGTGCACCAGCAAGCGCATGAGCCGGTGTAGATAACTGGTTTTTGTTGGGGGAACTTGAAGTGCTGAGGCCAATTCAGCAAGAGTAATGGGTTGGTTGTGTTTGTGGATTATGTCTGGTATGCCTAGTTGAACTGCGCATTTAAGTGACATGGAATCTATATAGTGAAGTATGTGTTTATATATGTGTGATTGTGCTTGAAATAACTCACTTCCTCCCTGGCAATGAGTTTGATCCATCTTTATGCAGTTTCCTACCACAGCTCCTACCGATAAACCAGCTGAAATTGCATTCTTTGCTAGTTTGCTTATATAGATGAATGGTTATATTTAGATGGTTGTTTACGGAAGAGACTCTTCCATTCTATAGAAATCTGCCCACTTGACTTGACTGATCAGAATTAGAGACTAATGGCTCCTTTGTTGTCTATGAAGGGGTGGCTTTCGGCAAGATTGAACAAGAATATATAACCGGGCCTAGACAATTTAGATAAGGCACTGAAGAATGACGACCATTTTAGGGATTTTCTTTTTCTTAGTTTGATAAATGTCAATTTTTTTTAATTTAATTAAAGAAATTTTGTAATTTGTAAGAAAAGGCAAGGCTTATGAAGTCAGACTGAAATTATATATAAATAAATCCTAAAATATAATGATAGGAGGAGTCAGTATATATAGAAAGATTTTTTTTTTTTTTTTTTTTTTTTTTTGAAAAGGTCTCATCTTTGAGTGCACGTAATTACAATGGAAGAGAGATGATGGGTTTGAATCTTAGATTATGTCTATAAATCCCAACTAGGAGAAGATTCAATTCCTTGTTGCTTTTGATTTCTAACAGCTGCTTTGTCTTTTCCCAGATGGGCTGCAAGGAAACTTGCAATGCTTTCAACTCCAATTCACATCAGTCCAATGGTCAATGGACTTGGTATAAATCCCAGATAGATTTTTTTTTTTTTTTCAAAAAAAAAAAAAAAGGAAAAAAACTAGGCCAAAAAAAAAAAAAAAGGTGCACTAATACGTGCATATAAGCTGGTGCACACAACTGGCTTTTGTTGGGGGATTTTGAAGCGCTGAGACCAAATCAGGAAGAGAAAAGAAATGGCTATGGTTGTAAATCAAATCTGGTATGCCTAGTGGTGAACTCACATTTAGGTGACATGAAATTTTACAAAAAAAGGAAAGAAGAGAAAAAGGCTTACACAAAAGAGATTCAGCTTGGAACCGAATGCCTCAGGTTACAGCGCTGAACTTGCACAAGAGAGCTCAATAAACATTGAGGGGTGGCCTAGGTGGTCTTGGGAGGTTGGGATCTCTCGTGTAAGAGGTTTAGGGTTCAACTCTTATTATGGGTTTTGTCTAAGGTGTCTTCCATAGTCTTTGTATTAAGTGCATGCGGGACAGAGGACTGCATGTGCTTAAGAGATTAGTTGAATGAATAAGTGCATTAAAACCCCCTAATATATATATATATATATATATATATTAAAAAAAACGTACTTTGAAACCTCATGATATAATAAATAAATAAATAAATAAAATTCTTGCTGAGCATCGTCAATCATGTTGTAAAATTTTGCCACATCGGAATTTGGGTCATCTAAATCCTCATATGGAGTGCAATTCTCAGTTGGGATACTGAATGCTGCTTTCATGTAACATTCCATGCGTATCATCATCAATTTTCTGGCTTTCATATCCTTTATCCGAGGCATTGTCTAAAAAGTTAACAAAATCCAATTTCCCGTGGAAAGTTCATATACAATTAAGGAGCTTAACGTACCCCTAAGGCCATCCTGCATTTGTTAAATGTTGGCGTACAAGGTTCCGATCCCCTTCTTTCTATAATTGCAATTCTAACAAGGAAATAATAACGATCCTTACGTTATATTATTTGGGTAAGAAATTTAAAAAAGAACAAAAAAAATAATGTCCTTCAAATGATGGGATTTTCAAAGTTTAGAATTTTTTAAGTCGGATTTTTAAAGTTCCTTGTTTGGTTAAACCTTTTAAAAGTTAGAATTTCTAAATAGAATTTTGCAACTCTTTTTTTAAAAAAAGGACAAGATGTACCAAATTCCAAAATTCTGGATGGAATTTCTAGGCTATTGACGTTTGACCCAACTAATTCCTAATCTCAAGTAGGGTTACCTGTTGATTCTGGCCTCCTCGAAAGTAAGTATATACAGCTAATCTGTTCTGTTTTTTTTTTGGATACATATACAGATAATCTGTTTCACCCTTGAGATGTGAGCATTGAATGGATAATGGGCATTTTTGGACCTTGGCTTGGTTTGGGTTCGATGAAATTGGGGGAAATATTTTCAGGGGAAAAAAAAAAAAAAAAAAATTGTGGTACCGTGCAATACAGAGTAACTTTAATTATTTATTTATTTATTTTTGGGCAGCACACTACATCTACTGATCTACAATGTAACTTTTGTTGAAGTGGATATCCCCTCTTCACTTGCACCCATATCCGGAGTCCCAAAACGCAGCCTCAAGAAGTCAGGAGAGCCCACTTTCTTGGGCACAAACATATTAAGTGGGGCTAACTAGCATTTTCCTGCACGATTTGGAACAACAACAATAATAATAGTGGCAGTAAGGTACTAAGGCTAGTCTAGTGATGAGGGAGAGTGAGGGAGAATAGGGTAAAAGGTTACCTTAGTGGTAAGGGAGAATGAGATAAAACGTAAGAATCCCTCTAATGTACCCAAAAAAGGGGGGGAAAAAAAATTTACAGTAGTA
Organism: Liquidambar formosana; assembly: GCA_039720395.1. Taxonomy (NCBI): domain Eukaryota; kingdom Viridiplantae; phylum Streptophyta; class Magnoliopsida; order Saxifragales; family Altingiaceae; genus Liquidambar; species Liquidambar formosana. The sequence goes on from CM077835.1 coordinate 7,928,853, forward strand.
GTGGGGGTGGTTTTTCATAGCCAATAGAGAATTAACTCAAGGATAAACCTCAATAAGGGCCCTTAAACCAGGTGTGGGTGTTATATTGTAGTGACTGAAACCAGCCTCCAAGATGTGGGTGTCATATTTTACTGACTCAAAGATGAGGGAGGAAAGGTGATTATCATAGAGATGGTGATAGATAGCGAGAATGATGAACATGAATTAACTGAAACAAAGCTCTGGTTCGACTTTATGATGATGGCTGGGGTTTCTGGAAGGGAGAGAAACAAGAAAGAATGGGAAAAGCTGGTGATCTTGGAACAACTCACTTGCTTCCTCAACCAAATACGTGCTTATACACATGGGATCGAGCTTGGAACATCTCGCTTCCTCACCATGAATGAGATCCATTGCAGCCCCCCTATAAATCAATTCGATCAGCAGCTTCTGCTTATAGAGATGAATGATTCTGGTAGAAAAGTTGTTGAGAACACAAAATTTTCAATTGGGCCGGGCAATGCTATTCGGCCACCCTAAACAGCCCTATTTCTTAATAGATTGGCCCCAAAATAGCATACCCTAAGAGGGCCTCTATTGGCACCCGAGACTTGTTTTTCATCCCCCATTTATTTTACACTTTAAGGTTTTATGAAAAGTATAGAAAGTTTTTATAAAAACTGATCACATGTTCTATTAGAAAACATAATTTCGAACAACTTTTTAGAAGAAAGTTTTTTGAAAATATATCGTTTAAGAATAATTTTTTTCCATTTATAGTCTTCGCTTCATAAATGTCTAAAAAGTCCACTCAAACGATAGATTCTGGAAAAACTTTCTTCTAAAAAGTTGTTCAAAATGATGTTTTTTTTTAATATATAACCCCATCAATTTTTATGAAAATCTTATATATTTTTCATAAAATCTTAAAGTGTAAAATAAGTGGGGGATGAAAAGCAAGTATTTGGGTGTCCAATAGAGGCCTCCATACCCTAATTCTGAGTTAGCCCACGTACAATAGCGCTTAAGGCTATGTTTGTTTGGTTGGAATGGAATGAGTGAGAATGAAATCTGATTCCATACTCAAAATAGTTTGGAATGAAATGAAATTAAAATAAACATTGCGGAATGGATATCATTATAATTCACTACTACTGTTTGATTCAATTTACATTTAATTATCTCATCCAAACATGTTATTTGAAATGAATTATAATGAGATTCCATTCCAACCAAACAAACATGACATAAGAGTCTAAGACGCAATTAAAATAATTACTAATCTAGCAACCTAATTTCTTAGTAAATGGCTACTAACTTAACTAAGAATGATTGCTAACTGTAATTATTCCCATAGCCTGACCAATCTGTAATTCCCCCCAACCAAACCTGAATTTTGATTAATAATTACAAAAATGGAGAAAAACTTACATAAACAGTCTCTTCTACGAGAAAACTCTTTCCCCCTTCCCCCCCCCCCCCCCCCCCCCACACACTCTTTTCAATTGGTAAGGAGAAGATGCTGAAAAAGCTTTGGACTCGAAGATTGGAACTGAAATGGTTAGAAATACTCTATTCGTTCCTTAAAGATTGTTTCCATTTTCGTTTTGCGTTATTCTAAAATTCGTGTCCTAATCAAAAAGTCAATAACTTAATTTTAATTAATTTTCCAAGATGTGTGGACCTGGAAGGACACGTGGCATTTAAGATAAGGAGCTTGACCAACATCTTCAATCCGAACTTATACGAGGGCCTCAGCTGCAATCCTAGGAAGGGACCGACCTCACCTCCTAAGCTCTAGGGAAGTAGGGAGATGGACCGTCTAAACCTTTTAAAATCCTCATCCAGGTTTACCATATTAAAAATAAAAAAAATAAAATAAAATAAAACTTAAGGGTCTATTTGGCTGGTAGTACAGTGGATTGAAAATGATATTATGGGCTTGTTTGGTTGTCCAATTTGAAATTAAAAAATTACATTTTTTTTACATAGTATTAAAGGCTTAATTTATTGTCTTAAATTAACAAATTCAAAATATGACACTCATCATCACGATAAGAGTGAAAAATTCAAATCGTGGTATTTCATGAATTTTTTAGAATTGGTTTTACAACGTCAACTATAGTGATAATTCCAACATTTTAAAATAGTTTAATTCAAGATAGATTGATTTATGACTTCAAACATATGTAAAATTTCTCGAAGTATTTAATTTTGAATCAAATTTCATGAATTTTTTAAATTTTGAATTGGACACCCAAATAGACCCTAAATGTTTTTCTTTTTAAATTTGTGAAAACATAGATAATGAAAATGATGCCAAAAACACTTAACGAGTTTAATGCCCTACTGGGAATGCTTTTCCTTGGTTGATAAAGATCAACATGGCTATATGAGAAGTGCATGTTAGCATCTGTCAGCATCTCATATTGGATGCAGATGACGTCTAAGATGGGCTTATAAAATAACACTGGACATTTCATCTAAGAGAGGTACTTTCTGGACTTTATGCTCAAAGGGACATAGCGGTGAGGCCAACTAGTGATTTGGGTCAAAGCGGACGTTTACTTGTAGCTTTTGCTTGTATAGATGAATGGTTGTATTGAGAAGGTTGTTTAAGGGCAGAAATTCTTCCATTCTATGGGATCCGCCCACTTGACCTGACTGATCAAAATTAGAGATGGCTTAGATGACTGATTGGAACAAATTATACAACTGGGCCTAGACAATTTAGATAAGGCTCTGAGAACGATGACCCATTTTTTGGATTTGCATTTTTTTTTTTTTAAATGTCATTTAAAAAAAAAAAAAAAAAATTTTGAATCAAACATAGGGAAGTAGTTTTTTTTTTTTTTTTGGTTGGCGAGAGGGGGGGGGGGGGGGTGTGGTGTGTGTTCAAAAGAAAGGAAGAAGAAATGTCTTATTTTTAAGTGCACCAAATTACAATGGAAGAGAGATGGGTTTGAATCTTAGATTATGTATGTAAATCTCATTTACGGAGAAGGTTCCTTGGTGCTTCGATTTCTAACAGCTGCTTTGAGTCTTCTCAAATGGCCGGGCTGCAAATAAAACTCTCAATGCTTTGAAGTTTGAACTGCAATTCGCATCGGCACAATGGACTTCATATAAATCATCGGATAATGCAAGTGGTAATCCTTATGAGACAGTGTATTGTCAATGGCCTTGTAGTCTAGCAACACTTCTCTGCCTTTATATAGGGAGATTTTAGATTCGGGTCTTAACAATATTTATACGATGTAATCATAAATTTCTCACCAATGTAACCAATAAAAGAAAATGAGACAGGGTAATGGGTATTTTATACATGGCATGCATATGGAGTGCAATAGGATCCAACACCATTTACTCACAAGAGTGGCCAATACAAACTGAGGCCTAACGGCATAATTTTAAATGAAAACTTTTTGAATAGAGCCTAAGGCGATTATTTCAATTGCTATCCTAATGAATTGGTATTGTTGACTTGGCACATAGGCAGGCGTTGGGAGGCTTGAATCTTAATTCTTGTATAGACACACACATACATACACGGATACACAAACAGTATGTGTCTTTGATTTTCCTAGGCCCTTGGTAATTTATTTGGACCATGCTAAAGAATGGAATGTGATTAACCGTTTAAACATTTCCATCAATCGCATTTCTAACACTTGATATTAAGGAAAGAAGTTCCATTTAAAGGCTTCAGCTGTGTTGGGCTCACTGTTATTAAGGCACTGGGCAAGCATGGACCTATACTCTATTGGGCCTTTACTCCACCATGGCTTAGAGCATCTCCAATGGTGAGCTATATGGTGTGTTATTGCTATATTATAGCATGTAACACAAGTTGGGATGCTCCAATGGTGAGCTAAATGCATATGCTAAATTTAGCAATAGCTCACCCTTGTGCTATATTTGGCACAAGGGTGAGCTATTGCTATATTTGCCATGTCAGCTTTTCCTCCCTTTCTCAACAACCAAACACACCAGCAACTTCTTTTCTTCCATTTTTCTTCCAAAATTTTCTCAGTAACCAAACAACCCATAAATAAATACAATATTTTAAAAAATAATATTGAAATCTTATATATATAAAGAAAAAAAAATCAGAAAACATACCCTTTTTTTTTTTTTAACTCATTCATCCTACTAAAGTAATATTGCATTTGATTCACGATATACCTCATTTACTATCTTACAAGATCTTAAATTTGTGGAAATAGTTGAAGTTGTGGCAAAAAATAGCACACTACATTTATTTGCATCATTGGAGCACATTGTGCTAAATTATAGCATTTGGCACTGTAGCATGTGATAAAATAGCAATAGCACACCTTATTTAGCTCACATGGCTGGAGATGCTCTTATTGGCTTAAAACAAAGGGAATGGCTATTGCAACCCCCCATTTTTATCACCCTACCCCCCATCCTTTAGGTTTTTAAGGTTTTATGCAAAATATAAAAGGTTTTTATGAAAACCAGCCGTGATGTCCACTAAAAAACATTATTTTGAACAACTTTGTAGAAGAAAGTTTTTCCTAAATCTATTGTTTAAATGTACTTTTTAGCTATTTATAGCCTTTATTTCATTTTTTGGCAAAAAGTCTACCTAAACGATAGATTTTGGAAAAACTTTCTTCTGCAAAGTTATTCAAAATAATGTTTTCTAGTGGAGTAAATGACCGATTTTTGTAAAAACCTTTTATATTTTTCATGGAATCTTAAAAACCAAAGGGAAAGGGGTAGGGTGATAAAAATGGGGGGTTGCAATAGCCGTTCCCTAAAACAAATTGTTGGCTCATCATATAGTTACACTCCCTTCATCTTATGAAGATATGCTATTTTTACTACTTTTTTGTCTCAAAATATTTGTCCATTTTGAAAAATCAAATCATAAATTTTTTGAAATTTTCTATACTACCATTTGTTATTTCAAGAATTACTTTCAACACAAGACCCATTAATATGTTTGGACACATATGAAAATGTATATACTCCTATTAATGTGTCATGCAACATTTTTACTGTGCAAATTTATCAATAACAGTGGCACTGCTGCAGGAAGTGGGGGTCCATAACTAGTTTGGACCTTCATGTTTTTTACATACACATCCACACACACATCCACGTGGAATATGTCGAAACCAAGACTTCCGTAAATCCCACACTCTAATTGGGATGGGACATGCCATTAAACAAAGGACCATCGGCCTATCGGGGTGATATATTTGAAAGAGTTACCTCATTAGTTGAAAATACAAAAGTATTTGGCATGGATTTTGCTGATCTAGAAACACCTCGCTTAACCGAAAAGGGTGGTTGTGTTGGTTGAGGAAGAGGAATATCGTCACTTCCCAACATGATAACCACAGATGACATAGTAGGTCTGTCAACAGGGTCTTCTTGGACGCACAATAACCCGATATGGATGCATTTCAATACTTCGATTGCCACAAATGATTGTAGGAGTATTGGGTCCATCAGCTCCAATCCTTGGCCCTCGGACCAAAGTTTCCATGCCTATGACATTATACAATTTATGACATTAATTATATATATATATATATATATGACTTTTGTACGTGTTCATTCCTAATTAAGCTCCAATTGACAAGGGTGAGAAAGAGGGGCATAGTAACATACAAAAGTGAGGAGGCCTTCACCATGATCTGAAAGATAAAAGCTGCTATTCTTTTTCCCACTTATCATCTCTAATATGATAACTCCAAAACTATAAACGTCTGATTTAACAGAAAATAATCCTTCCATAGCATACTCCGGAGCCATATATCCACTGCTTAAAATCAAAACAATAGAAAGAACAGCGTTGTAGTAAAACACCAAAGTGATTGCTTACTTTGGTTGGAATTGTAAACTATCCTTTGTAGTAAAATTATCAAAAAAAACGAAAGGGGATTTTAATGTTTTTGTTCAATAAAAAAAGTGGTGATACAGACACACTTTTAGAAACTACTTAACAAGTAAAAAGCTTAAACTTCATTTATTTTTTTATTTTTATTTTTATTTTTTGAATAGCTTAGGCTTGATATCATACATCTTGCGACAAGCTTGTGGGGAAAGACAGAAAATAATAGGGGAATTTTAGATTGGCCGGCCCACAGGGAAAATAATTACAGTTAGTAGTCCTTGTTAGTTAAGTTAGTAGTCATTTACTAAGAAGTTAGTAGCGTTTTGTACTTAATTGTAATTATTTTCCCATAGCCCAATCAATCTAAAATTCCCCCAAATTATGACATTAATAAGAAGTAAAATAGACAAGAAAAGGATTGATACACTTACTAAGTTCCCACAACTCTATTTGTATTAGCTTCGCTTTGATTTTCACCAAAAATCCTAGCCATTCCAAAGTCTGATATCTTTGGGTTCATCTCATGATCTAACAAAACATTGCTAGCTTTGAGATCCCTATGAATAATTTTGAGTCGAGAGTCCTCGTGCAGATACAACAAGCCACGTGCAACTCCGTTAATAATATCAAAGCGTCTTCTCCAATCTAGTTGTACACCTTTTGTTGAATCTGCCAACACAAATAAACGAAATTCAAACTAATTATTTATATTTGTAATGTTTTAGGCCTCCTTTTCCTTTTCCTTTTCCCATTTCATTTAAGAACTTGCAAGTATTTAAGTTGAAGGGTCAAACCAAAGAGGAAAACATCAAGGCTTTTGTTGAGCATGTACTCATAAATGAGTAGTAATTCGTTTCCCTCGAAGCACCAACCCAACAGTCTCACAAGATTTCTATGTTGTAGTTTGGCAATTAAATTGACTTCATTTTTGAACTCCATTAGTCCTTGGCCAGAAGTTCTTGAGAGTCTCTTAACTGCAATTTCCATACCATCGAGTAGTGTACCCTGAAAGCAGCTTCCCATTCGTGCAAATATATTCCACAGTTAGAAAATAAAAAAAATGTAAATTTATATTTGTGAGCGCAATGATCTTTTGAAATTACAATTTCTTTTTCCAAATCTGTCAAATTAATACTAATTACACAACACACCGTGCATGGGACTGCATGATGATTAATTGCTTGAAAAATTTAAGGATCCGTGGTCATCACCGTGCAATATTACCTTGTACACTGGACCGAACCCACCTTCTCCAAGCTTATTTTCATCAGAAAAATTCCGTGTAGCGGCATTTATGTGATCTAACCGGATCAGAGCTAACTCGTGGGACTTCATCTCCTCCTCTCCTTGAAAACCTTCAATTAAGTAGTCACCAGTGAAGCTCAAGCTTCCTCCTCCAAAGTCAAGTAACTGACCCTCTTGGATCCTTTTTTTCTCCTCTGCAAGACACAGAAAATGTAATTTACATAATACAAAGCAATAGAATGAATGGTTTTCAACAAGATCCATGAGTTACCTTTAGCTGCTTCCTTCCTTCTCCATATATAGAAAATGAGAAAAGCAAAAAACGCCACCGCTAGAATCGCTGAAACACTTGTGCCGGCCACTATCCATAGTGCTTTCCTCCTGCTTTCTCCCCCTTCTTCTCAAAGACAATGTTTTGCTTATATTTTACTATTTAATTCTTGACCATGGAAACTATCAAACTAGAGTTCTTCGAACCAAAATAATAATAATAATTATAGTAGTAATAGTTAGAAACCGCCCTTCAACAAAATCTCATAATTTTCTGTTTATGTTCTTCAGTCATTTGAATAAAAAGTAGCACGAGACCACCATCCCTCCCTGAAGCCATAGGTAGTTATCAAGCCATTCTTAAGGTTGGAGGTTCGTGGTAGCCAATGGAAAATGGAACCAGAAAAAAAATAAAAATAAAAATAAAATAAAAAAATCACTTGTAGTAATCACTTGTAGCCACAAGTTGAAAAAAAAAAAAAAAAAAAAAAAAAAAAAAAATCACTTGTAGTAATCACTTGCATGTAGCCACAAGTTGTAGCAATCACTTGTAAACAAAAAAAAAAAAAAAATTAAGGTTTTTCATGGTTTGCCTCATGAATATCGATTAGTGATCACTTGTAGCCACAAGTTGAAAAAATATTGGTCATTAAGAAGACATTAATTTGTCTCACTTCTTAAATGAGTGATCTTAGATTTATTTCACTTCTTAAATGAGTGATCTTAGATTCAAATTTGTGGAAAAAAATTGATACTCATTTGCTTATATTAAACGGGGTTAGAACTAAGGGGAGGGAGAATTTTAGCTTAGTTGGGCGGGAAAATAATTACAATTAGTAGTCATTCTCAGTTAAGGTAGTAGTCATTTATTAAAAAATTAATAGTAATTTGTATTGAACTGTAGTTATTTTCTCATAGCCCAACCAATCTAAAATTCCCCCTAACCCAAAAAAAACAAAAAAATGAGGAAAGTTGAGGAGGTAGAACTGTAATTTTCCTAAAAATGAAAAAGGAAGAAAAGAAGACAGGTGGAGTCTTCTTGCATTCCACTTTACCTGGAGGAGGAGATGCAGTACTGATACGGTAGAATGGGTACAACTCGTACCTAACATTACAGCTCGGAAGCACAACCCTTCCCCCTATCTTTCCACGGCAGCGACTGGGAAGACGACCAATGGCTTTTTCAAGACATTTATCACAGTCGTCCACAACTATATCCGGCGAGCACTGCACAAGGCTGTACAGCTTTTTAACTGTACTGACCTCGACTTCTTTGGTCGCAAACTTCTTATACGCAGCAGCGACCTCATTCGCTAAACCCTTCATTGTCCCTTGAACCATCTGCATAAAGCCATCTGGGTCTGTCTCTGTGATACTCTCCCCATTACAAATGGCTATGGCGGGCTTTTCTTCCAAAATGGAGAAGAAAGATCTGTTCGAGTAACGCAATATGCACTCGTCATACACAATAATGGCCACTTTCTCCTTGGGGCATTTCTGGACTATCATTTTGCTTGCATTCACCACACATTCTCGACAAACATCCATGGTAAGATCGCCTCGACAGAGAAAGAGGCCATGAACCACGTTGGGTGGGTCATGGCCAGCGGCATGGGCGGAGCTAGTGGGGGGGCCTTGTGGGGCACGTGCCCCCCGCCTCAACCAATTTTTTTTTTTTTTTAGGGAGCGATATTACCATTTGATGATTATTTCTCAACATAATGCCAAAAAGAAGAAGCTAGTAGTCATTTTAAAGTATATTTACAGTCAATTTGTAATAAGTTGACAAAAAAATCCCTTTTTGGTATTAAATTGAAAAATGACAACTACAAAGTAATTTTTTTAAAAAATTGCTTTTTAGGGTTTTTAGTTCTCAGTTCCCACTTCATAGAATCATAGCACAGTGCCCACCTTGAAGATAAATCTTGACTCCGCCTCTGGCCAGCGGTGAAGTTGTAGAATCCAATACTATTGTGGGTAGCATTGAAGGGAATAGAAGAGAGGACGAGTTTGAGATTGGCTTGAAAGGTGCCATTCGGAGTAAAAGTAGAACTATTTGGGCAATCATATGTTTGGTAGTTGATTATAGCATCAATACTGAGGCTGAGCATGCAGAGAAACATAAAGGGTCTCGACATTTTTGATAGATGAAAAATTTTCAGTGTTTGTAGAGTGCACAGGAAAGATTCCAGATATCAAGAAGCAACGAGTGGTGGTTATGGCTTTAGGGTCTTCATGTCAACGTCATTACTGCGATTTTTTTTGTATTGCTTTTTCTTTGTCCAGTCTATAATCTTTCTTTATTTTACTTGAAATTATTGAAGCATTGGACATGGACCACCATGTCGGCCACAACAAGAAAATGAGGATTCTATTCAAGATTTATTTTTTTTTCCTTTTTTCGGTAAATAATTACAAAATCCCCTAAAGCCACTTCAATCACAAAATCTTTTTGAACTTTAAAATTGAACAAGTAAGTAATCCCTTAATCTATTGAATTGTGATAATTTGTCCCTTTTTGATGTACTATTTGTAGTTAGGAAATATGATGTGAGCATCACGTGACATCACTATACCAATTTAACAACTAAACTAGCATTTAAAATTGTTTTAGACTATTAGATATTAAATTAGGCAAAAAAGATGATATATTTGAAATTTCCTTTGACACAGATGCAAAATATGCCCAATTTAGTAGTTCATAGAATTATTTATTCAATTTTAAAGTTTAGCGAGTTTCATGAAATTAGCCCATAATTTAAGGGAATTTCGTGTAATTTATTACCCTTTACCTTTTTCCATACTTTAAACTTTCACGTACGCTTGTAACAACCATATAAATTGATTTTGTAAATGAGTGCAACTAACATAATAGACATACAAATATGTGCCCCCAACATGTGAGCTCATATGTTTTTAATAGACATATGCCCTGTGCATCCATGTCCTGTACTCCCATATGTTCATGTAAGGATTTTCCATTTATAAATTAACTTACTATAATTTTTCCAAAAGTGGATGTGCATGAAAATTTCTTTCGTCCAATGTGTTCCATTCAACATTTTTTTTTTCCTATTTTGGTTTTCAATTGATGGCATTCACAATTAGTTTTCCATTCTGTTTTAGAGTCCAATTGAGAATGAAACGCACCAGTTTCAACTCAAGGATTTTACTTTATCTACTATAAAAGATGAATAAACCGAGGGTTATGCATGCAGGTTGTATATATAAGCATTATGAGGGTTGCATAGCATATTTATTTTCTTTTGTTAACGAAATTCGGTATTAGACGAAAAGGGAAAGCATATTATGTCAGACTAAAATTAGATATGAATTTATAAATAAAAATTTAAATAAATAAATAAATCCCAGATATAACAAAAGGAGAAGTCAGTCTACTGCAGAGTTTTATTGACCCATCAAAAGAGGAAGAAACAACGAAATGTCCTCTCCTAGTGCGCATTGCTATCAGTAGTTGGATTACCATGCGTAAAGAGTTTCCATTTGACCTTTCAAACGGGGAAAGATTGGTTCCATTCTCACTATCAAGACGTGTAATACTGTCTCCCTCACATGGGATAAGTTTTATTATAATCCGAGGGTGAGATAAGCATTTTTCATGTGGAAAAGTTCTCATTCAAAATGGTTCCCACAATGTAGAAGTTTTTCTCAAAAACCAATCACCTATGAGGAAAATTAAAGCATCATCTGCCCGTGCGGAAAATATCCAAACCTTTCCTAGGCCGTTTCTGAAATTTTTGGACGAGTAGTGCTATTTATTTCAAATCATATTATCAAATTTAACATCTCAAATGAGGTGACATCTTGATATTGGATCCATTTTCGGTTCATTATTCAAATTTAAATTTATGAGTTTTACCCAAGGTTGGAGATACATAGTCCAGGTCGGAGATGGTATACAGTAGACCAGACTCCAACCCAGCCTATTGCCATTCCTAGTGAACTGCATGTAAGTTTTTTTTTTTTTTTTTTGCTTTTAGATCTTTCTAAAGAACATAGTACAAACCAGCAACATCCTCTACCATGCATCAACAAATCACCCTGGGAGAACTCCTTCCAAGAAAATTCCCCAAAACTATCACTGCCTGTTCTACAACAATCTGCATTTATTTGATTCTTCTTAATTTATTCACGCTTACAAAACCAGCATTTTGTCCCTATCCAAGGACCCTCATCAGGTCTGTCCAAAACAAATTGAGCAATTTGGGACATACTTTAAAAGGAAGAAACTATCAATTAAAATCACTAGGGGGATACATATGGGAGAGTTGCCTCACTCACAGAAGACATTGTAATATCTAGAGTGCATTGAGCTGATCGAATTGGAACACCTCGTCCAACAGAAAACGGCGGTTGTGTTGGTTGAGGAAGTGTTATTGTATTGTCGCTTCCCAGCATTACAACCACAGAGGACATGGTGGGCCGATCAACAAGGTCTTCCTGGACGCACAACAATCCGATATGGATGCATTTCAACACTTCATTTGCCTACACATGACTGCAATAGTAATGGGTCCATCAGCTCAAATCCTCGACCCTCGGACCACAGTTTCCATGCCTGTGACATTATGCAAAATTTTGAAGTTATGCTCAACTTATTCATTGGTAAGATCTTTGGATCACAAAAGGGGAGAAATAATGGTAGACTTACAAAAGTGAGGAGGCTTTGGCCGTGTTCTGAAAGATAAAAGCCACTATTCTTTTTCCCAGCTATTATCTCTAGTAGGAGAACTCCAAAACTGAAAACGTCTGATTTAATAGAAAATAGTCCTTCCATAGCATACTCTGGAGCCATGTATCCACTGTTTGAAGCCAAAATAGTAGAAACGAGATTTCAATGAAGTAGAAATCCAAAGCATACTCGTTAAAAAAGATTTGTGTTTTATTACTTGGTAACATTTGTAGACTACCCTTCGTTGCAATTAGACTGTTAGAGAAAGAGCACCGCTATTGTGTTAGGCTATCATTGCTTTTGCGATGATAGATAAATGATAATCATAGAAACATGTTAAAAAGTGGAGAGAGATATTTAGTGCCTTATATTTTTTTTGGTCATGATTTGGCTGTCATTACTTTTTGTAATGACAGGCTAGCTGTCATGTAAATATCTTCCTTAGAGGAGGAAAAAATGGAAAAAAAGAAGCAATTTCAATATTTTGTTCAACTAAGAATTTAGTGATAACAGAGACGAAAACAACTCCTTAGAGAGAGAGAGAGGTCTTCTTTGGAACCTCGATCTTTCACCTACAGCCAAGGATTGATACCATCTTGCAAGAAGCTTAATTGTGGACTTGTGGTGAAAGACCAAAATAAATAAATAAATAAAAGAGATGAGAAAGTAATACATGCACTTACTATGTTCCAACAACTCTATTTGTATTAGCTTCACTTTGATTTCCACCAAAAATCCTTGCCATTCCAAAGTCTGATATCTTTGGTTTCATCTCATGATCTAGCAAAACATTGCTAGCTTTGAGGTCCCTATGAATAATTCTGAGTCGAGAGTCCTCGTGTAGATACAAAAGGCCACGTGCAATTCCATTAATAATATCAAGTCGTCTTTTCCAATCTAATTGCTCACCTCTAGTTGAATCTGACAATGAAAATAAAAAAATTAAAAAAAAAAATTCAAACTTATTAATTACTAATCTTTGTCATGTTTTGGGGATCTTTTCAATCCCCATTAATTTCATATAGGAACTTGCAAGTGTTTGAAGTTGAGGGGTTAAACCAAATAGAAAAACATCAAGGCTTTTGTTGGGCATATACTCATAAATGAGTAGTGATTCATCTCCATCTAAGCAGCAACCCAAGAGCCTAACAAGATTTCTATGTTGTAGTCTAGCAATTAAACTAACTTCATTCTTGAATTCTTGTAGTCCTTGGACAGAAGTTCTCGAGAGCCTCTTGACTGCGATTTCCTTGCCATCGACCAACGTACCCTAGAAGCAGCAGGTTTCAATTCATGCAAACGTACCACCATTAGAGACAAGGAAAAAAAAAAACGTCATTTTTGCCGATGTGTTGATCTTTTGAAATTACAATTTTTTTTCCAAATCCTGGCAATTACTAATCACTTAGCACACCACGCATGACATGCACTGCACGTCTGCACAGGTAAATGAATATATTGGATTAATTGTTTGAAAGATATGCTTTTGAGGACAATGTGATCAACATGCATGCATGATTACCTTGTACACTGGACCGAACCCACCTTCTCCAAGCTTATTTTCATCAGAGAAATGTTGTGTAGCTGCATTTATGAGACCAAACTGGATCACAAGGAACTCTTGGGATTTCACCTGCTTTTCTCCTTGCAAATCTTCATTTGAGTAGTGATCATCAGCCAAGCTTCCTCCTCCGAATTCAAGTAATTGAACCCCTTGGCCGATTTCATTGGCCTCTGTAATGAAAGAGAGATCGTAATTGACATAACAAGAAGTCCTAGAAAGTATGGCCTGCAACAAGATCCATTATATACCTTCATCTGCTCCCCTCCTTCTCCATACAAAGAAAAGGCAAAAACCCAACAGTGCTACTGCCACTAGAATCCCTGCTACACTTGTGCCAACCGTAATCCATGGTGCCTTCCTTCCTGCCATGATTAAAGTCATGACCATTGAATTAAACCAATTGATCTTTAGGTACTGCAATCAAACTTTTCTCCTACAAAGTCGTTCAAAATGATATTTTGTAGCAGACAATGCCATCAATTTTTATGAAACCCTTGAGAAACCACAAGGGTTTGGGAGGACAAATAAAGTTGAGGGGTGGTAATAACGAACCCCAAAACCTAATTATTGGGGCAATTGAATTTCTACGGGACAATCAAATAGGCCTAGCCTTCACAACTTTTTGTTTAAAATTTTGTGTCATCACTATCCTCTTAAGTTAAATTTAATTCTATGATACAAAAATTTCCCATTGTTGGGTTAATTGTAGCATAATTTTTTGAATAGTATATATTCATGTCATGTGTGGCTGGTCCTGATTTATTTTCTAACGTAAGGGCAAAATTTTTTGACAATAACCTAATCTCTACGAGCTAGGATTCTCTGCTTGTACTTGAGTGTGCTTGGGTCTTTAAGGCCGTTTTAAAGCCATTGAATGTTCCTCTATGCTGATGTGTCATAATCTTAAAAATCCAAGCACACTCAAGTACAAGTAGAGGATCCAAACTAATGATACTTATTATAAATGGAAGACAACGTCTTGGGGTGCTAACAATTCAATTCTGAAATTGTTCCAATCTTGCTTTCTAATTTTTTTCAATAAACATAAAAGCAATAGAGACAAAATCATAAATCAAACTGGTGTCTTTTATTGGTTTTGTTATTTGTTTTGTACTGTTGTCAATGTTGCAAAAAAACAAAAGAACCTAAAAGTGAATCGTTTATCCATTCATCTTTACCTCGAGAAGAAGCTGCGGCATTATCATAGAACGGGTACAACTCGTACCTAACATTGCAGCTTAGAAGCACAACTCGCCCCCCTATCTTCCCTCTGCATTGACTAAGAAGAAGATCAGTCGCATTTACAAGACAATCTTTACAGTCATCCACTGATAAATCCGGTGTGCACTGCGCAACGCTGTACAGGGCTTTAACTGAATGAACTCCACTGGCCTTTTTAGCCGCAAACTTCTTTCCAGGCGAGTGATCACTCGTAGCCCCAATGGCTAAATTTCTCATTGTATCTCCAACAAATTGCATAAAGCCATCTGGGTCTGTCTGCATGACATTCTCAACATTACACCCAGCTATCACAGGCTCTTCTTCCACAATGGAGAAGAAAGACCTGTTTGAGTAGCGCAATGTGCACTCGTCGTACACAATCATGGCCGCTTTGTTGTTGGGGCATTTGTGGACTATCATTTTGCTTGCATTCATCACACATTCTTGACAGACTTGGCTCACAAGATTGCCTCGGCAGAGAAAGTTGGCATAAGCCACGTCGGGTGGGTCATGGCCGGCGGTGGCATTGTAGAATCCAATGTTATTGTGTGTAGCATTGGAGGAAAGAAAAGAGAGGGCGAGATTGAGATTGGCTTGAAAAGTGCTATTGGGAGTGAAAGTCATAGTGTTTGAACAGTTGTGTCTTTGGTAATTGAGAATGGCATCAATGCTGAGGCTGAGCAAGCTTAGCATGAAGAGAAACACAAAGGATTTCAGCATTTTTGACGTGGGGTGAAAATTTTCACTCTTTTTGTGGGTGGATAGGAAAAAGATTCAGATATAAAGAGGCATGGGACGGTGGCATTGGCAAGGAAAGATTCGGATATACTATGATTTTAATATATTTTAATTATTTTTCACATGGTCCATATGCGTTTACTTGCAAGACCAGTGGAGTTCGCATGGTCTGAAGCATATCAAGTCAGACTAAGACTAGACATAGATAAAGCCTAAAATATATGACAAAAGCAGTTATATATTCCCTCAGGTAGACCCATCGAGAGATGAAAGGAACAAATGGGATGTCTTGTAATTGCGCCTAGCACTGAGGAATTAGTCTACTCTATAGAAAAGTTTAATATGATGGATCAACCCACTTTGGACCAACACCATCTCAAGTTGGAATTGGTCTACTATAGGAATTAGTCTACTTGGAGAAAGATGTATATGGAAAGATAAAATCATCAGCAACCCACTTTGGACCAAGACGATCTCAAGTTGGGTGCTTTTTTTTTCCTTTTTTCCTTTTTGGGGCCAGCAAGGGTATCTAATGCGCTAACTAATTACAATGGAAGGGACGATGGGTTTAAATCTTAGATTATGTTCATCAATCTCAACTAGAATTAGGTTCCTTTGCTACTTTTGATTTCTACGAAGAAAACACAATGCTTTGAATCAACTCCAATTCAATACATTGGGGCAAAATATGGACTAGGTACGTATTACTTGGTTAATGAAAGTAACTATATGAGACAGGTTGTTTACCCAGGGCATGCATACAGAAGGCAATTAGGATCAAACAACTACTCATTTCTCACAGGCAGGTTCCAGCAGGCTTGGATCTTAGTTCTCTACAGGACAATGTCTGGTAGTTTGGCATCTATTTGGCATGTACTGCTATCACTACGAGCCAGTAAAGATAATCCTAAGTCCTAAGGGAAATGAAACATCCACCAGTTTGGTATATCAGTTAGGCTTACTGGCTCATGTGGCATTAACTTTTTTTTGAAGTACAAGACACTTTTTTTCATTACTCACTACAAAGCCATTGACATATCGACAAGTAATTTTAACTGGCATATAAAACTGGTGTACTTAGCATTTGCTCTCCGAGTCCTAACTCCCTCACAATTAGCATTCGATCTCCAAGTCCTAACTCCCTCACAATGAATACATGATTTCCGACTCAAAGCTAGGTTGAATTCTTAATGAGGACTTTTCCTTGAACCATTTCTGATTTACATGAAACATCGTAAAGAATGATCACCTAGATGCAAGTCTTTCTGTTACCAACATGTCAACCTCTAGACGGACCATTTTAGCCAATTGATCAGTCTCTGTTTGTCTATTCTGGGAAGCTTGTGAAGGAAGTAGAATAAAAGGGCAGAGCTTTCCTGTGGGCAGGTCTTCAGATGAACAAAAGATCGAGCAAGGCCTGAGGCTTGGGAATGCTTATGCAGAATTACTGAGGAGCCAGGGCTGGGCATCAAGAGTATAGGGGATTGGAACTGTGCATCGGTTTACAAAGTATATCTGGAATTTGGTTACTAAGGTCCCATCTTTATGGGATAAATGGATGCAAGAAATTAAAAATAAAGTATTTGGAAAAAAATTGAAGATGGGTAAAGTAAAAAGTTGTGTCAACCCTGTAGCTGGTAATGGCAGGGCCATGAAAATTGGCTACCGTTTGGGTCATTCATGGTAGATATAATGAAAAAGGGGCAATGTCACCTTACATCTGCTATTTCCTTAGAATTAATGGAAGTTTGTGATTATTTGAGAGATATTAATTCCCATCCTTGAGCATATACGCAGCAGTATATAAGATTACCGTCTTTTTCCCAAGAACATTAACTTTCGAATCCACAAGAATCAAAGGAGAAACTCTGAGAAAACAATGATATTTATCGAAGGAAGTTGAATGACAATGGTACCTAGGCAGCATTTATAGGCTACAGACTCCTATTCTAACATGTTATTAGACTTATTAAGAAATTACGATAAATAGAAAACTTTATCATAAATATAAGAAGAAAAAAAGACAAAACCCTAATCACAACCACTTACTTGACAACCATAGAATGGCTATTAAGAAGTTTCCAAAATAAACTCAGATTCAATAGTCTCAAAATAAAACCAAAACGCAAATAATAAAAAATAGTGAATTTTTACGAGAATCTGATTTTTAACCCTTCAAATAGCCTCTTTCAGGATCATGGGTCTATTGTGCAATAGCATTCATAAGTTCAGCCTAAAGCTAGAATTCCTAAACATGCTCTTATTTTTTACTAAATTACAGAGGGCTTCCTTGTTATAAATCACTTTTCATTCATCATCTTCAAAAGGTTTTGCGGGTATTTCTCCATATAAAATGACAAAGTCTCTCGTAATAA
The DNA here is from genome assembly GCA_039720395.1 of Liquidambar formosana. Taxonomy (NCBI): domain Eukaryota; kingdom Viridiplantae; phylum Streptophyta; class Magnoliopsida; order Saxifragales; family Altingiaceae; genus Liquidambar; species Liquidambar formosana. Next base: position 7,946,810 of record CM077835.1, read on the forward strand.
GATCTACAATTATACCCATCCTTGGGTAACCCAATTGGTAAGGGCAAACTTGTAATTGTGTGGGTAGGCATACGGTCTCAGGTTCGATTTTCCGCTAGAACAATCCAAGATTTAAGTGGGGGTCCGTGGCGATGGGTTGCTGCGCTAGTCTCCCCAAGAGTTTAGGTTCATGGGTAGGTCTAAAAGGACCTGTTGTGGGATTGTTCCACCGTTATCAAAAAAATAAAAAATAAAATAAGAGCTACAATTATAAAGTAGGGCCACTCCATATCTCTAACCATTGTTTCTTAATGGATTCCTACGAAAGCAAGTTTTTGTCTTGATTTTATCCTCTATTGAGGACACTAGAAGATAAATTTAAGGAAAAAAAAGGTATGTGATTCATTTCTTTCAACTGCTTTAATATAAGATGCATGTAACTTTCCCTTTATTTTGGGGTGGCATTGAAGAGGAAGTTTCAAACTCAGAAACAGTTAGTCGATTAAAGGAATTATACAAAATTCCAAAGGTGTCTTGCAGGAAGATGCAGAGTATCTATTCTTTTAGATTTCTTTAACTAAAAGGGTTTGGAGGGGATATTGACAGGATGCAGATTTCAGAAAGAAATTCATGATTAGGCTAAAGTTGTAAAGTGGGCTACAGTTCATGGTAGAGGCAATGGGGTGATTAGTGAGCTTAGGCGAGGGTTACTGCCTTATTGGCAGCTTCTGTTTACCTCGTTTGAACTGAAAGGAATAATAGGATTTTCAGAAATTCTCTTTCACCTGACGAGAAGGTGGCTCTCTTCTTAAATAATAACCCACATCAGACTCAGATTTTCTGGAATCAGGGGGTGGAATTTACTAATAAAGTTTGAAGTGGTGCTACGTGCTACGTCCCCTGGACGAATCCACGGAATTCATTACTGAGTGATGCAGCATCCACTTTTTAAAGTAGGAGCACACCTTTTTATTTATTTTATAACAATCTTGTCATTGAAATATCACTCTATAAATAAAGTGGGTGGATGAATCGGTAACTACAGCATTCTCTAGAATTTTATCCACAAGTCAGGTTTCACCTGGAGGAGGGTGCTGGCAAAAAAAATACCAATGGGTCTCTAAAACAGAAAACAGGGGAGGTTTTGGGGGAGTAGTCAGAGCATTCAAGTGAACTTTTGTGTGCTTTTGCTTGAGCAACTAATCCTCTATCTGTGTTAGAACATAAGGTGATGTCCATTAGACTAGACTAAGTGTTGAGTGTTGACCTTGCTATGCAGAAAGATTTGAAGACAGACAGACAGTGATAGTAGGTTAGTAGCCATAGATTCAACCACTCATATAACACTTTTTGTGTGTGCACATTTAAGGACATCATTACAAGGATAGTTAGCCAAAAAAGGTTAGAGAGTTAGCCGATGAAGATAGGTTTCAAACCCAGGTGTCTAGTACAATGCCAAGAGACCTTACCACCATTCTGGGCCGCATCTTCATATCATTACACATATAACACTTCTATATCAGTTCAATTAGCTTAGTAACTTAAATAAAATTGGATTGTATAGGATTAATGATTGGAAATTCAATAACAAATGGATTTGGATTCATTCATTCGAACTCCTTTGTTTTTTTTTTTTTTTTTTCTTTTTGGAAATTTATCGAATTATCAAAGCAGATTCAATCCAATTGCCCACAAATCTTGACTAAAGAAATTAAGAAATGAAACAACAAGACAAATTCAGATATTTTGCTTAGAGGAAAATAAGATTATTGGGATACATTGCAAGAAATTAAGGGGAAAATGCAGAAAAGATTAGCATGGCTCATGATGGGAGAGAATATTAAGAAGTTCCCTTAATTCTTGACTGGCCATTGCGCATACATTCATCACAACACCTTTAAGTAGTCACTCAAGCACTTCAGCACACAATGCCTTAGGACAAAATATATTAGATAGGCACTTCCAAAAATTATAGTAGCGTGTTTACCAACAAAAATAATAATAATATCACTTTTCTTAGTTATTACTACAGCATCAGGGTAGTTCCCAGGCTGCAGACAGTACAGAGATGTTTTAAAATTTTAACCTTACAGTACTCTTCTGCTTTTCTAATATTTTTCTCTTTTTGCTAGGCAAAATACATTTAAGCTTACAATACATAATTAACTCTCTCTATGGATAAACCTCAATAAGGGACCTTAAACCAAATATGGGTGTTATCTTGTAGTGACTGAAACCAGCCTCCAAGAAGAACTTTTCCCATTCCTTCTCATTTCTCTCCCTTCCAGTAACCACGGTCATCATCAACATGTCAAACATGAGCTTTGTTTCGGTTAATTCATGTTCATCGCTCTTGCCACCTATCACTATGTCTATAATAATCACCTTTCCTTTGCTTGGAATAGCTTCTCTGCATCGCTTCAATATCTTCACGCAGTCTTCATCACTCACACCGTGAAAAACCAACTGCCAATCATACCTTTTCACCATCACAATTCTGAAAGCAAGGTTTTTATTTCTCTTCCTTTTTCTAAAATTTCACTGTCGATTTCAACATAACATTTTATATAGTTCTAATTTTTAAACTCTGTCACAGATATGCTGCACAATGTTCTTTCCTGTGGATGTTAATGAATATACAGATGGTAGTTTAATCTCATGATTGATGCAAACTTAAGGTGGCAGAAGTATTTGCACATATGAATATATTATAGTTACCAAATTTTTTGCTACCCACCAAAGCTATAGGCTGAAGATGAGTCATAGAAGTAAACTATCTTAAAATAATTTTAAGATAAACAGATTCAACTTTAATCAAGGAAGAAGAAGAATATGCATACCTTAAATAGAAGGGAGTCCGCAGAAGGGATAGACTGAAACATATCTCCTCCAACATAGTTCAAGTTCCCACTGTCCGGCAAGTTGGTAACGACATGTGGGAGGTCAAACACTGTGCATTTCAAGTGAGGGAATGCCTCAGAAATGATTCTGGAAATGATTCCTGTGCCACCCCCTACATCAACCAATGAACCCAGCCCCTCAAAAACTGGCTTACAGTCTCTAACAACTAGGTTCATCATCTGAGAATCACTTGCCATTGCTTCATTGAAAAGGTTGTTAAATTCAGGATTTTTGTCCATGTAGCCCCAAAAGCCCACCCCATGTGCTTTCTCAAAGGGTGTGATCTCATTCCCTCTGAACCAATCTCCCAAGAAATTCCATGGAGTTACTAAGACTGGATCAAGCATAGCCATGACAAACGGTGACAAGTTGGTGATGTTATCTTTGAGGAGGAGCCTAGATGATGGTGTGAGAACATACCCTTCTTCTTGCTTTTCATTTTTTATTCTAGCAAAGATACCAGAGTGCACCAATATGCGCATGAGCCGGTGCACAAAACTGGTTTTTGTTGGAGGGACTTGCAGTGCTGAGACTAACTCGGAAAGAGTGATGGGTTGGCCATGCCTGTGGATTATATCTGGTATGCCTAGGTGAACTGCACATTTAAGTGACATGGAATTTATAAAACTAAAGACATGGTTGTAGAGATGAGCTTGAGCTTGGAACAACTCACTTGCTCCCTGGCCATGTGTGGAATCCATCTTCTGCAGGTCGATCCCCCTTACTCAGTATTGCAGCTCCTGCTCATATAGCTGAATGGTTATAGCAGAAAGGTTGTTGAGATAAAGACTTTTCCGTTTTCTAGAAATATGCCCAGTCATTACTACTCTAGAAAATTTGGTAAAATGGTGAGGTTTACAGATATTTAAAGCCTGTAATAGAACAGAGAGAGTAAAATTCTGCCATTCGAGAGATTTGAGAAAAAGGGACGCATCAAATTCATATCCCTGTTCACATCGATAGATTTATGGTTCCAATGTTTTAATAAAACAAAACAAAAGCCAAAACAAAAAAAAGAGGTGAATAAGACAATGTAGAAAATAAAACTTATTGGGAACTATAGATCTTAACATTTCTATTATCGACGAGCCATGGGCAGCGTTTTTCCCTTACAAAAGCAAAAAGCCAAAAAAAAATTGCAAAACGCACCACATGAGAATGTAAAACAGAGGATAGATTGTTGACTTTCTGAGATAGTGAGACATTTATTTTTTATTTTTTTTTCTTTTGATGAAGATAATGTGGCAAATTCTAGGCCACATATTTGTTTGTTGGGGCCAAAGACTTCTGAGTCATCTTATCTTATCTAGATGCACTGAGCGCTATTTGTCCTTTGTAAACGTTTATTTTGACTTGTTCAAAAAGAACTTCTTGATCACTGCACCAATTAATGTTGCTGTTGTCCCTTTCTATAATGGTCAAATTTGGTGTGCTTAGACTTAGAGGTTCAATGATATCAAAACAGAAACAAGGTCCTTTGTCAAAACCAAGAAGAACTTGAATGAAACTACTGCACCAGGCTGACCATGAGATCAGCCAAATCAGAGGTCTTGTATGTGGGTTTGTAAGTATGTGGGTTTGTGATAGGGCCTCTGATTGGCTGGTCTCATGGCCAGCCTGATGCAGCGGTTTCATCCAAATTCTTTCCTATCAAAATCGCACCAAAAACACAATGGACACCATAATCTACTAACAGATGGTGGGTTCGAATCTTCAAATATGTTTAAATCTTAACTGGGAGATGATTTCCTTGTTGCTTTTGATTTCTAACAGTTGCTTTGACTCTCTTCATATGGGCTGCATCGAAAACTTGCAATGCTTTTTACTCCGATTCACAGGGGCCCAATGGACTTGGTACATTTATAAATTTATTCGTCAATGCAACTATGCAAGCGTCAATCTATATTAGATAGGGTATTCACTATCCATATATATGGCATTTTCCCATAAAATTCCTTCCACTGACATTTTAGACAGGGTATTTAAGTAATTGCCTGTCACTTGCAACTTGCTAAAAAACTTTGGTGCCTAGTACATGCTCTATGATAACTGAATAACTTCACTATTCCTTGCAAAGCATTTTAACACTATCGGGGCATCGGCGATGAAAACATCACCATAATAGCTAGTTATTGAAGCCTCAACTGCCTATCAGATACACAATGGACTCTGTACTCTGCCAAGAGAGCAGAATCGAAATAAGGACATGAGGTGTTACTTGCTTTGTTTTTCCTAGCACTGAAGATTATTTTGTAGAGCTAATCAGAATGATCATTTTGTTATGGATCGAAATTGACTGGCTGGTTTATGATCGTTTTTGTACAACAAATCCTTGTTTAGATATATGGCATTCATCTTTAAGATAAGTTGTCGGAGTTAATTAGCTATCTTTGAAAAATTCTGATGTAGACAGATTCATCTTTAATCAAGGAAAAAGATGTGTACCTTAAATGAGTTATTTCATGCACAATATCACAGACATACATACATGTATAGGTTCCATGTCATTTATTCATTGTTGCCAAATGTCAAGCACACTCTAATGAACAATCAAAACCAGCAATAACCACTAAAATTACAGAGAGAATGAGAAGAGAAATCACTAGTCACAAGCAATCACACAACTCACAAAAGTAATTTCATAGTTCAGCCTTAGCCTACGCCCACAGGCAATAATGATAAGGGTTCTTCATTGTAGAGATTAACAGGTGTACAATATAATGAGAACAATTCTCATTCTCACAAATTACTCTATTTATACTATGCAACCCTCCCAATGAACAATGCAACTTACATAACTTTAAGTTTAGTTTAGAATAGGAGAGTTCTACTCAAAATGAGAGTCCATTAATAGAATAGGAAACTAATTTCAGATAAATGAAAAAAAAATCCCAACTAGAATTCTTAGAAATAAATAAAATCCCAACTAGAGTTCTGGTTTCTTGTTGAGGCTGATAAGATAAATGAAAAAAAAAAAAAAAAAAAAAAATGGAACAGCTAATCTACAATCACAAGGAAATTCCAAACGTTCCATGTGGACCATGTGATACAGTAGGCACTTGAAGAGTGGGATTTGAATGCTAAGAATGTGGGTGCACAAACACACAACACATCAGAGAGAGGAGGAAAGGGAGAGAAATAAATGCAAAGTGTAAGATGCCAATACACATTCAAAGCAAAAATAGCAAAATCAGAAATAGACGTTGGAACATGAAAATTGCCCTTTCATCATGAGAATACTGCTTTTAAACTACCATGACAGGTTCCCAGTGAAATAAAAACCATCTACCCCAAACAAACCCTGAAATTGCAGAAACAGAACAAAAGCACAAGTGCCTAACCCTATCCCCCTTAATTATCCTACACAAAACACCACTCAAGCATACTCACCACTAATCCTCCCCACACGCTGCACAAATCCTCTGGCATACTCATAGCCCCCTTTCCATGAAACGCACAAAGATTCACATTTTCAAACAGCCCAACCAAACACAGCTCAATCACTTGTAAGCATTTCCCTAATAATGCACACACACACACACACACACACACATATATATAGAGAGAGAGAGAGAGGAAGAGGGAGAGAACAAAAGAAGACAATCGATTTAAGAAGAAAGTACTCAATTTTCATTAACCAAACATTACATCCAAACATCCACTACAGATTTTCAATAGCAAAGCCAGTAACCAACCATCTAAACAAAACACTAACGTTAACCCTAACACTAACATTCTTTACAAAAAAGGCACCACTGACTCAAGCACGCTCACCCCTGATTCTCCTCGCCAGCTGAATATCCTTGGGCATAATCGTGACCCTCTTCGCATGTATAGCACACAGATTCGTATCCTCAAACAGCCCAACTAAATAAGCCTCCGCCGCTTCCTGGAGAGCCGCGACGGCTGAGCTCTGGAAACGGAGATCGGTCTTGAAATCCTGAGCGATCTCGCGGACCAGACGCTGGAACGGGAGCTTGCGGATCAGGAGCTCAGTGCTCTTCTGGTACTTACGAATCTCACGGAGCGCCACCGTTCCAGGACGGAAGCGGTGGGGCTTCTTCACGCCACCGGTGGCGGGAGCTGACTTTCTGGCGGCTTTGGTGGCGAGCTGCTTCCTCGGAGCCTTGCCGCCGGTGGACTTGCGAGCGGTTTGCTTGGTTCTAGCCATTAGAGGAAAGAGAGAGACAGTGCTTAGGGTTTTGAGAGATTGGAGAAGAAAAGATAAAACCTAGGATTTTGGTGGTGGATGAGATCGGTGTGAGGGAATGGGTTGAGGTGTGAACTGTATAAATAGGTGTTTTGAAATTTGTGGCGGGATAGAAGGGTGATCGTGGTCGTTGATTGGTTTGGTGTTATCGACGGCTGTGGTTGGTGCGGCGAACTTTTGATGCGGATCGCGGATCGATGACGTGGCTGGTTTAGGGCTTGTTTGGACAAAGAGAAATTGTTGTAGTTTCAACTAGTATTTGTATATATACATACATCACCCAAAATTATTAAAAAAAATGTGAAATGGGCTCGAACTAGGTGGGCTTGAATTTATAGGGCCTGGTACATACGTGCCCAAATGTGCATGGTCAAACGCTCCAAAGTCCAAACCCATTCTTCTCCAAGGTTTGGCAATTGGCCAGGCACAGGTCAGAGAGAAATTGGGAACAAACTCCCATTGCCTTTCTCCTTCATCTGACCTTCGTTGTTTCGCACCCTCGCCCACCGCATATTCCCCCTTCCTCAAGAAACCCAATGCCTTTGAACCAGTCAACGGTACAATGGTCGTCACCTGGTCTATTTAGCTCGCGCTTTTTCAGTTCGTAGAGGCCATAGATCGATACAGAATCAGATTGGTACATAAAGAGTTATGGTCCTCCCGCTCTTGAAGCTCGGTACGCTCGCCTTGAAAACTATCAGCAAACCCGTCGCTGCTAAGCTCAAGCAGCAGGCTGGCGTCCATCCCAAGTTCCGCCAGTTCATCGTCAACATCGCCCAGGTACTTTATATAAATATACATCATATATGAGCCATTGAAAAGGGTTTAATTCTTTTGCCGCCTAATGATGTTTGTTGTTCAGTGAAGCTTTTCTGATCTCAGTTTTATCAATTGGGTGTTGCTTTTTATGAAGCGATTGTGTTTTGGAGAACCGTAGGATCGCAGAGTCTGTTCGTGTGTTCTTTCATTGTATATATATGATTCAATCTGCATGTAGTTGTAGAAATTGATGAATAACTGGTTGACCTTCAAAAGAATAGAAAAAAAAAAATGTCGAAGAAACGCGCGCACACAAACAATTTGGAGGCATTGAGGAAGTTCTTATAAAATTCAGGTTGAAATTTAGACGTATGATCTGAATAACAAGTATTTTCCTTCTCTATCCCATTTTCAAGTTTTTCGTTGCATAAAAATTTGCACTCAATCGGAGCATAATTGTTGTACCTTCTTGGTTATCGGCTGCTTGATCGCCAATGTGGATGAGTGCCAGGTGGTGCCTGCAAAAGAGGCTTTGACAGCCGAGTTATCTACAAATATTTTGAAGGCATAGTAGTATTGCGTGGTATTGTGCACGTACATTTGAGTTGTCATTGGTATGCCTTTTATAGGCATAGACACCGTAGTAGCTGCTATCTCTCAGTAGGATGAATCCTTGATTAGGATTAGCCGCTAAGGATGAGTAGGATGAATCTTGAGGCTTTTTAATCTTCCTTAACTAAGGGGAGTTGGAATTCTCCTTTAATTAAGCATATTCTCTATCCCTTTAATGTTGGGAAGAGATCCCTTTGAATCCACCATTCTATTTTTGCCCAAAGGCCTTCACTGATTTGAAATCTGCCTAACTGATTCCCAATCAAGAGTTATACCCTTACTAGGGCTTTTGGTTTAATCCTATGGTCCCATGTCAATATGTGGAAGTGCGCTAGGGCCTGTTTTGATATTTTGTTACCACATTATGTGTCCCAAGTTATTTGTTTTGCTTATTTAATGATTCCAATACGTTTTGTCCTTCTTTTTTTTTAATGATTTTTCTATAATTTTTTTGAATTTTTTAAAACATTCTTTAATGCGTAAATTACGTCTCTCGCAAAACGCGACGAGATGGAGATGGCCGAGACCAGAACGCAATGATAACCGAGACCGAAACTTTGAACCATGAGTGGGTAGTGCTCTCCACGTGTTGGAGGGAGATCTTGGGTTCAAGCACATAAACATTCATTGACACCCATGTTTCTTTTTTCTTTTTTCTTTTTCTTTTTTTTTGAGAGGGGCGGGTGGGGTTTGGTTGCAGGGTTATGGTACGGGGGAGGGCTGACCCCCATTGTGCATGGGCTCTCCCATGAACCCCAAAAAAAAGTCATCATTGGTTTATTTTATTTTATTTTTGTTCTTTTTGTTTTTAAAAATAAATTAGTCTCATTAGTTGAGAAGCATGTTGTAAAACCACAATGAGTTTGTATAATTCAAATTCGTGTTAATCTTTGTTCTTCAGACTCTCCTATGATTTCATGATATAGCCTGTAAGCTTAACTCAACAATATTTTGTGATATTCTGTTTATCTTGTTCTTTTGTAATTGTATTTGGGTAAACTTCTTGATTCTATGGAATTCCGTAACCTTAAAAGTTGTATTGAACTTTGTCGCTCAAATCAAACCAAATATCTCCCATTTAAGGAGCAGGGACACTTCCCCAAAGGTGCCGTGGTGATGTTGAAGTGTTGGACACGACACTTCTTCAACACTTCTCCAACACGACACCTCTCTCTTTGCCTTTTTTTCCTTTTATTCTTTCTTTTTTACTTTCTATCATATTCTATGAACAACTCAATTAGAATTTCCAAAAACGATATTCAAATGATGTATGGGATGCTAAAGGATATAGTATAATTATATATGTATAAAATACAAGTTTTAGTCATGCCATATCCCCGTCGTGTCGTATCCTAAATTTTGAGGGTTTGCTTTGTCGACGTGTCCTTGTCATGTCATAACTGTGTCACGTATCCGTGCTTCTTAGTCTCCCTACCCATTTCCACACACACACACACACACACACACACACATATATATATTGATGGAATCCATTTTCCACATATATATTGGAATAAAATCCGGAGCTAAGGCCTTTCTTTGTGTGTGTGTGTGTGTGTTTGGTTGTTGTCTGTGCTGCTAATACATTTTTAAATGTCACACTTGGCTTAATTATTTTGGCTCCTTTGACAAGTTACAGAGAAATTTCGTACGACTGGTACATGTACATACATTTGGGCGAGGATCTCTTAACTTCATGGTGTTTTAAACAAACATAAGGGAGTATAGCTGATTAATGTTATCAAATTACATGTATTTGCAAGGATTTCTTAACTTTATGGTGTTTTAAACAAAGATAAGGAAGTATAGCTGATTAATGTTATCAATTACATGTATTTGAACTAAGTAGAGTTTTAAAGTTCTTGCTTCATATTAATTCAAAAAAGTTGTACTCCCTCCGTTCCACAAAGATAGGCTAAGTTTGACAAAACATGAAATAGCCAAGGGTAGTATAGGAAATTTAAAAAAATTATGATTTGACTTTTCAAAATGGACAAACATTTTGGGACAAAAAAAATAGCAAAAATGGTCTATCTTCATGGGATGGAGGGAGCAGTTCTTTAAATTCCTTCATGTCAAGCTTCCTCGTACTTTTTGTATTACTGATGAGTATTTCTTGATTAAATTTAGAAGTTTCTAATCAGCATTAAGGAAATGAACATTGGCAGTGTAGGAATTGAAAAAAATTTCTATGTATTGAGTGGGAAAACTTAACATGGTAACAAAGCATGTTATTCTTTGACAATTTTATTCATGAACCCGTCTTTGTTGTCCACGTGACAGATCCGTTTTTGTCTTGTTAGGCCTGCATGTGAGGGGGAGTGTTGGAAAACACCGCATCCCACATCGATTAAATATCGAGTTGAACATGTCTTCATATACTTGTTTGGACCCTCCACCTAGTAGCTTAGACTTTTAGGTTGTAAACTTAACAATAGAATTCATGCTTATTTGGTAGGAGATGGTAGCATGATGTTTGTTGATAAGGTGTCTTTAGCACATTATAACATCTTTCTTTGGTATTTCAGTTGTTGTTGACTTCTCACTCACAATGGTGGTGTAGAATGCACCTCACTATTATGGTAGTACTAGAGTTGATTCTATTATCAAATTGGACGATGTCTTCTGTGATGTGCAATTATCTAGATTGCATCCTTCATTTTCTGATGTTCTTTTACTAAGAGCTTCCTTTTGTTTTTAGTTGTACTTGCCCCTATAATCATGTTACAACCTATAATTTTTTGTTTGATTGATTTCTATATGTATTGTTAAATGCTAATGCTTTCTTAAGTCAGATATTTAGAGACAATGGCTCTCCCCATTGCTTGCTTTTCCTGAAATTCTTTTTATACTTGTGCGCATGGTTTTAATGTGTTCTGCCTGATGATGGTTACTGGAATCAGGCAAACCATCGAATCACAACAACAATGCAAAGACGCATCTATGGCCATGCAACTAATGTCGAGATCCGTCCTTTGAATGAAGAAAAGGCTGTTCAGGCTGCTGTAGACCTTATTGGGGAACTCTTTGTCTTCTCGGTACTCTCTATTTCCAAGTTAATCTTCTTAGTGTCTGAAATATAATCAATAATAACTTGTTTCTTTATACATAGTTAATCTGAAATTTGCCTTTTTACTTTTAAAAAGCATAAAAATAAAAAAAGGCTATTATGTTTGCAAGTATTGCTTTATGTTTGTAGGCTTGTGTATACCTATGCATGCATGGGCAATTATTGCATTGGATTATCTGTCGCATTGCAGCACAGTGGACCACTGCTTTTGTTTCTTCTAAAAGGAGAAAATAAATTAATTACAAAATCGACCACATTTTCAGAAAATTAACTGGCTGTCGACTGTAATATGTTGCACTGCAAATGGCTACAATTTGGCAATTATAATAAATGCAGAGGATTTTTGCCTGTCTTGAGTGGGACCTCCCTCTGATATGTAGGGCACTTCCCCCGGTTGATGATTGGCATGTTCAGATATTTTGTAACCACAATATCTGTGTCCTAGACCTATTTGGACACCTAAACAGTATCCACATTCATTAGCTTAGATTAGGCATAAGAAGTGTGTATCTTGTTGTAGATTTATATGTTAGTTTGTTCATTATTTTACACTATGAATTCCAATATATATATATATATATATATATATATAAATGTATGTATGCTTTTTATAGTCCAAGTTATACACAAATATAGCCATTTCACGTGACTTGATTTTGGGTAGCTGCTCGACTAACACCCAGTATATGGGGCAAAACGCAACACTAGATGTGCATGTTTAAGATATTTTGGTGACAACAAGATACAATCCTGTTATTGCATGTATGACAAGGGGAGGATAGCTTTCTACTGATCCAAGTATCCAACATCAGCAAGGGCATTTGTACAAGTTCTTGCCAGTTCAAACCAATTGGTCATAAAAAGATTATCATAGCATTAATTAATTGCCGGGGTTATGCATATATAGGTTGCAGGAGCTGCTGTGATCTTTGAGGTGCAAAGAAGTGCTAGATCAGAAGCTAGAAAGGAGGAAATACGCAAGAGAGAACTAGAGGTAATTTGCATGATGATTTTCTCTATTTTTTGATACTTAGTTCTTTTGTTTGTTTATATTTTAGGCCACTTTTTTTGTCTCCAGGAGACTGAAACCATTTTATGCGGATAAATTTCAGTTATTTTTCACCCAGAAGAATTTTACAGAATCATAAGAATTTTAAAAGCTTCTTTAAGTGATAAAATTGTGAGGGATCTAATACAATGTAGCTAAAAATTTACTGCTGATAATTATCAAGGACACTCCTACACCTTTTCTCATTGATCGATCAAGCAAGGTTCTATTTTAAGGGATGTTAATGTGGTGGGTTTGGGAGGAGATAACTTGCCCCCGACATGGCCTAGAGAAGGCTACACCCTTCCTAACCCCAATATAACCCATGACAGGCGGGATCATTATTTTGTGTGGGGCAGGTCAGGGGGACCTGCCAAGGCATTCAACAGTTATCCAAGTATTTAAACTACTTATTCTAATAACATGGCATGGATAAATCATGACACATGGCACCCATGAGAATGGCAAAGCATTCATGTGTTGGTACGCCTGCACATGCTTTGTCCATAGTAATAACTTAGAGGTGGGGAGGGCTCCATCTATAGAGCACCAGCATACTCATCACTTTAATAAAGAACTGTTGTGGCCTTGTGGGTGAAGCTTGCATTGTTGTGAAGGGATTATACAACAAACGAAACAATTTTGTTCTGGAAAATGATCCAAATACGTAACACAACAATGTTACTTGCTTGTTAAGAACTCGTACTGAAATCCAACGTCAAATATTTATTGGAACAAAAAGCTATGTTTAGTACTGCTTCCTCCTACTTTTATGCAAAGGCCAGGGTGGGATGTTCAAAATCTCATTCGTGTCCTAAACCATGATGGGCTGGCCTTCTCAATCCCATCCCTGCCTCCACTCTAAATTTTGGCATACAATCCCCATCCCATTTAGGCCAGGGCAAAGCGGCTTACCTGAAAAGCCAAGCCCATCCCATGGCCATCTCTAGTCCAATTCATATTCCTGTTTTCTTTCAATTTCCTCTTCACTTTTGGAATGTGAATTATTTTGTCATACTTGTTTTATCAAAGTTATATTATCAAGGCAAACTCTCCAAATTAAACAAGATTTACCTGATCGTACAATTATATCAAAGAGTAAAACTCAACAAATAATGAGAGGGCATACTGCTTCTACGCTTCTTTTTCTCTTGTCTTCCTAATAATGTCTTTTAATAATAACTTAAAGTACAACCTGACATTAGTTAGCAGTTCGATCAGACAAGAAGTTACTGCATTTTGGTTTGACCTATATAAGTTTTTGTTCCATTTGGAAGGTTTCTCTCCATTTTTTGCCCAAAAAAGTAGAAGCATTCTCAATTTGTTTGTTTTTATTTTCTTTGGCTAAGTGATGGCAGTGCACCTCCATAGTCCATAATGTGATATGTTGTGCAGGGAATAAACCCTATAGAAATGTAGATGCATCATCTAGAAAAATGCTTTGTTGTTTTTGTCTTTTGGCGATGACGCTAATGCACCTCCGTCATATGTTATGGTGCGATGTGAATCATCACTTTACAAAATGGAGAGACACTGTTTAGAGAATAGGTAATCCTTGTTTGTTATAGATTAATAGGTGGAATTGCACAATGATAACTGGAGAAATAGGGGTGTTGGACCATAATAAAATTGATACATTAGACATGATTTATCGGCATTGATCAGTTTTTGAAACAGAATAAGTGCCTATATTCGCCTTTACTTTTAGTCTTTTAGCACCACTTATTTTTTAAATTGCATCTCTTTTTACAAAGTTAGAGGTATTTATATATTCTTTTATAGATATTTGGAGCAACACAAACTTTAATCTTCATTTCCGAATCTTCTTTTCTTTTAAGTTGTCTGTTAGGGTATTTTTTAGATCAGAACTTTTCTTTGGTGATGTCTTAGAGAAGTGTTTTTCTTGAAATAAATTATTGAGAAAATACTTTATATCCTTCTGTGTTGTTTGCATGAAGACAATAGCTTGAAGAAAGACATCTTTTACTGGTTGTCATCCCCATTTGGTTTTTAATGTGACAATTCGTGTCTTATTTTAGTTCATCATTGAAGTTATGAGGATTTTGATGCTTCTTTTTTTAAAGGAAAAAAAAAAAAAAAAAACTTAAAAAGGTACTTGTTTTTGGTTATGAATTATTAAATGGCCCAGAATTTTAATTTTATGCATCATCAAATGCACCATCCAAACACTTCCTTAAAGTTCATTCTTATCATTTGTTTGTCATTTTGTTATGCAAGCCCAATTCACATACACTACTCTTCACCCTTTTTAGGTAATGAGGCAAAGAGATGAAAATTTATCAAGAGAAGTGGAGCTTCTAAAGCAAAAAATTGAAGAACTAGAGCAGCTTGCGAAAAGGACGAGGGATCAGTGGTATTTTTACCTTAAGAAATGCTCAGAGTGAAGATAACAAATCAGTGAAACCAGCTTGATCTGATCACAAAAATTTGGCAAATAAATTAGAGTTTGGTAACAACAATTCTAATTCATTGGAATTGTTATAGTTCACTTTCCACCGGGAAAGCTTTCTTCCTTTTTCATTCTTTTGACCTTAAATTATTCTTGCTGATTGAATTCTTGCTTTACCTGTTGTCATTTGTAAATGATAACATTCAATAGTGAGATGCTGTTTGTATCATTGGTTAATTAAATAGAAGAGGGAATATATTAATGCTGAATGCTGTTGAATGAAGGTACGTTCCCTTCTTATGGTAAGCATGCTGAGCTATTGTTGTTTACATGGTACGTCATGTGAGATTAATGAAATATATATTGCTGGCTTTCTGCCTAAAGTCCATTTTCAGCCAGCAAACTATAAACTTATGCTTGCTTCTTTCCCTTGCTCCAATTTTCTTGATGGAAATTATTCCATGTGTCTGCCGTATGCACCCTTCCAGATACAAACAAGTCTGCACGTGATAGCATGTACTGATGGCCTGATGGGTGCTATGTGTCTGGACGGCATACGCTGCGGGGACATGGAATATTTTTCCTGATGTAGATAGAAAGAAGTAAAGAACTACAATCATGCTAGAAAGATGTGGAAAAGTCTGATAAAGTTTAGTGTTGAAGACGGCAGGATTAAAGACCACGGTGCTGGAAATTTTACTAGACTTTAGGAATGACCAAAGGTACCAAAGTTTCTTCACAGTTTCACAGTTTTCATAAGCTTTATCTGTAAACGAGCAAGATTTTCCAGATTTGAAAGACATGATATGCACTTGAATGGTAATTAATATTGGATATTCTGTTTGATTATCGACTATTTTTTTCTTCTTGGCCAAGATTTCGGCTATTTAGTTATCAACCCAGTGTGAACATATTTGATTTTGGCCTGAGTTTAAGACGTAAAGATGCTGGTTATGTTCCAAAGTGATCATAATCTGTCCAAACACCCCTTTAAAGCATGTCTATCCGAATGGGGCATTAAGATGGGAATCTCCTGAATGGTAGTGGGGAATGCTCTTTATGCCTTTCTTGGCTCACTTATCTTCCACTTTTCTCTTCCCCTAAAAGGGCTTGTAAGAGATGTGGTCAGCTTCTCACCACTTAGTCCCCCTCTACTGGACTTTGGTTTAAGTGACCAATTTGCATTTTGCCATGTCAGGTTTGAAGACTACACAACAATCAGATTGACCTCACATAACAAATCAATTGCTTTAAAAATTATTATTAGTTTTACCTGATGATAAAATATAAAATAAAAAAAGAGGAAGTCAAAGGCTTGTTGCCTCTATTATAAATAAATAAATAAATAAATAAACAGATGTCAGAACTTAGAAGCATGTTTTGAAAACAAAATATTCTCAGAAATTTCAAGGACAGAGGTTCATTCTTCTTAAACAAAGACAAAAACCAAAAACATCATTTGGATGTTCCTTTAAAATTAAATTTTTACAAACAAATTTTTAAAAAAATATATACATTCACCAAAACTATATATATATATTTGTACTATTTTCTATTTTCTACGACCTTGAGAATAGAAAATTCTTTTTGAGGGCATAGCCAAGCAAGTCCTAAATTTTTGGAGAGCAAACTAGTCTTATATACTGTTATTCTAACTTTTTCCGACCATTGGAAGAAAAACTATTTTTGAAAAAATAGCTAAACAAGCCCTAAATTCTTTGCGGGGAGATTTACCTCTGAAATATCCAAAGTGAGATTTTGAAAATAATCAAAACTCATCAACCCTCCAACACCCATTTCTTCTCTCATAAAAATTCATTGAAGCAAAAGGATGATAAAGTGGGACTCGGATTTGGTGCAATTTTGCACTTTAATTGTACCATGCAGTAGTTGTCAATTGAGCGACACATTGCAAGGAAAGGCAAGAACGGTTGGGATTTGTTCCATTAGTAGCTCACAGCGTTACGCAGCTCATGCGGCAAATTCTTCTCTCAAATCCTAGCCATTTTTGCCTTCCCCTTATAACATGTCGCTCATTCGACAACTACTGTACAGTGTAGTTAGAGTGCAAAACTGCACCAAATCCAAATCCGTTAAAGTGTGTGAATGACGCATCTTATACTTGGATTTGAATCTTATAGGGACACTTGTCTTCATCATTAACTTACTGACTCGCCATGTAAAATTCTTATGCATGAGTTTCTTGTTTGATACAATAATTAAAAAAGAAAAAAAAAAAGCGAGAGAGAGAAAACCCAATTGGCAGTAGTTTGTGAACTTGTACGAAATGATAAATGATTAAAATTGAAAGTTTCAACTGGATACGAGGAAGGTACGAAACAGAGCAGTTAGAGTTTGGGAAAATGTGGGAAAATGACATGGTATAATGGTGTATGACCTTTGACAAAATTAAATGATGAAAAGGAATTCATATAATTGACCTTATATATTTGGGATAAAAAATAAAATAAAATAAAACTTTTTATTGAGTTGCATTTGTCATCGTGCGGTTCAATTATTTTTGAGAATTTTGGCCAAAACTTCATGTATAAGAGTTCTTTTCTAATAGGCCATATGAAAGAAACACTTTTGTAAAAACCTCTTTTAACCCAGTAGACAAAAATGCCCTTACTTTCTATTTGAACAGAATTACAACAGTACCATTTTTTTCCCACATTCTCTCCTTCTTTTATGTGGTTCCATCGCCTCCCATGGTTCACCACCGCCTATTAAACTGCAAATGCTATTTCAGCAATTATGGTTCTTACCAGCGACTATGGTTCCCATTGGTGACCTCCAACGAAACTCAACCGTTGATTTATTCACTCTCTTTTTTTTCTTTTTCTTTTTTTTCCCTTTAATTTGTATTTAAAAAAGTAATACTTTACCATTTTGTTCTTAAACTATTATTATTGTGACAGCTTACATATTGATGTTTTAATATTCACATATAATTTGTTGATGTGTGGTTGTTAATTCACAACAGTAATAATTTATTATTGACTATACTGAAATGAGAATTCACAACAGTAACAATTTACTGTTGATCTAGCTAGAATGGGAATTCACAGCAATACCATGTTGGAATGAGAATTCACAACATTAACAACTTATTGTTGACCATGCTAGAATGATATCTTACAATAGTAACAACCTACTGTTGACAATACTAGAATGAAATTTCTGGTATCACTTACACTAAAAAAAAAAAAAGAGAAAGGAAGACGACAAAGAACAAGAACAAGACGAAGAAGAAACAGAAGAAGAGTCGTCGTTGGAGAAGGTCTAGTCATGGCCTTGATGAACAACCGTCGGAGAAGAAGATACTATCGACGTTTCCAGATCTGATTTTTCTTCTCTTTCTTCTTCTTCTTTTTCTTCTTCTTCTTCTTTGTTTGGTCACTACACTCAAGTGTTTTGACTTGAGAGAAGCCAACCAATTAGCCTGACCTATTAACGTCCAATACGTAACAACCCTCTATTTCTCCTCTTTTTCCACATGTCATCGATCCTACGTTTATTGCATCATGCAATAAAAGTAGTCAACTGCACTAAATCCAAATCCTACAGTATAGTGGTAAATCTAAGATCTGAAAAATTATTACACCTAAAAATATCTTGTTATCCTAGTCATTCCACACAAAATATCCAAAATAATTATCTTCGATACTACTATATAAAGCCAATTCTCTTTGTAATTGGTATGTACTTAAATTTACGAAAAATTCTTTTCAACTACCCCACTTTCAAGAAGACTTAGGGGCAATATAGTAACTATAGATTCTCACTCCCCTACTCTCCCAAGATTTCTCCATGATTCTCTCTCTTAAAAACCAGTATGACACTTTAAAATTTGAAATTGGACAGTTATCAAAACTAATCTTCAATTAAATCCCAAATTAATCTCTCTTGTGTTGCACACACATTGCGTGTGCCCCGATGGCTAGTATATATAAATAAAAGGGGGAAAACCTACTTGATTAGAAAAGCTTTATTTCTTGCTGAGGCATGTGGCTTGCCTTGGCCTTGGACTGGGTAGCCTCCCCTCACCTAAACCTTTTTAGCACCGATGTGTTTGACTCATTTGTTAATTAAATGATGAGTGATCTCAAGTTTAAGTTTATAGAGAAGTATTGGCATTCATTATTAATAATAAGGGGATTAAGAATAAGGATAGGAAACTTTTTCTATTGATTGTCAAAAAAAGAAAAAAAGAAAAAAAAGCGCTTAATGTAATTAGAAAAACATGTTATCATTTCAAAAGTTATTTATAATATTTAAAATATCTAAAAATTAAAATATGTGAAATAAGTTTGAGGGTTTTTTTTTTTTTTTAACAATCAATAGAAAAAGTTCCCTATCCTTATTCTTAACCCCCTAATTATTAATAAATGAATGCCAATATTTCTCTATAAACTTAAACTTGAGAGCATTCATCACTTATTTAACAAATGAGTCAAATACATCTATGCTTTTATGTTATTAGCGAGTTTCATTGAGTTTAATAAATAAAAATCCAAAAAATTTGGAATAATTAGAGAATTTCGCTATAATGTATCACATTGGCGTAATTGTCCAATAGACTAAGCCACCAAATCCCAATTTTATATGTAAAATGCCAACAATAGCATTGGTCAAATATGTCATTCGAAAGCCTGAAGGTTATCATACACTTCTAGTATAAATGTATAATTATAATTATACAAAAATGTATAATTATAATTATATATTAAAAAAGAAAAGAAAAAGTGGGGTATACAGAGAATCTAGTCATCTACAGTTAAGTGTAATTTGCCACTACTTTTGCCGCGTACACATTACTTTCTGGGCAAGTAGTATTAGGTTTCCACACAGCGACGCAGAAAGGGAAGAGAGCAGAGAAGAACACTACCCAAGAGAAAGGCTAATTTTCTCTGTCCTCTCTCTCTCTTTCTCTATATATACTTTCTCTCTCGTTTCCTCATATTTTCTCAGCTTGAAAACAGGTACCAGACTCTTTCCATTTCTCCTTCCTTTCTCTTGGAATTGCTCTCTCTCTCTCTCTCTCTCCTCTGTATGTTGAAAAAACCTCGTCATCGCATCGTGATTAGGGTTTCTACTCCCAACCTTCGCGTTGATTGCGTGATTTTTGGATGAGTTTAGTGTTGATTTCATTGATTTTGATCTGATTTTGAAGTTTGTTTTTGGATTTTTTGTTTTTGTTTTGGGATTTAGGGTTTTGTGGGAAAGTTGGGGATTTTCTCAATGGGGAAAGGTTCGAAGAGCAATTGCAAGTCGGCGTCGCACAAGCTTTTCAAGGACAAGGCGAAGAACCGCGTAGATGATCTGCAAGGGATGTTCACCGATCTGCAGTTCGCGCGGAAGGAGAGCCGTTCGATCGACGTCGCCGTTCTGGAGGAGCAAGTTCACCAGATGCTTCGCGAGTGGAAGGCCGAGCTCAACGAGCCCTCTCCGGCCTCTTCGCTACAGGTCTGAGGGGATGTTATATGTATGCATGCATGCATGTATGTACGTTTTGCTCTCTTGGACTAACTTATGGGGTTGTGAATTGAATTGGCGATTGCAGGCCGGTAGTCTTGGGTCTTTTTCGTCCGATATTGGTCGGCTGTTGCAGCTTTACGAGGAGGAGGATGATGCGACTAGTGCATTGGCTGCCCCGAAGCCTGAGCCCGATGCTCAAAACATTCAAGTCGGGCATAATGTGGTCTTCCAAGAGGTGGAATTTTTTTGCTTGAATTGTTCTGCTGTGTGTGTGGGGGTTTTTTTTTTATAATTGGGTTCTTTGATTGAAAGTAGTTTCGGGTTGTTGGATTCTGTTATATTCACTCATGGGACTATATGTATATATGTGTGTATTTAGCTGAGGGGATGCAAGAAAGGCTGTTTTATTATTAATACAAAGTTGGATACATATAGGAGGACAGAGATAGGACGTGATTTGTCTGATTGATACTTTATACTTGAGTTCCTATAATGTATGAAGTGAATGCTTATGCTTCTCCTGTATAGTTTGAGTGTTGTTCATTGTTTGTTTGTTGGTTCTAAGTTATGCTAGACCACGGATATTGTAAGAAATATAATAGCAGAATAAAATTATAGAATTTTTATTATATTTTTTTTTGGCCTGACCGAAATAGAACTTATTGGAATGGTACAAAATGAATGGTACGGCAGATATGACTAGAGATAGTATACGTGGGGATAGTTGGTGGCAGATTCAGACTTGCTGTTGTGAATTGTTTTAATTTATTTAAAAGAAGTCTTATAATGCGTATGTAAAAGTTGAGTACTTTTGCACAAATAACAGGTGAGTGTTGGTGTGGGACGGGGGGCAGGGGGCAGGAATTGCAATACTGCTTCATAATAAGTCCTAAATTGCCAGTTGAAGTGTCTTTCTCACTCAATCTAGGGATATTTGAATTGGAAGAAAGTTTGGGGCTGTTAATGTTCTAACTTAATTCAATAATCAATATATTTCTCAACCATCCTTAACCATCCTTTCTAAGTATTATAGACCAAATATTCTTCAGTTGTATCCTTGTGCTTTTATCTACTTCATGACTATTCTTTTCCCTGTTGCTAATAAGAAGTAACCTAGTTGATGTTCTTAGCTTCATGTTGTGTTTACACTTTAAATTGTACACCATGTAAATTGTGTCCCCTAATTATATTATGAACTCTAAAAAATTGCACTTTGGGTTCTTCAATTGAGCCCTTAAGATGTTTGTTGTCAGATCGTAAAATTGATCTTTTGCTGGTAACTTGGTATATTCAGATTATGAATGCCTATGTGTCCAAGTCAATCTGCAGCAACTATCATGCAATCGAACGTGTAATTACTCGCAGGTGAGGCGAGTAAGCAATTGGAACGCTTGTCTTTTCCTTAATGAAAGGGAATGATGGAATCCTACCATAGTGTTAATGAGCAACGAAGAAATGCCTTCTCCTATTTGATGCCATTTTACACTTGCCTTTGGTCAGATAGCATACTTTAGCGGGATGAATTTTTGATTGACAAATATCTTGTTTAATTTGTAGCAGCAAGTCTGTATGTTTCAATATATAGCTTGATTGTGTTTTAGGATGGTCCTGTTTTCAAGTCGCTCTTTTAAAATAAAATATTTAAAAGAAATCCTTTTTGGGTTATAATTTTTTTCCTTCAGCATGTCAATTAGGGTTGAGATGGATACTTACAGGTGACCTTTGTAATTTTTATGTTCCAGGGATTTATTGTGAATCAGGTTCCGCATGAACATGGCTTTCAAATGGTTGATCAATGCAAAGGTTCCGCATCAGGAGTTCGCAATATGGCAGTTAATAACTTGGATGCCAATGCTCAGTTGGACTCTTCTTATCCTTTCGATTTGCCTCAAGACTTTGAGCAGAACTACTTCACTGGTTTTAATGGTACAGGGTTGTGTGAAGAGGATGCTATACCTCATACCTCTGGCTTTTTGCCAAATATTTGTCCTCCACCTTCTGCTTTCTTAGGGCCAAAATGTGCGCTTTGGGATTGTCCCAGGCCTGCTCAAGGGTTGGATTGGTGTCAAGACTATTGCAGTAGCTTTCATGCTGCTCTAGCCTTGCATGAAGGCCCACCTGGCATGACTCCAGTTCTGCGACCTATGGGCATTGGCTTGAAAGATGGTCTGCTTTTTGCTGCTCTTAGTGCAAAGGCACAAGGGAAAGAAGTTGGCATCCCACAATGTGAGGGGGCCGCAACTGCAAAGTCTCCATGGAATGCTCCTGGTCAGTTTTTTTTTTTTTTTGTTGCTTTCAATCTTTGATTTCTGTTGCAAATATTTTTGGAAACTTGGAACAAGATATTGCAATCATTTATGGTTTTCTTGGTGGGATTTGTTTGAGTAATTAATTATCTTGTACCACTGCAGAGCTCTTTGATCTTTCAGTTCTTGAGGGTGAAACAATTAGGGAGTGGCTGTTTTTTGATAAGCCTCGAAGAGCATTTGAGAGTGGGAATAGAAAGCAGAGGTCATTGCCAGATTATGGTGGACGTGGTTGGCACGAGTCAAGGAAGCAAGTGATGAACGAATTTGGAGGGCTGAAGAGATCCTACTATATGGATCCACAACCATTGAAAGATTTTGAATGGCACCTTTACGAATATGAGATCAATAAGTGTGATGTGTGTGCCTTGTACAGGCTGGAACTGAAGCTTGTTGATGGGAAGAAGAGTCCCAAAGGAAAAGTTACAAATGATTCGGTTGCTGATCTGCAGAAGCAGATGGGAAGGCTCACTGCTGAGTTTCCTTCAGATAACAAGCGCTCTGGTAAGGGGAGGACAAGAGTCAGTTCGAAGGAACGTGTTGGAAATGTTTATTCTGCTACAAATCAGGTGGCACCTACAGATGAATCATTGGATTATGGAGTGGGTACCCCATACAATTATCTTGTTGATAATATAAGTGACTACTACTTGACGTAATTGAAGAAAGTTGGGATGCATGGGGAGTAAGCAGCGATTTGTTAATCTAGTTTACATCATTTGAAACATTTTACCGTAGACAGTGGTGGAGTTGAGTGTTTTCCACTTCAGAACATTTGGCCTTCTGTTTTCCATGTTCAATAACATCAAGCCAACCTCCTTTTTTGTCACTTGGGTATGTTAATATCTCATTGTCATTGGAGCTACATCATACTATCCTGGATGCTGGAGCATATTCTAACGGCTGGAAGATGGTTACGAATAGCAAAATGGTTGTTTTTACTCAGTCCATTTTCTTAACCAATTGTATATTGGTGTACGCTAAAACCAGTGTCACCAACATTGGATAGGGTGGATGAACACCATGGGTATAATTTTTTTGCCTAACGTTGCATTGTGTTTAAGATGAGTTATGCTAATTATGTAGAGGCAGGGTGCTGCTCATGAAAGGTACTAGCTTCATTATGTACTTGTTCCGCTGCTTGGTATATAATATTATCTATCAGATAGATAGTTGAAATACATGTCTTGAGTTATCTATCCTGTTATCATCACTCAAGAATTTGTAAATGTATATTGTTTTGAGCCTTACAAATTGATATACACATTGAAGTGTGGTGGTTTTTTTCTGAATCTGTTGTTTGGACAATGCTGTTATCTCTTATATTCAGTATGACATCTCCCTGTAGTATCAATTGATCAGTTGTATCTTACAATTTAATCATTATACATAACTTCATGCATGCATGTGTATGAGTAATTTGCATATTGAATCTGCTTGGTTCTGTAAAACGATTTCTTGTGCAACTTTGAGTTTCAATTGCAGGAATTCTCAAATAAGGTCTTTAATTGCACAAGTGATGTATCTAGATGTTCCTTTGTATGGCATGCTACAGCCTCTGTATAGTTTAGGAATAGAGTTCTGGAGAGACAGAGACAGAGACAAACAAGTAGAAACACAATTGTGTGCCATATGTAGTCATGATCCTATCAGGGATACCTGATGGGACTTACAGCAGGACTTCTCATTTCGGTCCTCTGTTTTTCCTTCAGCGGTCAAAACTCTAGATACCCAATAACCCACTTTTTAAGTCTCCTTACATTTAGACCGTCAGACCAAAATTGAGTAAAATAATGATGCGAGTTACATCAGGGATCCCTGGCAGGGTCATGACTCGTGCAGTTTTTGCAAGTGGAAATGATGGGAGTGAAGTTTACAAGAGCAGCATACGTTTTGGTTGAACTTTTTGGACAACTTAATGGTAAGCATACTATGATCTTCCCTAGGGATAGCAGTTGGTTGGGTTAACCTGGTAACTCACCCGTATTGGGAAGTGTTTAGAATAATAAGTGTTACAGGCTAATTGAAATACTGTCATGGCACTCCCTCAGTGGGATGGGGTTAGGATATATATACATATATGAAAGAATGTAATTTTTAAAACCGAGTTGGGGTCGGGCTGGATTATATTTAATCAAATTGGGGCGGGGTTACGATTGTCCTATCCCAAAAGGCAGTTGCCTGTGAGTAGCTATGGCTGCCACACCACCGGCCGCTTAATGGAGATTGATTTTAGCACGAGTGGAGTGTGGGAAATTGCAGGAAGGAGAAAACAAAGAAAAAGAAAATGACTACATATTACTAGGAGGGGCAGTAATGGTCTACTAACCCATTTCAATCCTAATCAACACTCGAGAGGCTGAATTGGACGTGTATGCGATCAACATGACCTTTCAATAGATGATTGTGCCACAGATGTCTTGCTTCCTCATTTTATTTTATTTGCCCCTTCTTTCCTTCTTTTTGCCCTTTTCCTATCTTCTTTTTTTTAATAAAAATTTTTAGTCAAAAGATTCAGTACTATTGTACGGAGTAATTCTGTGTTTCTACATATTAGAAATGATTTGTACCAGCGACTCAGGGAGAATGGGGCATTCACCATAATCAATTGGTTGGATGTCTGTTTCTAGTGGGCTTCTGTTTCCACTTTAAATCAAAAAGAAAAAAAATAAAATGATACCCATACAAAATCATCACAGGATGAGCAGGCCTGCAATAAATGGTTTGCATTCATGGCTTCCTGAAAGGATTTACAAAATTTATTGTCCCTCATTCACCGACATCTAAGGCTAGCTACTATTATCAGTTTTTCTTGTTAAATAGGACAATAATTACTTTATTTTCTCTCCTACATACTACAGTAACGAAGAATAAGCTTATTATTTCCCCAGCTTAAATCCCATAAAGTAGTTAATCTTGGTACGAACAACTCGGGAAGCAAAAAAGTCCAAACTTCAATTTCTCCCCATGAGCATGTGTCTATAGATTAGTTGGACCAAAGATCGAAATATCTTGTTGAAATGGGGAGGGAAGAAGAGCACACAGACGGATAACCCCACAAGAATTCCATTAAGCTTGGAAAACCAACAGGGATAGTAGATTTTTAATACAAACCCACCGAAATTCCATTTAAGCTTGGCAAACCAACAGGGATGGTAAATTTTCAACACTAAAATCAGGCGCGAGCACACACACAGATGACCCACACAGGAATTCCATTAAAGCTTGACAGTCGATCCCAGCACATTTTCATCCCTATGAGATATGCCAATCAACAAACTTGTATTGTTGCATGAGGGCAAAGACACTCAGCAGACAAACACACAAGCGCACATGACAGGCCCAGAAAGGGACCCGTCGGACCAGAAAGCCACAAATACAGCATTACAAACAGGCCACTATCACATATCATGTAGTGACATTGTATTAACTTATATTAGTTATTCATTGTAATACAATACTAAAATACTAAAACATTAGAAAGCCTCCATTGTGTAGGGTTCTCAATCTAGACTTTCATACAATAATTGTGACTATTTTCATACCATCTCTATCAGTGCACTACTTAGAACTAAGATTCTGTCGAGACATTATTTATGTGCACCTAACACTCCCACTGGGAATTAACATAAACACAAACTTAGAAAACCTCAACTGTTTGAAGCTAATCCATCCCACGAGTGAAACAGCTTTTATGGACTTCCCGTCTGCCTCCTAAGCACCATCATCTTCAAGGTTGTTGACACGTTCACACTCATCGATCCATTCACTGTATCTGCAGAATCGAAGCTTCTGGGTAAGAGAGAGAGAGAGAGAGAGAGAGAGAGAGAGGCTATGGAACTAAAAGAGGATTCCAGATAGATTGCACTTACATGTCTATTGGCTCAGTCAATGCTGTAAAGAAAGAAGAAAAGGATCAGTTCAGATATGATATTATCTTTCAAAATTTTGCTGAGTAAATTAATATAATATTAATTAGAACTGGAAAAAACATCAACTAATACAAAGTAGACCAAGTTCTCTTAGCATATGTTTCGTAGATAAAACTATCAGTGGTAACCAAGCAGGAGTTATAACTCGAGTGTAGATAAGGGCTTGCAGTTAGTCCTATCCTATACAATACAATACAATATATATATTTTGGACCAGGAAATACAATACAATACAATACAATACTTATTAGAATAATAATAGTCATAATAGAGAAAATGGTTTGAATTTTTGCTGCATGTGCACATTTTAAGGAAAATTATGTCCCAAATTCAGCATGTCAACAAAATACCAACAATGATACCTGCCAAATGTGCTGGCCTTAAAACATACCTGTGATAGTAGTGCTGAAGCTCTCTTGGCAGATCCTGCATACCGCTTCACCAATTAAGTTCTTCATATCGCTGCAAGCAGATAAGTACCAAATGTGAGTACAGAACTAGGGTAGGTTATCTCACTCCTTCACAAATGCTAGTAGACCAGAAATAGCTAAATAGAAAAAATACTTACATGCGGCATTCAACACTGGTACCATGATTGCAGAAGGGACAACTAAAAACAGTGTCAAGCTTGTCCATCCTCTTCTTGGGAGGCGGCTTTGCTCTTGACTTCCTCTTCCCCATATCGCAAGTCCTTCACTACAATATTGAAGTTTCAAAACATATATAAGTCCATGTGTATGCCCGAAGATAATAACAATAAGAAGAAGAAGACGAGGAAGAAAAAATAAACAATAAAGTTTTACATCTACCAGTAATATAAGTAGATGTTAACCTTGTACACAAAAGTCACAATTCAACAAACATTGCTCAAACTTCTAAATCAATTTTGCCCTCTCATTTCTAGAGATTACATGACAGATATTCTTTTGACGTGAAATACGCATCATAAAAAAATTCAATAAGCTATATAACAAGTTATAACAATAACAATAAGTTACTTCATCAAAAAAACAATAACAATAAGTTAAACAAATCTTTGAATAAAATATCCTACTACAAGAGCCTGATAAAAATCAAAGCAGAATGGCAATTGAAACTTGCATCACATCAACTTACAGGAAAGTTAACTGCTATTACATCCATCACTCTGGTTGGAATGTTTAAGCTTCTTACAGCTGAACTAAATGTGAAGATCGTAAACATGATTCAAGGAATTTATATTGCAGGTCTGACCATCCTACAGTGACTCAAATGATTTGGAGTGAACACTATTCAAGCAAGTTTACAATGGAGGTGAAGCTATTTCTATATATTAAAATTGGGGACAGGTTCAAGGTGGTTTTCAGTAAACTTAATTTTCGTATAAAAAAGCACAAGCCAAAGTGATCCACCCAAACTTGGTTTTCAGTAAACTTGATTCTCGTGTAAAAAAGCATAACCCAAAGTGATCGACCCACGCAATCACTTCAAGATGTAGCATTCTAACATAACTCTGGTTTGCAATATACATCGTGGAATATGTTATTGCATGATGTTTGATGAAACTCTGCTCGATCTAAATATTTCTTGTGCGTGACTGTGTGTCAGAAAGCCCTAACTTCATCACATACACACATAAACCAACAATATGTGTGTGTGTATTGTCAGAAAGCCCTAACTTCATAACTAGCGAACGTAGCTTCCAAATAATTACAGGTTTAAAATCCGATGCTATGTTTGGCTGCCGAGAAACTAGGAGAAAATAAAACCAAAAGGAAAATTTGGACCTCCTATTTTGGTTTACGGAAATATTTACATAACCAGCTCGAATGAATCGTGCAGAATCAATTACCAAACAAAGTCAAGCTTTATCGCCTCCTTAGAAACTGCGGGAAAATTTCGTAAACGACTCCAAATTTTCCTTCTTCTTTTTTTCTCTTTTTCTTTTCAGTTTACTCGGGAAACAAACAAGGGGTAAAAGGAAACGAAAAATCAAACCCTAAGGATTTGAAAGTTAAAATCGGGCCCAAACGAGTCAACGAGTATCATGAATTGAGTCTTGGAAACACGGATTTGTGTATCAAAGCTGAGAACTATGAAGAGCACAGAAGCATACCTGAGATCGATGAACAATGGAGATTGAATCTAGCTGCGAACGATTCTTGTTTGCAAGTCAGCAGTAGAAACCCTAGCTTTCTGAGAATGGGAGAGGATTGATTGTTTGTGATATATATAGTTGTAAGTAAGACTCTATGGGAAGCAAACGAGAAAAGGAACGCCGACGTTTTGTAATGCTTGCCTTTCAAGTTTCAACAATTTCCCTTCTTTTTTTTTTTTGTTTTTTTGTTTTTTTTTTGGGGGGGGGGGGGGGGGTTGGGGTTGTTGTTTGTGACATAAATTAATATCGTACATGACTCTTTTTTTTTTTTTTTTTTAAAGAGCAAGAGAATGTACAATATCAATTTTTATATCCTAACAAATGTTTTTGTCTTAAAAATTTTAAACTTTTTTTTTATCATCAAAATATATATATATATATATATATAAACTCTTAATATTTTTATATTGAAAGTACAATATCAAATGTTTACCATACTTATTTTTTTTTTTTCCTTTAATTATTATTTTCAGGGAAGGAGGGGGACACATTAGTACATTACTCCATGTCTTAATCAATGATGAATTTGTCAGCTATGAGAGCCCTTATATAGATTTATTATGATCCGTCTAATTTAATGCTTAAATTAATTATAAAAAGAAATAATTTAGATATTGAATTAGTTTAATGGCATCGTGTAATGATTACATGCTTTATTTTTCTCAAATTTCCTAACAAAAAATATGGGGGAGGCAAAAGTGTTATAACTAATTCCCTTTCTTCCAAGTGTGGGAATCCCATGCGCTCCTATTAATGTTTGGGCCAAAACTAACCTCATGTAATTACAATCTACTAGCAAATCCATGCATTTGATCGTAAGAAGTTGAAAATTCAAATTTAGGACCATTGATTCTTATGCCGTGGGCCTTTGCATTTTATGCTATCCTTGTAGGTTGTTAGAATTTAATAGTTCTTATTTGTTTAGATTTGAAGCTTAGTTATCTTATAAAATTGACATATAACTTAAGGGAAATGATTTATAGGACCAAAGGGATAAACCGATTCATGGACCAAAATTGTAAAAATACAAAATTACCCTTAACAAAAGACACAGACAATTCGTTTAATTGTCTCTCTCTTTGCCTTACCTCATCTTTGTTAAGTTAACAGCCAACCAGTTATTATCTTCTTTTTCTTGTACTCTATTTAGTTTTGTTCTAACTGGGGCATTTGTTTTGATATTCTTAGATTATGGGTTTTAGTTAATTGCACTCCTCGAGCTGTGAGTTTCATTGCTTACACAATTTAAAAGGCTTCTTTTTTGGAGTTGCTTATTAGATTGTATTTGTCCATGATTTTGTCTTTTGTTTGGTATGGTTGGCTTCTCTACTTTTTGTAATTCTTTATTTGTTTGGTATATATATATATATATATCTCATTTATCCAAAACAAAAAAAAAAAAAAAAAAAAAAAGGTCTCATTTTATATTTTTCAAAAAGCTGGTTACAACATTTAATGCTCCTTGAAGCATGTGAAGTGTACTCAATACATTTTAACATTTAGAAACCTTTAATCTTTTAGTGGGAAATACTTTCTCTCTCCCTCTCCTCCTCACGCCAAGTCCCCAACACGTGTAGTTGGATATGAGCAAAAATCTCCATTGATGAAGTTTCAAGCTCCACCACAGCTCTCATAGGCCATGACCACTTGCAGCCTATTTGGCGCATCCACCACTCCTTCAAGGATCTGCTATTTAACACAGTGTTCTTCTACATATTTGCTCCTTTTTGACACCATTGCACAAGTATCATAAGATCCTCTCCGATCAACAACACATCTTTTTCTCATCCTCAGATCTATTTTTTAAGATAATTATCTTTATTTTCTAGATAATTTCTAAATAATTATCTTACTTATTTAGATAATTATATCAAAGATTACCTTCATTTTCTAAGATAATTATCTCGAAATTATATTGATTTTCCGAAGACAATTATCTCTATTTTCTGGATAATTTCTAAATAATTATCTTAGTTATCTAAATAATTGTTTCCAAGATTATCGCCATTAAATTGGATATTTAAATAGTTTTTATTTGTTTTTTTGCCATTGAATGCATAGTTCTTGATTTTATCTTGATATTCTTTTGATTTTTTTTTTGATTTTTAATGTTTTGGATCAAGTAATATGATTCTTCAAATCAAAGATCCTTGGTTTTTTTTTTTTTTTCCTTATTTTGAGTGTATTCTCACTTCTTTATTTGGTGCATGATTTTCAGATGGATAGTTGATACAAAAAGGGAAGTGAGTTTTTGACTTTTTTGGTATGAACGTGTGGAATTCGCTGTGGGCTATTTTTTGTATTAGCAAATGGGAAACTGACATGTCAATCGTCCCTTTTTTTCTACATCTATAAGTCATCCTATGTATCACCACTCATAATTTAATTATTTCATGTAATTTATGTAAAAAAAAAAAAAAAAAAAACGATTTGCAAATTTGTGTTTTGATAGAAAATATATAAAAACCACTACAGGTGACTAGGTGAGCTAGGTGTAGATTAACATGTACTTGTGTATGAGCTGGAATCATAGCTACCCTAGCGAATGAGGTGATTCTATCCTTTTTAAATGGAAAATAGATTGAGCAGGTGTGTTAGGAATTTTTCTTGTACAAATAAGAATAGAAAACAGAAAGAAAGAAAAAAAGAAAAAAGGGAAAATTAGCAATAACCCCTATTAGGGATATGACTTTAGAAAAAAACCCTACGTTAGATTTAGTAATTTAATAACCCCTTTTTTTAAGATGTTATTTGCGGTAAGGTAAAAACGTGGTTTTTTGTACCAGATTTACCCTTTATTTTGACATTTTGGTATTATGTGTGCAGCAGATATGGAAAACCCTTTTTCCATTTAAAGAGAAAAACCGTAACCGTTTTTTAGGGGATTTGATTTCGTGGGAGAGATATTTGGTTACATTATGTTTCTCTCTCTACAATCCAGCGCAGGAGGTGGAAATTCAAATTTGTTTTTCCAATTTTTGGCACTTTTCAAGTGGTTGCAAGAGATTTCGTTTGGGTTCGAAGATGTTCATCGTTTCTTCTTTGTCGATCGTTTTCTTAGTTTTCCGGTGACTGTTTGGTGATTATATTGTTGATTTTGGAGGGAAGGTACGAAGTATTGCATCGAGTGGTGGTTGTTGAAAAGTGCGGGGGTTTGGTGTAGATTTTCGGTATATGGGATTCAGCTGCTGTACATGTAAGTTATGAGAGTTTTTACATGTTTAATGGAGTTTCATTTGAGATTGGCGTGAGTTTTGTACTAGGAAGTTAGCATTTGTGGATGTGTGTTGTTTTTGTTGTCGTAGGAAGGAAGTGGATCTTTAATTTTCCGAAAGAACAGTATCTTGATATTGTCTACTGTTTATTATATGTATATTTATGCATGAGTAGAGAAGTGGTACTGTAAGTAGAATGAAGGACATGCTGTTTTTATGGTTTTAGTATATGAGTTGTGTTTTTTATATGTACATAATTAATTGATATTGTGTGTTTATTTATACAGGTTAATAGGTAGTTGATTTGCAATGGATGAGAACATATGTTTAATGTGTACTTTTGCTGGAAGGACGGCTGTTATGCCTGTAGGTGCACACACATCGTTTGATGATATTCAGGGGTTTGTTATATCGAAATGGAGGAGTTTGAGGCCAGGGATGGTTGGGCTGTTTTATTCTCTTCCTAGTCATACGAAAATTATGATTGACAATGATGTTGATGTAAGGACAATGTTATCAATTGGAAGGCGTATGCACATGTTTCAATTTGATATTGAGGTGGTAGATAATGGTTGCATGGTGGGGGGAGGCGAAGCCTTGAATATTTGTAATAGTGAAGTTGTGGGGGGAGATTTTGATGATATGGAAATTGATTTGTTACCCTCTTTTTGTTCGCATGAGGAGCGGACTTTGCTTAGTGCTAGTTGGGCACACTTGATAAAGAATGTGGGTCAGTGTTTCAAAGATGGCGCTAAAGGATTTAGAGTTGCATTGCGCAAATTTTCAGTTGAAAATGGATTTAACTATGATTTTGTGAGGAATGAACCGGATAGAGTAACGGCTGTATGTAGGTTGAAGGAGCGGAGGGGTTGCGAGTGGCGAGTGCATGCACGCATGGAGCATGCAAACGGGTGGTTCTACATACGTCAACTGAACAATGTTCACACATGTGGGGCAACTGTTCGAACAACAAAGCATAGTAGGATGGGTTCTGACATTGTTTCGTCTGAGATGGTAGAGGTTGTGCGTGACAAGCCGCTTTTGAGTGCTGTTGAAGTTCGAAGGGATTTTAAAAGAAAGTATGGGCTGGATATATCGTACACCAATGCATGGATGGGTATTGAGAAGGCGCGGAATTGTTTGTATGGTGATAACTCTGAGTCATTTGATCAACTGCGTTGGTTCATTGAGGAGTCAATGAGGACTAATCCGGGTAGCAAACTTGTTTTGGATATGGATGAATGTAGTAGTCGTTTTAAGAGGTTTTTTGCTTGTTTCTATGCATGTATTCATGGCTTCACATATTGTCGACCAATGTTGTTTGTGGATGGTACCTTTTTGAAAAGTAGGTACAAAGGGCAATTGCTAGCTGCGACGGCAAAGGATGGGAACCAAGGTATGTTTTATGGTGTTAATGTTGTTCAATGTAATTGAATTTTAAAGTGTAGAAGTGAGTTGTCCATGTTCAATGAGATTGCATGATAGTACTGTATGTTGGTGCTGTTTCATATTCATTTCTGAAAGACTGAGACAGTAATGTGATACGGTTACATGAGTTATTGATTGATTACGTTGGTCAACATTTGCAGGGCTTTTCCCTTTGGCGTTTGCTGTCGTTGATGCTGAGTCGGAAGATAATTGGAGATGGTTTTTTGAGAATTTGGATGAAATTGTAGGGGATGCGAGGCAAATCACGTTTATTTCAGATCGGAACAATGGTTTGAAGTCGGCGCTGCCAAGAGTATTTCCTACAGCATACCATGCCTATTGCCTCCATCATTTGAAGATGAATTTGCGAGATAAGGTTAGGGGTCATAAATCATTTAAGGATCGAATGGTGTTTTTATTCCGTGAATGTGCATATGCTCCTACCGAGCATAAATTTGAGGAGAAGTTGCTGAGTTGTTGGCTGAAGGGAAGGAACAAGTGCAATTTTTCCTTAATGATTGTCCTTTCCAATGTTGGGCGAACGCGTACTTCCAAGGGCAGCGTTATGGCGAGATGTGTTCTAATGTTACTGAATCGTTTAATGCATGGATTAAGGAAGCTCGTTTCCTCCCTATTACAAACATGGTTGATTTGATTAGATCCCAGATTATGGCGCAAATGTGCAATAGGAGGTTGGAAGCAGACTGTTGGAATACTGTATTATGCCCAAAGATGGACGAGAGGTTGGGTGAAGAGTTGGATAAGGGAAGAACATGGAGGGTTAGCATGTCCAGTGATAGTGTGTTTGAGGTTCATTCGTACCCATCTGTTACTGTTGACATTTTAAATTGCACGTGTACTTGTTATCAGTGGCAGATAAATGGGTTTCCATGCTCGCATGCTACTGTAGCAATTCAGGCAAGTGGTTGTGACATTAATGACTATGTTGAGGATTACTTTTACACATCTTCATTTCGTGAAGCTTACTCTCAACCTATTCATCCCATTTCTACGGCTCTAAAAGCGGGAGTGA
This sequence comes from Liquidambar formosana, assembly GCA_039720395.1. Classification (NCBI taxonomy): domain Eukaryota; kingdom Viridiplantae; phylum Streptophyta; class Magnoliopsida; order Saxifragales; family Altingiaceae; genus Liquidambar; species Liquidambar formosana. The sequence continues at coordinate 7,981,331 of CM077835.1, forward strand.
GTGAGGAAAATGGCGAATTTGTACTTCCACCCAACACAAGACGGCCTGCGGGTAGACCAAAGAATAGAAGGATACCTTCTAGAGGAGAGAAGATAAGGCAAATCAAATGTGGTAGATGTGGAAGGCTTGGAACTCATAATAAGAAGACATGTCAAGAACCAATATAGCATTTGGTTGTGTTTGGTTTTTTTTGTTGTTAGTAGTTTTTAATGTTTTTGACATGTGAAGAACCTATATGGCATATGTTTGTGAAATTTTTTTAAGGCAAATTGTTACACTTTGGAAGATATGATTTCACGATATATATATATATATATATATATATATATATATGATGAGAATGAATACGGATTAATTGCTAATTCAAATTGCAACAGGATAGTGATACTGTCCATAACATATAATAACAAACAGCACCAATGTCAATTTGCTATGCAATTGTGACTGCCATGTTTTTTTGTAATTGGATTTAAGTGAAAATGATGTTCATTTGAAATGATCCCATTATGCTATTACTTATTTGTAGTGGATACATTAATATGATTGGGGTAGTCAATTATTGGGCCTTAGTTGAGTTCCCCTGGTTTTTTTTTAGTTTCCAACAGTAAAGTGGTGCTGTTCGTTTAAAGTGGTGCTGTTCGTTTAAAGTGGTGCTGTTCGTTTAATGCTGGTTATAAAATTTCCCCATGAGAAGTATTGCGAGGAATTAACATGTTGGCAACATTTTCCAAATCAGCATTCATTTAATTTGGCAAGTTTGTGCACAATTGAAACCATATAACAGTAAATTTGGATTGTTATTATTGGAGAAAAAAAATTAAAAAAAGCTGTAATTAGTGAACTATATGTTCACCCATGTTCACAAATGAATTTGAAATAGACTGTTTATAATTTCAGCCAAACAATGTATTTGTATACATCTCGAGTTTACTTTCTCTTTGCCCCTTTTCTTTTTGGATATGCAATGGAGAGTGGCTTGACAAGGATTGCATCGCCCTCTTTTGGAGTAGTTGTTTGCCTTTCCCAGTTTGGATTCCATGACCGTTCACCATCAAAAATGATTTCTTGGATGATGTCCCTTCTAAAGCTTTGAACTTCTTTTAGAGTCATTGTTTGTGTAATGTTCAGCCCGTAGGAGTAATCAAGAATGAGGTTGCATACAATGATTCCACAGTCGAGTCTACAAAAAACAATGATACAATGAGATGTGTTGATGAATATTTGTTTGTAAATTGTTGACAGTGTCATAATACTGTTCCATGAAATGTATAGAATCAAACGAATTAGTAGTGAAATACTCACGAGTATTCGCTTTGTTGGGGTGTATTCTCTACAGATTCAACCTCAACATCTTCACCCTGATTGTCTTGTAGCCCCATTTGGTGTACATACTCAGCCTGACAATAGTTGGATAATATTAGAATGTGGTAATTGTAAGATTTGTTACTAAGTAAAATTGTGGGTATGTGTATTTTATTACCACTTTTTTTGCTTTATTGTAGTGGTTGTCTTCAATTACTTCTCGTGGGCGCATGGAGTTGTGATGTCTCCATGTTCCACTTTGCGTGTCATGCACAAGTAAAGTCCAGTGGTTTTCAGCCCCACCAGGTCTAGCAGCTGCAATTAGTGGATAGAGGTGATATCTGTTATTGGAGACGGCTGCTTCGATAACCTTCTCATCAAACCACTTAGATTTCAATTCAGCATCTGGGCTATCAAAATAGATCTGCAATTTGTAAACACATACTCAGCACACACATATTTAATTATGATATGTTGTTTGCAAGTATTTTTTGCTTCATTATTACCAAGTTTGTGGTTGGAATGTAGTATGTGAGCTTTCTCTCTTTTGTGTCAGATGTTACAATTGCTCCAAATGCATCGATGACCTGCAAATTATTAAGTCAAAGCTAGGTTCATATTTAATGTGGTCATTTAGATATGTTTCTTTTGATTAAAGTATTTGTCAACAGGGTAGTGGTGCTGTTAGTAATAGGAAATTGTGCTGTTGACACATACGTTAACAGTAAATTGTGCTGTTAGCAGAAAATACTCGTGCAACAGTAAAGTGGTGCTGTTAAAAATATACATAAAAAAACAATGAAAAACATTAAGTTGGTGCTGTTTAAAACATTTTTTAACAACAGTAATGTGATTTGGTTTATGCAAAAATTAACTAGGGAAACGAAAATGATACTCTATTCTTACATTCCCACTTGTATCGCCTTCAACGAGTAGTTGCTTGATGTCTTTTAGTTGGACTATATTGGAAGCATTTGATGAACGCCAAATCGTTGCACTGCATGTATGAAAGACTATTAGTATTATCATATTGGTGTGACTAGAATATATGGATTTGTGTTGAAAGATATTGCATAAACTATTACTTGGAGAATTCATTTTCAAATATTTGTTTAACTCTTTGCTTCTCTTCATTTGTCAGCAACTTTGATACTGGACTCCGAATGGGGAAAGCGAGTTGTATACCATCTGTATGGGATGGTATTTTGTCGACGAAGTCATCCACATCAATTGCATCATCATCTGCAACTTGGTCTCCCATTTTTTTGCCTTCTTTACTTGTTGCTTTTTTAGTCTCCTTCCCCTTTTTGCTTGTTTCATAGGTGTACTCAGGTTTCTTGCTATCTTTTCGTGTGCCTTGTTTGGATTTGACACGCTTAGCAAGAGAGGAAGGAGTTGGTGGCTTTTTGGGTGCACGAGATGTTTTCTTCACTTCCTTTGGCTTTTGGGCCACATTTTGAAACGCCTGGGTGATGTTGTGCACGTTGAATTCCATGGTGTCATCACCCAAATCATCCTTCAAAACAGCAATGTGATTATGTTATGACCAAAAAAATACCAACAGTATAATGGTGCGGTTAGTGTGAAAACATACTACCAACAGTAAAAGGGTGCTGTTATATGTAAAACACAATTGCAGAAATTAACAACATCTACTATAATCATTTAATAACAGTAAAGTGAAATATTTTATGCCTTTTTTCTTTGCAATTCTTCTAGAGCTGCTTCGTATTTTTTTTGGATCTCGAGCAGCTGTGTTTGTAGCTTTGAACTCTGCAATTGTAGGTTTTCTACTTGTTTATCCTTTGCAGCCCCTTCTTTTTGCAGTTCTTCAACCCTCATGCTGAGTTGGGCAATCAAATCATCCTTTGTCTTTGTTGGGTCTTCCTTGTCATGTCCGAGGTCAGGGGGGTTGGCAAATTTGCCTATGTTATGCATGGTTGTTTCAAGCTCCTCATCCCCAACTTCTTCATCCTTTTCATCACTACCAGATCCACTTTCATCATCCCTAGCTTCTTCTTCCTCACTTTGGTCATTTTGACCTTCTTGCTCATCAACATCTTCTTCTTCTTCAACTGTTTCATCAGGGGCAGCAGTGTGTTGGCGTTCGCGCCCCAATTCAGTGTTTGGCTTTTTACATTGAAAAGCCTGCCTTCTCTTTTGCTGTACTCGATCTTACCACCATATACCTGAACATGAAAAGAAAATGGTAAAGAACTTATTTGATTTTGTCATAAACAACACAGTTTTGAAATTTCATTCAGTTTTAATGATTTAACAGTACCAGTGTACTGTTGGTAGTGTAAGTTTAATGCAGTTTCATTGGCATAACAGTACCAGTGTACTGTTGGTGGTGTAGTTCATTTTACATATATATGTAGTGCAACAGTACCATTATACTGTGCTCAGTTAATAATATGTATATGTGTAACAGTATATTGATACTGTTTGTAGTTAAAAAAACATTAATAATATTTAAATAGTACTTTGGGTCTGTTGATATTAAATGTTAGTGTGATGCCGTGTTTGTGATTAGTACAAAACTTTAAGAATTATCAGTTACCTCATCACTTGGTAGGGTCTGAAGGGTAATGTTTCCCATGGCCTTTGTCAGCTTTCCGAGGTTCCATTTGACAAACCTTGGAATTGATTTTTGGTTCATTGGTTTTAGTATTGTGCTGTGCTCGCAAAGCCAATACTGTATCAATACATAAGACACAAAATGTTAGTTGAGAGTCATAATTATTCATATTCAAATGAATTTAATGTAAATAGTTTGTGTTGGTTGCTTACCAATAGGGCAATCACACATCCGGTAACATTTTTTGGAATGCTGTGTGATTTTTGGATGGAAGCTTCCAAATAGTTTTTTATTGCACTTGGCCAATCATAGGTTTTCATGGCATCCAGGTCTTCCACATATTTTACATATGACCAGCTGAGGTTTGTGCCTGATGTTGTGAAGAATACAGTAACAAATGGATACAAGCATAAAAGACGGGCAACATCCTCGTTGTTGTCTTTACCTTGCTCATTCATTGATTCCTTAATAAGCTTTTCTATCGAAGATGGAGTTAGTCTAGGCACACCCTTACACATGCGATCAACCAGCTGTTGATTGGGCTTTAGGACACGCCCCAAGGTAATTGGCTCTGTACCTTCATGTATGCCAAATATGAGGGAGAAGTCACTGGTCCTCAATTTTAGGAGTTTTTGGCCTATTTCGAAAGCTGTGTAGTTGGGTGTGTAGGTTTGTATGATTTTGATAACATCTTTGTCATGTTTTTTTAGGCATTTTGTTTTCACTTTGGCATCTATAAAAGGTTGGAAGAAACCCCAAAAAGGGGTTCTTTTCAGCTCAACTTTGTGCCTTTCCTCCAATCTAATGTTCTTTATCAACCGTTTCACAGCTAGAAGGTTGCATCGCATTTGGTTGGAACTTGATGTCCTCCGTTTCTTTTGTTGGCTTGTGCTGCCAACATCTGAACTAGTTTCTGATTATCAATTGCATATGTCAACAATATGTCAACTATAGTACATTACACAGCACCACTTCACTTTTGCATATATATAAACAGTTTCAGTTTAATGTTGATAGAAACTAAACAATATTACACTAATAAGGAAGAACTAATTCGCAACAGTAAATCGACACGGTTTTGGTTGAATCTCTATCACTTTAAAGCAACTAACAGTACCATTTTAATGAGCAAACACAGTATCACATAATTGCAAAACTACCAATACGAGTAATGAAAATTGTATGAAGAGAACAGTATGGTGATGCTGTTGTACATTTGAAATTTGAGTACAATAGGGTTAATGTAATGGTAATATATGAACAAACAGTACCAAGATTCGGTTGGACCAATATTCTACATAAAAACCACAGGCAGAGGTGAAGAGATGAAATATTAATATGAAACAGTAAAACGGTGCTGTTCGTAGCATAAAAATGGACATTTCTAAATTTGTTAAACATGTTTGTCGATTCGTGGTCTCCAACAGAACCAGTACACAGTTGAATCCATATTTTATTCAAATCCTCACAGGAATCAACAAAAAATGGGGTCGATTTGTGGTCCCCAACATTAGCAATAGACAGTTGAATCCCTATTTTATTGAGGGAAATTTTGACAAATTGGGTGGATTTGTGGTCCCCAACATCAGCAATACACAGTTAAATCCATTTTTTATCAACGCAATATTGACCAAATGGGGTCGATTTGTGGTTTTCAACAGGACCAATATACTGTTGAACCCATATTTTTTTTAAATCTACGGATTAACGAAAACCAAGTACGGTTTTCGCGCTAAAAAAACACCATTTACAAACCTTGTAAATAGTGTCGTCCATATATATCATCAAAGAAATCAAAATATGTATGACAAATATAGCAGATGGGAATTTAGAATGCATGGATTCAGTATTTGGTTTCTAAATTTTGTATTTTTGTCGGAAAAAATTTCTTGGAAGTAAGAACAAATCATCTAAAAAATCTCTACGATCAATATACACACCATTTTACTGTTGCGATTCAGGAAGTAAGAAGGAAAATCTTTCAGAAAGTTACTCACTTCTTTTCGCCATTTGTTTCTACAGTTTGAAGCCCAATGTCGCCAATGTCATCAATGGCAGCCGCCGTCTGCTATATTGTGGTTCTGTTGGGGGTTGAGTTTGTGAATGTCTAAACCCTAGAAAGACGATGAAACTGTGTGCAATATGGAAACTATTTTTTTGGGAAAGGTTGACATTTCTATATTTTCGCCGGAAACCATGGAATGTGCGAAAGTTGAAAAGCCACCTTCTTTCGAGCGGGTGTGTATCGTGGCACAGTTGTAAATTAGGAGACATTTTAAAATTAGGGGTCTATTTGTCTTTTTACTGTTAAATGGGGTTTTCACTAAACAACTATTTTGATGGGTTCTATTACTATAATACTCTTATACATGGGGGTTTTGGCCAAAATTCCCAAGAAAAAAATAGTGCGCTTAAATTTTAAAGTTAAGTAATATGATTACATTTGTAAATAAATTTTTCTATAGTAATTTTGGTTAATCTTTTAGAAGATTTGGTTGATTGAGCCTATACTAGGAGATTAGGAGGAGTCGATTTCTTGGTTTTTGACCTAGTGTATCCCCAAAGCTGACAACTAAGGGATTAATTACCGTCGTTTTATCAAAATGTTGAGATTCGAACTTGAAATATTTCACCTCTACACGAGACAACCACTTTGAGGCTAAATGCCCAACTATTAGACCAACCTATTAGGTTGAGGAGTTGATTTCTTCATCTAACATAAAAAATAAAAAGGAGGGTCTACCTAAACAAAACGAAGTCGTCTCATTGAGCCATGATAGTACATAACACCACCTTCCTGTTCTAAAACCCTTCATTTCAGAGCTCAAAAACCTCAAAAACAATGTCGTTGGTTCACTCTCTCTTCTCCTACATCCCTCTGCTTCCTTCTCAACGCCAATCTTCTTCTCCCACAATATTCCCTAAAAGTCCCTTCAAAAACCCAAGAAAACCCCACTACGTCATCGCCTGTTTGGCTCCGAAGGCTCTTCCCACATCGGAACAAGAAATCCTCGAAGCCGTCGCCGAGTCCGACGGCAAGAGCCTTCCATGCGTGAGATCGTACGAGAACGACTTGGCTCGCCTCACACTGGTCGGCGCAGTTGATTTTGAGCAAGCTCTGACCGCGGCTGCTGCTGACGGCGGTGAGGCTGCCGGAGAGCACATTGTTTCCGGTATGGCGGCTATGGTCGTGGAAACCGTGTATCCGGGCGTTTCGGGCGAGCACAGCACGGTCTCCACCAGACTGGTTAGTTAATTTCCATGATTTTGTGCTTCTCGATATTGACAATTTGTCTGTATTCGTATGAATTTGTTGGATGCTATTGAGATGCTGGACCTAATCACAGTAATCTATGTTGGAAATTGTCGAGTTCTTAGCTTATTGGCCGAGTTGGATTGAGTTGGATTGGTCAAATGAACTGGTGCTTAGCATAGGGTATTATCGGTTGGTTAGACACTAGCATTGCTCTGTTGGACTGTTGGTTGAGTGTAATTTGGAGTTAGGGATTTGCTTCTTTCTCACAAGTTTAAAGTAACCTCAGAAGCTGCCATTAGGTTGTGGTGGTAAAACATCTTGGATATCATTCCAGAGACCTGGGTTCTAGTTTATCTGGAGCTTGAACACTGTCTTCACCGAGTGAAGTGGATCAGGGGTAGGTTTAGGGCAGCGTGGGATTTAGGGCGGATCTACTATAACAAAAAGAGGAAAAAAAATCTGGGACTAGGAAGGGGCGTAGGGCATGACCGAAACTATACTTCTGCCAACCCTTTACTGGGGAAAAACAAGTTGGTAGTTGACTGGTATTGCTTAATCGCTTACAATTTCTTGATTCTTTATGATCACCGATTTCCCCGGTTTTCAACTTTAAATTGAAGTGATATTACTTGGTAACCATTTTAAGGCCTTGTCAAATTTATAACTGGTGACATTTCCTTGATTTTTGATATATATATCTGAAAAGCATTTGTTGCTTGAACACTGATGGTAGGATTCTTTGTGTTTAGATGTTCACCAATTTTTTTTTTTTTATGGAAATCATATGACCATGAATATGATTGTCTTAACTTGAAATGCTTTTGTTGAATAACTAATCTTAAAGTTTGTCATTTAACAGTTTTTACCGGCTAGAAAAGTAAAAGAGAAAGCCAAGAAGCTCAGAAGTTCTCTCAATGAAGATATTCTGTCCAGCACTACGTCCAGCAATATACTTGCCATGACATTTAGACAAGTAGTGTTGCAACATCTTTGGAACTTCGAGTTGGTGTTGTTTAGACCTGGAACTGAGAGAAAAATGGAAGATCTTGAAAATTCAAGAGAGGTTAGAATGCTTCCTCATCTTTATTGATTTTATGTTTTGAGATCGCCTTTACTCTGTTGTAATATCATATTAGCATGTCTGTCCTGCAGGTCTCACATGATACTGATAGGTTCAGTTCTCTTATGCCTTTCCTATCAGCAGGTTCCTGCATCTTTCACCCTCAGCTCATCAGATGAACGGGTCATTTCTGTGCTTGCAGAAGTTGTTTGCATTTCTGCTCTTGAAAGCACTGAAAGACATTTTATTGAGAACTCATTTGGCAAAACTTCAAATAGTTTTTTCCATTGGTTTCACAAGCCCAAAAGGATCATATCAAAAGATTCATCAGTTATCTTATATAAATTATTTGAAGATGAGATTGTCCAAAATGCCAAGAGTCTTCTAGAAAATTTTGAGTCTGTGAAGGCAAATTATAAACGAATAGGAACAAAACCGAAGTACTATTGGTGGACATCATCAGCATACTCAAAATTGGAAAAGATTGGTGGTCCTGAGTTTACTACCTGGACAAGTGAGTATATTCCTGCTTACAGGCTACAAATTGATGCCGGTAGGCTTAAGAATGTAAAGCTCGAAGGCTGGAAAAATTATGCCAAGAATAGGTGGGAAGTTCTTCTGACCCACTCCCAAATGGTATTCTTTTCTCCTTTTGTCTTGGACTTCAGTCAGTGCTTTATGATTGGGATCCTTAATTTTTATAATGTTCCTTAGATGCCAGTAAGGGTTTTTCTGATTTTAACGGTAGCATGTAGTATATGTTCTACCTAATACAATTAATTAGATCTTCAGACCATTATTTTGATCTTCCTTGGAGCTTTTTAAGAGTATGGTAAATAAATATGAGTTTTTGTTTTACTTGTGGAATAGTTCAATAGTTATTTTCACCTGAGCTCCTCTCTAGGGCATTTCTCTTTATTGCAGTATTGCTAGCCATTTGTGCAAAAGATTGCATGGAATTCATACATTATGTTGACTTGCTTGCTTGCACAGGTACACAGAATTGCTTGTTGACATGAGTATGTGACAAATACTTAGTGTAGGTGTATTGCATTGGGTGCAGGCACTCATTGTGCCTGGATCTGATCCTGTGACTCCCCCCCCCCCCCCCCCCCCAAAAAAAAAAAAAAAAAAAAAAGAAACAAGAAAAAGAATAAAGAATAAAGAATAAACAGAAAAGAATAAAAGTGGTGGTCTCACACTCCCATAATCATCTTGGGGAATATCTGAAGGAATACCAGTTTCCCCCAACAAAAAATCTAACTGGAAGAAGATAGAAAGAATGATACAGGAAATGAAATAATATGCTTTGGGAGTGTAAGATATGTGGATGGAAAGTATGCAATTGAATAATCTCAAGGTTTCCAGTAGTGACAGCTGAACAGCCTGAACTAACCAGATTGGCTGCCAAAACATGAATTTGATATTTTAATTGGAAATCAACATCACCTTATCAAAAAAAAAAAAAAATGGAAATCAACATCAGAAGCTGGCTATCCAGAAAACATGGACTGAAGCGAAGGATCAAAATACAACACAAGAAGGGGTGTATCAAGTGCTTGCACAAAGAAGCGAATCAATTGGAATGGATACAGGGAGGAGAGGCAAAGGAGAGATTTATGAGCCTGCAAGCAGCAAGCAACAATTGATGGCTAGCTTGTGGTGTAGGGGTATACTAGGGGTGTTGTGATTGTGATAAGATGGGCATTGAAGCATTTATACACTAGCTTGAGGGGGTATGCTAAAGGGTAGTATGCTACAGCCTATGTTGCATAGATACGTATACAGCACGACACGTACATAGTGATACGGCATGACTATAAATAAATATGTTTGTGTGTGTGTATACCATTGTTTAGCCTATTTTTATCACAAAAGAAAAACTATGTTTTACCTGTATCCAAGGAATATCTTCTTAGGGCCTGTTTGGTTGTCCAATTTGAAATTAAACAATTCAAGAAATTTTACATTGGGTTGACTGCATAAATCCATCACCTCGAATTAGAATATTTTAAAATGTTGGAGTTATCACTATAGTTGATGTTGTAGAATCAATTTTAAGGAATTCATGAAATACCACTTTTTTGAATTGCCACTCTTATTCATGATGATAACCATCATTTTCTTGAATTTGTTAATTCAAGACGATGGATTCATGGATTGTGCCTTCAATACTATGTAAAATTTCTTGAATTATTTAATTTCAAATTGGACAACCAAACAGCCCTTAATGTTCATGGCTTGAGACATAGAAAAATTATTGAGAAGGATGCAAGTTCTTTGTTGTACTTCTTATAATTGTGTTGTTTCTTTTCATGGTCCGAAAAATTTTAATCCTTACAGTTCAATAGTAAGCCTGTACCAGATCATATCTAAAGTCCCTCTCATACTTATTAATTCATTATCATTCGAACCATATCTACGTAGTTTGTCTTTATTGAAGGGACAAAAATTGTTAATCATATTCTCCGTGAATGCGAACATGGCCAAGGATTGTTGGAGAAGCGTTGGTGCCCGACATGGACACAACTTTTATTTATTAGTATCCATGCTTCTTAGGTTGGCGCCAAGAGAGTATTTTAGAAATTTTAACATGTTATGCTCAAATATATTAATTGGAGTCTTATGGGTTGCTCATCTCTCTCAGTTTGTTCATCACTTGCTCTGCTTTACTTTCTTCTTATAATCTTATCTCCTTTCTTCATTTTTTGCTCGTGTGATTTGTAAACATAGAGCCCATTATCATTAATAAAGAATCATATAGTGAAGATATTTAAGAAATTATTTGTCACTGCCAGAAGCATTTCAAAAGAATAATAATAATGAGGGACACAAAGTTATAAGCATCTTTGTCTTTGTAGGGCTTGAGCATGAAGATATTTTAATTGAAATAGAAATAATTTCCATTCCCATGTCCTTTTTATGGCCTAACAGTGGACACGTTTTCTTAAATTTTTGGCAATGTTACGAGTTTTAAGTTTTGATGAGAACTGTTTGATGGATTTGCTTCAACTAGCATTTGTTCTCATGTTAATCTTAATCTGAGCAATGATAAATTTTGATGAATCGATGCCCTTTATGTTGGTGGGATTCTAATTCAATAAATTTGCAGGTTGAATTGGCCAATGTTTTAGATATGTACTATGAAGATCTGTACACACTCCCTGATAAACAGCTATCATGTGGTGTTTTAGCAAATTCTACCAACTTGTACAAGAATAAGGTATTCAAATGCATATTGTCTATACTATTCATTTATTTATTTATTTTAGTTAAACTTGACAATCAAACCTCGATATCTTATAGGAAGTTTATCTCGGGCCTCTTGGTGTGAAAGTGAAAAATCCAATAGATTAAGGAATAAGGAGTTGTTTTATGGTTAAACCGTTAAAGTAATATGAAATTCGTGAATAAAGTGGGAAAAAAAAGTCAGAAGTTGGGATGTTAATGATAAAGAGAAGATGCAGCAACTTTAAGCATTACATTGCGAACAATGGTGCAGTTTTTATTTTAATTTTTACTGTTTTTTTTGTTTTTTTTGAGGGTGTGGTGGGGGTTGGGGTGGGGGGGGGGTGTTGGGTGGGAGGACGAAGTGTACATTGTCATTTTGCAATTATTTAGCAGTTTTAATTCAGGATTTGTTCACCATATTCAACAGCTTCACAAATATTGAATTGCATGTGATTAATTGGTTCATTGTGACTTATCTCTGATCAAATTGAGTTGAGTAGACTAAGGCTTTGTTAAGTTAAATTTAATTTATTGACTTCAGGTTATTTGGTTTCTACTTTTTCCTGCAGAGAAGCTCTTCTATGCTAAAACTGCTATCTGTCTCCCTTGCTAGTGGAATTTTTCTTGTCACCATTGGTGTTCTGGGTCAAATTTTCTTGCCTCATATTCACAAGGGAAAAAAGTACACCAGAAATCATTATTCAATTCCATCATCTGAAGTTGACTATACGCAGCATCAGGCTCTAGATGCTACTAAGGTTTGTATGCTATGAGAACAATATATCTTTTTTTTTTTTTTTTGCCTGATGAAGTATGAGAACAATATACCTCTTCACTAATATACCCTTTTTCCCCTTTTGTTTGCTTGGTAGTTGGGCATATAACAGCTTCTTAGGCAGTTTAGCATGAGAGGCTGCCACTGCAGAAGAGTGAGAAGGAGGGATCTGGCACACAGGTTCTTCCTAAGAGTATACCCTCATGCTGTGGCAGTTCCTCATGTCTGTGCATACATTGCCTGTTTATCAAATATAAATTCTTTAGTTGGCAAAATTCTCAAGCATTAGTTTTGAGGTTCAAAAGAATGTTGGAGGCAAGTTAGCTCTTAATGAAATTTCAGTTAGTATTTTTTTGGGGCATGTTTGGATGGAAAATCAGGACCATTCTGTCTGCGTCAGGGTTGGTGTTGCTACAAAAAAATTTTTCGCTAGCAATTGTGATCCAGATTGTGCAATCCCTAGTGTAGTACACTTCTCTTCTAGAACACAAAGTTTAGCAATATAGAGCATTTCGTATTTCTTCTTAGAACAATATGAAATAACAAATTGAAACTTAAACAGAATATAGAATTTTGGGCATTATAACAATTGAAAATGGACATAACATGTAAAAGGAACCATTAGAATTTTATGATTACCAATGAGAAGTGTCATGCTCTTTGCATGGTTAATTCATGTCTAATAGGCTTCTTAAAGTAAATTGAAATCTTATGCATTTAAAAAAGAAATTGTTTCATTAATCATCTCATGTTGATTCACAAAAAAAAAAAAGAAAAAAAAATTGTATCTAATATTTGGATCTCTATATTTATAGTTGGAAGCTTTTTGCATTTCAACTGTCAAAAAGATCAAGGATGCTTTTGGTTGGCCTGGGGATATAATGACAGAAACAAGTGTTGGTGCCTGGATCGGGGAACTCCCAATTTACTTGAAGATGTTGGGTAAACCCAATTACAATAGTGAAGACATTCCAACTAATTCTTCCCCATTAGAGGAAAGTAATGCAGACATGACAGCATCTGTGCAGGATATTGCTAGTTATCAGGTATTCAAATATGTTCCACTGAAATATTTGCTTCCTCTCTCTTACACACACACACTAGGGATTTTGAGGAAAAGAAAAGAGGCTGAGAGCACAATGCTTCCTATACATGATAACTTTACAGATACAAATACCTACATTTGTACATACATACATATGTGTGTGTCTATACAGTGCATTGACCATATTAACAACTTAATGTGCCGTAGGCAATGTGTTCAATAATGGGAGTGTGCAACTATGTTTCTTTCTCAATGGTCACCAGGGGCTAGCTGAGGGCTAAAGCCACCTTTTGGAGCTTAAGTTGTAAAGACTTTCTTATCAATGGGAGGTTGTGGAAGGTGACAGTAAGTGTATTAAAGAGCAAAAGGTCATTAGAATTGTGCGCATTTGCTTAAGGAGGCAAATGACCTTTTTGGTTCTTGGGGAAGATCCATCGAGTGGATCCCTTGGAGTTAGAATGAGAATGCCGACTTTTTAGCTAAGAGCAGAGCTATTTCACCTTAAGATTTTGAGAAGGATAGCATTCCTACTTAGCTTTGGAGTTGTTTGTTTTTCTTTTCGTCGTTGGATCGTTGTTTTCTTTGTTCTCTCTTTCTCTTTTGGAGGAAATCTCTTCCTCTTATATCTTGTTCTCTTTTCTTTCTGATAAAGTTGGATTTCCATTAAAAAAAATTGGAAGATTAAAGATATATATACTTCCCATGTTCAGGTTTGCCAAAAATTGAATTCTACACAGCTTGGGAAAATCTCTGTCACACACATAAACGCACATTGTAAAAGTTGATAAATTTGAGCTCTTTGACTCCAATCCATGTGTCTAGCCAATATGATGGTGTGGTCACTAGTGAGTCCCCACGAAGAAAGGTCACATCTCTTGAAAAAAATGTTTCATAGATGTATGGACAGAAGGGAGAGCTTATGGTAAGCATAGGAAGGTTCAAGATAAAAAACAAATGTAATATTTTTATTGGTATAAAAATTCACGATCTTTCTCACAATGGATGAATGGAACTGTACAATACCTGTTTGCATTGGTTTGGTAGGATGTTGATTATGTCCTCCTTTTGTTTATAATAATGCTTGTACAACTGTTTTGGTGTTGTTGATTTACTTTCTTTCCTTTCTGGTCAAACTTCAGGTGGTTTTATCAATTGATGGTAAGATAGTTGGGTTCCAACCTACAAGCCAGGTGGCTGTTAATCACTGGGCAACAAATCCCTTGGCAAAGGAGCTTTATGGTGGGAGAAAGCTTTCCCCTGGTGAGTATCAACTGCTTTCATGATTTGTTAGTGTAATGTGTTATGAGCTATTGTTGAGTTCATCATTTTGCCTTTCTGTCTTGTCTCAAGCAGGTTTTATCGAACCTGGTTTGAAGATTCACTATCCAAATGAGGTTGTTGTAATTGAGTTGTTGATGTCAGAAAATCCCGAGGCCTATTTTGCTTTGGCCAGGCCAGTTCAATGATCATTGTCTTGAGTTTTGTATCTGAACACTGGCTGGGGCTGCTGGTGCATGCCATCCTATGTAGGTTTGACACAAATGAACTGAAAATTTAGATTATTAGATTATATCCATGAATGGAAATGTTCTAGTGAAGTTCCAGGCCCACCATAGTTTAAAAATTTTAAAAGAAATTTTTTTTTCAATGTTCTTGAGAATTTTTTCCCATTTATCCTTTCTCTCCTGGTTTCCAATGGATTTTTGTTTCTTAAATTGCATTTAAGGAGACTTAGTAAAGGGAACTGGTTACACATGATTCAATTTTGTGTCTGGAGGGCTGTTGTTTCCAATGGCGGTTAATCAAAAGTAGGACAATATTTGGCTATTGACAGGTGAGAAGTAGCCTCCTCCCGACTTGCAATCTTGAACCCATCACGAGTAGCCATTAGGTAAGCATACTTTTCAAATGTCCTTTTAATTTCCTTAAAAAAATTAATTTACATTATTATAATAATCATAGAAATTACCTGTTTTGAACTTAGAATTTGACATGTCACTCATTACGAGGAGGTTTCTCATAATTGGTAAGTGGCCAGGCATTTTCTGAATATATCTGACTTGTTGGAGTTGCAAAACTCGCAAAAGTTGTGAGTCCTCTCTTCAAAATTAAGCCCTACCTCTTATCTGACTAGGCTTGGAGAGTTGCAAAACTTGCAGAAAGTGTGAGTAATTTCTTCAGAGCCCTACTTATTCTGTTATTCTCTCCCTTCAACGTGTTTTCTGAACCATCACAGCAAATATGTGTGACAAAACCTTTCACATAGCTATGTATCCATGGTTTGCCATGGGCCACCTTACCTCATTTCTCCACATCTCCAATAAACTTGCAGAGAGAGGCCATAGAATCTCCTTTTTCTTACCCACCAAAACACAAAACAAGTTAGAGCATTTCAACCTCCACCCAGATCTCATCAGTTTCATTCCGGTCACTTTTCCACATGTAGATGGCCTCCCACCGGGCACAGAAACAACGGCAGATGTTCCTTTCTCATTGCATCCACTCATCATGACGGCCATGGATCTCACAGAACCTGCCATTGAAGCTTCTCTTCGTGACCTCAAACCCCAATTTGTCTTCTTTGATTTCACTCACTGGTTGCCGTTGTTGACATCTCGCCTGGGCATTAAGTCCTTACATTATTGCACCATTAGCTCTGCAACTGTAGGTTATCTAATAAGCCCAGAACGAAAATTGCATGAAAAACAGTTGACAGAAGCTGTCCTTATGGAGCCTCCACAAGGCTTCCCTCCTTCATCCATCAAGCTCCACGTGCATGAAGCTCGAGGACTGGCCGCTGCGGCACTAAAGGAATATGGCAGCGGCATTTCGTTCATGGAGCGCCAATTAAACTCCATAAGAAGGTGTGACGCCATTTGCTTCAAAACATGTCGAGAGATGGAAGGGCCTTATATCGATTATCTCGAGAACCACTTTAGAAAGCCAGTGATTCTGGCTGGACCGGTGGTTCCAGAGCCGCCAACTTCAACACTGGAAGTAAGATGGGCACAATGGCTGGGAAGGTTTAAATCTGGAGCTGTGATATTCTGCGCCTTCGGAAGTGAGTGCATTTTGAAAAAAAATCAGTTTCAAGAACTGGTATTAGGCTTCGAGCTTACAGGGATGCCCTTCTTTGCCGCTTTGAAACCACCGGAAGGAGCTGAAACAGTCGAGTCAGCATTGCCGGAAGGGTTTGAAGAGAGAGTAGGAGGAAGAGGGGTTGTTCATGGAGGTTGGGTTCAACAACAACTAATTTTGGTACACCCTTCTGTGGGGTGCTTTGTGACCCATTGTGGATCGGGGTCCTTATCGGAGGCCTATGGTGAATAAGTGTCAACTGGTGCTGCTGCCCCATGTAGGGGATCAAATCATCAATGCAAGGATGATGAGCAGTGATCTGAGAGTTGGGGTAGAAGTTGAGAAAGGAGAAGAAGATGGGTTGTTTACGCGAGACGCTATCTGCAAGGCAGTAAGGTCTGTAATGGAAGATGATAGTGAGGTGGGGAAAGAGGTAAGAGGCAACCATGCTAGATGGAGGGAGTTCTTGTTAAGCAAAGGGCTTGAGAGCTCTTATATTGATAGTTTTGTTCAGAAGCTACAAGGTCTGTTGGGATGATTTCAGTTTGATCAACTGCTTTAATTTTAAAATAAGAAAAGAAGGGGCGATTTGTTTAAATGAGTAGAGGCAAGTGCAATGCACTTGTATAAAAAATAGAATAACTTGAATTATGACCAAGATAAAGGGTGTGTGGTGACTGGTGAATGCATTTCATTATAAAGTAGGTTTTTATTTTCTTTTTTAATGTTATATTTGCCCACTTGATTGTTATGGTATAAAATGTATAAGCACATATAACCTGTTAAAATTTGATTTTGAATTCTCCTTATTTATGCATTAAATGATGGTATTATTTTTTTTTACGTATCTCAATAAATTTTTCCATATCTTCTCCATTATTTATGCATTAGACAATGATATGTTTTGTTTTTTTCAAATTTTCCTGGATTTGGTAAATTTGTATGTGAAAAAAAAAAAAAAAAAAAAAAACAGTTTTTTTTCTAAGAGAGAAGAATAGTTATATGTAAAAACTGTTACATGAAATTGATGTTGCCAGAAAATCATTACAATCAAACAACAGTTACATGCTCTTTATCATTTCTTTTATTTTCCTACCAGAAATGAGGATTTTGTTCTCATTAGACAACAACAAAAAATAAAAAATAAAAAATAAAAACTATTCTTACTGGCTATGGGAATAACATGCAATTCCCTGTTCCTACGAGGAATGGGAGTTTTGTTTCCCTATTTTATAGGGAAAATTAGAGAGAAGTTCACTTTATAGGATTTATGAAGGCATAAATTCATGGTAAAAACTTGTGCAGCCATACGGTAGTTTTGTTTCCTTATAGGCTTAT
Source organism: Liquidambar formosana (assembly GCA_039720395.1). Lineage (NCBI taxonomy): Eukaryota > Viridiplantae > Streptophyta > Magnoliopsida > Saxifragales > Altingiaceae > Liquidambar > Liquidambar formosana. The sequence goes on from CM077835.1 coordinate 7,998,997, forward strand.
ATGTATATCTACTTCAACAAACTGTACAAATAACGTACACCACACACAATAGAATTCCCATTCCTTGCAGGGAATAGGAGTTTTCCTTCCCTATATATCTATTATACTTCAACTGAGAGAGCAACCAGAAACGCCTATGAATCAAAATATGGAAATTGGTGAGTGAGTGATAAGTGATTTCAGATTTAAATTTATGGACAAACATTAATACCTATTTGTTTACATTAAAGGAGGTTAGGAGTATGAGCAGTGACATTAAAGCAGTCATCTTTGATTTGTTTTTTACCTGGTTTACTTAGCCAAAAAAAGAAAAAATGAAAAAAAGAAGGGTTCCTTAAATTTTCATAGGGACCCCATATTATTTTAACAACTGAAAGGTTATGAATCAATTACCCAAAAATGAAAAAGAGAGGCTATGAGTCATTTCCTTTCGTGGAAGGAAGCAAGGCTGTATGACTTTATAGAGACAGTTCATTGCAAAGTGTCCCTACCCTCATGTGGCTGGTAATGGCTTCTAAAATTTGTCGACTAAATTTAAAACGTGGGAGAAGGGAATCATTGTAAAGTTCTCAAAGAATTAGGATCCTCTCTATCAATTGAACCGTCCAATTAAATCCAACCGTCCAGTTAAATCAACATCATTGATATTTGTTGAATTTGACGTGGTTTGATGGACTCTATATGATATAAATGGTTCAGATTTAATTGGACTATCTAGTAAATGGAGAGAAACCTTACCCGTGCTTAAAAACCCTAATTTTTTTTTTTTGCCAAGCGATAGGAACTCACGCACACACACGCACCTGGAGGAGTCGAACGCAGGACCTCCTCAAAACCTACACCCCTTTGAGGTTGATGTGCCACTCGGCCTACAAGCCATTGGCCTTAAAAACCCTAATTTGGAAAGTTCAATTTGCATCACTGATAGTTGTCTAAGCCCTTTAAGGCTATCGTTGAGCTAGCTGTTTGAAACAATATTGATTCCAATATAGCTCTGGACAATACTGGCCTTCACACTGGTGAGGAGGAGCTCCTCTTGCCCTTCATTCATTTTTTATCACGTGTCATAAGCAATTGAAAATATATTGATCTAACCACACGAGCAAACGGATACATGGCCACCATGGACACTTAACACACCCAGCTGTGTTGACATGAACATGTGGACATGCAGACACAGACACATAAAAACGTGTTAATAATTATGTATGCATTCCTCTTTTTGATATTTTTGAACGAGTGACAAAATATAAGTGGAGGTGAACAGAAGAATATTCCTCCATACTTGTGTGTGTGGAGACAAATATTCATTCAACTCTACTGTTCTAGGTAGCATTCCACCATGATTTGTGATTATGATCATAATTTTTTTTTTAATTTTTAATTTTCTCATTCAATTCCATGTAAAATGTATGATTGCTTAAGCTTTAAATTGGAGAGTATGCAAATGAGCCTAAATGGTTCTGAATTATGATGGTATGAATAAGTTTTATCCCACAAACATGATGGTCCACTATAGGTAACTAGAAACAATTATGGACACGGACCCATGTCCCACAAGTGACACATTTTTGTATTAATATGGGTGTCCCACATGTAACCAATTAATTTTCCCATTTTGGTCATGGAACCAATTAGTTTTCCATTTCTATAAATTTGTGGATCTTGTTTGGAGTTGCAAAATTGCCGTAGGTGTGGATCTTCAAAGCCTTACTTCTTATTCTGTCAAATGCGTCCTTCAACATGTTTTCTGAAACTAACAGAGCAAATATGAGTGAAAAAACCTTGCACATAGCCATGTATCCATGGTTTGCAATGGGCCACTTAACCCCGTATCTTCAAGTCTCAAACAAACTAGCAGAGAGAGGCCATAGAATCTCTTTCTTCTTACCCACCAAAACCCAACCCAAGCTATCCCCTTTCAACCTCCACCCACATCTCATCACCTTCATTCCGGTCACCGTTCCTCACGTTGACGGCCTCCCGCCGGGCGCAGAAACAACATCAGATGTTCCTTTTTCACTGCATCCACTAATCATGACGGCCATGGATCTTACAGAACCAGCCATTGAAGCTTCTCTCCGTGACCTCAAACCCCAATTCGTCTTCTTCGATTTCGCTTATTGGTTGCCGTCGTTGACGCGTCGACTTGGCATTAAGTCCATACATTATTGCATCATTAGCCCTGCAGCTGTGGGTTACCTGATAACCCCCGAAAGAAAACTGCATCAAAAACAGTCAACAGTTACTGTCCTGATGGAGCCTCCACAAGGCTTCCCTCCTTCATCCATCAAGCTCCACGTGCACGAAGCTCGAGCAATGGCCGTCGGGAGTGTGAGAGAATACGGCAGTGGCATATCGTTCATGGATCGCTTATTAATCTCAAGAGGCGAGTGCGATGCAATTGGTTTTAAATCGTGCAGAGAGATCGAAGGGCCTTACATTGATTATGTTGGGAACCAGTTTAAAAAGCCGGTGATTCTGGCTGGACCGGTGGTTCCAGAGCCGCCAATTTCGGCACTGGAAGAAAAATGGGCAAAGTGGCTGGGAAGGTTTAAAGCCGGAAGTGTGATATTCTGTGCATTTGGAAGTGAATGCATTTTGAAAAAGGACCAGTTTCAAGAACTGGTTTTAGGCCTTGAGCTTACGGGTTTGCCGTTCTTTGCGGCCTTGAAACCACCTGCAGAAGCCGAAACAATTGAGTTGGCATTGCCAGAAGGGTTCGAAGAGAGGGTACGAGAAAGAGGGGTTGTTCATGGAGGTTGGGTTCAACAACAACTAATTTTGGGACACCCTTCTGTGGGTTGCTTTGTGACCCACTGTGGATCGGGGTCCTTATCGGAAGGTTTGGTGAATGAGTGTCAATTGGTGATGGTGCCGCATATCATGGATCATATCATTAATGCAAGGATGATGAGCAGAGATCTGAAGGTTGGGGTGGAAGTTGAGAGGGGAGAAGAAGATGGGTTGTTTACGAGGGACGGAGTCTGCAAGGCGGTGAGGTCTGTGATGGATGATGAAAGTGAGGTGGGGAAAGGGGTGAGGATCAACCATGCCAAATGGAGGGAGTTTCTGTTAAGGAAAGGGCTTGAGAGCTCTTATATCGATGGTTTTGTTGAGAAGCTACAAAGCCTGTTGGAATGATTTTAATGTGATCGATCAATCCCTTTTGGGTTCGGCCCCTCTCCAGTCCTCCCCATCCAGTCCCCGGCCTCCAGTTCACGGTTCTAAGTGCCTCACATGATCCAAGTGCCTACATCTATCCAAGTCATCACTTAAGCTAGGTGGCCCCTCTACCTCTCACGAAACGGTGCAGTCATGTTTTTTCTACCGATGGGTTTCAATCCAAATGTCCCCAATTCTAGTTTGTTTTCTCTCCTCTGTAACTTTAATCGGTTATCTTTGCCGATTTGGTGTCACCATGAATCGAACATCGAAACGACAAAACCAGTTCGCCATGGACGATAATTTTTAAGTAAAAAAAAAATTCTATCCTCACTGAAAACGAAATCCATGGAATTGAATTTTGGGCCTCGAGTATTTTTGTGATTTTTGTTTTTTGGGGGGTGGGGGAAGAAAGCCATCTAAACTCACCGTGACTTGAATTTAGATTGCTCCAATAGGTCTTTTTTTTTTAATAGATCCCACGAAATGAAAACGAGAAATGCTTGGAATTAGTTGTCTCTGCCGTCGTGCTTCTTCAGAGATAAGCTTTTTGGCAGGAAATTAATTCATCCTAATCTCCCTGCCTGTAAGCATCTGGAGAGTAATGATTGAAATAACAAATGGCAATTTAGGAAAGTTCAAAAAATTTGTACTTTTACTTTTCCAAATGGATAAACATTTTAAGACATAAAAGGTCGAGAATTTGGTCTATTTTTGTGGAACGGAGAGAGTAAAAAGTTTCTATAAAAACTAGACACGTTATTCATTAGATAACATCATTTCGAATAATTTTGTTGAAATTTTTCTTATCAAAATTTGCCATTTAAGTGGAGTTTTGGGTCATCCTTTATAAAATAATGCTTTATAAAAATGAAATAAAGATTGTAAATAGTCAAAAAGTCTACTTAAATGATAGATTTAAAAAAAAAATTTTCTACAAAATTATTCAAAATACTATAAAATTATTCAAAATGATATATTCTAATAGACAACACGATTAGTTTTTATATAACCCTTTCGTAATTTTTATAAAACCTCAACAAATATAAATTAATTAAGTAAAAAATTTAGAATATTTTAATTAAGTAAAAGATTTAGAATCTTTTATATAGGGCCCCCCCCCCTGCATAATGATTATATGAACAATGGGCGATGGGTTCAGTCGAATTGATCTTCGCCCACGGACCTTCGCACTATGTCACTGCCATCTGTATTCCACTACAACAATATGAAATGCAACCCGGTAATTCCGGCTTTATAATATAAAATGTAAAAGGTGTCAACTCAATTGTCCTGAAGCATTTAAAAGAATTATTTTTTTTGTAGAAGGGAGAGAAAAAGTTGCAGGGAAGGAGAAAGAGACGTTTCAGCAATGGAGGTTAGAAATCTAACCAAGGAAAAAAATTAGGATAAAATATAATTTGCCCCTTAAAGTTTGAGTCGTTTTTAACAAATCCTTTTATAATTCATAAATTATATTTTATTTTTTCGCACATGGCACGTGGTAATTCATTTAATTGACACGTTATCAACAGAAAGAGACAAAGTAACATTTTTTGCAAAATGTGTAGTCATTTGTTTGATTTTGAATTATAGGGGGTTTGCTAAAATCAGCTTAAACTTGAAAGAAGCAAAGTGTAATTTACCCAAAAAATTAAGGGAAAGAGGGAAAAAAATTAAGGGAGAGTGGGAAGGTTTTGGAGCTCTTTTACATCATCATATTCATCAATCTCTTTTAAGGTATTCTACCTCTATCTACCATTTTTTTTTTTTTTTGATGAACTATATTAGGGTTTTCTTTTATAAAAAATAAGATAAGTAATTCTTCTTTTATTTCATCTTTACTAATTTTCCTTGGCTTTTGTTAATATGAAAACGGTAAAGGGATTGAAGAATCTAGATTAAAACCCTAGATTAAAAAAAAAATCTTCAAAAAGGAAGGAGATTAGCTATTTTTTGGAAGAGGAGAGGGAAGGGTAAAGTGGGATAAAATCATCCAATAGCCGAATTGGACCATTCGCCTGATGACAAAGAAGTGTAAAAGATATATATATATATATTTTTAAAATTTTTTTGGGAGGGCAGAAGGAACCACGCTAGGAAAGTGCTTTCAACCCTATATTCCCCTTCCCCCAACGAAAATGAAAACAATGTGTAGAAAGAGAATGGGTCTTGCCAAGACCACGATTCCGTTGGCCTTCTTTTCTTTTTCTTTTTTTTTTTTTTTTTATAAAAATGTTCATATTCTTTGTGAATTTTTTTTTACTTGCACTACTTATGAAGTATTTCTCTCCAATATCTTGTAAGTTCAATCAAAGTTCCAAATTCTTCTCTGGGATGGAAAACTCCTTGCAAATTATGGTTCGTCTTCTTTAACCCATGTTAAAGCTGCATTTTTTCAACATTTAAAAGAAATGCTATATATGCTATAATATACTTCTAGTAAAATTAAGAAGTCCTCTAATGTGGTTTTTTTAATTTATCTTGTAGGGAAATGCAAATTCAAAGGTTTTGACTTTCGATAATTTTCACAACACTCCGGAATGCTTGTAAGATGTGGTACATAGTTTACTATACTTATTTTTGGTTTGTGTTTAATAACTATCTACTAAAAAAATTGTTATATTATGCTATACTATTAATAAAATTCAGAATTTCTCTAACGTGGTTTCTTTATCTCGTAGGGAAATGCAAATTCAAGGGATATAACTTTTAACAATTTTCACAACACTTCAGGCTGCTTGCAACTTTTATAGTGACAGCACTACTACAAATCACATTTTTTTTTTTTCCTGATGAGAAAGAAATGCATGGCCAATGAAGGAGAATTTTCTGCTCAAGTATCTCATTTTGTAAAGGGTTTAATGTAAAGTTGATTTTAATCTTTTTGGATGCTGTGAAATTTATTACATATATATGTACATTTCACACAGCTATGACTTGTTAGGAATAGGATTTTTGCCCACTAATTAGTTATGTATTTACTTGACTATTTGTTGGAGAGAATCAAAATATATTTCTCTAGCAGAATTTGATTATTACTTACACAATGTGAGTACAGTTTTATATTTGGAGGTGTCAATTTTTGAGTAGCAACCCATGCATGTCTCATCCTTTTTCAAGGGTTCACGTTTATCAAACCAATTCTTTCCTTTAAAAACGTGTGAATTATACTTTTTTTTTCTTTTTTATTTGCTCCCTTTCTTGCAACGTAAATTAGTTCTTTGAATGGTGTGACGAGATTTACACCTATGTTTGACCAGATTTACACCTATGTTTGACGAGAAAATGAGACTTGATGGATATACAAAAAATTGTTCTCATAAATCGATCAACCTGTCAATCTTAAGGGGTTGGTGTAGGGGTCGTAGGGACAATCAGTCTTGATAAGTGCCTCAAGAAGTGCAAGTTGAGTGTTAGAAATCCCATGAAAGTGTTAGGTTAATCCCAAAATCAGGTAATTATCCAGTGTGTGTAGAATGGGGGGATCGCACATGTCTATGTCAAAGCCTTGGTCGCCCTTGTTATTGAAAAAAAAAATAAAAAAATGAGGAAGGTTCAAATTGTCCACCAATTAACCTAATGGTCTTTGGGTCTAGTGGCATCTCCTATCCTAAGAAAGGCGTAGGATTTGTGAAAATTTTGATTTTAACTTTTCATTAATGCGTGTGTGGGTGTGTGTTCTTCTAATATTTGATATAAAAAAATAAAATAAAATTGTCTAATTGTATAATATCTTGTTTGAATAGAGGAGGGGGAAAATAGGGAGAGGAAATATTGAGTAAAAATCCTGAACGAAAAAGTGAAAAGAAGAGTAGAGATTGAGAATACAAATTTGTTTATTTAATATTGTTGTGTAATGAGAGTACTTTACTCTTCCTATTTGTCTTTTAGTGATTTCAATTGTATGGCAAAACACATAAACGATCCAAAGACAATTCGCTCAGTTAGAGCTGGTATGAGTAGTGGTAGGAACCAGGAATTTGATTTAAAGAGGCCAAATATTGGTCGTTTTTTAGAATCATATCCTATTTCAAAATACCAAAAATAATAAAAATAAAAATCAATTGACTAGAATTTTGCCTGGCCTCCTCCACAACAATAAGACCGAAAAAAAAAACAAAACAAAAAAAAAAAAAAAAATTGATCTAGCAACGAATATGAATGAATATATATACATGTACTCCTTTCGAGTGTCAATTTTCTTTTTTTTTTTATAAATTTTTTTACTTAGATCGAGGAGGTTCGTGATATATATTTCTTTTATAAAAAACCCTAATTTGCAAAGTTTGACAAGCCCTTTAAGGTTGTTATATATATAACTTTGACGGGTAGAAGTGGCAGGATAGTTGTCTAAACCGTTTAAGGCTTTAAGGCTATGTTTGGTTTAAGGAAATGAAATGGAATGGAACGAGAATGGAAATGGATATTCCATCCCCATGTTTGGTAAGGGGTGAGAGTGGAATGAAAAAGCATAGGTGAGATTCATTTTTAATGATTTTTTCTCATTGAATAGCCATTCCTTTTGGTTTGGGAAGGAATGGCTGTTCTCTCATTAGAGGGAATAGACCTCTATAAGAGAATAATCATTCCATTTCCTTGTGCAACCAAACATGTACACTCACTTTTTTTTGGAAAATGGAATCACCATTCCATTCCCTCTCTCATTCCCTTGTAACAAACATAGCCTAAGGTTGTGGTTCTTGACAATGTTTGAAATTGCCTCTATACTGGTATGAACAAGCTCTTCTCAATTTTTATTTATTTTTTGTCACGTATCATAAATAATTGAAAAAATATATGAATTTAAAAAGAACACGAATAAATGAATACATGTATGGTCACAGACACGTGCACATGTATGGTCACAGACATGTGAACCCGTGTGTGTCCACATGAACATGCATGTGGACGTGCAGACATTGATAAGTAAAAACTTGATAATAATTATGTAAATGCGAGAATGTAAGCACACAATTGATTTTTCTTAATTTTTTGGACAAGTGAAAGAGTATGAGTAGGATAAAAATTAAAGGAGGTTCTTGAAAATGAGTTTACACCCTTCAAAAGGGTCAGCGTATGGCATCCCCACCAAAACACTTGACCTATTACATTAAGAGGACGACCCCCACTAATTGGAAAGGCAGAGACAGCCCGCAATACCAATTTGAAACAAAACATAGCCAAACTCAAGCGTACTAATTAACAGGGCAAAAGAACTAACCCATTCTAACCAAATAGCTATACCCAATTTCTTAGAGAAAAGAAAACTACCCGAGTAATAATTAATCTAAATTAATTAAATCAAAGCACAAAGCAACGATTATTTACTAGTCATTAAGCATAACTCCAAGTAGAAGAAAGAAAGGCACATGAACTCATCGGCATGCAAAGTAAATCACCATCTGCAATATTGCATAGTTCTTCCAATCAGCGATGGATGAAGACGCGACCCTAGCTCCCAGTTGAATGACAGATGACCATCTACTGGTCTAGCTAAGCAGAGCTTTCCACCAGGATACATAGTGCGCAGCTGACCATATCCACCGTTCAAGTGTTCAATTTCCTGGTCTCCCAATCCATCGGCTTGGCAGTTGGCACTACCACCCATGCACGTCTTCCCTTTTTTCACTCGTACCATTGCGAGCCATGCATATCCTATCTCTTTAGTCTTTAGTCTTTAACTCGTGAAATTGATTTAACACTGGTGGTGTTTCATAAATGCGGAAGACTTTTCACTTTCACACCATTAAACAACTCCTTATTCCATAATCAATTGGGGTGTTGTGATTGTGATAAGACGGGCATTGAAGCATTTGAACACTAGCTTGAGGGGGTATGCTAAAGAGTATTATGTTACAGCCTATGTTGCATAGACACGTATACTAGCACGACACGTACATAGTGATACGGCATGACTATAAATAAATATGTTTGTGTGTGTGTATGCCATTGTTTAGCCCATTTTTTATCACAAAAGAAAAACTATGTTTTACCCTGTATCCAAGGAATATCCTCTTGGGGCCTGTTTGGTTGTCCAATTTGAAATTAAACAATTCAAGAAATTTTACATTGGGTTGATAGCATAAATCCATCACCTCGAAGTAGAATATTTTAAAATATTGGAGTTATCACTATAGTTGATGTTGTAACATCAATTTTAAGGAATTCATGAAATATCACTATTTTGAATTGCCACTCTTATTGGTGAAGATAACTATTATTTTCTTGAATTTGTTGATTCAAGACGATGGATTCATGGATTGTGCCTTCAATACTATGTAAATTTTCTTGAATTATTTAATTTCAAATTGGACAACCAAACGGGCCCTTAGTGTTCATGACTTGAGACATAGAAAAATTATTGAGAAGGATGCAAGTTCTTTGTTGTGCTTCTTATAATTGTGTTGTTTCTTTTCATGGTCCGAAAAATTTTAATCCTTACAGTTCAATAGTAATGCCCGTACCAGATCATATCTAAAGTCCCTCTCATACTTGTTAATTCATTATCCTTCGAACCATATCTACGTAGTTTGTCTCTATTGAAGGGACAAAAATTGTTAATCATATTCTCCGTGAATGCGAATATGGCCACGGATTGTTGGAGAAGCGTTGGTGCCTGACATGGAGACAACTTTTATTTATAAGTATCTATGCTTCTTAGGTTGGCGCCAAGAGAGTATTTTAGAAATTTTAATATGTTATGTTCAAATATATTAATTGGAGTCGTACTGGATTGCTCGTCTCTCTGAGTTTGCTCATCACTTTCTCTGCTTTACTTTATTCTTATGATCTTATCTCCTTTCTTCATTTTTTGCTGGTGTGATTTGTAAACATAGAGCCCATTATCATTAATCAAGAATCATATGGTGAAGATATTTAAGAAATTATTTGTCACTACCAGAGGCATTTCAGAAGAATAATAATAATGAGGGACACAAAGTTATAAGCATCTTTGTCTTTGGAGGTCTTGAGCATGAAGTTATTTTAATTGAAATAGAAAGAATTTCCCTTGCCATGTCTTTTTTATTGCGTAACAGTGGACAAGTTTTATCAAATTTTTGGCAATGTTACGAGTTCTTTTAAGTTTTGATGCGAACTTATTGATGGATTTGCTTCAACTAGCATTTGTTCTCATGTTAATTTCTTAATCTGAGCAATGATAGATTTTGATGAATCAATGCCCTTTATGTTGGTGGGATTCTAATACTCAATAAATTTGCAGGTTGAATTGGCCAATGTTTTAGATATGTACTATGAAGATCTGTACACACTCCCCAGTAAACAGCTATCATGTGATGTTTTAGCAAATTCTACCAACTTGTACAAGAATAAGGTATTCAAATGCATATTGTCTATACTATTCATTTATTTATTTATTTTGGTTAAACTTGACAATTGAACCTTGATATCTTATAGGAAGTTTATCTCGGGCCTCTTGGTGTAAAAGTGAAAAATCCAATTGATTATGGAATAAGGAGTTGTTTAATGGTTAAATTAGTAATATGAAATTCATGAAGAAAGTGGGAAAACAAGTCAGAAGTTGAGATGCTAATGATAAAGAGAAGATGCAGCAACTTTAAGCAATACGTTGGGAACAATGGTGCAGTTTTTATTTTTATTTTTACTGGTTTTTTTTTTTTTTTTTGGTGGGGGGGGGGGGGGGGGGGGGTGGGAGGATGAAGTGGACATTGTCAAATATAAATTCTTTAGTTGGCAAAATTCTCAAGCATTAGTTTTGATCGAGGTTCAAAAGAATGTTGGAGGCAATTTAGCTTACAAATATATTTTTCCTTAATGAAAGTTCAATTAGTATTTTCTTGGGGCATTTTTGGATGCAAAATCAGGACCATTCTGTCTGCGTCAGGGTTGGTGTTGCCACAATATATATATATTTTTTTCACTAGCAATTGTGATCCAGATTGTGCAAAACTCTTCTAGAACACTAAGTTTAGCAATATAGAGCATTTCGTATTTCTTAGAACAATATGAAATAACGAATTGAAACTTAAACAGAATATAGAATGCTGGGCATTATAACACTTGAAAATGGACATAACATGTAAAGGAACCAATAGAATGTTTTGATTACCGATAAGAAGTGTCTTTGCATGGTTAATTCATGTCTAATAGGCTTCTTAAAGTAAATAGAAATATTGTGCATTTAAAAAAGAATTGCTTCATTAATCGTCTCATGTTGATTTGAAAAAAAAAAAAATTGTTTTGAAGAGGTTGGGTAAACCCGATTACAATAGTGAAGACATTTCACTATTGCTAGTTAATGCAGACATTTCATTAGAGGAAGGTAATGCAGACATGACAACATCTGTGCAGGATATTGCTAGTTATCAGGTATTCAAACATGTTCCATTGATCCTTAATTATTTGCTTCCTCTCTCTTATATACACACACAAAGGATTTTGAGGAAAAGAAAAGAGACAATGAGAGCACAATGCTTCCTATACATGCATAACATTACATATACAAATACCTACATTTGTACATACTAGGGGTGTTCGTGGTTCGGTTTGGTTCGGTTTTGGGGTACTTTTCAAACCAAACCATTATACTTCGGTTTTGCTCTTCCCAAACCAAAACCAAACCATACTATAACAAAACCAAACCAAACCAAACCATAAAAATTCGGTTTGGTTCGGTTCGGTTTCGGTTTTAACCAATCAAGTAGCAACAAATAATTGAAAATGAAAAAAATGACATGCCAAACTCCAAATTAAAACATTTTTAATAAAAGCATTACATTAGCAACTAAAAAAAAACATTAAACATTGTATCAAAATGGAAACAAATTGACAAATGTCAATCCAAGTTTAAATCTCCAAGTTAATACATGCCATTATTTCACACAACATTAATAACTAGTTTAATACATGCCAAGCTAAAATAGGAAAAACAATAAGAAACTTAAAATCAACAAATTACAAATTAAAATTTGATATATAATATATAAAATAAAATTATTTATATATATATATATATATATATATATATATATATAATATTTTTCGGTTTTTTCGGTTTTTCGGTTTGGTTTGGTTTTTTAAACATGAAAACCAAAACCAAACCAATTCAATTCGGTTTTCTAAAATTGGAACCAAAACCAAACCTAATGACAAAAAAACCAAACCAAACCGACTGGTTTGGTTTGGTTCGGTTTGGTTTTCGGTTTTAACCTAAACCATGAACACCCCTAGTACATACATACATATGTGTATGTCTATACAATGCATTGACCACATTAACAACTTAATGTGCCGTAAGCAATGGGTTCAATAATGGGAGTGTGCAACTATGTTGCTTTCTCAATGGTCACCAAGGGCTAGCTGAGGGCTAAAGCCACCTTTTGTAGCTTAAGTAGTGAAGACTTTCTTATCAATGGGAGGTTGTGGAAGGTGACAGTAAGTGGATTAAAAAGCAAAAAGGAGGTAATTGGAATTGTGTGCATTTTACTTAAGGAGGCTAATTTTCTTTTTTAATGTTATATTTGCCCACTTGATTGTTATGGTATAAAATTAATGTATAAGCATATATAACCTGTTAAATTTTAATAGAATTCTCCTGATTTATGCATTAAATGATGGTATTATTTTTTTTACGTATCTCAATAAATTTTTCCATATCTTCTCCATTATTTATGCATTAGACAATGATATTTTTTTTTTTCAAATTTTCCTGGATCTTGGTAAAGTTGAATGTGAAAAAAAAAAAAAAAAAAAAAAACAGTTTTTATTCTAAGAGAGAATTGATAGTTTTTAGACAATGATATATTATTAGAGAATTGATAGTTTTTAGAGAATTGATAGCTTTTATTAAATTTGAATGTGAAAAAAAAAATGTTATATTAGACAATGATAGGTTTTTTTTTTATTCTGAAAAAAAAACAGTTTTTACATGTAAAAACTGTTACATGAAATTGATGTTGCCAGAAAATCATTACAATCAAACAACAGTTACATGCTCTTTATCATTTCTTTTATTTTCCTACCCTGAAATGAGGATTAATTTTGTTCTCATTAGACAACAACGAAAAATAAAAAATAAAAACTATTCTTACCGGCTAAGGGAATAACATGCAATTCTCGTTCCTGCCAAGGAATGGGAGTTTTGTTTCCTCATTTTATAGGGAAAATTAGAGAGAAGTTCACTTTATAGGATTTATGGAGGCATAAACTCATGGTAAAAACTTATGCAGCCATACCGGGAGTTTTGCTTCCATATCGGCTTATATGCATGTATCTACTTCAACAAACCATACAAATAACTTGCACCACACAGAATAGAATTCCCATTCCTTGCAGGAATAGGAGTTTTCCTTCCCTATATATTTATTATACTTCAACTGAGAGAGCAACCAGAAACCCTATGAATCAAAATATGGAACTTGGTGAGCGAGTGATAAATGATTTTAGATGTAAATTTATGGACAAACATTAATACCTATTAATTTATTGACATTAAAGGAGGTTAGGAGTAAGGGCAGTGACATTAAAGCAGTCATCTTTGATTTGTTTTTTTTACGTGGTTTACTTAGCAAAAAAAAAAGAGAGAAAAGATGGGTTCCTCAAATTTTCATAGGGACCCCATAGATTTTAGAAGAAAATCAAGGAACATGATTTTTCTTTGTATTGCACTCCATCAATTCTAATATATCATAGCCATGGAATTTTAAAAAAGAAAAAAATAATAATAATCATATATTGAAAGATTTTCATATTATTTTGACAATGAAAGGTTATGAGTCAATTACCCAAAAATGAAAGAGGGTTATGAGTCATTTCCTTTCGTGGAAGGAAGCTAGGTTGTATCACATTAATTAGCGAGAGAGACAGTTAATTCATTGCAAAGTGTCCCTACCCTCATGTGGCTGGTAATGGCTTCTAAAATTTGTGGACCGGATTTAAAACGTGGGAGGAGGGATCATTGTAAAGTTCTCAAAGAATTAGGATCCTCCCTATCAATCCAACTGTCCATTTAAATCCAACCGTCTAGTTAAATCAACATCATTGATATTTGTTGAATCCTACGTGGTTTAATAGACTCCATATGATATAAATGGTTCAAATTTAATTGGACTATTTAGTAAATGGAGAGAAGCCTTATCCGTGCTTAAAAACCCTAGTTTGGAAAGTTCAATTTGCATCACTGATAGTTGTCTAAGCCCTTTAAGGCTATGGTTGAGCTAGCGCGCTGTTCGAAACAATATTGATTCCAATATAGTTCTAGACAATACTGGCCTTTATACTGGTGTGGAGGAGCTCCTCTTACCCTTCATTCATTTTCTCTCACGTGCCATAAGTAATTGAAAAGATATTGATCTAACCACACGAGCAAGTGGATACATGGCCACCATGGACACTTAACACACCCATCTATGTTGACATGAACATGTGGACATGCAGACACAGACACATAAAAACGTGTTAATAATTATGTATGCATTCCTCTTTTTGATTTTTTTGAATAAGTGACAAAATATAAGTGGAGGTGAACAAAAGATTCCTCCATACTTGTGTGTGTGGAGACGAATATTCGTTCAGCTCTATTGTTTTAGGTAGCATTCCACCATGATTTGTGATTATGATCATAATTTTTTTTTAATTTTTAATTTTCTCATTCAATTCCATGTAAAATGTATTGTGATTGCTTAAGCTTTAAATTGGAGAGTATGCAAATGAGCCTAAATTAATGGTTCTGAATTATGATGGTATGAATAAGTTTTATCCCACCAACATGATGGTGTAGGTAACTAAAAACAATTATGGACACGGACCCATGTCCCACAAGTGACACATATTGTATTAATATGGGTGTCCCTCATGTAACCAATTAATTTTCCCATTTTGGTCATGGAGCCAATTAGTTTTCCATTTCTATAAATTTGTGGATCTTGTTTGGAGTTGCAAAATTGCCGTACGTGTCGATCCTTAAATTTTCTTCTTCAAAGCCCAACTTCTTATTCTGTCAAACGCGTCCTTCAACATGTTCTCTGAAACTAACAGAGCAAATTTGAGTGAGAAAACCTTACACATAGCCATGTATCCATGGTTTGCAATGGGCCACTTAACCCCATATCTCCAAGTCTCAAACAAACTAGCAGAGAGAGGTCATAGAATCTCCTTCTTCTTACCCACCAAAACCCAACCCAAGCTATCCCCTTTCAACCTCCACCCACATCTCATCACCTTCATTCCTGTCACCGTTCCTCACGTTGACGGCCTCCCGCCGGGCGCAGAAACAACATCAGATGTTCCTTTTTCACTGAATCCACTAATCATGACGGCCATGGATCTCACAGAACCGGCCATTGAAGCTTCTCTCCGTGACCTCAAACCCCAATTCGTCTTCTTCGATTTCACTTATTGGTTGCCGTCGTTGACGCGCCGACTTGGCATTAAGTCCATATTTTATTGCATCGGTAGCCCTGCAGCTGTGGTTTACCTGATAACTCCTGAAAGAAAACTGCATCAAAAACAGTCAACAGTTACAGTCCTGACGGAGCCTCCACAAGGCTTCCCTCCTTCATCCATCAAGCTCCACGTGCACGAAGCTCGAGGAATGGCCGTCGGGATTGTGAGAGAATACGGCAGTGGCATATCGTTCATGGATCGCTTATTAATCTCAATAAGCGAGTGCGATGCAATTGGTTTTAAATCGTGCAGAGAGATCGAAGGGCCTTACATTGATTATGTTGGGAACCAGTTTAAAAAGCCGGTGATTCTGGCTGGACCGGTTGTTCCGGAGCCGCCAATTTCAGCACTGGAAGTAAGATGGGCACAATGGCTCGGAAGGTTTAAATCTGGAGCTGTGATATTCTGTGCCTTAGGAAGTGAGTGCATTTTGAAAAAAAATCAGTTTCAAGAACTGGTATTAGGCTTTGAGCTTACAGGAATGCCCTTCTTTGCCGCTTTGAAACCACCGGAAGGAGCTGAAACAGTCGAGTCAGCATTGCCGGAAGGGTTTGAAGAGAGAGTAGAAGGAAGAGGGGTTGTTCATGGAGGTTGGGTTCAACAACAACTAATTTTGGGACACCCTTCTGTGGGGTGCTTTGTGACCCATTGTGGATCGGGGTCCTTATCGGAGGCTATGGTGAACAAGTGTCAACTGGTGCTGCTGCCTCATGTAGTGGATCAAATCATCAATGCAAGGATGATGAGCAGTGATCTGAGAGTTGGGGTAGAAGTTGAGAAAGGAGAAGAAGATGGGTTGTTTACGCGAGACGCTATCTACAAGGCAGTAAGGTCTGTAATGGAAGATGATAGTGAGGTGGGGAAAGAGGTAAGAGCCAACCATGCTAGATGGAGGGAGTTTCTGTTAAGGGAAGGGCTTGAGAGCTCTTATATTGATGGTTTTGTTGAGAAGCTACAAAGCCTGTTGGAATGATTTTAATGTGATCGATCGATTATATTGCTTTTAATGTTAAATAAGGAAATTGCGATTTTAACCAAAATAAAAAAAATAAAAAAAATCATGTTATCCATGTTATTTAAGCTGTTTAGTTTGGGGAAAAAATTAAGGGCCAGCAAGACAATGGCCCTATCTACTGTTTGTCTCCTTCACTCTAGGGTTTACTATTCCATATTGGGTTTTGAAGGGGAAGAATAGGTCCGTACATGAGTTATTGCAGAGGAGCGCCTTTGGGTGAAAACCACCATTGTATCCCCGAAAATTTTTAATCCATCACTAAACTGAAGGTTCTAAAAATTGACGAGTTGGCTCATTGTTTTGACAGTTTCATACCAATGGTTTGGGCGGATTTGATGGATATGAATGTGAGATCATGCCATTTAGAACTAGGCGTTTTCTAATTGGGCCTTCAACATTTAACACTAGGAGGCCTTTATTGGCACTCCAAGACTTGCTTTTCATTCCTCATTTATTTTACATTTTAAGATTTTATGAAAAATATAAAAGGTTTTTTTAAAAACTGACTGCAAAATCTATTAGAAAACATCATTTTGAACAACTTTATAGGAAAGTTTTTCCAAAATTTATCTTTTAACTAGAATTTTTAGTCATTTATAAAACAAATACCGTAAATGGTTGAAAAATCCACTTAAACAATAAATTTGGAAAATTTTTTTTCTACAAAGTTGTTTAAAATGATATTTTCTAATGGAAAACATTACTGGTTTTTATTAAAATGTTTTATATTTTTTATAAAATCTCAAAGTGTAAAATAAGTGAGAGATTAAGAGCAAGTCTCGGGGTGCCAATAAAGATCGATCACCTTAACACTAATAAGCGGCAACCCAAGACTTATGTCTTGGCAGCAACACCGAAATTAGGTAAATCCATGACCTTACATTTTAGGAGAGGGCTAGATTATTGCCATCACTTAAAATACTCTAAATTCCCTATTAAGTTTATATTTTTTCAGATTTTATAAAAAATATACTCCCTCCGTTCTACAAAGATAAGTCAAATTTTACAAAACATGTAATTTAAGAAAAGTCATTATTGTATTGATTTATCATTTATTAAATTTTATCTTTCCATAAGTACCCTTCTTATTTATTATTGGGTTTTGTGTTGAGAGCAATTATTGAAATAACAAATGGCAATTTAGGAAAGTTCAAAAAATTTATACTTTTACTTTTCCAAATGGACAAACATTTTGGGATATAAAAAGTAGAGAATTTTGCCTATCTTTGTGGGACGGAGGGAGTAAAAGGTTTCTATGAAAAATAGTCACGCTGTTCATTAGAAAACATCATTTCGAATAACTTTGTTAGGAAAATGTTTTTTTAAAAGCTGTCGTTTAAGTGGAGTTTTTGGCCATTCTTCATAAAATAACATTTTGTAAAAATGAAATAGAGATTATAAATTGTCAAAAAGTCTATTCAAACAATAATTTTGAAAAAAATTTCTCCTAAAAAGTTATTCAAAATGCTACAAAATTATTTAAAATAATGTATTATAAAAGACAACACGATTAGTTTTCATATAAATCTTTCATAATTTTTATAAAACCTCAAATAAATACAAATTAATTAAATAAGAGACTCAGAATAATTTACGTGATGGAAATGGCCTCCCTCTATTCGAGAACATCTATGCATAAGTAAACTCTGACCTTATTTGGGGCAAGTCTTGTTGTAGCTTGCCAATGATTTGTCTTTTGAAGTTCGTCAAGATTGATACGGAGTACCTTGAAGCAGACGCTCCTCTCAGACGAACTAGGGTACCCCTGCATGTGAACAATAGCCCTGCAGCTTTATTTTAGTGATATGACAATCTAATTTGACATCAGTGTACCAAAATATTCTTATTTCAGTGTTATGGGGTGGCAGCAGCGGCAAAGTTGATAGAGTTTGAAGTTGTACAGTGGCAAACACAAAAACGATCCAAAGACAATTCGCTCAGTTAGAACTGGTATGAGTAGTGGTAGAACCAGAAATTTGATTTAGAGAGGCCAAATATTGGTCGTTTTTTAGAATGTATCTATTTCAAAATACCCAAAACAATAAAAATAAAAATAAAAATCAATTGACTAGAATTTTGCCTGGCCTCTTCCACAACAATAGGACCCAAAAAAAAACCCAAAACAAAAAACGGTATGAAGGAGCTCTTTTTGATCTCTATTTATTTTTTGTTACGTATCATAAATAATTAAAAAAAATATATGAATTTAAAAAGGATAAGAATAAATGAATACATGCATGATCATAGACACGTGGGCATACATGTGTGTTCACATGAGCATGCATGTGGATGTGAGAACATTGACAAGTAAAACCTTGATAATAATTATGAAAATACGAGAAAGCACACAATTGATTTTCCTTGATTTTTTGGACAAACGGAAGAATATGAGTGGATAAAAATTAAAGGAGGTTCCTGAAAATGAGTTTACAACCTTCAAAAGGGACAGTATGGCATCCCCACCTATTACATTAAGAGGACGACCCCCACGAATTGGAAGACAGAGACAACCCCTCAATACCAATTTGAAACAAAACATAGCCAAACTCAAGTGAACTCATTAACAGGGCAAAGGTACTAACACATTCCAACCAAATAGCTATACCCAATTTCTTAGAGAAAAGAAAACTACCCAAGTAATAATTAATCTAAATTAATTAAATCAAAGCATAAAACAACTATTATTTACTAGTCATTAAGCATAACTCCCAGTAGAAGAAAGAAAGGCACATGAACTCATCGGCATGCAAAGTAAATCACCATCTGCATTGCATAGTTCTTCCAATCAGCGATGGATGAAGACGCGACCCTAGCTCCCAGTTGAAGAACAGCTGACCATCTACTGGTCTAGCTAAGTAGAGCTTTCCACCAAGATATATAGTGCGCAGCTGATCATATCCACTGCTCAAGTGTTCAATTTGCTGGTCCCCCAATCCATCGGCTTGGCAATTGGCACTACGACCCATGTCTTCCCTTTTTTAACTTGTACCATTGCGAGCCATGCATATCCTATCTCTTTAGTCTTTAACTGGTGAAATTGATTTGACGCTGGTGGTGTTTTAGAAGTGCGGAAGACTTTTCCCATGTAGCATTATTATGGGGTCCCCATTCTCATGTATAGGTGAAAGCAATTATGTGGGATAAAATGAAATAAAGAGAAATTATAACACACAAATGGATATGAGAATGTAGGTGAAATAGTAAAGGTTTTTTTTTTTAATATTTTTTATAAAGAAAATGCTATTTCATCCATATTTTGTTATCCATATTTACCTTCCATATTATGAGATAATAGAATAAAGATAAGGAAAATACTACTTCATTTATGTTTTGCCATCCATTTCTATCACTCACTTTATGTGTCAAAAGTGTATAAATAAAAGCAATCATGTGAGGCCAATTTAAAATAAAGATAAGTTATCACATATGATTGGATAGGTGAATGCGAATGAAATGACGTAGTCCTTCTACAAATTAATGTGTGTGGAGTTGCAAACTTGCAGCCAACACGTGGGACTCATGTTGTATCACGGGCGTCCCACTATCCCCCACGTGATTACCAATTAATTTTCTAGTATTTTCTATAAGTATAGTGGAGTTGCAAACTTGCAGAAGGTGTAGATCCTTGATCTTTTTCTTCTAAGGAAAACTTTATCACAGCAAATATGAGTGAAAAAACCTTACACATAGCCATGTATCCATGGATCCTTGATCTTTTTCTTCTAAGGAAAACTATATCACAGCAAATATGAGTGAAAAAACCTTACACATAGCCATGTATCCATGGTTTGCCATGGGCCACTTTAACCCCATTTCTTAAAATCTCCAACAAACTAGCACAGAGAGGCCATAGAATCTCTTTCTTCTTGCCCACCAAAACCCAACCCAAGCTAGAGCCTCTCAACCTCCACCCACATCTCATCACCTTCATTCCCGTCACCGTTCCCCACGTAGACGGCCTCCCCCCGGGCACGGAAACAACAGCAGATGTTCCTTCCTCATTCTTTCCACTTCTCCTGATGGCCATGGATCTCACACAACATGCTATTGAAGCTTCTCTTCGTGATCTCAAACCCCAATTCGTCTTCTTTGATTTCGCTCACTGGTTGCCGTCCTTGTCTGGTCGGCTAGGCATCAAGACCATACATTATTCCGTCTCCACCCCTGCATCTATAGGTTACTTTATAAGCCCAGAAAGGAAACAGACATAATCTGCCCTGATGGAGCCTCCACCTGGCTTCCCTCCTTCATCCATCAAGCTCCATGTACATGAGGCTCGAGCACTAGCCGCTATGAGTATAAAAGAATATTTCGGTGGCACGTCGTTGATGGATCGCTTATTCATTGCCTGAAGCGAGTGTGACGCGGTTTGTTTCAAAACATGCAGAGAAATCGAATGCCCTTACATTGATTATATCGAGAACCAGTTTAAAAAGCCGGTGATTCTAGCTGGACCGGAGGTTCCAGAGCCACCAACTTCGGCACTGGAAGAAAGATGGGCAAGGTGGCTGGGAAAGTTTAAGGCTGGAAGTGTGATATTCTGTGCGTTTGGAAGTGAGTGCATATTGCCAGGGCCGGTCCAGGGTTTTTTGGGGCCCTATAGGCGAACTCCTAAAATAGGACATTTTATACATATTCATATGCACAATAAAATTTATAATCAATAATTTTTTTTTCTTAATACAAACAAAATTTGCCTAAATATATGAATACTAAAATTTACTTATATAAATTAAGATAAAAAATAAATCTTTATAAGAACTATAAATAAATAAAATCTGATCTTCTTCCTTTATAATTCAGAAAAAATACATATGCAAGAAGAAGAAAAAAAAAATTTAAAGCTATAATACCAAAAAAAAAAAAGAACCAACTATAGCAAAGTATCACTTAAATACTACTCTTCTTGCGTTTTTAACTGCAAAATCACTTATTAATTTTGCATAATCAAGTTTTTTTACCATATCATGTTCAATGGATAATATAGCTAATCCGGTTAATATTTCCTATGTGACATAGTAGAACGAAGGTAAGATCTTAATCAACTTCAACTTTGAAAAACTTATTTTTGCAAATGTAACTGTAACTAGTATGATCAACACTATCCTATAAGCAATCCAAATATTTGGGAAACAATTGTTCATTTCTTTCAAATGATTCAGTACTTTAATTGGCCTTTTTAAATTTGTTGGTAAAACTTCTTTCAAGACCTTTAATTCTAAAAATAAATCTTCCCCAATAATATTAGAGTGCTCCTTATATGTGTGTGTGTGTGTGTGTGTGTCTATATATATATATATATAGGAAAGAAAAAATAAAGAAAATAATTAATTAAAGAGAGAATGGTTTGGACATTTGGTGTACTTAACTTCTTTGTCTGATATGATTTGATTAAGATGGAGGTTGTGAGAGGTTGAGAGTACTAAGAGAGAAGAGAGGAGGTGGTTGAAGTTTGGAGGCTCGAGGCAAACTGACGGAGGCGTTAGATTTTATCTGATTTAGGGCTTTTTTTTTTCTTTTTTTTTGGGGGGGGGGGGGGGGGGGGTTTGGGCTTGAGTTTGAATTGCCTTCCAAGATCTATACTTAATTGCCTCAAAATGTGAGTAGATTATTTGGCCATTTGGGTTAGTGTACATGGATTTGGGTTAGAAACTTAGGAATTATTTGGGGCCCTTAAATTTGGATTAGGGCATTTTCTCATCTAGTTATTAAAAAAAAAAACTGTTTTTTGTTTTTTGTTTTTTTTGTTTTTTTTTTTTTGGGACTTATTATAAAGATAACAGCTAAGTTGGGGCCCTTATTTATTGTCAAAATTTTTGGGCCTTAGGCGGCTGCCTGACTGACCTGACCTCAGGCCGACCCTGCATATTGAAAAAAGATCAGTTTCAAGAACTGATTTTGGGCTTTGCGCTGACGGGTTTGCCGTTCCTTGCGGCCTTGAAACCACCGGCAGAAGCTGAAACCGTCGAGTCGGCATTTCCAGAAGGGTTCGAAGAGAGGGTAGGAGAAAGGGCGATTGTTCATGGAGGTTGGGTTCAACAACAACTAATTTTGGGACACCCTTCTGTGGGGTGCTTTGTGACCCACTGTGGATCGGGGTCCTTATCGGAAGGTTTGGTGAAGGAGTGTCAATTGGTGATGGTGCCTAATATTGGGGATCAATTCGTCATTGCAAGGATGATGAGCAATGATTTGAAGATTGGGGTGAAATTGAGAGGGGTGAAGAAGATGGGTTGTTTACGAGGGACGGAGTGTGCAAGGCGGTGAGGTCTGTAATGGATGACGATAGTGAGGTGGGGAAAGAGGTGAGGACGAACCATGCCAAATGGAGAGAGTTCCTCTTAAGCAAAGGGCTTGAGAGCTCTTATGTTGATGGTTTTGTTCAAGAACTACTACGCTTGTTGGGATGATTCCGGTTCGAAAATGCTAGCAACGTCGACACCCACTTCTTATTATCCATTCATCTTACCACTCAAGAGTTCAGGTGTTGAGAGTGGATAGGCTAAAGTCGTCAAAGTCATTTACAAAATTGTCACATATAAATAAATAGGGAATATAAATGGTAAAATAGTATTACTCTTTCAGTTTCATCAACTGAGGAAGAAGTGAGTCACATCATCCAAGTTCTTCCCCAGGTAGGAGGAAGAAGTGAGTCACATCATCTAAGTTCTTCAACTTGGTAAAATAAAGGAATTAGCTAGTTTTTATGAAATCACAATCCTTTTTAATCTTGTACCATTTTTTTTTTTTTTTTTGTAACAATGATAAAAAAATTCAATACATCAAGATACATATGCCTAAACTAAAACTCAAATTTAAGATCTCTCACCACATAGGAGGGAAAAGTACAACTAGACCACAAGCCCATTGATGAATCTTGTTCTAGGTGCCCCCATTTGGCATGCGGCATATTGATGAGTCGAATGGTCCCCATGAAAATGTTTGTACGTTTTACATTTCATCCAATTGTCAAGGGTAACTTTTCATTGGGCGCTTGAATATTTTTTTAAGTTGTGTTATTAATTTCACCCATATTCTCTCACCCACACATACGTACATGTCTCTCCTTTTTCTATACTGACTTTCACATGATAGTTTTCACTTATGCACTTCTAACACATGAGATGAATGGTAAAAATTAGGTAATTAAAGGTAGGTGAAATAGCTTTTTATTTATTAATTTATAAAATGGGTGGGAGCAGACCCACACTTACCCTTGGAGGGGCTATTGCACCCCCCCAAATTTTTTTTAAAACCTTTGTAATGTGTTCAATTTGATGAAGTGGCACTTAAAATTTGATTTAGTGGCACCTCGAAATTGATTTATCCTCCTATACGTATAATACACAATTATACATCGCGCGCGCGCACACACACACATATATATATATGTATGTGTGTGTGTGTGTTTGTATATAATGTTAGTGCAGAGATAATGATTCCAAATAAAAAATTCTAATTCTGCCCTGAGAATGGATGAATTTACAGTAGGTAGAGATTTGTCAGATTCTTAATGGGTCATTCATCGGTTCCAGAGAGAGCTCATGGTGACAAAAATCAAATTCACAAGGCAAAAATACGCTTCCTACAAATTGGCTGTCCTTGCAGTTGCTATAAATTAACCAACAACTTTTTTTATGTTTTGTTATTAGTTTGGGATGCACTCTAAGGGTATATAGTTTTCTCAATTCATCACAATATGTATAGTACTCCTCATATAGAGTCATCGATCAGCTCAAACCAAGAAATGAATGGATGGAGCTGCGAATTAGTTTTTGAATAAATAAAATTCTAAAAGACCATAATAAAGAAGGGTGACTTCTCAACCATGGTCGTAGAAAGAATTGCTAATTTACTTTGGCATATTTCGTGTACTAGAAATAGTGTCATTTTTAATTGAAAAGACCCCTAATCTTTTAAAATCTTATGCTTTTGAGGGTCATGACTCTTTTAATAACGCTTTAGGATCTCTCTAGATTTTTTTTTTTTTTTTTCTTTTTGGTTTGATGGTTAAGGTGTCTAGGCCAACTTGCGCACATTTCGACTAAATCCCTCCCTAGGCGATCTTAAGGGTGCATTCCTCCACATCAGTTTGGTACATTCAGGAATTAATTTTTGGAGTGCTCCCCAAAGGAATCGAACGCAGGTTGATAGAATAAATGGGCTTTTCTCCCTCTCTAGATTTCAAGCCTTTGGGTAAGAAGAATGTTAAACTTTTCCATTGGATACCATCTAATATATGAGATTTAGATTAAAATTAATTTTGATGGTTTAGCCAAAAAAAAGAAAGAAGAAAAATATGAAAAAAAGAGAGAAATGAGCATCAAGAATTTTCTTTGAGATGATTGTGGTAATCCAATTATTGTACAATCTGTTTGGATCGATGACGATGTTACAGAGATCCTAAAATTGAAACTATTGCATTAAGAAATTGTCTTGTTCTTGCTAGAATAATGGATTAATGTAATGATAGTATGAAACAAGGATACACAAACTTAGTGATTGATATTGTCAATAGATTAAATATTATAATAAATAAATAAAAAGGTGCTATATTTATTAGGTATATACGCCGTTTATACTTACTTGCTGGTGTGTGAGTGGTATAATTCTAATAAAACAAAAAAAAACAAAACAAAACAAAAGAAAAAACCCTCTTTTGTGTTAAAAAAAAAAAAGTCACATTATCCTGTAAATATAACCTGATACATTTCTAGTGGATATAGCATTACCCTTAAATAACGATCCTTTGAGTAAATTTTTTAGCATTGTCAATAATTGTATTAAGATCATCATATTTAATGGAATGCAATGTCAGGATTCAAGATTTGTCACAATCTTAAAAGTAAAGTAATCGGGGTTCTACGCACTTTTTATATTTACTCTAAGAAAAAAAAAAAAACACTAGGGATTATACTCTTCGACTCAAAAATGTTATTGATCCCTAACTTTTACCTATAATCTTTTCCTTTAAGGATGTGGTAGCAATCACATCAATATAATTTTATTAATGTGTTTTAAATATCTGTCACATACAGTAAATAACTACATCATAAAAATAAAAATAAAAAAATTATTTGCACCGAAAAAAAAAAAAAAATGAAGGCAATCAATAACATTATACGATGGGGTTTAATTTGGGATTGAGTATTGGACAACTTTTAAGGAATGGCTATTGCAACCCTTATTCTTATCACCCCACTCCACATCCTTTAGGTTTTTAAGGTTTTATGCAAAATATAAAAGTTTTTATGAAAACTGGCCAGTGATATTCACTAGAAAATATTATTTTGAACAACTTTGTAGAAGAAAATTTTTCCTAAATCTATCGTTTAAATGTACTTTTAAGCCATTTATAGCTTTTATTTCATTTTTTGCCAAAAAGTCTACTTAAATGATAGATTTTGGAAAAAATTTTTTCTACAAAGTTATTCAAAATGATGATTTCTAATAGACCAAGTGGCTGGTTTTTGTAAAAACCTTTTATATTTTTCATGAAATTTTAAAAACCAAAGGAAAAAGGGTGGGATGATCAGAATGGGGGTTGCAATAGCCGTTCCCAATTCTTATTAGACTCATATATGGTTTGGGCACCTAGTTGGGCTTCAGCCAGACCCAAACTGTGCCCAATTTGCAGCCCACGTTGGCTCCTCCAATGATGAACCAAAATTCATCCCCACCATCACAAGTGGGACCCACAAGTGGGACCCACTTGAGAAAGCTGACATTCGTTTTAACCTCTGAGCATTCACACACAAAGACCTCCCAATACGACGCGCGACTCACGGCTCTCGGCCCTGAAACGGCTTAGGGTTTTTTTCGCCTTTTTGGAATTGCGGTGAGAGAGAGAGAGAGAGAGAGAGAGAGAGGAATTCGTACCCAATAAAAAGCTGAAGCGGCATATTGGAAATAAATAGCAGAACGACTTTTCGACCCACAGGAAAAGCAGCTTCTTCTCCGATCGGCTTCTGACCGGAATCTCTTTCCGACTTCTCTCGTGAAGGTACGTCGGTCGACGATGGGAAGAGGGAAGTTCAAGGGCAAGCCCACCGGTCGGCGCCAGTTCTCTACTCCCGAAGAGATGCGTAAGCCCTAATTTAGCTTCTTCTCTTCTTCCTTTAGACCCTTCGTTTGGCTGCCCAGAAAAGTGTCGGAAAAGAAAAATAGACGATGAGAAAATTTTACTTACAGTTTTTGCAGTTGAAAAATGGTCAAAAACTAGGCCATGTAGTAGTACGATACATAATTGAGTTGTTTTTTTTTCCGGGAATTGGAGCTATGGATAATTTAGGGTTTCTTATCGACCGAGCTGCCGATGTTGCTTTTTTCTTTTTCCTTGATGTGAAAGATCTGTTTGGCTGTTAGATCTAGAATTATTGAGTATTTGAATTAATGTGTTTGGATTTGGCTAGTTGATTTGTCGCTTTTTATTAAATAATTAGCCGAACTTGTAAATTTTGATGTCATTCGATTCGTTGCAGAGATTAGAATATCTTAGGATTAGGATGAGTTGGATATTCAAATTGGAAGGTTACTAGGCTAGATGATTTTATTTTTCGCAACAATTTGTGATGTTTTCTCAATGTTGAACCTTGATTGCTGATTCAGGTATCTGATAAGTTTCGCATTTGATTTTTACTGATGTGTATGAAATAGTAGCTGAATGAGTGTTAGAGCACAAATTCTTAATGAGAGAAATATGTGTATGTGTGTGTGTGTTTGTGGGTCAGGATTAGGGGACAAAATTTTTTACCCAATTCTGAGAAGTGTCGTTCAGCTTTTTTGGATAACGTGGGATGGCTTATGAATCATGTAAAAAATTGTGTATCCTAATACTATATATATATATATAGATAGGAGTGAAAATAGGAAAAAGTATAACCCGAGTTTTTGGAATTTGAAAAGTTCATATATATGATTCTAGAACCACTTTGTGGCTAAATGAGAAAAGTCAACCGTATGTGAATTTCAGGGCCTCCCGTTTTCATATAATCACTTTCCGTTTTGGTGGGTCCAATACTTGGATTGAGCATGGGGTTCTTATTTTTTTTTTGGATTTTATGTAATTTGATTCTTTGGTATTTTTATCAAGTTAAAGTTTTATTGAGTTTTACAACTGATTTTGCATCTTCTTTTAACTGTTCTTTGAACTAAATGGTTACAGTTGCTGGAACCTCTTCACGCCCTCGCACATTTAAACAGGTAGGTCTCTTTGACTTTTGTGATGGGTAGTGGCGCAAATTATTGAAATGTTTGTACTTTTATCTTTATTGTTTATCATACTTTTGCATATGTACTTTAACTTATGTAGTATGAGAAATTTAATTTCCTTTGTGCTTTTAGGAAGTAGCTGAAGAGGAAGAGGAGGAAGAGGAGGTAGAAGATTCTGGAGAAGAATCTGAAGACGAATCTGAAGTCAGTAATCCATGAATCTTTTGTTTTAGATTTTGGTTGGAGATAGCTTCCATGTGTTTCTGTTTGTTTCATGTATATGATTCATCAGTTAGTAATTACTGTGTCAATTGTTGTGAAAAAAATGTTCACAGAAGCGGAAAGGCACCCAAGGCGTTATTGAAATTGAGAATCCTAATTTGGTGAAGCCAAAGACCGTGAAAGCTAAAAATATTGATGTAAGGGTTTCATGAATTTTCCTTCCCTCTCCATTTAATAGGTAATTAAGTTTTTTGTAAAAAACAGTTAACTTTTGCTGTATTTTGTTTTGCAGCTTGAGAAAACAACTGAACTTTCAAGGCGCGAAAGGTTAGTAAGTAGACTGTTTGCCTCACCCCCTAAGAGGACTATTTAAATGATGAAACTCATATCGGCATCTTTTTCATGTTATATGTTTGCATATGCATATTTTTATGTACGCATGTATATATGTATATTTTTTTTGATGGAAGTAAATTATGTATTAATAACAAAAGGGATATCCCAAGTATATGAGACATATACAAGCACAAATGGGAAGACCCCTCTAACATTTGAGAAATGTATATATGTATGTATGTTTGTATTTCAATAATCTGTTATGGTGAGGATATGTGTTGTTGCAGGTGAAATAGAGTTTCATGTGATTTGTCATTTGTTCTAATTATAAAGGATACTATATCGAGTAAAAGGTCCCGGGTCATATCTTGGGAGATTTGATATTCATCTTACTCTATGTTTGTGGCTCTATAATGGTGGGAATTCCGTAGGCAAATAGCTGAGACGATTCTACTTACTACGGTACTACCTACATGACTAGATCAGCCTGAAATGAACAGTAAACATTTTTATGGGCCAATGAGCTTGTAAGGAAATCTAAGGGAAAATAAGGTGCATGTGTATATGATATTGTATAGAATGATGCATGTGTATTGAATGATGTCTTGTCTATATATATATATGGGGGAATAGCTGGGAATTCTTGTGCATGTTCTACAGAGGGCATTATTTCCCTTTTCATGAGTGAGACTAGTGAGTCCCATATGTAACCTCTCTTTAATTGTCTTTCTTTAATTTTTCTCATCTCATTCTCTTTGTCTTTTCCTCATTGCTTGTGGGTTGTCAGAGTGTTTCTATTCTCTTCCCCTGCATTTTTTGTTTGTTATCCCTCTTCTTTCCCGTTTTTATTATCATTATCTTTCTTACCTGCCATCTCCTCCCTAACTGCTGAATGCCGATTCAAGTCACTTTAGGGCTGCAGAAAAGAAATTGAATTGTAACTTTTATGGGCCATGACCAATATACCTTGCCAAATTACATGAGTGCCATGACTAAAAGATCTGCTATCACATACCAAGATGCCTGGAAAAAATGCATGAAGGCGATGAATGAAAAATATTCTTCTCTAATCTTCATTTGGGAAAAAGAAAAAAAAAAAGTCTACTTCTCTAGCTGATTCCATGCGTTGGCTTGTATGGGTAATTGCTGCCTGATTAGAGTGCCCGAGGGTCCATTTTATCATTAAAAAAAAAAAAAGGTTGCCTAAGGGTCCTAGATTCACATTTCTGGCTCAAGGAAATTTGGGCTCATTCTAAACTTTAATTCCTTAGGAGGCAATATTTCTCAGAAGTTTGAACTGAATTAACAATTTTGAAATTTCACTTTTTTATTTAAAAGATTATGTAGGAAGTGAAATTATCAGATAAGTTGGAAAATATGGTCATTGTGTACAGATTATGTAGGAATTGAAATCATCAGACAAGTCAGAGTAAGCTGCTTTTTCTAAATTCCATGGGCAAAACTCTTAATGGCAACACCTAAGGCTCAAACAAGTTTCTTGACGATTGCTCATCGGAGCCAAAGTGCTTTGATGTAATCATACAATAGTATAGAGTGCCACTCCCGAAGTAGCATCTGCGATCTAGCATCTAGGGTTTCTGTTGATGTATCAACATTAAAATTGTAGTGATTTTAAAATGTTTTCAGCTGAAAGATTCCCTGCATATTCCTTTTTTTTTTTTTTGGGCAGAGAAGAGATAGAAAAGCAGAAAGCTCATGAGCGATATATGAGGCTACAAGAACAAGGAAAGACAGAACAAGCAAGGAAAGATTTAGGTAACTTGTTAGAAATTAATGCCCTATATTATTTTATTTTTTCTCTGTCACCTCTATCTATTATGGTTTTAAATATGGGTAAATTTTAGCATATTGATTTTCAGTACATGTTTATTGTATATGAAGTTTATATTAAATATTTCATGGAGTTTACATGCCATGAAATAATCTTGTCTTGCAGCATATGATTTGTTGCCTAGTTCTTTTCCACTGGTTTTTTCACCACGTACATCTGTTCGAATTTTGATGGTTAAATAGCTGATTAACTGTAGCCACTTTATCCTTTAGTATATCGATCCACCTTTTGTTTGAATTTGTTAAAATGCATGTTTGCACTGGTCTTGAATTATCCAACACCAGACAGAAATTTTTTTAATGAATTTGAATTTACTGGTATCAAGTGTGAATCAAGTTGTGGGTTGATTTTTTTAGACGAGAAGCCAGCAGAGTTGGTGAGATTAGGATTAAAAGCAACTGGGAAGATCTGGCAGATGAGTATAATGAGTAATTTGCACACCATGGAGAAGAAAAAGGTGTCTCCAAATTGGTGATTTGTTTTATTAGAGTTGAAGTTAGGTCTCAGTAATGCGTGTAAGTTTTGATAAGGAATCTTGGGGCTCGTTTGATTATTGAGGAAAACAAAAGGGAAGTGTATACATTTACAAGGAATAAAAGATGTTTGTGTTGAAAAAAAAAAAGAAAAAAAGAAAAAAGATAGGGCAATGAGGGCAGTGGAGGCAGGATAGAAGTTCATAACTGGACTAGGATCTTGGAATGTGAGAGGAATATGTTGCCAAATGGAGAATGTTAAGTCTATGCTGAAGACTTGGAAATTGAACATAGTAATGTTGTAGGAGACAAAGTTGAGTAAGGTTGATGACATAACATCATGGAAGCTGTTTGGACTTTTGAAGATTAAATTTTTTAGTAGAATGAGAGCTTGAAATAGGAGGTATTAGATTCTCAAGTCTGAGTATTTTTGGGTTGTGTGGTAGGGGCCAGTTACCATTTATCCATTCAGGTTTTCTTTTGGAGTATTGACTGTTACATATCTAATTTGGGACCCTGAAAATGTGATATAGGGCTGGCTACTTAGAAATGGGGTTTTCTCTGAAGCGTGAGTGAGGAAGTAGAATGTCTTTTAGAGTTCATTGTAGAACTTAATGGAAAAAGGATGAGTTCAAGTTTCACATGATAGATTGAAGTAAAACTTGATGTGGACAGGAGCAACTCGTTTAGACCAGCATTTTTCATGATTTAGGCCTTATTTGGGGAAGTGGCTTCAAGGTCTGAAGAGGAGTATAGTTGTTTATATAGGGGAAGAATAGTCTCTGAATACGAGGTGTGAAAGGGCATTGGGCTATTTATGAGCTTGGAGGTCCTTATGACTGCTATTTTTTAAGGTTAAACCTTTTATCTCTGTGGGGTCTTCTTTGTAAGCATCTTAATCAGGAGCATTGAAGATATGATTAATTTTGGTACCTTTTTTGTATAATTACCCACAGACTATGGAGAAAGGGGTAGCATGAGGAACTTTCTGATGAGGCCCAGTTCGGGTACCTTGTGGGTCCTACTATTAGGAAGTATTTATTGGAGGAATTTTAAGATTAGGAGGTGGAATTGTGGCTATTTTCTTTGATTTTCGACTGAGGAATTAGATGTATTCTTTTTCAAACTTGCAAGTGCGTGGCATACTTGAAATTGTGCTGCCCAAACCCAAATGTCTTAAAGAAGGGGATATGTTAATGACTTTTTAAGTAAACGCCATTGAGTTAGTAGTTACTTGGTGGAGGAGTCCTTTGTTTTGAAGGAGAAATACAAATTTAGGTATCACTGAGTGTATATTAAAAAAAATGCAGATGAATTTGATTTTTATGATGAATTTTCTATTTACAATTGCGGTGGTTTGATCTCTATCAATTCTTCAATAATTTTGTACTTTGATGCTCTTATGTTATCATGGACTGTAGTTGCAGATCTTTGACCATCCAGGCTTTGCATCAAGAATGTTATGCAGTGGCTTTGATTTTTCTCCAAAATTATTATTATTTATCTTTGCTTTAGCTGTCATTATGATTGTCATAACTGCTTTGACATCGATTGATTGGGTGATTGGGGCAGTCATCCTCCAAATTCGTTTGGTTGCTTGCTTCACTTATAGGATGTCTTTGCTTGATTTATTTTTCATGATTCCTTTTTGTGGGCTTCATTTTTACTAGTTTTCTTCTACGTACTTATCGTAAGACCTCATATTCTTCTTGCAGAGCGTTTAGCCCTCATACGACAACAAAGGGCAGATGCTGCTAAAAAGCGAGAAGAAGAAAGAGCTGGTAATGTTTTAAGAACACCATTAAGTGCTTTGCCTCTAGCTTTTTGATAGTTCCGAATCTTGATTGATAAATTCCTACTATTTCAGCGAAAGACCAGAAGAAGGTTGAAGCTCGCAAATGACCTCAAGTGGTGCCTGAAAAAATGTTATGTGGAACAAGTTCTGCCCATTTCCAGTACAAGAAATATGTGCTCTTTCCATTCTACTACTTTTCTAGTTGGTTTACAATCGAAGATCATTGTGTCCCTGTTGCTTATTGTGAAAACTGATATTTCTTCAGACCATGTTATTGTGCCCCCTTATAGCAAATAGATCTTATATTACTTTTCAGAAGTTTTATTTTTCTTAGGTGACCATGTTATCATCTTTTAAGGCAAATAGAATTCTATTACTTTTCGGAAGTTCTATCCTCAGCATACGATATAGTATATGTATTTTTTATTTTATTTTATTTGGTAATTGGTAAACCCAAATTGGGGGCATTGGCAGAGAATTTTTTATGTCATGTCCCTGGCTACAAATTATATCTTCCCGTAGTGGGCAATTTCATTACAAAGAGGTTGCTTAATTCACTCCATGAATTCCTCAATCGGGTCAGTTTCGGAGGCCATACCAGAGGCCGTAGCTGGTCTTTCAGTTAAGACGGGAATTACTTTCCTGGCTTGTGTCATTGTATGCATACCTGATAGTTTTTCTAATTTATGTCCTCATAATGTGGCGTGCCATGTTAGCATAATATAAAAATTTTAATGTTATAATATTTTTATTTTGGTAAATTTTAGTAAGTTAAAATTTTATATAATGCTGACGTGATGTGCCATGGTAGCAACCACGTTATTAGGAAAAACAAGTTAGAGAAACTATTGGGGATTAATAGCCTTTTCCTTCTCATTGGTCTTAGTGTTTTAGTGGGAATGTTAGATCTCACATCTTCACTTTACTCCATTCTTATGAGCTTCTGATTTGAATAATGTAGTGTCATTATTACATAAGTTCTCCTTGTCACCTTGTGGTTTCGAGAATATGAGTTTTGGCTTCGAAGTCTTAACTTAGGAGGATTCTAGTTTCACCTGGACTGTCCATCAAAAAAAAAAAAAAAAAAAAAAAAAAACTGTAAACTGTTTGATTGCATGATTGTAAGAAACATGAATTTACTATGGGTGTGGTGTTTATTGGTAAAGGTATAAGAGGTTAAGTAATCAAGAATTTGAGTTTTGAGAGCAATTGTGCTTTTTCTTTCTTCTCTCTCTCTCTCCTCTATCTTCTTTTCTTATTTTATTTTTTTTTATTTTTTATTTTTTGCTGCGTAAACTATTGTGTGATGTACACTTATCTCTTAATGGTCCTACTCATATATTGGAGAAACTTGGAGGAACTAGTGTACTAGTGTACAATTCTTCCATTTGTTTTAGAGTGAGGCCCTTGCCGCCACATAAAGTACTCAAAGCCTCCAATTAGTTTACATCTTTTGAGATTTTATGAAAAATATAAAAGGTTTTTACGAAAATTAATCACATTGTTCACTAGAAAACATCATTCTGAACAACTTTGTAGAAGAAATTTTTTCCAAAATCTATCATTTAAGTAGATTTTTTGGCCATTTACAATCTCTATTTCATTTTCCATGAAAAATTACCAAAAAGTATACTTAAATGAAAGATTTTGGAAAAACTTTCTTCTACAAAATTGTCCAAAATGATGTTTTCTAATAGATTATGTGATTAGTTTTCATAAAATATTTTTATATTTTTCATAAAACCTTAAAAATATAAATTAAATAAGGTGCTTAAAGTATGTTATGTGGTAGTAATAGGCTGGCCCTTTGTTTTATCCGTCTTCCTCCAAAAAAAAAAAAAAAAAAATGGGGAAGGAAGAGAGGAAAAAAGGAAGCGTAAACATGAGCCCAGGAACATTTGGGCTTGATGCCTTTGGATACAGATCCATAGGATATAGATAGTCCAAAACGTTCAAACGTGCACAAATATGAGCACACCATTAAGCGCCACCTGTCTTCATCGTAATATGCATAAAACCATGAGCAAGAAGAAAGAGAAAGCCGAGCTAGAAGCACCGTCACTATGAGTGAGAATCAAAATCCCACCAAAACTACCGAAAACCTCCCTTCTTCCACATCTTCTAGGGTTCCCGGTGAAATCGGCAATGGTGGCAGCAGCAGTAGTAGCAGTTTCTCGGGGAAGAAGGTCTCTTACCCGAACCCACCGGACCCATCGAACCCGGACGCGGCAACGCTGAGAGAGCAATGGAGGTTCGCAATCAGACAGTACAGCAAATGGTATTCGCACGCTTGGGGCACTGCCATTCTCGCTGGGGTTTCATTCTTCGCCCTCGGTTGGATCATCAAGGGCTCCAATCCTCTCCCTTCCTTTAAGCACCACCAGGACGATCCTCCGCCTTCTTCTTCCTCTTCTTCTTCTGCTGCTGCTGATGATGCTACTGAAGCTCGCTGATGATAGTTTCGGTATTGGGTGAGTGTGAGTTCTTTGATTAATGGCATGATTTGGATATTTTGGGCGTTCAACCTTTTCTTAGGGTTTAATTTAAAATATAATTTCAACTTCTGATTTCTTTGATGGGTCTTTTTGTGATTTGTTTAATTCAAATTTGAATCTGATTATATGAGCTCTGATTGTATTGGTATATATTTGATGGGTTGGTTTAGTTGATACCCATCTTTTAACTTGGCTATGTAGCAATTTATTGGATTTTTCCCCCTCAATTATATATATATATATGTTTATGCTCCTTGGACTCGATCCGGTATTCGTTTTTAGAGACATTATTCATGGATTAAGGAGATGATGGAGGTACAGAGAAGTTATACATGTATAGTGATTTTGATGCCAATGCCTTGTTTGAGTCTCACTACTTGTTTGTGCCAATGCTTTATCTTAACTAAACAACTCTTCCATTAAGGAAAAACTAAATCAAAACTAATTTCTTTGAGTCTCTCGTATAGCAATTGCCAAGTCATGGTTCATGACGCCAACGCCACATGGGCCACCTAACCAGTTGAGCCTCTCATGGCAAGCCCTGCCTAATTGGCCTACTGATTGCTTCATTACACACCAGTGCGTACTAGCTCAACCAATAGATATCCAACATTCTCAGAGCATTCTCAATCTGTTTCCTAATGCTACCAAGGGCCCCGACCAAGTTAGTAATCCAACTATCCACCCTTACACCTCAAACAAATTAGAATCCTACTAATCCTTATCCCCATGCACAACATACTGAGGGCATAAAACACCTGTTGCCCAAAGCTTGAGCTCTTATGGAAACTTGTCACCACATCATTTAAATTAGCTACCAACTTTATTTGGCATTACTTGTGTAGAAAAACAGAGGTTGGGGCAAAATCTGGCTCACCCCTTCCAGGACTCCACTTATTGGGACCAAGACTAGGTAATAGCCTTTTTATATGTCGGCATAAATCTATAAAAGCATTTCTGGAAATGTTGCCTTGCTTGTTTGATTTTTATTTTTATTGTTATAATTATTTTATTTATAATAATAACAAGAGCATCACACACCAACGGTCAGTTTTATTTTGAAACTGTGTGGCTGGCACCAAACAATACTAACTATTTGTCGCCTTTTGGTAGTGTCCATGGTTGCTGTCACCAGGGATGGC
Organism: Liquidambar formosana; assembly: GCA_039720395.1. Classification (NCBI taxonomy): domain Eukaryota; kingdom Viridiplantae; phylum Streptophyta; class Magnoliopsida; order Saxifragales; family Altingiaceae; genus Liquidambar; species Liquidambar formosana. The sequence goes on from CM077835.1 coordinate 8,035,129, forward strand.
CAACTATACCTTCGCCTGGAACTATTTATTTATTTATAATAAAGAAGAAACACTGACGAGGAAAGATCAACTAGATACTTGTTGAGTCCTGTATAATGAGATTGTAAATTTTCAGATTTAATACGAATCTCATGGCTTAATTTAAACTGTTGTATGAGAATTTCCTTGATATTATTGATACCTTATGTGACAAGTGAGAACCACCAAAAAAAATTGATTATCAAAAACTTGGACTGATCTACCATTAGTAGAACACATGTCATATTTCCCTGTTGTGCCCTTTTGAATCTTAACGGGTTCTTGGCCTGTGGATCTATTGGGTTTAGCTGCATCCTTGGGTGCTTATTTTACTGAAACTTATTTCCCTGCAATGGAACTTATGCTTCCTATGGTTATTTCGATTATGTTAGACCTTTGTTTCAAGATTCAGCAGTCCCCAGTAAAAGCCTGTGAAAAGAAATAATTTGGAGGGATGGCCAAATAAGCTGCCTTAGCATGAACTATCAAAATCTGGTTCTTAGTGTGATTGTACTATCACTATAGTGCTGCTCTCCGTACAACATCAATTTCTGTGTATTTTTTGCATGCTATTTCTTAGGTACACTACTTAGATTACTAATCCATGATATACCAATGTCTGCAGATGCCACAACTGTAAGGAGAATAAGCCGTTGCATCCTCACTCTCACTAATGAAGTCTCAACTGGTTCCGGTGTACGGTATCTTGAAAGTTTTATCTTGTAGTTCTTGCGTAAGTAAAGGAGTTTGTGAGTGGATCACAAGAGTCGATTGTGGATGGTGTCTTCGGAGATTGGTTCTTAGCTACTGTTCAACTAGTTCACACAATATGTTTTAACTTGAGCAGTTGTACACTGGGTGTAATTCTGTCGAATCATGCAAAAATTATTTCTTTTTTCCTTCAATTATGGTCATCCTCAAGTAAAGATGTCTCCTCAGCCATAGAAATGCCAGATAAAATTGGCACAAAAAATGCGTAAGTTTCCCAAGTGAAGTTCTAGTTCAAGGGATGGCCCAACATTGTCTAGGCCGCCAGACTCCACAGGATCACCCAATTTGTTGTCTTTAAACCTCGTTTTCCAGCGACACCTTCAATTGGTTGTTAGTAGTAGTTAAATACGTGAAAGCAACTCGAAAATCAACCATACCCACATGACCATTCCTAGTGCGTACAGAAGTCGCAGCTCGTAATTAATTCTGCTTGTTTGATTAGCTTGAGTAGCATTTGGTCTGAATACACCCTCGTAAGGTTGCAGTTGGCTGGCAGTACTACACTGCTGCCATTATGATTTAAGCATTCAGCGTGAGCTCCACAAAATGGTGCACTTTAGGGCTCTACCAGATTTGTTGCGTTTGTGATGATTAAGCCAAAAATCGTGTCAAAAAATTTTATGGTATGGCTCAAAAGATGAAGCATGGATACAGATACCTAAAATGGGCATGACACTCTGCGGATGCGTCAATATCTTAAATATGCAGATGAGGTTTTCTGGACGGTTGGATGAGAGAAAAATAAATGATATAAAAATTATTTTATAAAAATGTTATCCCTTGGTCCACACCCATCAAAGAGTACTTAAAAAGTATCAATATCTGAAAAATATTCGATACAGATTTGGCTCCCTTGTGAAAGTATCCATGTTACTTGAGAGTCAAAACAATAGCACATGGACTCGTGGCTGCCATGAATGCTCTCCTTATATTACTGTATTCTTCTTGTCCTACCGGAAAAGAAAAAGGAAAGTCTCATGACTGCCATGATGATAACCAACAATGCCAATACTCTCCTTTTCCTAATTGCGCCCCACTAAAATCCAGAACCAAGTCATAAAAGTGTAGTAGTATTGCAATACATAATCTTGGGGTTGCCTCAAGGGCAAAAATCATGGCATAGCAACAGTCATAACAGTCAGTTGTCCATTACAATTAGTAGAAAGAGTGGAAGACAAACTTGTTCCTTTCATAACCCATATTGATCAATTAGATATTTGCACAGAAAAAAGAGAACCTGTCTGCATATATTTATGACCCACAACAATCAAACATAATATAAAACTACAGTAGTTGCATAACTAAAGTAATACACCAATGGCCAGAAAAGGGGAAAAAAAAAAAATCCAAGTGAAAAAGCAAATAGTTCAAAAGAAAATAACAGATTACAGCTACATTTCTTTTATAGATCCTAAATCTTTGGCTAATATAAACGCATTTTTTCAAGTATCCAGAGCATGATGTTCTAAAAAGTCTAAAGAATCATTTTCTGGCAGTGTCAGGCCTCAAACTCTATATAAATATGAACAGGGCATAGAATTTCAAAGATAAAAATTCTTTAGACCTGGATCCCCATTCATCCAGAGTTAAGAAGAGCAACATCCAACTTTCTTCACAGCTGATACATCATCCTTGGCTCCAACATTGATTGTCTGTCCCTTGGGCAAAGCTGCTGGGTCATCCCCGATGTCAAGAGCCTTCCTGCTTACAACGCGATAGACTTGGCTCAGCACTTCTGTAAAGGCATTCTCAACATTCATAGACTCGAGGGCAGATGTTTCCATGAAAAAGGTGCTCTCTCTTTCAGCGAAAGCCTTGGCATCTTCAGTGGAAACAGCTCGCAGGTGGCGCAGGTCTGCCTTGTTCCCAACAAGCATGATTGCGATATTTGCATCTGTGTGATCCCGAAGCTCTTTCAGCCATCTCTCCACATTTTCAAATGTAACATGGCGGGTGACATCATAGACAAGTAAAGCACCAACAGCTCCTCGATAGTATGCACTCGTGATTGCACGGTACCTTTGGGAAAGAAAATGAGAAATCAGATGATAATTCAGTGCATCGTATTCAGACAACTAAACATGGTAATAACTTGAGAATCAAGATATTTGCAGGAACTGAGGACTTGAAGGGCAAACAATTAAAAAGAAATGGTCCTGCAACAACAGTTTCCATGTTGTAGCTTATTGTTATTTCAGTACTGCTAAAGCTAATTAAGCAATTAAATTAGTTGAGGAGAAATACAAAAAGGATTACATGTTAAAAACCAAAGGATTCTAAACTAAAAAGAGAGTGAGCAGTTTGTTAATACAACAGGATGGGGTCCACAATTCCACTGAGATCTCTTCTCAGAGAAATTAGAATCTAATCATCCTTCATTAACAGAACTACAAAATCCTCAAACCTCATTAAAACATTTGGGCTACTTGTGGTGCAATGAAAAGGTTTTCTAGGAAAAGTTCCAGAAAGTTCCTGGCACCCTAGTGTTCACACCATCAAAAGTTCTGATACTTATTATTTTCCCAGCCAGGCAGAATTTCAGAGTTATCATTACTTTTGTTGATAAAAGAATTCTTTATCATATTGAACAATTTTCTCAGTTATCAAATTGAACAACTTTCTCAGGAAAATGCTTCCCTGGAAAAGTTATAATATACACGTTCCATCTGAGATCATTGATACATTCCATTTCTTGTTTTTGTTTCCTAGAGGAACAAATGAAGCCTCGAAAATTCTTTGATCATTTCTGGACTTTCAAAATTTCCAGACTTCAATTGTTAATTTAAGAGGGCAAACCAACTTGCTTAAAAGCATAATTTCAAATATTTTGGGTTAAGAAGCCTGACAAGCTTAAAACAGAATTTCAAATCTTTTGGGTCGAGAAGCCTAACAAGCTTAACAAAAGGCGTCCCCAACCCTCTACATTGGATATGACAAAGAGATTACTCTTAATCCGAATATAGGCAATTGAAGCTGCATACAATGGAGAACAACATACAAACAAATAAGCTCATGCATGTGCATGAGTTAACATTCAAAATTAATATACACCTTTTTCCACTATTAAAATATATTCATAATGAAAATCTAATTTCATTAAGAATGATAATGCCATATACTCTTCTCAAATATAGCATACCAGCATTACAAACATAATGGAGTAAACCACTCCTTTTCCTGATCATTCCCCCCTGCAAAAAAATGGAGGATTCTTTATTTTCCCAAAAGGCCACACTTTAATTTGTAACAAATTCCTAAACCTAATTCACTTAAAATTTGAAGCTTTAAATCTTCATGAAGAAAAATCTAATATCATTTTTTTTTTCCCTTTTTATGGATGAATCACACGTGCGCAGTTTACCTTTCAAACATCAACTTTAACCAACTCCCTGAAAATATGTGTCAAGAGTTCATTACTCAACAAACCCACTGCCTCTCCGACTTTCGTCACAAATGTAAGTTGACTTATGCACTACAATGCTCAACAATATGCCTCCTTAGATTATGTAAGGTGAGACCCAACATATAAAACACGCAATTTACCTCCTATTAGCCTTCCTTCTGCAGTTTCATTTCCCATAAAAAAAGTTGCATCTCTTTTAGGTTTCAACTAATATATTTTTGCAAACTTGGAAGCTATATGTGATTGGTAAAAATGAAAACTTGCATTCAATCTCCAATTTTTCTACACTCCTAGTGAAAACACTCTTAAAGAAGTAAACAACTTATATGAAGAAGTCTTCTATGTTTTTTGGAAATATAACAATATCCAATCATGGTGAATTCATATATATATATATATGATGCACACAAACACCAAAAACTCAACGATAAGATAACAATTTTCCACGGCAAACAAATCTCATAAGTCTAATTCATGAATGACAAACGAAGAGAAAGAAAAAAAACAAAAAGACAACTTTGATTAACAACTTTCGTTTGGTTGCCGACAAAACAGCAAAAAATGAAAAAACAAAACTAAATTTGAAATCTATAGTTGTATAAACCTCAATTGAGATATGTATATGTGTATATCAGTATATGTATATAAGATTCCAAAATTCCAATCTCGCTTCTTTTCCAACATTTTCCCAGCAACCAAACAGAGCATAAATATGAAAATCAAAATCCAAACGTATATCTCTGTCCCTCGATCTAGCAAACAGAAACAAAACGGAATTCCCACGAAAGTATCTCAAGATCTACAAAAACAGATCAATATATATATATATATATATATATATATATAGAGAGAGAGAGAGAGAGAGAGAGAGAGAGAGGGACCTTTCTTGGCCAGCGGTGTCCCAAATCTGGGCCTTGACGACCTTATCGTCGACGCGGATGGAGCGAGTGGCGAACTCGACGCCAATGGTGGACTTGGATTCGAGACTGAACTCGTTGCGGGTGAACCTCGAGAGGAGGTTCGATTTGCCGACGCCGGAGTCACCTATCAACACCACCTTGAACAGGTAATCGTAATCGTCCTCTGCTCTGTATGCCCCCATTCTGATCAATATCTACTTCTTCTTCTCCTTCTTCTTCTTCTTCTTCGTTTGGCGAGAGAGAAAATGAAAAAGAGAGAATGAGATTGGGAAGCTCAATACAGCAAAGCTGGCGATATGGTTTTCTAGCTGGCAAATTGGCAATTATGGTGGACAGGAAAGAAAATTAAACCCACTTTCCGGGAAAAATTGGTTGAAATTTCCTATTAAGAAGTGAGAATTCTTGCTTTTTACTGTTTTTTATTGTTCTCGACCCGACCCGAGTCAAATGTTTGTGGCTCCTTAGTCCTTACAACTCTTAATTCTAATTAATTGGGATAGGTTCCATGAATTTTTTTTAATTGTTTAGAACTGAATCGGGGTGTAATTTGGTTCGGTTTGGATTGGTTTAACTCTAAATTAAATTGATTCAGATTTAAACTGACCAAGGTTGATTCTTATTTTGATAATTTGAAAGTTGGAACCAAATCATATATTAATTAATACATCCAAATCAACTCGATCCATGTAAGGTTCAAATCAGTTCAATTTGTAGATAATATTTTCTTAATCATATTTAATTACAACAATATATAAAAATTTACTACAACATAGGTAATAAATTCAACAAAAGACATAAATTTATAATATATATTTATATATGTATAAGATTGGTTCGCAAGTTAGATGGGTTTACATGATGCCTAAACCTAAAACCAAACCATAGAGAGATTAGTTCTTAATTTTTTTAACCCTTAAACCGGATCATGGTAGCTCAAGAATCAAACAAATCGATCCAAGTTGTACCATACCAAGCTACTTTTAATCTCAAAATAATGTTTTTGGCCGCTCTTAATTCTTGTGACACCTTCAATTTTAATCAAATAATAGGAGTAATGTTACATTTTCAAACACTTTTAACTAATTTCATCGATGGACTGATGAGACAAGTGCTTTCTTTGCCTAAAATTTCCCTCTATCAAATGTTCATTTGAAATTGGTGTCCCCACACCTTCATGAATCAAAAACCTAGAGATTTCATGAGGTTGAAAGACGAATTCCACCTCTGGGCCGGTTCACATTGCCAATGACAAAAAGGCCGAAGCTTTTGTCTTCAACTTCTAGGTGGGAGCCCATTCGAAGGGTGGCTATATGTGTATCTAATTTCAATTTAAAGTTCAATAGATGTTGATGTGAATGGCCAAGGATTGGGATTCTGTGGGTCATCTTTCTCTATTTTCATTTTGTTTTTTGTGTTTTGTTTTCTTTGTTAGATATGTGATGGATTTAGTGTGTGTGAATATGAATTTGCGCAAGCTATTGGAGTTAGCCTAGCGATGAGGGAGGGTGGACTAAAAGATTAGGATAGGTTAAAGGTTTGAATCCTTCCAATTGTACCCAAAAAAAAAAAAAAAAAAAAAAAAACCCCTCCATCCGTTTTTCAGATTTTGTGAGTATAGACAAAAAATGAGTTCATTAGTGAATGCTTTTTGCCCATTTTAAGTTGATTAATATAATAACATCTTGATAAGAATTTTTCTTAATAGCTGATTGTGACATATGGAAATATCTACCACTAAAAAAAAAAAAGGGAGAAAAATCCAAAAACCACAATCCTAATGGCTGCACCAAAATTATGTGGACTGTTGACATATATATTTTGACCCAAAAAAAAAATAAAAACAAGAAAGGGTCCAATTTGGTGGCCCAATTGAACTACAAATCCCTTAATAGGAAAATTGGAAGCTTCCTGTGATAGGCCTAATCTCACTAAACAATATGATAGAATTAGCCAGACTTTGGGTATTATAAAAATAAAAAAATCAATTTGAAAAGTGAATGTAATGTATTTAAATGGAACTATGGAAGGTTCTTTGTCGTTAACAAAAGAGTGGTTAAGATTGAAATCAGTACCTCTAAAAAGAATTAAAAATAAAAGAGATCGATGATTGGTAAGAAATGCACGAACACCAATAATCAAATTAATTTCATTTCTTAGGTGAGGCAAATGGTAACAAGAATTTTTTGGAAGAGAATGCTAAGGACGGTCGCGATGGTCAACCGTTGCGCCTATGATTGATGTGTGTAATGCACATATGTAGGCCTGACCCGAGCATGCATTGTACCCATCAATCCTAGACGTGACGATTGACTGTCCATAACAAGGGAACGGCTACTGCAACCCCCTACTTTTATCACTCCACCCCTTTCTTTTTGGTTTTTAAGATTTCATGAAAAATATAAAAGGTTTTTACAAAAATCGGTTGCTTTATCTATTAGAAAACATCATTTTGAACAATTTCGCAGAAGAAAGTTTTTCCAAAATCTATCGTTTAAATAGACTTTTTGGCAAAAAATGAAATAAAGAGCTATAAATGACTAAAAAGTATATTTAAACGATAGATTTAGGAAAAACTTTTTTCTACAAAATTGTTCACAATGATGTTTTCTAGTGGATATCAAGACCGGTTTTCATAAAAACCTAAAGGATGGGGGGTAGCGTGATAAGAATGGAGGGTTGCAATAGCCATTCCCCCATAATAATCCCTCTTTTCTGGAAAGCAGGACCAAGTGCAGCCCATGGGCTTCAAAGTAGCTACGAAGCCTAGAAAAATGGACTGGGCTTGCTGACTGGCCTAACCTCATTGTGATCTTTTAATTTTTAATTTTTATGTCAAACGATAAGAGTAAACATAACATTCAATCGGGTCAAAATCATGAGATAGGATATGCTACTAAGCCTAAGAGTCATTGGCATGTGATTTTTGTTAATCGCAACACACAAGTCAGGGACGTACCCTTGCCCTTCATTCCTATCTTTCTATCATTGAAAATATGTTTTTGGTGCTAAAGATGAGTCACACATAATCAAAAGTGTAATAATGCTATCTTAGTGATAAATCAATACTTGCTATTGGTGAGGCCACAAACTTTATCATAAAACGATGCCACCAAAGAAATCGGGAGCATCACCATGCCATTCACCAATACCATAGTCCCTTGGTAGGACAGTTCTTGAATTTTTACAACCATTTTGTAATAGCAACACTCATGTCCTATTTCGGATCCATTACAAAAGGTGATGGCTCCAAACATCCCCTCGCACATTAAGTGTAAAGGCCAATCATTCTTGACACCTATAAAGCACTCGAAGCAAAAGTGTCATTCCACGTGGACAGGGTATTTAAATGGACATGATTAAACAAGGATAGGGGTGAATGTCCCACTCAAGAACAAAATGATAAGCAAAATGAATTTATGTATGCAGAAATCAACCTAAACAATAAGCTATAAGTCAAGGAGGTGGAAGATTATGAGCAGCTTATTTTCTTTAATTTCCATCATATCTTAATTTGTCTTATACACAAGACATAATCGAAGAATCAAAATATTTTTCTTTTTGGACAAAGCTGTGGATGACTACAACTGCATTATTGGTGTCTTGTATTTTTATTGTATGGTTTGCATGACATGAGAGTCATGAGGTGATTATGGCTATCAATTCCCACATCATTTTATTTATTTATTTATTGAAATGTGGTATCGAATGGAATTAAAAGTGACCATTTATTCCATTTGAAAGCCAATTTGACCAATTTGAGAAAGGGTAATTCACAATATTCCAGGAGAATTCTCTATGATGTAAAATAAAAATAGAGGTAGAGTAGTAAAATCTGATCTGGGCTAACTTCAATATCCAACAAAATTACACAAGTAAAAAAAAAAAAAAAAAGAAATTGGGTGGGTTACCTGGGCTATAGCTCAGTGTGGCCTGCTACATAGCACTGCTCCTATGTCAGACGATGGAATAAAGAGAAGGAACATACTACTTCACCCATGTTTTACCATCCATCTCTATCACCCACCTTTTGTGTCAAAAGCATATAGATGAATGCAATCATATAAGGCCAACTTAAAATAAAGAAAAATTATCATATATGATTGGATGGGTGAATGTGAGTAAAATAACCTAGTCCTTCTACAAATTAATATATATGTATAGAGTTGCAAACTTGCAGCCAACACGTACGTGAGACTCATGTTGTATCATGGGCGTCCCACTATCCCCCATGTGATTACCAATTAATTTTCTAGTATTTTCTATAAATATAGTGGAGTTGCAAACTTGCAGAAGGTGTGGATCCTTGATCTTTTTCTTCTAAGGAAAACTATATCACAGCAAATATGAGTGAAAAAACCTTACACATAGCCATGTATCCATGGTTTGCCATGGGCCACTTAACCTCATTTCTTAAAATCTCCAACAAACTAGCAGAGAGAGAGGCCATAGAATCTCTTTCTTCTTGCCCACCAAAACCCAACCCAAGCTAGAGCCTCTCAACCTCCACCCACATCTCATCACCTTCATTCCCGTCACCGTTCCCCACGTAGACGGCCTCCCGCCGGGCACGGAAACAACAGCAGATGTTCCTTCCTCATTCTTTCCACTTCTCCTGATGGCCATGGATCTCAAACAACCTGCTATTGAAGCTTCTCTTCGTGATCTCAAACCCCAATTCGTCTTCTTTGATTTCGCTCACTGGTTGCCGTCCTTGTCAGGTCGGCTAGGCATCAAGACCATACTTTATTCCGTCTCCACCCCTGCATCTATAGGTTACTTTATAAGCCCAGAAAGGAAACAGACAGAATCTGCCCTGATGGAGCCTCCACCTGGCTTCCCTCCTTCATCCATCAAGCTCCATGTACATGAAGCTCGAGCACTAGCCGCTATGAGTATAAAAGAATATTTCGGTGGCACGTCGTTGATGGATCGCTTATTCATTGCCAGAAGCGAGTGTGACGCGGTTTGTTTCAAAACGTGCAGAGAAATCGAAGGCCCTTACATTGATTATATCGAGAACCAGTTTAAAAAGCCGGTGATTCTAGCTGGACCGGAGGTTTCAGAGCCGCCAACTGCGGCACTGGAAGAAAGATGGGCAAGGTGGCTGGGAAAGTTTGAGGCTGGAAGTGTGATATTCTGTGCGTTTGGAAGTGAGTGTATCTTGAAAAAAGATCAGTTTCAAGAACTGATTTTGGGCTTTGAGCTGACGGGTTTGCCGTTCCTCGCGGCCTTGAAACCGCCGGCAGAAGCTGAAACCGTCGAGTCGGCATTTCCAGAAGGGTTCGAAGAGAGGGTAGGAGAAAGGGCGATTGTTCATGGAGGTTGGGTTCAACAACAACTAATTTTAGGACACCCTTCTGTGGGGTGCTTTGTGACCCACTGTGGATCGGGGTCCTTATCGGAAGGTTTGGTGAAGGAGTGTCAATTGGTGATGGTGCCTAATATTGGGGATCAACTCGTCATTGCAAGGATGATGAGCAACGATTTGAAGATTGGGGTGGAAATTGAGAGGGGTGAAGAAGATGGGTTGTTTACGAGGGACGGAGTGTGCAAGGCGGTGAGGTCTGTAATGGATGATGATAGTGAGGTGGGGAAAGAGGTGAGGACCAACCATGCCAAATGGAGAGAGTTCCTCTTAGGCAAAGGGCTTGAGAGCTCTTATGTTGATGGTTTTGTTCAAGAACTACTACGCTTGTTGGGATGATTCCAGTTCAAAAATGCTAGCTACTTCACTCACTTTTATTATCCATCCATTTTTTACCACTCACACCTTAGGTGTTAAAAGTGGATAGGTTAAAGTGGTTAAAGTTACATATCATGTGGGGCCTAATATAAAAAAATATAGAGAAATTGCCCCATAGAGATAAGTGGGAAAATATAAATGATGAAATAACATTACTTTTTCAATTTTCAGTTTCATCAACTGTTTTGATTTTAATTTCTTTTTTTTTTTTTCTGACTTGGCGAGTTGTCGGAGTTAGAGAGGTACGTGTTACGCACTACATGTCAAAAATTAGAATATCTTTTTTTAATATTTATTTTATTTGCTTGTATTATTACAATGCAAATGTTATCCATATATGCATGTTTCGTTTCTTTTTTTTTTTTTTTTTTTTGGGTAACATAAGTAAAAAATTCATTACAATATCAGTTAACTATCTTAAGACTCAAATCTAGAATCTCGCCCCCCCACATAGGAGGAAGAAGTGTCACATCATCTAAGTTCTTCAACTTCGTAAAATAAAGGGAATTAGCTAGTTTTTATGAAATCACAATCTTTTTTAATCTCTTTTTTTTTTTTTTTTTTTGGGTGGTAACAATGATAAAAAATTCAATACATCAAGATATATATGCCCAAACTAAAACTCAAATCTATGACCTCTCACCACATAGGAGAGAAAAGTGCCACTAGACCACAAACCCACTGACGAATCTTGTTCTAGGTGCCCCCATCGGAAGCTTTCCCTGAAACTATGGACTGAAGGTAATTTCATCATGCCAGGTAGCATAAGGCAAATTGATGAGTTGAATGGTTCCCATGAAAATGTCTGTATGTTTGACATTTAAACCAATTGTCAAGGGTAACTTTTCATTGGGCGCTTGAATATTTTTTTAAGTAGTGTTATTAATTTCACCCATATTCTCTCACCCACATACATATATATGTTCTTCTTTTTTCATACTGACTTTCACATGATAGCTTTCACATATGCACTTCTAACACATGAGATGAATGGTAAAAATTAGGTGATTAAAGGTGAGTGAAATAGCTCTCTATTTATTTATTTATAGAATAGGCAGGGGGCGGGCCCACACTTACCCTTGGAGGGGCTATTGCATCCCCCCAAATTTTTTTTTAAACCTTTGTAATGTGTTCAATTTGATGAAATGGCACTCAAAATTTGATGTAGTGGCACCTCAAAATTTATTTATCCTCCTATACGTATAATATACAAATATACATCGCGTGTATATACATATGGACTTGTATATATATGTTAGTGCAGAGATAGTGATCCCGAATAAAAAATTCTAGTTCCTGCCTTGAGAATGCAGAAATTTACAGTAGGTAGAGATTTTGGGATTCTGTGGGTCATCTCCCTCTATTTTCATTTTGTTTTTTGTGTTTTGTTTTCTTTGTCAGCTATGTGATGGATTTAGTGTGTGTAAATATGAATCTCTACAAGCTACTGGAGTTAGCCTAGCGGAGAGGGAAGGTAGGGCTAAAAGATTAGGATAAGTTAAAGATTTGAATCCTTCCAATTGTACCCAAAAAAAAAAAAAAAAAAAGAAAAAGAAAAAGGAACCAACGAACCCCTCCATTCATTTTTCAGATTTTGTGAGTATAGACAAAAAATGAGTTCATTAGTGGATGCTTTTTGCCCATTTTAAGTTGATTAACATAATAACATCTTGGTAAGAATTTTTCTTAATAGCTGATTGTGACGTATGGAAATATCTACCACTAAAAAACGAAAAGGGAGGAAAAT